>OZ008362.1:760647-1423340 GCA_963931975.1 Cataclysta lemnata | reverse complement strand
GTTGGTCTCGTAAAATTTCACGGCCTCCGTACGCAGTAAAAGGCGACCAACCCCAGGAATTCATACCAAGCGACGAAAGATCTTTAGACACGACGTGAATCTTCGTTATGTTAGGGATACTGCGATCTAATAACACGCAGAGGTAGAAAGGAGGTTCGTAGTCAATTACACATGTGATTATGTTGTAATGTATCCCACACTCTTTATCTTGGGCATAGTGGGATACAACGAACTAAGAGTGGGAAGAGAATTAATGTTAGCACGGTATATTTTTTCTCTATTGATTGGTAAAATATACAACGCAGAGGTGTTGGCCAGCATACACCTAAACGTACCAGATAATTAATTACATGGTTCGACGGCGGAGGCCTCGGCTGCTGGCAGTGCCGCTCGGCAGGACCAATCTCTTGAAGGAAGCGCCATTGACGCGGTCTCTACATACACTCAACTTGGTCACAGAAATGTTAGATATATTTTCATGTTCTATGAGTGAATTCACAAAAATTACATTATACGTTATATGTTATAAAATGTAGATCTTTTTATTCTTATTTTATGTGTATGCTGCTTTATCGAATTAGGTATTGATACCTGTAATGATAAATGTATTGTGAAGTAAATAAATTAATTAATTAAAAAAAAATATTATAGGTCCACTTAAATTTGCGCGGTGACCGCAGAGCAGAATACAATTGTCACCAACTCGCAACTCTCCCGTGGGTGTCGTACAAGGCAACTAAGGGTTAAAACAGCGATGAGGAATGGTCAGCAGTGTTCCTCTTATACCACCTAGCGATGTATTGCGACTTTCGTGCCCGATAAATGGCAAAAGGCTCGCCACCTATTTTACATGGAATCTAACATAATTTGCGAAACGTGGGTGTTAATTTATCTCTGCCTAGCCGCTTTTAAGCTTGCAACTATTCTCCGTATATTACATTTGCCTAAACTAAAAACTAAGAATTATCTAGAAAGTCTTGTATCGTCTCTTTTACGTAAGGTTTTATTAGTGCAAAAAGGAATAGGTCTAAATTGACATTTTTAAATCCTAATGACGAAGTGTTTTTGACCATAAAATTGAATGAATAATTTCAGAAAAAAAGCTTAGTTGGTCACCACAACTTAAGCAACATTGACCCCCGAATACTGAAACGTTACTCAAATTTTGGTGGACAATACCTATTCGATTTTAATTTTAACATTTTATAAATGTTAGAAAAATTAGTACAAAGATTTTGGGGTTAGAAAAAGAATTTCGAAAAATTATGATCGTGAGACGGGAAAATTATGATCTTCCCGCCTCAAGATCATAATTTTTCGAAATTCTTTTTCTAACCCCAAAATCTTTGGACAATACCTGTCAGTATTTGTATGGAAAAGCGTCAATTTTAACATAACTTAAATTTTAAGCAGGACTCAAGCGTAGCGTTTCTGTATTCGGGGGTGAGTGTCTTAGAATTTTCCAATTCTTGCATACGTACGCCAACCCAACCACCCCGATCATAACTTGAAAGTTTCTGAAGCTCCAAATTTATTTCCAACTTCATATCCAGACAAGCTTACATTTTAAGCCCTTCCAACTGTCCCCTGGAGCAATATCGGCGTAATGTCACATGAGTAAATAAACGGAACAGAGAATAATAATCTTCATACAACCGCGCGTATCGGTTGCACTACTACAAGCACGCGGGGCATCTGTGCGTTACCACTGGCCGCTGCCGCGCACGCGGCGAGACTGGAAAAATCTCTGGTTTTTGACGCACAGCCAGTTGCATAATCTCAGGGTTAGTGCGTTCGTTCGAAGGCGTTCTTAAGAAGCTTTTACTCTGTGTGGTGAAGCCGTGTGGTGATGGCAGAGTAGAATACAATTGTCACCACCCCAAATCTTTCCCGTAGGTGTCGTACAAGGCGACTAAGGATAAATCAGTGATGAGGAATTGGCAGCAGCGTTCCTCTTATACCACCTAGCAATGTACTGCTACTTTTGTGCCCGATAAATGGCAACAGGCTCGCCACCTATTACATGGGACCAGACATAGTTGGCGAAATATGGGTGCTAATAGTTTACCTCTGCCTACCCATTCGGGGATATAGGCATGATTTATGTATGTGTGTATGTATTTTACTCTGTTCGGTTTATCTACTCATGTGGTAATGTGCAGCTGACACGCTGCCCTAATCCGACGAAGTTTCAAACCACCTGTTGAAGAACTATCTTTGCGGTTTCACTCGCTGCCTCTCGTCGGCTTGTTAAGTTCAAGCGTTGAAATATCTTAACTGATTTATATCAGGATCTAGAGCAGTTTTCTAGAAAAGCAAACCTCGTCCTTTTTATTGTTTCTGATTTAAATTTGAACATTATAATAGGGGTTATAGTATGAAATTTACGATGTTCCCTCATTATTTAGAAGTAGTGTAGAAATCCTCTAAAACAATAGTTATGATGATGATAATGAAACATCATTTCAAGGAATTATATTTATATATAAAATTTTATCTTATTTTTATTTCTTTCAATACCAATAAATCTTCAAAAACAGCTTGTCCTAAGTACCACTTAGATCCACGAAAAAGGACACCAGTTCGTCTCCGTTATAAAAAAATCTCTAGGCAGTATCCTAAAGCTTAATGTTGTCTATATATACCCACAAAATTATATAAAATTTAGATTTGTGGTTCCTTAAAAAATTGCAAATATGTTTGTATGGAAAAATGAATTTTGGCTAAATTCTCCATACAAAACGGCAATTTGATACTTAAATCCCTAATATTAAACACACACACAAATCACGCCTTTGGGGATAAAGGAAGGGAAAGGTACAAGTAAATTAACATCCACATGTTGACCTTATGTTCGAAAAAAGATTACAAAGACGATTGTAGTTAGAAAGAGTTCACAAAATTATAATAGTGTTGATGCGGAAATCGAACCCGCGTCCTCTGTCCTCGTCCTTCAACTTTTTTAATATTTATTGTAAGTGTTCTATAATTACGCGCGTGTGTGTGTGAGTGTGTGTGTGCGTGCTTGCGCGCGCGCGTGTGTTTGTGTGTGTGCATGTGTGCGGCAATGACTCCACATTCGTATGCAGTTTTGGCGTTCCATCCGAACAAAAAATATCTCCCTAGAAGGTCAAAGAACCCTCCGAAATCAGAAATGAGCAACCATTTCTCATCTGTCTCTCTCAAATATCAAACGTGCTGACACAAAGAAATCTTTGGCCTGTCACTCGATACAATTTTCGTTCGCGAAGCCGATATTCATATTGGAAACAAGAGTAGCCAATTGAATAGCGAAAGAAATGTTTAATTAAACGCGCCCTTGTGAATATCAAAACAGGGGTTAGCGAACTTTTGAGGAAAGGAAAACTGTCGAGAGGCTTTTCGCGAAAAAATAAAGCGTTCCATAAATTGTTTTCTATACAAAATCTGGATAAAATGAGATCTCTATATTAGGGAATGACTTATCATCATTTTTCTACCCTGATCCCAGTGTCAGCGAACTTTTGAGGAAAACTTGTGATGCTTTTTAGCAAAGAAACGAAGAATTTCGTAGATTATTTTCTGTAAAAATGTTGGATAAACCTCTATTAATGGTTTATCACTACCTCCCTACCCCGTTCCCATGAAGTAATCTATTAATGCTTTATCATTACCTTCCCACCCTGTTCCCATGTTATCTGCGGTCAGCGGAGTATGTTTCTTCATTAATCCCATCGGTCCGAAGCTATCAAGAATTCCAGACACACTTTCTTTTAATTCATTATTATCATCCATGACACCGGAAAGGTCACAATTGTCTTGTCCTTGTCCTATTTCATTTGGGTTGGTGCAGTATGTAACTTCTCACGCATTCCTCTATGTATTTCATCTGTGGTCTCCCTCTTCCTCTCCATACCTCAACAGTAATGCTCGTCGCTCTATCAGTCTCTATATTCTTCCATGCATAGAGAAGGCCTGTGCCTCAGCAGTGAGGACATTAAAAGGCTGATGATGATGACGGTAATTAGGGTGCCACGAAACGGTTATTAGTTCTGTTACTGTCTTTAATTTTTTTTATAATAATTCTATGTTCTTTTTATACAATTTGCAATGCTGAGATGTCAATAAACGTTTCTCTTCCTCCCGTTATTTCCTAAACGCCACCAACCATGTATCCCAAATAAATTCTGGCCACAACAAAACGCTACATTGCGGTCCATTATCTACGTCTTCATCCTCATCATCACCAGCCCTTTAATGTCCCCACTGCTGGTGCATGAGCCTTCACTATGGATGGAAGGATATAGGGAGATTGGGCCACAACCAACAACGCTGACCCAATGTGGGTTTGTGGGTATTAACTAACGGCTTATCGGCCGTGTGGTGACGGCAGAGTAGAATACAACTGTCACCACCCCAAATCTCTCCCGTGGGTGTCGTACAAGGCGACTAAGGATAAATCAGTCATGAGGAATGGGCCGCAGCGTTCCTCTTATACCACCTAGCAATGTACCTACTGCGACTTTTGTACCCGATAAATGGCACGTCACCTATTACATGGGACCTATCATAACTGGCGAAACGTGGGTGCTAGTTCACCTCTGCTTACCCCTTCGGGGATATAGGCATGATTTATGTATGTATGTTATCGTGCCTCCCGAAGCACGGAGGAACTCGAGTTAATACATTTTTGGTCACCCATCCAAAGACCAATGTATTACAAATTAACTCTAGCCACAACTAAATCTAAGATTAGCTTTAAAACACAGCTAAAGCTACATCTACTTGCTGAGCAGAAAATAAGTACACAGCACGTCTACAGGTAGCGGAAGTTTAGTGGTATAATTCTATTTGTACCTACTTTTACCTTCGTATTTATATTATCTCTTATATTAGTCATACTTTTTTTTTTAATTAGCAATTTATTCATATTTATATGTGTATAATCATCGAATAATTAGTAATTATGTGTATATATGAAATTTGATATACCTATTTATATTTATTTTACAAAATAATATATCTGTCTCTTTCACTTCTTCTTTACGTGGCGACCAATATGAGATACATTAGTTACATGAAAATACGAGGAGTTAGAACATTGAGGTGAGAACATTCAGGTTGCAGTTGAAAATCAGTGATTTGCTTTGGTAACCCGAGCAGATATTACACTGAACTGATATTACAGATATACACCTTTTTTGACAGATGCGACACACACATGTTCACTATAAAATTAAAACGCTTCAATCCTTGGCTTGTATACCTTATATATGTGATTTGTGAAGTTTTTAGTAGTTTCTGTTGTGATATGTTGAGTGCCCTGTGTATTTGTTTTGTATGTGAGTGTTGGCAAAATAAAAATTATTCATTAATTCATTCATTCATAATTTGCGGTTTATTATCTACGTTGTAACCGCAAAAACAAAACGCTCTCGTCCACCCGAGCACTTAATTGAAGCTTAATTATAGTTTTGTTTATGTTGCATGGAAGCGTCCAGATTTTCCACGGGATTAAAGTGTAAATGGAATTTGTGCCTTGCGCCGCCCGTGTTAGATCTGAAAATAAACTACGGACGGCGTTTTACTTAAAAGGCTGTTGGATACGGTGTGGATTTTTCTTAATTGGGGTTTTAGATAAAAAAAAACGTGGTAAAACAATGATGATGATGTTTTGATTTGATTCCTATTTGTGCGTTACCTTTACACAATTGATATTGATAATTGAAAAATTGTTAAAAAAAAAATAATATAAATTTAAAAAAAACTTTTCGTAAAATTATTAGTCTTGTTCTGGGAATCGAACCTGCGTCCTCCGGCTGTAAAAAGGTACAGAGTTGTTGGTAATAACAGTCATCCAAATCTTAGGCGACCTCTAAACTCATGTTCACTTTATTTTTATTTAAGATGAACGGCAAAATTGAGGTTTATTGAGTATTAAAGAAAATAAAATTATCCTGAAACAATTACCTACGTGTAAATACGTTTTGATGTTTATTAAAGAAAGCAATTTAAATTAAAAACACCCTATATTGTGTTATGCAATCAACTTCGCTCATTAATTTGTACATACATACATACATATATAAATCACGCCTATATCCCCTAAGGGGTAGGCAGAGATGAATTAACACCCACTTATCGCCAATTTAGCCAGGTCCCATGTAACAGGTGGCGACCCTATTGCCATTTATCGGGCACATCAATCGCAGTATATTGCTAGATGGTACAAGAGGAATGCTGCTGCCCATTACTCATTGCTGTCTTTACCCTTAGTCGCCTTGTACGACACCCACGGGAGAGATGGGGGTGGTGACAATTGTATTCTACTCTGCCGTCACCACACGGCAAACAGCGGACTACATGTAGCGGACTACATGAAGACAATAAATATTGGTCCATTGCAGTTCGAGCAGACAGCAAAACGCATTACACGTCTGAGTGTATTCAGTGCCGTGGACGCCCATAAAGCGGCGCGGTGACTAGATTCATCGGCATTGCGATTGCGAGTGTATCTCCGAAAGTGTTACAGCGAAAAATAACTTTGTCTAAAGGCTCGTCGTTTCAACTAATCTAAGTTATTGAAAAATTATTTCAGGTCAAAAATGGGCAGCAGCGTTCCTCTAATACCACCAAGCAATGTACTGCGACACTTTTGTGCCAGATATATGGCAATAGGCTCGCCACCTATTACATGGGACCTAACATAATTGGCGAAATGTGGGTGCTAGTTCACCTCTGCCTACCCCTTCGGGGATATAGGCGTGATTTATGTATGTGTGTATGTAGTCCGCTACAGTGCGGCTGTAACGGCTACGACATAGCTGTACACAAACAAAGTGTGGAGTACCTAACCGAGAAATGGTTGATCAGTAAAAAGTACGACAGCTCACGATAACATCGAAGTCCAACCAACAGTAGACCTAATGACCGTTGTGATAACGCAGAACAAGATTAGCAAGTCCTGAATCGCGATTACATAGTTTCTGGCAGAACTCTGAATATAATAATTATACAAAATCCGAATCAGCGATGAGGAATGGGCAGCAGCGTTCCTCTTATACCATCTAGCTATGTACCTACTGCCACTTTTGTGCCCGATAAATGGCAATAGGCTCGCCACCCATTACATGGGACCTAACATAACTGGCGAAACGTGGGTGCTAGTTCACCTCTGCCTACCCCTTCGGGTATATAAGCGTGACTTATGAATGTATGTATGTACGAATTCCGTGTGGTGACGGCAGAGCAGAATACAACTGTCACCACCCCAACTCTCTACTGCGGGTGTTGTTAAATGCGACTAAGGGTTAAAACAGTGACAAGGGATGGGCAGCGGCGTTCCTCTTATGCCACCTATCAATTTACTGCGACTTTTGTGCCCGATAAATGCTAATAGACTCGCCACATTGCATGGGACCTAACATCTAGCGATACGTAGGTGTTATTTCACCTGTGCCTACCCCTTTGGGGATATTAGGCGTGATTTATGTATGTATAAGAAGAACGCTGCTGCCCATTGCTCATCGCTGTCTTAACCCTAAAATGATGACAAGAAAATACTACATACATACATACATAAATCACGCCTATATCCCCGAAGGGGTAGGCAGAGGTGAAGTAGCACCCACGTTTCGCCAATTATGCTAGGTGATTAGGTCCCATGTAATAGGTGGCGAGCCTATTGCTATTTATCGGGCACAAAAAAGTAAAATACTGTCATTAGGAGATGCCTGTAATTTTAGTTTGAGTCCAATACCTTACTTTGTACAATACCTTAGCCCTTCTTGATCGAAGTACGACGGACAAAAGTTTACGAAGTTTACGATTCATGTCACGCAGATTAAATAGATCAATTAGCAACCTTGGATGGGCGGGAGAACGCTCCGCGCATGCCAGGCGACTTTGAGCCCTATTACCGACACACAAAGGCCTGATGCCGGTTAAACAGCAAATATATTTTCGGAATACAATATCAAAATAATAACTCAACCCTTGTCATGTCTATGGGTGAATTCAGTAATCCACCCCGACCAATTACTTTCATATCGGCTATTGAACAAGATCGGAGAATGATAGCTAAAGATATTCGGTAGGTTGGTACAAGGTCTTTTTATTAAATTACTTATCATAACAAATCTTATCAAAATCTGTTGCCATAAATTATTGTTAACTGTATTATTCTTCTTCTCCCTGCCCTATTCCCTGTCTATCTGGGGTCGGCGCAGTATGTTTCCTCTTCCATTCATATCGGTCAGACGTCATCAAGCCATCCACTCCCTTTTGATTTATATCATCCATCACACCGTAAAGGTGCTAGTGATGAATGATCGTATAGAAAAGAGACGGTACGGACCATGTCGGGAAATCGATGAACTGAGAGAGCAATTGGAATGACAACATTCCAATCCATACCGCTCAAAGTTTTGGCTTAGGTTTTACAGCCGGCCGCCTGCCTGACATCAATCCTCTTTGAGTATGCTGTTGTTGGTGGTTTGCCCTCCACCATTCGGGTGCCCCAAGGTGCTTATTGGTCTACACCGGGCAATTTCCCTTAGTCAACTTTTACGACACCCATGGAATGAGTCTGGGCTGGCCTATTCCATATTATTTTCTCGCTCCCAGGCCAACATAGAAGACATTATTGTGTAAACAGCATTAGTACAAAGATTTTAGTGGATAGAAATAAACAAAATTAACAGCATTATTGTGTTCCGACAATTGTGATAAGAGCCAGCCTCTCTCTGGTCGAGGGTTCCAGGTGAAGCTCGATTCCATCTTCGGCCCTTAGCGTCACTTACCATCAGGTGAGATGAAGGGCATGAGCTTGGTTAGCTAAATAAACTTACTTGAAATATATTTTTGAAAAAAAGAACATAAACTACAAATATTTTGGTGGTTAGAAAAACCACCAACCACCAAAATCTTTGTACTTATTTTTTTAATTTTTGTCAATTGACGTTCGTCAGTCAGCCGAGAGACGCCCACTGTTGGGCATATGCCTCCCCCAAGAATCTCCAAACCGATCAGCCCTGCGCTGCTTGCATCCAGCGGCTTATCCCGCGGCAATTCCTAAACTCAAAAAAAAGTTCATTGAAATCTAGACTGTTGACCAGACAAGAACAGCGCCTAGTTTTGAATTAACGAAAAGCGCTCTTATCAACCCCTTAATTTAAGTCATGTTGCTCTTTGAGCAACAAATAACGTAGAATGAGGCAGCCCCGATTTACCCCGGGAATGTCGTAAAAGTCGACTAAGTGAGATGCCCGGTATAGACTAAGAAGCACCTTGGGGCACCCGAATGGAGGAAATCAAAACACCAACAACAGCATACCCATAGAAGGTTGGTGTCTTACAGGCGGCCGGCTGTAAAACCTAAGCCAAAACCTTGAGCAGTATGGATTGGACTGTTGTCATCCTAACACTCTCTCGTTTCATAAGTCTCTCGACATGGTCCTTGCTATCTCTTTTCTATAAATACTGTGATGAATCAAAAGGGAGTGGATATCTTGATGACGTCTGACCGATAATAATGGAAGAGAACACATACTTCGACATCGGCGACGACCAGTAGGCTTATTCGCTATCTTTTTTTGACAGCTGAAAGTGATGATCACCGAACTATTTACTTATTCATTACTACTTTACTATAATGCTATTGTGACACCTGTCCTGTGATAACAGCAATGTATTCGTAAATAGTTCGGTGATCATCACTTTCAACTGTCAAAAAAAGTTAGGGAATAGGCCTACAGGGCCTGTAGCCAAGTGGCAATCGTTTTATAACGATCACGTGTCGAGTTCGTCACGATCGGCCAAATTACCTTGGTATCTACAGCGTCTTAGCTTGCGCTACCAACATAACTAGGACGATTTTGGTCACGTGATTTCACGACGACTTAAGTCAAATCCCATACATTTTGCTTTATCGAACTTCGTTATCTTTGTCGGTTTGTTACTTTGTCTAGGCCCCCAGGAACTGTGAACGGGACAGGCAGAAGAAGAATTTCATAAGTACGAAGAAGATACAAGTCTTGGCGAAGTTGTATCGAGGCAAAAACCGATTCTCCAAAGCCGACAACCATTTTTAGGCGGCGACCTTCAAGAACTCGCCAGACGGTTCTCCAAAAATATATTAAACTACCGAGGACATCGGGTTTCTCATTACGTACGGCACGCTTCAAGAAACTTTTCTGGTAAATAAATATTTGTTAGCAGCTGCGTGGGTTCAATAGCACAGCCAATATGTTTCGCTGGGTTCGCGTGGGCATGAAGGCTTGCAGCCAGCGAAAGCTGCCCTCACAAGGCAGACTTTTTGTAGCGAGAAGGCGATTATGTCGGTTTTGTGGTAGGCCTTAATTTTGTCAATTGTAGAGTAATCAGAGTGGCCGTCAATGCTGGCATGGGAGCGAAAATAAAATAGAATGTGCCAGCCCCAAACCCACCCCAGGGGTGTCGTAAAATTCGACTAAGGGAGATTGCCCGGTGTAGACAACATAAGCACCTTGGGGCAACCGCATGGCGGAGGGCAGACCACAAACAGCGGCATACCCAAGTAGGATTTCTGTCAGGCAGGCAGTGTGAAAATGTTGTCATCCCAATCACTCTCCGATCATCGGACCCTCGACGTGTTCCATCCCGTCTCTTTACTATTCATTCATTCATCACTAGCACCTTTCCAGTGTGATGGATGATGTGAATCAAATGAGTTGATGGCTTGTTGATGTCTGACCGATATTAATGGTAGAGAAAACATACTGTAAGGACTAAAAGCAGATGTGACCTGTATGTTCATCATGAGCTACCAACCGCTACCAGGGCACTAAGACAGTCTTGAATGTAATTTCCAGCTTAAGGCACATTAAATTTTCCGCTGACGGGAAAAACGATGACGCGGTAGCTCGCCGTGGGCGGGCAGCCTTAACCGTATATACCAGGGCAACAGAACAGCCAGGGAAGTCATTTACAAGGCGGCGGCGCGGAACATTAGACCCTTGTTAGTGTCAACCGCCGAATTCCGGTAATCCGGATATCGGCGCGCGTTGAACCGGTTAAAAGCGGAAAATTGACTTTGGACCACGTCTGATGGGCAACGGGAGTCTCGGGGCGTGGTGGCGATGCAATAAAGACGAGTTTTCTTTATTAGAACCAAAATAGTAGGCCTGTTTTCTATGAATAGATCGGATGACGGATGGATTAATTGACACTCGTATCTATAGTCAAGTTGAGTAAAAGTCGTTACTTAAATCGTCATTTTTAACATTAAACAAGAATTTTAATGAAGTAAAAACTGTCTAAAGTAAGTATAATTGTATTAAAATGTCCATTTAGAAAACCCACTTTTACCCAAGTAATCACTTGATTATAGATACTAGTTTTAGTTATTATATTATATTAGTTAACAAGAACAAATTTATTTATCATAATCTTCTCTTTCCTCCTTCCCTGTTCCCAGTCTCTGGGGTCGGCACAGTATGTTTCCTCTTCCATTCATATCCGTCAGACGTCATCAAGTCATCCACTCCCTTTTTGATACATTATCATCCATCACACCGGAAAGGTGCTAGTGATGAATGAATATGCACTATGGATTTGTGTCAGCACCATGGAAGGAGATTTTATTGCTTATAGAGGTTTGGTGTCAGGCAGGCGGGCGGCTAAAAAACCTAAGCCAACCTTGAGCATTATGGATTGGAATGTTGTCATTCTAATCACTTTTTCTTTCTCTATGGATGGAAGAATATAGGGAGATTGGGCCATATCTCACCATGCTGGCCCAGTGCGGGTTGGTGGGTATTAACGACTGCAGATGCAGCCGGGACCACCAGCTTAACGTGCCTTCTGAAGCACGGAGAGCACGGAGATAAAAAAAACTATTTCATATGTCTTGTGCATTATGAACTTGAGATCAATGCATCAACTTTAGGTAAGACTTTTTTCAAGTCCGCTTGTCTAGCTACCACCATTTTATTAAAAATCTGTCGCCATAATAACATTTTTAACAACATTATAATTGTGTTCCGACAATGTGATAAAGATTTTGGTGGTTATAAAAAGAATTTCGAAAAATTATGATCTTGATCTTGTCTTGGGTGGCCGAGCGGTCAGGCACCTGCCCGGATAGCAGCGGATTCGGGTTCGATTCCCGCATCAAGATCATAATTTTTCGAAATTCTTTTCCTAACCACCAAAATCTTTGTACTAATTTCTCTAACATTTATATAATGTTAAAATTAAAATCGAATAGTTTATAAAGCAAGCCCAAGCTTAGCCAAGCGCACGGTATTTGTAAAAATATCTGCTTTGGAATGTTTGAAGTTTGTTTCTACATTGCGAGGGTACCCGTTGGCTTACAACGTGAAGTGTAAAGGTTAAAAGAGTTTCGGCAAGTTAATTAGTGTCTTGGGTGTCCGAGCGGTCAGGCACCTGCCCGGATAGCAGCGGACGCGGGTTCGATTCCCGCCTCAAGATCATAATTTTTCGAAATTCTTTTTCTAACCACCAAAATCTTTGTACTAATTTTTCTAACATTTATATAATTTTAAAATTAAAATCAAATAATTTTTCCTCTGCAGTTGGGGGTTTTAGGTGAAGCTCTGTGTCCATCTTCTTTAGCCCTTATCGTCACTTACCATTAGGTGAGATGATGGCCAAGATTGCCTGTTTAGCATGAAATTAAAACTACCGAACCCAGAAAGACAACAACTTTTCTTTTCTTCTTGATTTATGTGTATGTATGTAAAAATACATACAAATCACGCTATATCCCCAAAGGGATAGGCAGAGGTGATTTAACACCCACGTTTCGCCAATTATGTCAGGCTCCATCTAATAGGTGGCGAGTCTATTGCCATACATTGGGAAGGAGATTGATTGCACAAAATGTATTACATAAATTCTCATCAAGTTCTGAAGTGTGGAAGTCGCGCCCCATCTGTACTGTGGCCAAGTTTTAATTGCGTTTGCCGGATCTTTGTCAGCTTACAGACCTTAAACATTCATCTGATGAGAGCCATTTGCTTCCGAACACTGTTTGTGTATTCGATAACTTTAATTAGCGCCCGATTACTTATTTAAGCGCAAGTATTGACGGAAACCCAATAAAGGCTGTTTTTCCGCCAGAGCTGTGCGCGGAATGTGTTTGAGAAGAGCCAATAGAATCACTGTATTTGAAAATAGAGCGATTCTATTGGTTCTCCTAAATACATCTATACACCAATAGAATCACTGTATTTGAAAATAGAGTGATTCTATTGGTTCTCCTAAATACATCTATATACCAATAGAATCACTGTATTTGAAAATAGAGTGATTCTATTGGTTCTCCTCAAACACATTACTAGCAACGCATCCTCGCATAGCTGTGGTGGAAAAGCACCCAAACTCGGAAAACATTATCTGTAGGCCTATTCGATAACTTTTTTTCACACTTGAGAGTGATAATCACTGAACTATTTACTGACCCATTACTACTTTACTATAACGCCATTTTGACACTTGTCCTGTGAAAACAGTAATGGATAAGTAAATAGTTTGGTGATCGTCACTTTCAACTGTCAAAAAAAGTTAGCGAATAGGCCTACTGTACTATTTATTGCGAGTACTGGTTAGGTTGAATTATTAGTGCGCTCGGCTTAAACAATGTTCATTAAGGCCGGTCATTGGGTGAGTGACCATAACCATAAGTGCGTGATCTTGAGCTCCTTAGTGTTTCGGAAGGCAAGTTAATCCGTTGGTCACGGCTGTATCTGCGGTCGTTAACCGACTTGCTTCTTGCTGGATTTCATGAACTAAAATAACCAAGATAAATTAAAAATTATTAAATTCGAAATTAATCATCACCACATCATTGGTTGGAAGTAATTTATCACACAAACTGCCACACTCAGAGACGTCAATGAGCTTTATTGAGCACTTAATACAAAAAAAATGTCACTCAAAACTAAACCAATAGACCCGGCAAGAACAGCGACTATATACATTTAATAGTTTGGAATTGACATTTTTTTGCTTAAAGTATCATTAACGTTAATTGTCGTCTCCGAGTGAGGCAGTTACAGTAATAAGCTCTTCTTTTCATCAAGCTTTTAAAGTCTCATTTTACTAAACAGACATCATCCGGACCCACAAGTTTATTTTACAGATTCGGGAACCATTTCTGCGTAGCCGATGAAATCTGAAGCATTTTATTGTTCCGAAGTCGTTGTTTGATAAGGATGGCAATAAAATGCCACTCTTAAAGGATACGCACCCATTTTCTCGTAACAATAAAATCGGAATCATTTTCGAAGAGGGACGCGATAAAAATTTTGATAATAACTCTAACAAGGCGGTCTTCCGTCCAGAGAGTGGATGCTTCGAATTTTAACGTCACATGGTAATAATTATTATTAACTGTTCGATTTTAATTTCAACATTTTATAAATATTAGAAAAACAAGTACAAAGATTTTGGAGGTTAGGTTTACAGCGTGAAGTGTAAAGGTTAGAGAAATTTCGGCAAGTTAATTAGCGTCTTGGTTGGCCGAGCGGTTTAGGCATCTGCCCGGATTACAGTGGACGCGGGTTCGATTCCCGCATCAAGACCATAATTTTTCGAACCTTTTTTAAGACAAAGATGTTGTCTTTATAAACAGGTTGTGATGGTGAAGCTTCTTCTACTCCCGGCCCCGTTCCTAGTCTATCTGGTGTCAGCGCAGTATGTTTCCTGTTCCATTAATATCGGTCAGACGTCATCAAGCCATCAACTCCCTTTTGATTCATAACATTCATCACACCGGAAAGGTGCTCGTGACGAATGAATCTATAGAAAGGGGACGAAACGGATTATGAGGAGACACAGATGAACGGAGAGAGTGATTGGAACGATAACATTCCAATCCATACTGCTCAAGGTTTTGGGTAACGTTTTACCGTCGGCCGCCTGCCTGGCCCCAACCCTCTTTGGGTATGATGTTGTTAGTAGTTTGCCCAACACCATACGCCCCAACCAGCTTATTGGTCTACACCGGGCAATCTCCTTTAGTCCACTTTTACGACACTGGCCAATTCTAAATTTTTTTCGCTCTCAGGCCAGTGTGGAAGGCTTTGTGATGGCAAAGCAAATTACTTAATTTTAGCAGTGAAGTCTGTACACCTCGAAACATGGCACTTTTTTATGACCCATCAGCGATTAGTCTAATGCGCTAGCTCTTCACACACAGTCCACGGATTGTTGGTACTTGGAAACCACAAATCCAAACTTCAAACCCTCAGTCGGCGTTGCATTTTCGCGCAGTGGTACAAAGTGATTTAACTGCAATACCTCGGAATAGTTCTGAGATCGTGCAAGCATGTGGCGCGTGAATTACTTTATCTCCAATTACTTCGAAAGCATGTCGTCGCCTAAGTTCAAGTTCGAAATCGTGTTAAGTAATTTTCTAAGTCTTATGACTTCTGAGATTGCCACTATGCTTGATAAAATAAACGAGTGTGACGAGAGGAGATGTAATATCGTCTCACCTGATGCTAAGTAAGGATAAGAGCTGAAGATAGAATCGAGCTTTACCTGGAACCCTGCAACTACAGAGCGCTTATCAAAAATTGCTGTTAACATGATTATTATGGCGACAGATAGTGATAATAGAGTGGTAGCTCCAGGCTACTTGGAAAAAGTCCTACCACCATCCAAACCAAGTACCTACAAATTTGCACTCCCCTGGTGGTAGGACGCAGGCGGTTATGTAACTAGATTTCTGGTAAGTGCTGATGTAGACTGACCGACCTATAATGAGAGTAAGACCGAAGAAACAATAGATGGATTGTATAAAAGATGGACGTAGATGGAAATAGAATGAAAGGATGCCCGTGGAAGCTATAGCAAAAGTTGTTTACACAATGAGCAAAATCAATATCTAAGTACCCCAATTTGAAATCTCCTTCAGCAAGCCTAGCACGGGACGTAGACAGTATTTTTTCTCGAGATTTAGTGAGAGATAGAACGAGAGGTGTAAGCCGTGTGGTGACGGCAGAGTAGAATACAATTGTCACCACCCCAAATCTCTCCCGTGGGTGTCGTACAAGGCGACTAAGGATAAATCAGTGATGAGGAATGGGCAGCAGCGTTCCTCTTATATCATCTAGCTATGTATCTGCTGCGACTTTTGTGCCCGATAAATGGCAATAGGCTCGCCACCTATTACATGGGATTGAACATAACTGGCGAAACGTGGGTGCTGGTTCACCTCTGCCTACCCCTTCGGGGATATAGGCGTGATTTATGTATGTATGTAGAACGAGAGGAAAATATTTTGTTTTCTCCGAGGAGATTTTGTCCACGTCCCGGTTTTAATCCATCTCCGGTCAGATGGTCGCAAATTAAATTTCGCCGTGTTATTAACTCTGATACTGTCTACAAATTGGCTTCCTGACAACTTTTATTATTCTTCTTGTTATTTTTCTGAATGTAAATTACTTCACAGTTTACTCCCATGTGCCCCGAGTTTACGAAAGCAAGTGTACCGTAAAATAATTTGGGTGTACCGTCAACGACACATCCGCTCGTCACCAAATCGTAAAATACCCTCGTTTGACTTTGAGCACTACCTAAAGGAAGTTACGGTTGGGAATTGCTTGGAGCTTAGCAAATATTATCTATCGTCTTGCGCGAGTGTAAACTACCGTTGTTTGACTTTGAACACTCCTGAAGGAAGTTAAGGGTCGGAATCGCTTGGAGCTTAGCGAAATTTATCTATGCGAGTGTTTTCTGCAGACAAATAGGCCTCAGGGCACATGTCCGCGAAGTATTTACATAACAAAGACGCTCAAACAAATCGTGTAACTCTTGAAAGAGTTTATACAGCTTATCAGCTTATCATAGTTATCATAGTTTATCATAGTTTGACGGCAGAGTAGAATACAATTGTCACCACCCCAAATCTCTCCCGTTGGTGTCGTACAAGGCGACTAAGGATAAATCAGTGATGAGGAATGGGCAGCAGCGTTCCTCTTATACCTTCTAGCTATGTACCTACTTTTGTGCCCGATAAATGGCAATAGGCTCGCCACCTATTTATTACATGGGACCTAACATGATTGGCGAAACGTGGGTGCTAGTTCATCTCTGCCTTCCCCTTCGCGGATATAGGCGTGATTTATGTATGTATATGTATCATAGTTTCCAAGTTGGTTGAGGTCTAGGATGGGGAAAACAGAATAAAACGTAGAATCTACGGCCCTGTGCTAGTGGAGAGATAAATACATACGTGAGGCTTAACCGCCTCCATGGTCTAGGGGTTCGCCCACCGGAATTAAAGTTCGATCCCCAGGGGGTACAGATTTGTGCTCGGTTTGGTTGGTGGACTTCTTCCAAGTCCGCCTGGCTAGCTACCACCATCTTATCAAAACCTGTCGCCATAATAATAATGTTAACAGCATTATTGTGTTCCGACAATTTCTGATAAGATAGCCAGCTCCTCTGTAGTTGAGGGCTCCATGTGAAGCTCGATTCCATCTTCGGCCCTTTTCGTCAATTACCATCAGGTGAGATGAAGGGCAAGACCTTCCCTGTTTCGTCAATGAGTTATTGAGGTCCCATGTACTATATGGCGAGCCTGCCATGTAACGGGCACGGAAATCTCAGTACATTGCTAGGTGGAGTAAGCAGAACGCTGCTGCGCATAGCTCATTGCTGTTCAAACCCTAACTGCCGCACTCAGGGACGCCAATTAACTTTAATGAGTATTTAATGTCAAAAATTTTCATTTAAATCAAGACCATGGACCCGGCAGGAATAGCGACTAGTTTTGAATTGTCATTTTTCGACGTTAAGTACTCATTAACGTTATTTGACGTCTCTGAGTGCGGCAGTAAGTCGCCTTGTACGACACACATGGCAGTGATTAGGGTGGTGACAATTGTATTTGATGTCTCCACACGGAGAGATATATACCATACCTTTAACCTATAAACTGTAGGAAGGCCGAGACTTGGTGACGATAGATAAGGCGTTTATTTGTTCAGGCCTTTTTTGTGCCTGATGATGGTGTGTGGACTACCTTCTGGACATTTGGAGAAGGAGATAGTTTTATGCATACCTTGAATTGTCCTCAAGACCTATGTTCTAAAGAGTGCAGTGTATCTCATTTAAAGTGATGATTATCTTTGCATTTACTATTAACTTAGCGACATCACAGATTTAAATTTGCCGTGTGGTGACGGTAGAGCAGAACAATTGTCACCACCCGTGTCGTACAAGGTGACTATGAATAAAGACAGCGAAGAGTAATGGCAGCAGCATTCCTATCCATGGCAAAAGGCTCAAGGGACCTAACATAATTAGTTACATACATACATACATATGTCACGCCTTTCACCCACAGGGGTAGGCAGAGATCACTTCTTTCCACTTGCTACGATCCTTACATACTTCTTTCGCTTCATCCAATCTCATCAATCTCTTCATGCATGCCCGTCGGTTTCGTGTACTCTTGACCTGACCCTTTTTTAATAAACTTTCAATTTGATTATGAAAGATCCGCCTAGGCCTTCCCCTTTCCATTTCGCCATTCATGTTCGCCATGTAAATCCTTTTTGTTATTCTTTCGACGTGACCAAACCATGCGAGCATCCCTTTCTCAATCCTTGTTATTACATCTTCTTTCAAACCACACATTTCTCTTATCACACTGTTATAAAATCGATCGCTCAACCTTACCCCAGCCATGCTCCTTAACGCTCTCATTTCTATTGCATTTATTCTACTTTCATGCTTCTTCTCCCATACCCAACTTTCACTTCCATACATTAATGTCGGAACCAGCACTCCGTTATGAAAAGCCATACGAGCCTTTCTGGACACGCTTTGGCTGTTTTTTTTTTTTTTTTTGTGAACAGCCAAAAAACATAATTAGTTAATTTGAATAATTCACCTTCGCGGATAGTAAGCGTGATTTATGTATGTATGTAGGTACTTTTCATTTCAGCGCCGCCACAGATTTGAAAGGTCGCAAGTGACACTCGAAACCAGCTCTGCGAAGTTAAAGGCCCGGGCCCAAACAGAAACCTCAAAGCTCGACGCAAATTGGCTGATTTTCACTCGGAAACAGTAATTGTGACAGACAAAAAAGCCTCTTATGAATCCTCGCTTTAAGGCTCTTTTTTAACTTTCGCTAATTAGCGGTGTGCGCAAAGCTTTTTAATTCCGTATGTTTTCGCAGAGCGGAATTTTTGAAACGCGGTAATTTGTGTAAGCAAACCTTTTTGCTTCAATTGTGCGATGTGGATGTGCGGTGGAAATATGAGCACGTGTTCGTCTTTAATTCGCAATTTAATTAACATTACATAAATTATGTAGTTGTTTTGAATATTATATAAATGTTTCTTTGTACTATGGGTTGGTGTCAGGCAGGCGGACGGCTGTAAAACCTAAGCCAAAACCTTGAACGGTATGTATTGGTTGATTAATGGATTGGTTTCCAATCACTCTCTTCGTTCATCGGTCTCTCGACATAGTACGTTCCGTTTATTTTCTATACATTCATTCATCACAAGCACCTTTCCGGTGTGATGGATGATATGAATCAAAAGGGAATGGAATGCTTGTTGACGTCCGACCGATATGAATGGAAGAGGGATCATAATGCGCCGACTCCAGATAGACTGGGAACGGGGCAGGGAGAAAAAGAGTTGATGCTCGACGAATGAGTGCTCGATGAATGGCAATAGGCTCGCCCCCAGTTATATGGGATCTAACGTGACTAGCGAAACGTAGGTTTCTTCACCTCTGCCAACCCCTTCGGTGATCAATAGGCGACATTTAACTATGTATGTATCTAGTCTCACTGACACACTTTGACTGTGACATGCCTACTCACATTCCCAAAACTGATTATCACAGAATAAATAACGGGTTCTAGCTTTTGCGACACCAAGGCGCTTTGTCCACGCCCTTAACTCCGGTAGATAAAGTTTAATTTAGAGAAAACCCGCTTGCTCGCCATCGTAATGGCACCAGTGACCTTCTGAAGGTGACACGCTTTAGTCACAATTATATTAGCTTTATATAAAACCGTGTGGTGACGGCATAGTAGAATACAATTGTCACCACCCCAAATCTCTCCCGTGGGTGTCGTACAAGGCGACTAAGAATAAATCAGTGATGAGGAATGGGCAGCAGCGTTCCCCTTACCACCTAGCAATGTACTGCGACTTTTATGCTCGATAAATTCTGGCTGTTGGTTACATAGCACGCTTCGTCAGTTTGTATCAGGTCCAAAGATCCCAATTATAATGTTAATTCAAAAGCGAATCATCAGTACATCAGACTGTCATAATATAATATATCTCCAATGGATTGTGAACTCTATCTTGTTAGTATTAAAGGGCAAAGTAGATTGAGGAATTTCGCCTTATTTTGGTAACCTGATGTGTTGTTGATTTTACCATTATCAAATATTATGACTGTGTACCTACTTCCGTGTAGGAAAATAAACAAAAAAAATATATGAAAGTTCCAATTAAAACGATGGCAGAGTTGTACCGCTCAATTACTTCCCAATGATGATACACAGTGACAAGAAGTGCAGGCAACGTTTAACATAAACAATACGTCATAATTTTTTTATTCTTATTTTATTTATCAACACGTCTAGAGAACTATTCTAATACCTGCCCGGCTGCCATGACCACTGAAACACGATATGATATTATAGCCATTTATCGCGTTGAACAGTCAAAATCATTGGATTTTAACACTTGAATAAGCCTGTAAGGCTATATAATAAAGATATAGCCATTTATCGCTTTGAACTGTCGAAAATACAATGATTTTTGTAAGTTCAACGCGATAAACGGCTATATCATATCGTGTTTGGGTGGTCATGCTAGCCGGGCTGGTAATATTGAAGTCTAATAATACACTTGAAAAACACCAAAACACAATCCTTTAGTCTTAAAAATTCACAAAACAAAGTTTGTTTGTAATCGCAAACCGCAGGGACCTGCTTTACGAAATTAAAACAGAGACGAGGAACATCAGAAATCAATGTGATAATAAAAATACTGTAGTAAAGAAACACTTCACAACACTTCACCATCAAAGAGAATGCCAAAACTTTATTTATCCGGCATACTTGACGAAAGGTCGAATTGTCAGATCGCTGGCTCTCGGTCTAGAGGTCCCGGGTTCGAATACTTGTAGGGGCAAAATGTGGTGAACACAGATATTTGTTCCCAAGTCATGGTTGTTTACGTAGTACAATATTTTCAATATGTATTTATGATTATTGTGTATTTAAAATTATTCCGTCATCTACTACCCAAAACACAAGTGCTTGTGTTTTTTAGAGCTTTTGTACTTACTTTGGACTAGATGATAAGTGTGAGTGTAAGAAATATTATTTTACAATTTTTTTATACTGGAAGCGGACTGGTAGTTCCTTCTAGACCTAGCTGTCCTCTATATTGACTCCATCCACTTTTCTCTAAACAAAGCGGTTTATATGCGTGCTGTGGAAACAGAAATATTCGCCGTTTTACCAGCCCGTGTGTCCGGTCACCATATGTCGATGGCTCGCTAACGAGTTGAAAACAACATACTTGTTCATAGCGAGCTCTGAATGACTTCCTCAGTGCTTTTTCCATTATTGCTCGGTCAATGAGATTACGATTTTTAATAACATACAGGGCTATATTGGAATAGGTACACCTAGCAATATTTTTTTTCTTTTTCGGTAGGAAAAGCTTTCCCGTCTCAAATAATTTTTATACACCCAAGAGACCAAAAACGTAATTTTTTGGCAGCTATTCTTACAGTGCCGTGTGGTGACGGCAGAGTAGAATACAAATGTCACCACCCCAAATCTCTCCCGCGGGTGTCGTACAAGGCGACTAAGGATAAATCAGCGATGAGGAATGGGCAGCAGCGTTCCTATTATACCATCTAGCTATGTACCTACTGCGACTTTTGTGCCCGATAAATGGCAATAGGCTCGCCACCAATTACATGGCACCCAACATAAGTGGCGAAACGTCGGTGCTAGTTCACCTCTGCCTACCCCTTCGGGGATATAGGCGTTATTTATGTATGTATGCATGTATTCTTACATTGGGCCCGACGCTATGGTCGCCTCGCGTTTCTCTATAATACCTTAGTTTCATACATTTCTGTTCTATTCGTTCTAATAGATTGGCCACTAATCTAGCTAGGCCCCTGGAAGGCCTAGCACAAGCCGTGGACAAAATCTCTCTCCACCATTTGACAGGGTTTTTGCTCGAGATTTAGTGGGTTAGACCATAAAGTGGACTTTTGACATAAAACTATGACCTCGGACGAATAAAAAGAAAGCCTCAGATAGCATATTTTGCCAAAAAGGTACTTTGCCAAATAAGTGCTTAGTCAAATAGGCACTTGCAAATATAGTCTCCTATTTTCCACCGAGGAGATTTTGTCCACGCCCAGTGCTACAGAGAAAGTTGGTACTTCCACTAAATCGAATAGCGAGTTCGACGTGGCTGTTTCATTAAAAATACTCCCACTAAGCTCCCGTCAGAAGCATTAACCAAAAACCATTGTTTCATTATTCAAACTGAAAACGACCATACACACGTGTAAAGTCGGGAATTAAATGGAATCGCGATTCAAGCACAGCCACGTTAAAACTTTCGCTTGGGCTTAATTAAAATAGGAAATACCTACTGAAATTTGCCACAATATTCGCCTCCGTAATATTCATAATTGGACGTAGATGAGCAATAGTGCGTCAAGCCATAGGAATATCAATTTGAGAAAATTATGCCGTGTGGTGACGGCAGAGTAGAATACAATTGTCACCTCCCCAAATCTCTCCCGTGGGTGTCGTACGAGGCGACTAAGGATAAATCAGTGATGAGGAATGGGCAGCAGCGTTCCTCTTATACCACCTAGCTATGTACTGCGACTTTTGTGCCCGATGCCACCTATTACATGGGACCTGACATAGTTGGCGAAGAGTTCACCTCAGCCTACACCTTCGGGGATATAGGCGTGATTTATGTATGTATAATATGTAATTTGAGAAAATGGCGGCCATAGTTTCTAAACATGATATGATTTGCTATTTTATAAAAAAAAATATTCTTTTGTTAAAGAAAGTGTTTCAAGTCAGTAAGAACACTTGAAAATTGTAAAATAAATGATACTTTATCAAACTATGTCGAAATCTCTGAATATGGGTCTTTGTAGGTTGACACATTATTGCTCATCACCGTCCAATTATGCTTTATGTATCTTATCTTATATTTAGGTTGAAATTGCATTATCACAATGTCTTATATATACTATTCGATTTTAATTTTAACATTATATAAATGTTAGAAAAATTAGTACAAAGATTTTGGTGATTAGAAAAAGAATTTCGAAAAATTATGATCTTAGTAAAATAGTGTCTTGGGTAGCCGAGCGGTCAGGCACCTGCCCGGATAGCAGCGGACGCGGGTTCGATTCCCGCCTCAAGATCATAATTTTTCGAAATTCTTTTTCTAATCACCAAAATCTTTGTCTTATATATAATAAATCTGGTCCATTTGAAGTATATTATTTATTACGTTAGGTCCCATGTAATGGCGATCCTATTGTCGCAGTAAATTATTAGGTAGTATAAGAGGAATGCTGCTGCCCATTCCTCATCGCTGTTTTTCCTTCTGTTCACATCACTTAGTCGCCTTTTACGACACCCACTGAAGAGATTTGGGATGGTGACAATTGTATTCAGCATTGCATTATATTCCGAAACATTCTACATACATAAATCACGCCTATATCCCCGAAACATTCTCCCTTCGGTGATAGTTCAATGAAACACTTCTTCTTCGCCCTTTGTGCCCCAGTAGTGAGGACATACAAAGGCTGGTGATGATGATGATGATGATATATTCGAATGCCCAAGTACCGTATGGTCATTTAAGAGTGACCTTGGCTTTTACAAAACTCAATTTCTACAAGGCAGGCAATAGGCTCGCGACCTATTACATGGGACCTAACATAATTGGCGAAACGTGGGTTCACCTCTGCCTACCCCTTCGGAGATATAGGCGTGATTTATCTATGTATGTAATTTCTACAACTGGTTACAACCCGTCCAATGGCAAAATGAAAAATATTCAATTTTCGCACCATTCAAAAACGAAAGTCCGCTACACGGACTGACGGAGAGATTTAAAAATGAAACTTTTAAAGAGAAATTTTAATGCATTTATTTACGATGATGGCCGCCCCTAGGATTTATGCAGCGGCGAGTATGAAAGGGCAATTTGTCTTCCTCGATTCAATTCCATAAAGGCAATGCAATTTTCATTGCCTCCCGTGTATGTTAATGTAAGTAAGAAATTTAATTGAATCCCCCATTTCCATTTTGTTGAGGCTGTGGTGCATATAACGGCATTATGCACGTTGCTTTATATTTTCCACGATGGCCTGGAAGCGAAAAACAATTACTGTTGTATTTATTCGTCCGTGCCTGATAAATGGCAATAGGCTCGCCATCTATTACACGGGACCAAACATAATTGGCGACACTTGGGTGTTAATTCACCTCTGCCTGGGGATATAGCCATAATAAAATGTATGTATGTATGTATTTATTCTTTGCCGTCACTATATACGTCATACAATTATCACAACCCTCAGCAATCTCAATCTCTTAAGACAGCGACGAGTAATGGGCAGCAGCTTTCCTCTTGTACTAATAGGAATATTTTATATTGCGATTTACATGTCCAATTGATGGCAACAGGCAATAGGCTTGCTACCTATTAAGTGGTCCCATTTAATAGGTGACAAGTCTACTACCTAACGATATGTGGAGGTTGACATTAACTCTCCTCTTCCTACTCCTTCGCGGAAAAATAAGTGTGTTTTACCTATGTATCTATGTATTGAAGGATGTATCGTGCTAATCAATTATTTCTTTCTAAACAATGCCTTTTTAGGCTAACCTGCCAAACTTTGTCTAGCCATTGGCATTTAATGGCTAGACATAGATTGATTTCATTTACTTAATTAAGATTTACAAAAAAAAATAACGAAAAATTATGTGCCAATGCGGCTTTTCGATAATTACATACACACATACTTACATGGTCAATAAATGTTTTTCTTTCTTTCTTTCTTTCTTACATAAATCACGCCTTTATCCCCGCAGCTGCCCCGCCTATATATGCAGAGGTGAACTAGGACCCGCGTTTCGCCAATTATGTTAGTTCCCATGTAATAGGTGGCGAGCCTATTGCCATTTATGGGGCACAAAAGTCGCAGTACATTGCTATTGCTAGGTGGTATAAGAGGAACGCTGCTGCCCGTTCCTCATCATTGATTTATCCTTAGTCGCCTTGTACGACACCCACGGGAGAGATTTGGGGTGGTTACAATTGTATTCTACTCTGCCGTCACCGCACGGCACGATAATTGTCCGACCCATTTTAACTTTATATCTTAAACACTTAACTATAGCACTCCAGACTACGGCCGAATATAAAGTTTTAACTATATAGCTCGTATTCAATGATTTTAATGGTCACAGTATATTTACTGTCCTGAATCAACACCGCTGTATCTGCCAGATAAGGCGTATAAATTCATTGATATTTCGTTTCCTGGGTAGTTTAAATCGTGCAGCGGTATTTGGTTGAAATGGCGAAATAACGATGAAAGAATTATTTAAATGTAATGGGGCGTTAATACTAAAGACCATTTGGCTAATTTTAAGCGTAGAAGCGTAGGTTATATCAGAACTGCAATGAGCAATGGGCAGCGGCGTTCCAGTTACACCACCTAGCAATGTACTGCGATTTCCGTCCCCGATAGATGGCAATAGGCTCGACAACTATTACATGGGACCTGAACATAATAATAATTGGCAAAACTTCGGTGTATGTACGTAGAATTACATGCTTTCTGATGTTTATTTTACAAGAATTCTTATGTCTTAAGAATATTCATTTTCTTTATTTATTTCATTTTTATTAAGAAATAAGAAACAAATCGCCATAATTAAATATTATTACTGTTGGGAAGAAGTTGTTTTTAAAACCCCCGTAAACTTACAAATGACAGTTCCAAGTGGACAAGCAAACATCAGGTAGGTCCTGTTTTCGGCAAATTCCCAACCAAAAAACTCGCCTACCCGACCACCGATATTTAGTATCACTTAGCAGCCGACCGAACTAAATATGTATCGTAAACAATCCGGGTATCGTTCGCGTCCCATCGATATTTGCGTCACGTTCCGTTTTTATCGATAGTGTTTTTATTTCGCAACACTACGGCTATGTAATAACTAACCAGTGTTGAATAGTGGTCTCTCTGATTTAACTCCCTTGGTTATAGAAGCTCATGCAGTTTTCCCTAAGGACAAACTTCTGAAAGTACATACCTACAGTCAAAAGCACGCCAGGCTATAACTAACGCTAAACTGTCAAATTTCGTCAATCGATATTTAACCTTGAGTTGAATGATGTAAAGCGCAAAGTCGATTGAGAAAGTTTCATGTAATAATAGGTGGCGAGCCTATTACCATATATCAGTATAATAGAATGGCCGTGCGGTGACGGCAGAGTAGAATATTGAAGTTGAGGCTGTGGTGCATATAACGGCATTATGCACGTTGCTTTATAATTTCCACGATGGCCTAGAAGCGAAAAATAATTACTGTTGTATTTATTCGTTCGTGCCTGATAAATGGCAATAGGCTCGCCATCTATTACACGGGACCAAACATAATTGGCGACACTTGGGTGTTAATTCACTTCTGCCTGGGGATATAGCCATAATAAAATGTATGTATGTATGTATTTATTCTTTGCCGTCACTATATACGTCATACAATTATCACCACCCTCAGCAATCTCACTCTCTTAATGACGTGCGGTGACGGCAGAGTAGAATACAATTGTCGCCACCCTGAATCTCTCCCGTTGGTGTCATACAAGGCGACTAAGGATAAAACAGTGATGAGGAATGGGCAGCAGCGTTCCTCTTATACCTACCACCTAGTTTTGTGCCCGATAAATGGCAATAGGCTCGCCACCTATTACATGGGACCTAGCCTAATTGGCGAAGCGTGGGTGCTAGTTCACCTCTGCCTACCCCTTCGGGGATATAGGCGTGAATTATGTATGTATGTAGTTTAATAGAAACGCAGTATAAAGAGTCGCCATGTACGACACCCTTGGGAGGGATTGGGAATGGTGACAATTGTATGGCGTATAGCGTGTGGTGACGTCAGAAAAGAATGGGTACCAGATAGTTACCAACAGATGTCTAAACTAGAACGAAAACTGACTCCTTGCATCGCGTAGGTACCTAATATTGAAAAGCTTTCCATTTACTTCCAATTCATTAGGAGGGGAATTTTTGCAGAAGCAATCTTCGGAATTCAGTTTGCCAACGGCTAAACGCAGCTGATTCCATTGGAGATTATTAAATTGTGTTCCGTGGAAGATCAGTATTTCGCTGTAGACAATAACTGCAGACGAAGGGGGGGAAGGGTCAAATACATTTCAATGACGACTGAACAGAATAGTCAAATCAAATTTCTTTCTTTCATACACTTAGGAATATTCAGGACGTTAAACTTCAAAATCCCGCGTTTGCAAAGACGGACGAGGAAATTTATTGTATGTAATAGTCTATAATTTTTTTTGTTTTAATTCTCCCTTTTTAAGCTAGACAGGGAAGCTCTTGGCCTTCACCTCACCTGATGAAGGCCGAAGATGGAATCGAGCTTCACCTGGAACCCTCAACCACAGAGGGGCTGACTGTCTTATCACAAATTGTCGGAACACAATAATGCTGTTAACATTATTATTATGGCGACAGATTTTGATAAGAAGTGGAAGTGGTAGCTAGTCAGGCGGACATAAACTTAGACTAAAAGTCCAACGGCCGCCTTGGTCGAATGCTCAGATTGCTGGGTATTGGCCAAGAGGTCCCGGGTTCGAATCCTGGTAGGGGCAAACTTTGTGATGACCACAAATGTTTGTTCCCGAGTCATGGTTGTGTATATGTTTATTTTCAACATTTATATACATAATTATATTAAAAATATGTCCGTCATCTAGTATCCATAACACAAGTGCTTAGGCTACTTACTTTGGGCTAAATGATAGGTGTGTGTGTAAAAAAAAAATGTGTAAAGATGTGGGGGTTTAAGTCCACACCTTTAGAGTGTCGATGCTAATGTCAGGAGTGTTCAGGAGTGATGATGTCCAAAATGATTAGAAGATGTTGCTGTCGTCGAGTTTATTGAACACTAAAAATATATTAATTACAACATAAACAGTTAACCTCGCATGCTTGTTATTGCACTATTCTAAACTATGCTAATTGTATGGGCTTACTCGTACACCAAGCAAACCAAGTACAACATTTTACTCACCTGGCTGGGAATATAATAACTCTTAAGTCGCCTTGACACCCACGACAGAGGCAGGGGTGGTGACAAATTATATTCTTCCCTGCCGTCATCACACGGATATAAACATCTAAAAAAAATGTTATGTTGTCATTATCACAATAACGTAAAAGTTGAGCATATAGTCTACCTTGATGTGGATAAAGGATTGACATTTTACATTTTTCTGCGAAAAACTTGGACATCCAATGCATACGAAAATCGTTTCTTGTTAATCAAACAATAGACTGTTTTAAATGTCATGTCGCTTTCCTTATAAGTCTGTAATAGCTGTAGGAAAGCACTCGTTAGTAATGCTTAGGTCCATTACTGTAATTGCCATACATACCTACATTACTAACCTAGAGGTTCTTTGTAGCAGACTTCATGTAATCAAAGATTATTTTCATGACGGTGAAATTAATGCTGATATGACATACTTAACTAGTTCCAAATAATCATCATCCTATTCTGTTCCTAGTTTATTTGCTATATGTTTCCACTTCCATTCATATCGGTCAGCCGTCATCAGACCATCCACTCCCTTTTGATTCATATCATCCATCACACCGGAAAGGTACTTATGAATGAACGTATAGGAAAGAGACGGAAAGAACCATGCCGATAGGCCGATGAACAGTGATAGGGATGACAACATTCCTATCCATACTGCTCAAGGTTTTGGCTTAAGTCTTAGAGCCGGCCGCCCGCCTGACGCTAATCTTTTTTGGTTTTCCCTTTACCATTCGGATGCCATAAGGTGCTCATTGGTCTACACCGGCCAATCTCCCTTGGAACGCCCCAGAGGAGAGCCAGGGCTGGCACATTCAAAGTTCTTTTCGCACCCAGGCCAGCATAGGGACTCTGCTGTCATCCCATAAACAAATACCGGATTCTCTGTCAACTTTTTTTTTTACGCTAGAAATAGAAACTCTTGGTCTTCATCTCACGGTAAGTGACGATAAGGGCAGAAGATGCAATCGAGCTTCACCTGGAACCCCCAACCAGATAGGGGTTGGTTTACCACAATGTGGCGACAGATTTTTATAAGACGGTGGTAGGCGGTAGCTAGTCAGGCGGACTTGACAAAAATTCCAACCACCTTAACCACCAACCAAACAGAGTACAAATTTGTACTCCCCTGGGGATCTAATTACAGTGGGCGAACCACTAGACCCCGGAGGGATCATAATTGTAGTACAAAACAAAGTTTCGCACCGAAACTAGACTTTATACTTAAAGCCTTTAGGAACTGGAGAACAATAAATATCTACGTTTTGCATAAAAACTATTCTTCGCGTTATCCCAGTTCCCTGAAAGTAATGCCATTGTACTGGCCAACTCCATTTACCTTTACGTCCGCTGGAGACGAAAGTTTCAGATAAGAAAAGCAAATATTTCAAACGAAAACAAATTCTTGCGAAACTCCCAACTCGACTTCGCTTTGTGAATAATTCGGGTATGTCCGCAATTTGAATATCTTGGACGCTGTTTTAAATGAAATAAAATAAATAGAAATAATATAAGAACCCATTTGTTTCGGACATTTTGTCCTTGACCTAATTACCTTGTGTATTTAAACAAATAAAATTACTTATAATAAAATTACTAAACAAATAAAATTTAGGATTTGATTTTTATTTGAACATGATTTATATGTATTTAGGTCTTGAGCCTCTTTACCACAGTTATAAATCCTAGACAAGACTCCTTGAAACCAACCCGTTACAAGATTAACAGGCTCTATACCTCTGGGTGTTTATTGAAAGCCATTATGAACTCTATTAACTAGTTAGGTTTGGCCATTATGGTTTGCTAGTTTTTCCCCATGTGAATACTTGGATTGATGTGAAGCTAAGAAGTCAGTTCAAGTTGCTAAGTGTAATAACTATATTGATGATGTTGAAGGTGTGGTTTGAAAGAAGACGTATGAGAATAATTGAGAAAGCGGTTCTCGCTGGTTTGGTCACGTCGAAAGGAGAGTGACAAAGAGGATTTATGTCGGAAGTGTATGGAGAAAACGCGTCCCCTGGCGTTTTATCTCGCCGTGGATCTTTCATAAACAAAGGATATCGAAGGAAATCGTCTTTACCCTACTAAAATGTAAAGTTTTTTTAATTTGTGGGTGTTAAAAAAGTCTCAATTCTGACGATTTATTCTGACGATTTTCTCGCTGACTGTACATTTAACCAAAAATCTCTGAATGTCGATTGTCATCACTCAAAAAGTTGGGAACGGTCTCCTAAGACCATTTTCGCGTGGCAGCAAGGGATATGGTAGCTGCCCTTAATTGCCCATCTCAACTTTCCTCCCTGTATAGCACTACTAATATTGGTGCTACAGCTTTGGTGATTTTAGGCCAAAATGGAGGATGTCTTTTAAAATCTATTAAAAAGGTCAAGAGTACCCGAATATGCATGAAGATATTAATGAGATTGGATGAAGCGAAAGAAGTATATAAGGAAAGTTGATTCTTATTTGACCATTTTATAAAAAAAGTGGGAAAAAATTACTAACAAGAAAATTAGGTCAGAAAAATTACGTTGTTCTTTGTAAAGTCAAATGAAAAAGAACTTCCTGTGTCAGCGGAAGCTTGTAACTGTGTCACACGGCATTTTCATTAGAAATAGCATTCCGCGGAAAAGGTTATAATGAGCTTAGGATTCTTTGAATGCGATCGATCGCTCATCAACGATATGGGAATTGGAGCACTACTTTAAGTACCTACACGATTCCTTATTTCACGGAATCAGGTACTAAGTAGTTCGCTTGGGCGAATTCGTAAATACTAAGGTATTAAGAGGCTACCGAGCAAAATCACGCAAAACAGCATTTACGATAAATCAATTGTAGGTATTTCAGTAAGAGACATAAAAATATATTAAACATAGAGAGTGTAGTACAATTATTCCTAAGTCAAGTTACAAAATATCTAATGGTGTAATAATAAGAGAAGTAGAATAAGAAAGCAGTATAATAAAAAGAGACTTTCGAGTGGAGCAAAAACTGAAAAGGCGTGTTGGCGCTCACTAAATCATATTTAAATCTTCAAAGAATTTAATCCCATGCGACTTATGCTTCAAGAAACCAAAACGTATGGACTACAAGTCGTACTTTTTACATTTACGTAATTCTGCTATTTCTACTAAAATTACTATAAAATAACAGTATAATACATAGCAATAAAGAAAGACTCAGAAAGAATATTGATTCCAAATAATATAATACAAATGCCAATCTTAATACAATCTACAAAGAAAGTCTAGCACCGACACTATGCAACAAATCTGCAGACTTCACAAATTTCGGCAAAGGATTTATTCAAGCCATTTGTAAATGGAGACCGTAGTCTGTAAATGTATACAAGTGGCAGTAGTATCTAGACTCAAATATTGTGACTTGAATAGTCCTCGTAAAAGATTATTGACCGTACAAGACTAAAGGAACAAGAGAAAGCAGACGCCCGATGGACAAAGAAACTCTTTGTGTTAAAAAATATTATCCAATATCTAAATTCAAGTCTAAAGGTTTATCTACATCGTACCATGCCATGACTGTAATCGTAACGGTACATGCAAAACTGGGGGCCTAGACAAAGTAACATACCGACAAAGATAACGAAGTTCGATAAAGCAAAATGTACGGGATTTGACGTAAGTCGTCGTGAAATCACGTGACCAAAATCGTCTTCGTAAGTTCCTAGTTATGTTGGCAGCGCAAGCTAAGACGTTGTAGATACCAAAGTAATATGACCGATCGTGACGAACTTCGACATGTTATCGTTATAAGACGATTGCCACTTGGCTACGGGCCCTGATTTGCTTGTCGAACTAACTGTATCATGGGAAACGAACATCCCCAAAGACCACGCTATAAAAATCAATAAGTACCAAATAACACAAAATAGCTACGTCGCTCGTTTGCATGCTGTTGAGGTGGAAGCGAGGGGTATAGCAGCTAAATCCTTATATTCGTTACTAAAAGATCTTGGCTCGTCTAGAGCTTTCGTAAGTTCTAGACTGGGACGTGTGTCTAAGGCGTCTCTCACGGAATCTTACCAAATATGTCTGGGCAGAGAAAGAAGGGAAGAAAGAAGTCGGGGTGGCGAAGGCGAGTGTTGACAAGTTCTGAAGGGATCCCGTAAGCCAACACTTGGGTCACATGTCCCTGACAAATGACTCCTCCTCTGCCACACTATGGATCTGGCACCCGCACGGTGAATCGATGGAATGCTAAGAGTTATCGTCTCTTCTTTCATACAATTTACATGAACCAACGCCCACAAGACCGTACCGTCACCGGCCATGCACGTAGCGTACCGGCACTGAATTTGAATCGAATATTTTGCAGCACTGAATTCAAATCGAATATTTTGCAGCACTGAATTCGAATCGAATATTTTGCAGCACTGAATTCGAATCGAATATTTTGCAGCACTGAATTCGAATCGAATATTTTGCAGTACTGAAGTCGAATCGAATATTTTGCAGCACTGAATTCGAATCGAATATTTTGCAGCACTGAATTCGAATCGAATATTTTGCAGCACTGAATTCGAATCGAATATTTTGCCGGTGCGGATACGCTCCATACATGGCTGGTACGGTGACGGAACGGTCTAGTGGGCAGACACCTTAAGGACCTGCTATAATTCGGGCTCTCGAACTCAGAGATATCTACGCTAAAACGATCATAAACTGTCTTCGAAATATCCCTTTGGGTGGAGAAGACTTTTACCCCGTAACACCTGTTGGCCGTTCGATTTTGAACCTTAATCCCTTCCAAATAAAACCACGAAACAGTTTTCCGACGGCACACCTTGCTTGGTCCGTGGGCAGAGATAATCTGAAATCTATGCTGGGCTATGCGGCATATAATGATATATGTTGGCTATCGATGACTGGCGTTTCCTCGTTGATGTTTTTATTCGGGAAAAGGTGTTGTTATTTGGCTGTTTTTATTCTGAGTGCGTTTTGTTTATTTTCTGAGTGTACCGATACTGCTACACACCAGTCTCTTAGCCATATCCAAGTACCTCGCATTTTTTTTTGAGTTTACACCAAAGCTAAGAAATAAAAGGAGGTACATACGTATTTTAACTTTATTAGTACTGGCTTAGGAAGTAATATTAATAGCCGTACTCAAAGACGTCGATTAACGTTAATGAGTTATTAATACAAAAAATGTCAATTCACAACTAGTCGCTATTCTCGCCGGCTCTATGGTCTAGTTTTGATTGACATTTTTTTCCTACGAGAAACATGCGATATTTCGGCCCCCAGGGCAGGAGGAAGAATGGTAAGTGTAGATGGCATTAATGCATTATGCCGTGTGGTGACGGCAGAGCAGAATACAATTGTCACCACCCCCATCTCTCCCGCGGGTGTCGTACAAGGCGACTAAGGGTAAAGACAGCGATGAGTAATAGGCAGCAGCATTCCTCTCATACCACCTAGCAATGTATTGCGACATTCGTGCCCGATATATAGGTTAGGCAATAGGTTTGCCACCTATTACATGGGACCTAACTTAATTCATCTCTGTCTACTCCTTCAAGGATATAAATAATAATAATAATAAATAATCAATATTTTTACACTCACACCTATCATCTAGCCCAAAGTAAGTAGCCTAAGCACTTGTGTTATAGATACTAGATGACGGACATATTTTTAATATAATTATGTATATAAATGTTGAAAATATACTACATAAACATATACACAACCATGACTCGGAAACAAACATTTGTGGTCATCACAAAGTTGCCCCTACCAGGATTCGAATCCGGGACCTCTTGGCCAATACCCAGCAATCTGAGCATTCGACCAAGGCGGCCGTCCATATAGGCGTGATTTATGTCGTAGACTCGTATCTAGGTCTCTCAGGGAGTTTTATACACTAGGATATGGGGTATATGGCCCCTTTCCACCACCCCCTACTTCTAGTTCTGATATGAAAATGTCATAATAATATAAAATAGGCTCGCCCCTATTACATGGGACCATAATTGGCGAAACGTGGGTGCTAGTTCACCTCTGCCTACCCCTTCGGGAATATAGGCGTGATTTATGTATGTATTTATGTATAATAATAATTATGATGTCTTCCGTGTTGAGGAATGGGCAGCAGCGTTCCCCTTTTACCATCTAGCTATGTACCTACTGCGACTTTTGCGCCCGATAAATGGCAATAGGCTCGCCACCTGGGACCTAACATAACTGGCGAAACGTGGGTGCTAGTTCACCTCTGCCTACCCCTTCGGGGATATAGGCTTGATTTAATGATATAATAATGATGAAAATATATATGATGTCTTCCACTCTTGTGCATAGCGTACATTATCCAGATTACTTCGAGAAACGCGTCACCAAATATTTGCTGGCCCAATCTGGAATCTCGCGCTGTTTTCAACAATAGTTAGGTTTTTCTAACATTTATATAATGTTAAAATTAAAATCGAATAGCTAGGTGTTTACTTAGTTTATTAATTACTTTTGTGAAACTCGGAACTTTGAGTCGTCGGTCCGTGTACGTGGCATGCAATTCGTACACGCTACGTCACAGTGTAATGCTATCCCATCTCAATATTATAATTCGTTTCTCTAGTTCTTCTTTTCTTTATTCACATGTAAATTAACAGGTTTCGTAATTGCTAAACTTATTATTAAAATTAAAAACTAGTTAACCCATTACAGATTCACACTTCTTGAAATCCGTGGTCTTATAGTTCACCCACCGGAATTAAGCTTCAGAGGACCCGGGGTCGATCCCCAGGAGGTTACATATTTGCGCTCTATTTGGTTGGTAGTAGGACTTCTTTCAAGTCCGCCTGGCTAGCTACCACCACCCCACCATCTTATCAAAATCTGTCGCCATAATAATAATGTTAACAGCATTATTGTGTTCCATCAATTTGTGATAAGATAGCCAGCCCCTCTGTGGTTGAGGGTTCCAGGTGAAGCTCGATTCCATCTTCAGCCCTTATCGTCACTTACCATCAGGTGAGATGAAGGGCAACAACTTCCCTGGCTAATTAAAAAAAAGCAGCCGCCCTAATTTCTCAGGAGACGTGTTCGATATCTCAAAAAATGTATTGTTGTTAATGTTTTGACTTATATTTAAACAGTAAATATATGTTACAAATACGGACCCATAAATAAAACCCAATTTGCTGCCAACGCGCCTAACCAGCCATAGTCCGTCCCAGAAGTATGACATGCAATAACAATTTCTGTAATCCCTTTATGTCTCCCTGGTACCAAAAAAAAAACATAAAAATGTGTGTTTTGCGGAAAATGCTTGTCGGTTTGTTGTCCTTTGAGATAGATGTAGCTATCCGTGTTGTATCTTTACCTGGTCCCCTTTTCATTGGGATTTAATTTGTCCTGGGACGAGTTACGGGCCGACAACGTCGGGATATAAATTTACGGGACACTTAAGTGGGAAAAGTTTTTGTTATGGCTTTACTAACAGGAAGGCAATGTCTGGATTACCTGTATAAATTAATTTTAAATATCCGCTGTAAGAGAGATGGCACCATTTACGCTCTGTACATAAAACCGCGATGCGACATCGCATCGTAAAAAATCTGCGAGTTCGCACGCCGTGAGACGCGATTCGCTATACATTACTCACTATTAAGTGGCATTCATAAAACAGTGCAGCACACTAGGGGCGTTGTACACGAAAACGCAGAAGAACTCGCGATCATATGCTCAGCTGATACTTACGAAAGTCTAGTTTAAACGCAGTAGTGATCTGATATGGGAGATTTACGGTTCAACTTACTTGTTATTAAAACTCAAACTTACTGTTTGGAGATTTGCCTAGGAGACGAAATAACTATAGGATTGCGAGTAACGTACTCGCAATCCCAAACTTTTCCCTTTACGTAACCCCTTACAAAAGTCAACCATAACCGTAGTTATATTAGCTCCTAGGTACTTTATGTTAAGACCTTGAGGTCGGCTACTGACACAAACTCTAGGGAATACGATTACTGTAGAAGGTGAATTGACGTTTGTAATTGGATAAAGCTTACATAATGAATCTTTTGTAGAGTACTGTTTGTTTTGGGTTTTGAAATAGAAAACACAGGAGAACACAATAAAATAAATTGAAGAGATAAAACTATTGAAACGCAATAATATGACAGCCATATTTCTCGTGTGGTGACAGCAGAGCAGAATACAATTGAGGCATGATTTATTTGTAGTATAAGAGGAACGCTCTATCCCATTACTCATCGATGTCTAAACTCTTATTCGCCTTGTGCGACACACACGGCAGAGAATAGAGGTGGTGACAATTTCATTCTGCTTTGTCGTCACTCATGTCATGTCATGGCTTATATAATATTCAAATAAAAATCAAATAATACCTTCCGTAACAGGGGCATAAAGGGGCTTACAGTGATATTAATACTAAAAATAGAACTTTTGTGAATCCTACCCTCATCTATAATAAGTTAATTCATCTAATATTTCGTCCAAGAACGATGCTAAATGTAATCTTTCCATTAATCATAAAATTCTCACTAAGATTAGGTACATAACGCTAACAACTGCCAACAAAAAATCAAATCTACCCACACATCGCGATATTGGACAAAAAATGTCGCCAAAAAAAGGTGATTTTAATAAAGAACAACTGAAAGGGACCCGCACATTCTTTGCCGATATTCCGATGTTGTGAAATGTAAAGCGTTTGCTTTTATCCAAGTTACGTGATCGTAAAACGCGTCTGTGGGGCCCCATTGAGAGACGCTGCTATGCGCGTATGCTGCCTCCCGTTCCTACAACGGTTTTATTGTCAATTCCCTACAGCCGTACTCGGAGACGATGCGAATTCGCAACGTAGAAAACTGGAACGTAAATTGCTGCGATGCGATTTGGAGCGACAATTAAGGCAGCGAAACATAGAATAAATTGAAGGAATGCGAGATGCGAATCATTCAGCAAGTTCTTGCGATGTAGCGTGGGAGCTCGGACATTTTTACCATACGACGTCGCATCGCAGTTTTGTGTACAAGCTCATTACCCTTAGTCGCCTTATGCGTCACCCGCGGGAGAGATAGGGGTAGTAACAAAATACATTTTAAACTCCTCTAATACTACTGTCAAGATTCCGTTTATCCTCAAAACGCTTCAACTGCAACCTGACGCCCGCAATGCAAATGTCCCCAGCACCAAAACTTGGTGTTATCTTTCAGTTTTCCAAAGAGATTTGCGTGTTTATTTCGCTTTCACCGGTTTCGTTTTGTTTCGTACTAGAAGCATTACGTACTGCTACGTAATTCGCTTCGGGTCGAACGCTGAACTATTTCGAAATACTCTCCGGGGCTCTTCTTCACCAACTTTGAACTGATGCAGACTCCGAGTTTCACTAATAATTTACGGTTTGAGCAATGGGGCTAAATGGCTGTGTGATTCCAACATTAGCATTTCGATTGGAAACTTTTGGAAAGTTCGTCGACTTTTAAAAGCGACGGGTTAAATATTAAGCATGTTCCCGGCTGAAATTTCCAGCTGGTGAAACTGTTACAGCAATGAGTTAGTAACGAGAATGTTCTAGAAGAGTAAAAAAATAATTATAACAGGAAAGGCGAAGTCGAAATATGAAACAATATTCATCTGAAGTTTCGTCAAAAATCATTTGAATATTTTATCAATGTGGATCTTTGAAAGAAAAGCGGTGGAAAAAGAATTATATAATATATCTCCTTCATGTTGGATAATAGCACATTAATGATCTAATAGAATATCAGATTTAATTTTCTTCTAGAATACCTAATCACAAGTCTGACGTGTGTACTGTACTTATTGTGAGTTATGCTTATTTTTTTGGACAAAAGTATTGCTCTTCGTAAAATCCAAATTTTGCGAAGGAATGGCAATTTAAAATGCTGTCCCTCATCATCAATATATTGGGAAACAATGTTCTAATCCTGTTCTAGTTCAGGATCACTTTTTTACTGGAATGAATTTTGATTTTTGCCAACCCGATTACTGAGCGTTGCATAAACATTTTCTAATCATAATTCCACTTTAAATAATGTCGGCACAACTGTCTCTCTCTTTCAATCTTTTCTGTTGCGTATTGACACAGTAGCCAGCATTTTTTCTTTCTCTCTTTCTAGAGGGTATGTGCAGCACATCTGCTGAGACTACTTTACTGGCAGTTCCTCATTGGAGGGTGAATTCGTAACTGAACATACTGATTCAAGGGTGGTTTTAATAATTTTGCTTAGAGGTGACCTCGACTAAGGTTGAGTGGAGGAAATCCCGAGGAACCGACTATGCATATGGGTGTATATCTCTGCTACACCTCATGTTCATAGTCTCTTCCGTTAGCAAGATAAGGTAATATTATGTTACATGATATTATTGTAGCATTATCTTGGAAATGTTTAACTTGCACGCTCCAGCGTCCATCGCTGTGACCCAGGCACCGACTAACATTCCCAGGGATTTTATTTTAAGTACGTGGCTCGCTCCAATCTTGGGATAATTGGACGCTGGTTACTTCCTTGTGTTTTATTGGCGAAGCTCAAATTTGAATCTGGGAGGATTTTACTCTGTCGCTTCCTCGTAGCCTGCTTTCAAATCATTTGGAGTTGGAGCAGTATATCTTTTGTGGCTGCAGGGCCGAATACAGCTTTCACTACCCCCTTGCACATCCCGTGGGGGACTAAAATTAATATGTAAGACCTATTAGTTAATATCTTTTGACTTACATTTACATTTACATGCACGATGGTATTATTCTCTTTAATTAATTTATAATTATTCTTCTTTTGATAGAAATCAGTGAAGACCAAACCAATTAAACCTAACACATTCTACCCCTGAGTTATCAATTATGCGAACTTTTTCTTATAAATTATTTTACTTTGTAATAATTCATCTAACATTTTTAATTTTCAAATAAAAATCAAAAATATAATTTATGCTGTCAATGAAATACAAAGTCCGACAGCGCCATCTATTAAGAATAATAGAGTTATATATATGAATACCTTGTATAGTAGACATAAGCCTTCCCATTATACGGGTTCTATCTATAAAACATAGGGTTCTATTTGGATCATGTTAGTTAAAAATATTATATTCTCGTATTACAAATAATAATGTTCTGTGGAGTTCATTGGATGTGTATCCGACCGGGCATTATAATGAAGGCTCATAGCGGCTGGTGTAGTGTTGACAATCGTCAGGGTTGACAAAACCAGTTAAATTAAAATTCTACAGTAAGGTATTAATTTATAAATAACTTAGGTTCTTGGTTGTTTAAAGTCTCTGCTGAGCAATACATTCATAAGTCACGCCTGTTTGTCCTAAATATGAAACCTCTATTAGCAGCAGTGCACTGTATTTTACCGGGTGGCGACGGCAGAGGAGAATACAATTGTCACCACCCCCATCTCTCCCGCGGGTGTAGTCAAAGGCAACTAAGGGTTAAGAGTTAAGACAGCGATGAGTAATGGGCAACAACCTTACTTTTGTACCACCTAGCAATTGACGTGCCCGAATGACGGCAATAGGGTCGCCACCTATTACGTGGGACTGTACATAATTGGCAAAATATGGATGCTAATTCGCCTCTGCCTACCCCTTCAGGGATATAGGCGTGATTTATGTATGTAGTGCACAAACACTCAATCGCTTCTCAGGAATTTCACTCAGGGCCTCAAAGGCCAATAACGAAATACGGCAAGGACATTATCAGCCCTTCTTCCTTCATTATCAGCTCCAAACCCCAACTCTGGGCGATGTGCATCTGCATTGAGTGTTCTTTTTGTCAACTTTTAGTAAATAAAACGAAATTTATAGGTAATTTAGTAAAAAATTCTAAAAACTTATTGCATGGGGTAAAAGCTTATTATGGGCTCAAGGGAGCGTCCCGGGCATTCGTTCGTCATACACGGTACAGTCAAGAATATTAGCAGAAGCTCTCCCCAATTGCTGTGTGATAGTGATTGTATTAAGAAAGTAATTATTGAAATAATAAAGGACAGTAAACAATAATAGTAACAAGAGAAGGTGGTATTATTTAACACTAATAAATAAATATTAATATACTGTTATTGTTAATTGACGTCTCTGAGTGCGGCAGTAAGTCTTTACGTAAATGCCGTCAACTGACCAACTGTCTAAATCTATATGTTCACCCTACAATAATTTCGTATATGAAAACATTTGAAATGGATTTTCTCTAAAAGTATAACATTTAGAAAAATGGAAGATATCTTAAATTTTAGTAAAAAAAATCTAAAAACCATTAATCTAAATTGCATCAGCCTACGAGGTTTAGTTTTTTCTGTAAAGCCGCTTATATGGAACACTCAATCCAGACGTTTCACAAAATTTGTATTTACGTTTATTTTTTAATAGTAAGCTTTTGAGCCATTATTTCAGATTTAGAAATTCGTAATAGAGTCAAACTACACGATAAAAGTGTTATTTTAATGTATTTCTTCCATTAAACCCATATTTCGGAGATCACTCAGTTCAGACATGTACTGAATTGAGTGTTCCAGTTAAACCGCCATAAATCTGTAACCTCACATCCTAGCGAACTGGTAATTTCTTAAAATACTAAAGAAATTCTTTACTGAATTCTAAAATAGAAACCGTTATCATAAAGTTAGTACTTTCTTAGATATCGACTATGCCCATTTGTTGAAACGTCTGGATTGAGTGTTCCATTTTTTTTTATTTTTTACGAAATTACCTAAAAATTTCGTTTTATTTACTTAAAGTTGAAAGAAAGAACACTCAATGCAGATGCACATCTCTGGGCGGAGAGCAAAAATCAACCCGTAAAAACCAGCGGTAACAAAGTCATTAGGTTCTATGTCGAGCATTAGGTTCTATGTCGAGATAGCCGCTTTCTGGTCACGTCCGTGGCAACGCGGGGGATTCCCGGATTCGGGACGGGACAAAATAAATCCCGGGGATTCCCGCAAATGCTCAGACTGTGCTGCATTTATTTGCACCACTGTAACTGAGCTAACCCGGATAAATGACGAATGTTTGCATTGTGTTGCCTTTTTTTGAGACTGTGTCTAAGATACAGGGGTTTCGTGCTCTGCTATAAGGTATAGTCAGCATTCTTTGTTAGTCAACATAAAAGACAGCGTGCTGTATAACATTAGTCGCCATACTTCATGAATTAAAATGAGTTTGGATGTGGATGGTCTCAGAATGTACGGAATGAATAACGGACCTTGGCTTGTCTAGAGCTTTAGTAAGTTCTACACTGGAACGTGTGTCTAAGGCGGCTCTGACGGAATCTTATCAAATATGGCTGGGCAGATAGAGAAGTCAGGTAAGGTGAAGTTAAGTAGTGACTAGTTGTAAAGGGGCTCCGTAAACCTACACTTGGGTCACAAGCCCCAGTCGCCGCCACTGACTCCCCTCTCCGCCACACAATGGACCCGGCACCAGCACGGTGAATCCATGGAATACTAACTGCCGCACTCAGAGACGTCAAATAACGTCAATGAGTACTTAACGTCAAAAAATGACAATTCAAAACTAGTCGCTATTCTTGCCGGGTCTATGGTCTAGATTTGAATGAAAATTTTTGACATTAAATACTCATTAAACAATTATAAACAATTATACAATGACAATCAACATATAAGAAATATATATGCGATCTGAGGCTTTCTTTTTTATCGCCTGAGCTAAGCTTTTAGTTTATGTCACCCCTTGACCAGCAAGTGTGATTTATGTACGCGTAGCGGGCGGAAAAGGCGACTTTATGGTCAGGTGTGAAATAATAGTTATTTGTTGTACGTGAGTGCAAAGTTGTTTTTTAACCGCGTGCTCAATTTTGATGACCGAGCTAGCGAAGGATTCTAAAATTGAATCACGAGCGTAGCGAGTGATTCAAAAATTAGAATCCTGAGCGATAGCGAGGGAATCAAAAGAGCACAAGGTGAAAAATCTTTGCACTCGAGTGCAACACGTAACTTTTCATCCCCCCCAACGAGGAAATTGCAAAATACAAAAAAAAAATACAATCACAACAGTTTCTGTTTTCACCCAGAAACTTCCACAACACCCTCCCATTAACCCAAACACACTCAACACCCACCCAGAAACACCCACAACGTTCACACCCGCAATACACACCCATCCACTCAGACACACCCAAAAAACACCCATTCACCCAGAAACACCCACAAAACACCCATTCACCCAGAAAAACCCACAAAACACCCATTCACCCAGAAACACCCATAAAACACCCATTTACCCAGAAACACCCAAAAAACACCCATTCACCCAGAAACACCCACAAAACACCCATTCACCCAGAAAAACCCACAAAACACCCATTCACCCAGAAACACCCATAAAACACCCATTTACCCAGAAACACCCAAAAAACACCCATTCACCCAGAAACACACACAAAACATCCATTCACTCAGAAACACCCATTCACTCAGAAACACCCACAAAACACCCATTCACCGAGAAACACCCACAAAACACCGATTAACCCAGAAACACCCAAAAAACACCCATTCACCGAGAAACACCCACAAAACACCGATTAACCCAGAAACACCCAAAAAACACCCATTCACCCAGAAACACCTACAAAACACCCAATCACGCCCAAAAAACACTCAATCACCCAGAAACACTCACAGAACACCCATTCACCTAGACACACCCTCAAAACACCCATTCACCCAGACACACCTCCAACAGCCACCCATCCACCCAGCCAAACCCGCAACATTTATCCAGACACACCTGTAAGTACCTAATAAAAATTACTCCGAGACGGTCAATCAGCTTGAGTCAAGCACGTTGATTTTCTGTATGTTTGTTTTTTTTTTTTAATATTTTTACACCCACACCTATCTGAATTTAAACATAGTTAAGTGAAATTAAGTCAGCCGTGTGGTGACGGCAGAGTAGAATACAATTGTCACTACCCCTAAATCTCTCCCGTGGGTGTCGTACAAGGGGACTAAGGATAAATCAGTGATGAGGAATGGGCAGCAGCGTTCCTCTTATACCATCTAGCTATGTACCTACCTACTGCGACTTTTGTGCCTAATAAATAGCAATAGGCTCGCCACCTATTACATGGGACCTAACATAACTGGCGAAACCTGGGTGCTAGTTCACCTCTGCCTACCCCTTCGGGGATATAGGCGTGATTTATGTATGTATGTAAGTCGAAATTTGACAGCCCTACCGTAGACAGAATACACAGACGTCAACGCTTTCAATCGTCACTTGTTCCTAATTATGTCTAACAGACACCCAACGACTTGTCGCCGGATCTCCTCTGAGCTCGTTATTATAATATACGGGAGGTCTTAGAGATATGGAGGTATATCTCCACACTCGAGTACAAACCTGACTTTAATTACGCAATATTGCGGAGAGGATCAATGATGGAGTGTTGCGCATTTCCCCTGAGATTTGGTAACTAGTACACGTTGAAATCGAAATGATCTGACAATTTTTTATGGGTGGTTTATTGTTTAATGTTCGCTGAGGTCGGTCATTGGATGGATGACCAACAATATGTTCCTCCGTGCTTCGGATGGCACGTTGAGCAGATGGTCCCAGCTGCATTGGTGCCAATTTGTACTCCCTTGGGGATCGAACCCGGGATCGTATGTCAAAATTACTCAATGAACCCGACACTGGCACCGTGACACCATGAAATACGAAGCAGAAATATAATTTCAAAGTCGCACATAAAAAACTCAAATTACGGAATTACCGTAAAAAAAACTCCAAATTCACATTCTACGCAGCGGAACACGCTAAACACAAATAAATAAAGTTAGCCCGCTCAAAATGTTTTCGCCAAATTTTAAACACCCACTCAGCATTAGTTTCGCGTAAGCGTCCGAAAATTGTTTGACAAAATAGCTCTTTTTTCAACGTTCCAACGGTGTATTTGGGTCAGCCATTTGTTTCAAGGCACCAGTGTGCTTTTCATTTTTCCAGCACTGCATTGTATACATGAGAGGCGTTTACTTAAAGTGCTGTCTTAAATAGTAGGCTTCGAAATGTCTGCTCGCATTTTGAAGTAGTCATAGGAGAGTGCAAACCGACGGGCATATGAAGACATTAATGAGAATTCATACATACATACATAAATCACGCCCTTATCCCCGAAGCGGTAGGCAGAGGTGAACTAGCACCCAAGTTTCGCCAGTTATGTTAGCCATTTATCGGGCACAAAAGTCGCAGTAGGTATATAGCTAGGTGGTATAAGAGGAACGCTGCTGCCCCATCCTATTATATTTGGGGTGATGACAATTGTATTCTACTCTGCCGTCACCACACGGCTAAAATGATAATAATAATGAGAATTCGTTGAAGCGAAATAAGCATGCAAGGATCGAAGCTAGCGGAAAGAAGTGATCTGCCTACCTCTGTTCCCACAAAATGATGGGCACAGAATACAATTACTCGAGGATGATGGGTCAAGGGTACCCGAAACCATTAGATGAAGCGAAAGTAGTATGCAACCGGAAAGAAGTGATCTCTGCCACCCCTGAGGGAGAAAGGCGTGACTTAATTGTATGTATGTATAAATTGATTGTGAACATAATACGCTGTTACTTCTGCTGACATTTGGATGTAGCATTATTGTGTTCCGATAATGTGTAATAAGATAGCCAACCAGCCCTCTGTGGTTGAGGGTTCCTGGTGAAGCTCGATTCCATCTTCGGCCCTTATCGTCACTTACCATCAGCTGAAATGAAGGCCAAGAGCGTCCCTGTCTAGAGTAAAAATAAAAATAAAACATATAGTTAATGTTTATGATAATATTTCTAGTATCGGAATTAATAAAATATAGTTAATTAGCGCACATAAAACTCGTCGCCAGCAGTTTGGATCCAGCTAGTATTAAGGATTGTTGAAATAAAGAGTTTTAATGAAACATAAACCGCTTTGAAGCACCCTGACCTAATTTTTGCAAAAGCAGCGAAAGGGACGCGTTACGCATTTCCGTGATAACAAGAGATTAGTTTTAGGAATATCTTTATCTAGTATTGCTTGCCAAATGGATAACATAGATACATACTTAAATGAGGAGCTCGATAGCGCAGTGGCATAGCGCGCTCGGTCTGCGATTGCGTAAACTAAGCAATGTTCGCTAAGGCGTTCATTGGACGGGTGAACAAAAGATATTTTCTCGTGTTCCTGCATGCTTCCTGAACCGTGGTCGGTCCTTAGTTGCTATTCAAGTTCAATAGGCTCGAATTTAGTTTTTATGATATGTGAGGTCGTGTACTTTATATTTTGCTACATTGTTACAAATTAATTTCTACGTGAAAATTTATTAATAACAATAACATTATCCTAAAACTAAAATACAGCTCTGTTTTTGTAAATTAAAAGCCGTTTTTAGATGATTTTAAGCCTCATTGTTATCATTTAATTTTTATTTGATCATTGCATTGTTTGCCTTGTTGTGACTGCATAGATGAATACAATTTATTATTGTCACCACGGCTGTCTCTCTCGTGGGTGTATGAAATTGAAATAAGCTGGCGAAGACTTTTTAATCTTTGTGTAAATATATTATGTTTAAAGTGTTATCATTATTTTGTTAATATTTTTTTTCCGTTTGACGCGATGATGTGAACCGTCCCCGCAGTAACAGTAAAAAAATATTTTACGATCAAATATAGGAAGCGTGTATTTAGCATCAATTTATTGCAAATGTACTGAAGGGTTACGAATTGCGCAAGAAAAATTACTGGCAATTTTTTTTCTGGCATTAGGTTTCCATGCAGGCTTGAAGCGAAAAAATAATGTAGAACGTGCCAGTCCGACACACCCCAGGGGTGTTGTGAAAGTCGACTAACGGATATTGCCCGGTGTACATCAATAAGCACCTTAGGGCACCAGAATGTTGGAGGGCAAACCACCAACAACAGCATACCCAAAGACGGTTAGTGACAGGCAGGCGGCTGTAAGCCCTAAGCCAAAGCCTTGAGCAGTATAGATTGGAATGTTATCACAATCGCTCTCTCAACAATGCTCTATCCACCACTTTTCTGTGAATTAATTTATCACTAACACCTACCCGGTGTGATAGACGGTATAAATAAGACCCCAGATAACCTGCGAAAGGGCAGGAAGATCATTATTTTTTTTCCATAAACCTTGTCGTTAGAAAAAATTCGAAAAAAAAAATCAGTATATGAATTTTTTTTACTCAATTTTTTTGAAATTTTCTTTATAATATTTTTTCTAACGTTTATATTAGAAAGTGCAAATAAAAACCAACAATAATAATAACTATAAACTATTTTTTGTGATTTTTTTTCCAATCATTCGTATGCAAGCTCGACTTTTCACATCATCGGGGACAGACGGTCATATTCGTAAACATATTGGCGACAAAGAAGGGTCCCGTTTAGGGCAGGATATTGGATATGCTCGGGTCGCCTCGAGAAAATGCCCTCGGACCTTTGTAGGTTATGCAGACCTTTAGTCTTGGAACGAATGAGAAAGTCAATAGAAAGAATTGAGTTGCGTGTTGATACATACATAAATCACGCCTATATATGTATGGAAGAGGTGAACTAGCACCCACGTTTCGCCAATTATGTTAGGTCCCATGGCGAGCCTATTGCCATATATCGGGCACAAAAGTCGCAGTACATTGCTATTGCTAGGTGGTATTAGAGGAACGCTGCTGCCCATTCCTCATTATTGATTTATCCTTAGTCGCCTTGTACGACACCCACAGGAGAGATTTGGGCTGGTGACACACGGCGTGTTGATGGTATACCAATTATGTGAAATAGCTGCAATTACACCACATTTGTAGATGTGCAAAAGTTGTGGGTAGTCAAAATGTAATTCTAATTAGCTATCCGATTTTCGTTGAGTTAATTTTTTTACAATGATACCAACAACATTCCCGCCATTCTCCTCTAAGTCATCATCACCAGCCTTTTAATGTCCCCACTGCTAGGTCACATGCATTTCCTATGGATGAAAGAATACAGGAAGACAGTAAACCAACACAGCAGCAGACAACAAACCATCACGTTGGCTACTCAATAAATAACGGGGCGAGTTGAACACTTTAATCGAAAGGGGCAAGATCCAAGGGGCTAGTTGAGTACAGCTCACCATCATAATATCGTGTTCGGTGGTCACGCAAGCCGGGCAGGACAAAATTAATTTTTTCGACTGTATTCCGATTTTATTTTCTTTCTAAGGGCCGCATTTCACCGTCTCTCATAGAAACTGAGTTTAATAAAACGTGGTTTTGATTAATGCAAACTATGTAGCGGAACTCAGCTTAGAGCATAAACCGAGTCCAACTTCGACTAATCGCGTTTAATTCTGCGGTGAATTCGGCCCTAAGAAGAAGACATCGGAACGAGAGTAATTTATGGAACTAAGTATCTAATATTGCCTTATTTGGCCCGTGTGCCGACTGCCATGACCCGTCACTCAGCCTGTCAATCAGCCGAGGAACGGGAAAATGAAATTAAAAAGGCGAGTGTGTATAGACGGTTTCTGAATAAAGCATCAGACGTGAGCTGTCTGTGACAAAAATAGGCGACTGAAATAAACCATCAGCAATTTCGAATGTATAGTGGAGTTCAAAGCGTTTAAAATTACATACATAGGTATTTAAGCCCTGTGGTGACAGTAGTGGAGAATAAAATGTATAGTAGAGTTCAAAACGTTTAAAATTACATACATAATTATATGATGTGTGGTGACCGCAGAGCAGAATACAATTGTCATCACCCCCGTCTCTCACATGGGTGTCGTACAAGGCGACTAAGGGTTAGACATCGATGATTAATGGATCGCAGCGTTCCTCTTTTGCTACATAGCAATATAGTGCGATTTATGTGTCCGATAGATGGCAATAGGCTCGCCACCTACTACATAGGACCTTACTTAACTGGCGAAAAGTAGGTATTTAATTCACGTCTGCCTACTCCTTCGGGGATATAGGCGTGATTAATGTATAAATCATAAGGAGGAGCGAGCTCCATAGCGCAGTGTCATATCGCGCTGGGCCTGCGATTGCGTAAGCTAAGCAATATTAGCTAGGGCCGGTCTTTGGATTGGTGACCATTTACTATCTCGAGTTCCTCCGTGCATCGGAAGGCACGTTAAGCCGTTGGTCCCGGCTGCATCTGCAGTCGTTAATACCTACCAACCTGCACTTGGCCAGCGTTACGGATAAGGTTATCGATGGCCCATTCTATTCTATATTCTTCTATCCTCATAGAAGACCTGTTCCCCAGTAGTGGAAACATTAAAGGGCTGGTGATGATGATTATGAGGCTTAGAAGATGGTGATGTACTCCTATCAGTATTCCATCAGATTACAATGGAATGTAAGCATTGGAAATAAAACAACTTTTACGGATTAGACTCGCGTATATTTCGATGTTTGGCATTATTATTTACCGTGGTCACGGGTGACTAAAGATGACAGGTGTCTTCATCGTAAGTTATAATTAACTACCGTCAAATTACTTAATATTTATGTGGTCCGATTTAAGCAGACGGAGCTCACTGTGTCTATGGATTTGGCAGTATGAGGACTGCTCATATCATACTGCCAAATCCATAATAAAATATACGCGAGTCTAATCCGTAAAAGTTGTTTTATTTCAAATACATTATTTTATTTAGTATTCAAAATGCGCTTCGCTTGCAAAGTTCTCGGCAAAATCCGTCCGGCGTACGGACAGACCTGGATTTGGTTTCAGCAAGTTTTCAGAGCAGTCCAGCTAACGAGCGGAGTTATGTAGGTACTGAGCTTGATACGATGTTATACTGACTCAAGGGTTTTACGTCACAGCTGCCATATATATATATATATATATATATATATATATATATAGTAACTAGCTCATATTACATCCATACTTCTTCCTCTGCCCGCCCTGTTCTTAGGCTATCTCTGGTCAGCGCAGTATTTTTACATACATACATACATAAATCACGCCTATATCCCCGAAGGGGTAGGCAGAGGTGAACTAGCTCCCACGCTTCGCCAACCATATTAGGTCTCATGTAATAGGTGGCGCGCCTATTGCCGTTCATCGGGCACAAAAGTCGCAGTACTATTATTAGGTGGTATAAGAGGAACGCTGCTGCCTATTCCTCATTGCTGATTTATCCTTAGTCGCCTTGTACGACACCCACGGGAGAGATTTGGGGTGGTGACAATTGTATTCTACTCTGACGTATTTTTCTTCTTCCATTTATATCGATCAGACATCATTGAGCCATTCACTCCCTTTTGATTCATATCATCCATCACACCGGAAAGGTGCTAGTGATGAATAAATATAGAAGAATTAATGATGAATAAGTGTAGAAAAAAGACGGGAAAGACGATGGTTGAACGAAGAGAGTGATTAGGATGACAACATTCCAATCCATACTGCTCAAGGTTTTGGCTTAGGTTTTACAGCCGGCCGCCTGCAAGACACCAACCCTCTTTGGGAATCCACATACATAAAATACAATACCTATATTTATGAATTGAAGGCAATAGAGAAAACGGACTATAGCCGATCAGGGGGCCTACCGCCTAACTCGATTGCTAATGATAGCTATATAGCAATGCACTGCTTACGGCTATAGCAGCCATCCTGAATTTTTAGGCAGTACGGATTTTGTGCCAAATTCATGCAAAAAAATTCGGTGATCATTCGTTCAAAGCTATCGCTAATAGTTTAGGTACATTTGGTGCGAAATGACAGCATGACGTCATAAACTATAAGCTTTTGCTTTAGCAATCGAGTTAGGCGGTAGGCCCCCAGGCTGGTCCACCCCTCTCGACAATAGACTATGTCCCAGTCGGCCTGCGGTTCCGTGAATTAATCAATGTACCCGAGGCCGGTAGTAAGATGGGTGACCAAAAATATATTATATCGAAATCCTTCTTACTTCAGAAGAAACGCTAAGCCGTTAGTCCCGGCTGCATCTGCAGTCGCTAATATCCACCAACCCGCCCTGATCAGCGCTGTGGGTTATGGCACAACCTCCCTATATCCTTCCATCCATAGGGAAGGCCCGTGCCCCAGCAGTGGGTAAATTAAAGGGCTGGTGATGATGATGAGATTAAAATAGAACCACCCTTCCAACGCTAGCTCATTTCAAAAGCGAAAATCTGCATCTATTACTACCCAACGCGACGAATCCCACATTAATTTGTTCATATTTCACATGTAAATAGGTTTGGTTTTAACACGATTGTGCGGTTTTAGGGCGTCGTGTCGCCACAGTGCTGTGTTAAAATCGCTGATACAATTAAAGTAAACATTTAATTGTGTTATTAATCATATAAGTATCTCGAAGAGAAAAAAAATATAACCACCTTATTGGTGGTTTGCCCTCTACCATTCGGGTGCCTCTAATGCTTGGTGCTTATTGGTCTACACGGTGATTTCCCGGTGTACACTACACCGGGAAATCTACCCTGGTCGACTTTTGCGACACAATGGAGTGAGTTGGGGCTTGTACATTCTAGGTTTTTTTTTCTCTTCGAGTTTCTTATATGACTAATAACACAATTAAATGTTTACTTTAATTATGTATATAAATGTTGAAAATATACTACTTATACATATAGGTACACAACCATAACTAGGGAACAAACATTTGTGGTCATCACAAGGTTTGCCCCTACCAGGATTCGAACCCGGGACCTCTTGGCCAATACCCAGCAAACTGAGCATTCGACCAAGGCGGTCGTCTAACAATATTACTAGATTTAATTCTGAACTAGTTTACCGGTAAAAAAAACCTCCCCCTCCTCCTCCTAATCATCGCAAACGATATTTGTACCAGGATTAGACGTTGGCTCATTACGTCTATCTGTGTGTGCGCCAGTAACTTACTTGGCCAATCCCCAGCAATCTGAGCATTATGACCTAATAAATACCACAATTAAACACCGTTTCCAGACTTTGAGCATTCTACCCATTATTACCCCTACTAAACTTTAGTGGGTTCACGTTAAAATAACTAGAGTGTCTTCTAGGTTATTTCACTCTGGGAACTTTTAAAAGGACGCTCCTCAAACAAACCACTTTTACAACAAACACCTCCGTCGAAATTTAAATTTCATAAAGACGCCCGGTGCAAGTCGGTGTCTTCCCGCGAAGTTTCGTGCGCAGACCGTATACGAGAACGATATGTTCCAGAAAGTTCCATGTGTTCCGCGAAGGGTTCGTTAAGTTGAAAACTCGCGGCTTTGTCAACTCGGGCGCTTGTTACGTTCTACATTGCGAGGGTACCGGTTGGCTTACAACGTGAAGTGTAAAGGTTAGAAGAATTTCGGCAAGTTAATTAGTGTCTTGGGTGGCCGAGCGGTCAGGCACCTGCCCGGATAGCAGCGGACGCGGGTTCGATTCCCGCCTCAAGATCATAATTTTTCGAAATTCTTTTTCTAACCACCAAAATCTTTGTACTAATTTTTCTAACATTTATATAATGTTAAAATTAAAATCGAATAGTTTATAAAGCAAATCCAAGCTTAACCGAACGCACGGTATTTGTAAAAATATCTGCTTTGGAATGTTTGAAATTTATTTCTACATTGCGAGGGTACCCGTTGGCTTACAACGTGAAGTGAAAAGGTTAGAAGAATTTCGGCAAGTTAATTAGTATCTTGGGTGGCCGAGCGGTCAGGCACCTGCCCGGATAGCAGCGGACGCGGGTTCAATTCCCGCCTCAAGATCATAATCGAAATTCTTTTTCTAACCACCAAAATCTTTGCGCTTGTTACGTTTTCGAAATGAGGCGTGGCGGCGGAGAGTGCGTTTAAAATGACTTGGTAGCTTTATTTATTTGGTAGTAATTTACATTTGTAAACACCTACGTTTCGCCAACGGTCCCATGTAATAGGTAGCGAGCCTATTGCCACCTATCGGGCACGTAAGTCGCAGATTTAAAACAGTAATGAGGAATGGGCAGCAGCGTTCCTCTTATGCCGTCTAGCAATGTGCATTAGCAATGCCACTTATCATCAGGTAGAGCAAGAGCTTCCCTGCCTGGCATAAAAAACGTGGTAAAACGAAAAAGTTGCTGCCCATTCCTCGTCAGTGTTTTAGCCCTTATAATCGCCTTGTAACACCCGCGCTACTGATTGGGGGTAGTGACAATTGTATTGTACTATGCCGTCACCACGGCACGTTATTCGGAAAAAATAAACCGAATAACGTTATAAAAGTTTGATAAGCGAACAACAAAGCCAGCGTAAACAAAAGACTTAAACGCCACTAATATAATAAACAACAATTCGTTAATTTAACACAAGAGAGACGCATTTCAAAAAATACTTAGAAACATTGTGTGTTCTAAATTTATGACTATAAGACTCACTGTCAGACTATTGCAATTTTGAGTTGTATCTCTTTTGTATTAAAGAAGCGAATTGTCGGTCTGTTGGCAGTGAACCAAAAACTTGTCCGAGACTCCTGAGATGCTGTATCAATTGTATTTATTGGACACGGGATGTCTCCGCAGAGAAATATGTCTTTTAATTGATGTTTTACCAATACGAAAGTTTACGGCGCCACAGAGTTGCGACTTTGAGAAATTTTCACGCAATTATTTGACAATAACATACCTACATACATAAATCAAGCCAATCTTAATTGCGTTTAAAATAATTAAATCAAATGCATAAAAATACAATATTTGCAAGAGCGGACATATATCTAAAGGGAATTCTTCCAGTCAACCCATGAATATACTTAAACTGTGGAGTAGGCGACTAAAAATGCAAGAGAAGTGTAAAAAAAACTGTTGTTAACTGAATTCTATGGATGAAATTTCTTTTATATACAATCTTATTTAGAGGAGAAAATTTTGCAATTTTAAGGGCCTGTTTCACAATCGATTAGTAAGTTTTAAATATCTTACTTCGCAGATCTTTTGATCCTTTGAGTTGTAATATGAAATTTATGTCAATTGTACTGCAAAGTAAGCTACTTCGAACTTACTTGTCGATTGTGAAACAGGCCCTAATTCGCCATAATTAATGGTCCCTATCCCATAGTATTTTTCCAAAGCGCGACAGCAGCAGTTGATTCAAATATCTATTTTTCAAATGGGTCTCAGCTCGCGTCCGCTTTTAGTCGCATCTCTGTGGCGTGCACCCTCTACGGTGACAAGGAAAACAATATTGCGTTTCCTTTCTAGTCTCATGGTTCGTTTCCTGGAACTGATGACAGCCGCCATTTTTTCCGACTGAGAAAAAACACTATTGTAAATAGAAACGGAACGCGAATGGGGAATATCGCTTACCGATATACTGTATTCACTTGATCCCTCGGGACAATTTGTTGTATACGCTTCGTTTACGCGCTTAAGTTAAGACGAGTTCGCTGGCGCAGTGGCATAGCGCGCTTGGCCTGCGATTGCGTAAACCAAGCAATGTCGCTCAGGCCGGTCATAGGATGGGTGGCCAAAAATTTGTTATCTCGAGTTCCTCCATGCTTCGGAAGGCACGTGAAGCACATTATGGTAGGTTCCTAGGTTACATACATACATACATCACGCCTACAATTATGTGGGCAGACGTGAATTAACACCGACGTTTCTCCAATTATGTTAGGTCTCGTCGGTCTCCCTTGTAATAGGGGAGGCTATTGCCATCTAACGGGCACGTAAATACAAATACACGCACTATATTGCTAGGTGGTATAAAAGGGATGCTGCTATGCACATTACTCATCGCGGTTTTTAACCTGTGCCGTGTGGTGACGGCAGAGTAGAATACAATTGTCGCCACCCCGAATCTCTCCTGTGGGTGTCGTACAAGGCGACTAAGGATAAATCAGTGATGAGGAATTTGCAGCAGCGTTACTCTTAAACCACCTAGCAATGTTCTGCGACTTTTTGTGCCCGATAAACGGCAATAGGCTCGCCACCTATTACATGGGACTTAACATAATTGGCGAAACGTGTGTGCTAGTTCACCTCTGCCTATCCCTTCGGGGATATGGGCGTGATTTATGTATGTACGTATGTTTTTAACCTTAGTCGTAAACCGCCATCGTGGTCTAGTGGTACGCCCACCGCAATTAAGATCCTGAGGTTCCCGGTACAAGGGTTTGGTTGGTGGTAGAACTTTCTTCAAATGTGCCTAGCTAGCTACCACTATCTTATCAAAATCATAATGTTACATAATAAACATAATGTACTTAACAAACATAACAACACTGTGTTCCGACAATTTGTGATAAGATAGCCAATCCCTCTCTGGTTGAGGGTTCCAGAATAGATGAAACTCCATTCCATCTTCGGCCCTTATCGTGCCTTACCATCAGGTGAGATATATGTATAGCATAAAAAAGTCGGCCGTGTGGTGACGGCAGAGCAGAATACAATTGTCACCACCCCCATCTCTCCCGTGGGTGTCGTACAAGGCGACTAAGGGTAAAGACAGCAATGAGTAATGGGCAGCAGCATTTCTCTCATACCACCTAGCAGTATAAATTTGTACTGCGATTTATGTGCTCGATATATGGCAATAGGCTCGCCACGTTACATGGGACCGAACATAATTGGCGAAAAGTCTGTGTTAATTCACCTCTGCCTACCCCTTCGGGGATATAGGCGTGATTTATGTATGTATGTATGTATAAAAAAGTCGCCTTGTACCGTCACCACACAGTACAATTTACAATAATTGTAGGTATTACAGTAGAACATACAAATCCTGTAGTCAGTATGTCATGTTGATTCTTTATTGGAGTCGACCTTCTGCACCCACTTACCTCACACCAAGGTTTACTCCGAATGACAAATGAAGATGAATTGGTACACTAACGTCCTAACCGTCCCTAAGTGCGTTAAGTGCTCACACTTAACTCAATCCACTTAACTGCTTACGGTTTAATAAGTAAATTTGCAGGAATTCCTAACACGTGTTTATTAATTAGACTGGCTAGATGAACGGGAAGTGGTTGATAGAGGTGGTAGTCTTTTATGCGAACGGTATGACAAGATGGCTGACAGTGAGCGGCGGTTTCTTTTGTAGTTCTCAAATATCCATAAAAGTACTACAAAAAATTATCTTCTTAATCATCATCATCTCTTGTGTTGTGGATACTGTATATTAATGAGATTGGATAAGGTGAAGAAGAGCGTAATAATCGTAGCAAGTGGAAAGAATTAATCTCTGTCCAACCCCATGGTAGCAAGGCGCGATATAATTGTATGCATACTCGCTAGACGCTTATTGTATAAGCGGCCTTATTGCTAAGCAGAAATCTCGGCCAGACAACCAGCATGATTGTATGTACAAAGATTTTGGTGGTTAGAAAAAGAATTTCGAAAAATTATGATCTTGCGGCGGGAATCGAACCCGCGTCCGCTGCTATCCGGGCAGGTGCCTGACCGCTCGGCCACCCAAGACACTAACTAACTTGCCGAAATTCTTCTAACCTTTACACTTCACGTTGTAAGCCAACGGGTACCCTCGCAATGTAAAAATAAATTTCAAACATTCCAAAGCAGATATTTTTACAAATACCGTGCGTTCGGTTAAGCTTGGGTTTGCTTTATAAACTATTCGATTTTAATTATAACATTATATAAATGTTAGAAAAATTAGTACAAAGATTTTGGTGGTTAGGAAAAGAATTTCGAAAAATTATGATCTTGAGGCGGGAATCGAACCCGCGTCCGCTGCTATCCGGTAGGTGCCTGACCGCTCGGCCACCCAAGACACTAATTAACTTGACACAAATTTAAATTCTTTTTCTAACCACCAAAATCATTGTACTAATTTTTCTAACATTTATATAATGTTAAAATTTAAATCGAATGATTGTATGTAATTATTTCTATTGAAAAGATGTCATTGACTCCCCAAGAGCTATGTCCTCGGCGGATTCCGCTGAATGCATACGTCCCATGACAGAATATGCTGGTCCATTATACATTTCCTCTTTGGAATCGGACATGTCATATGCTGTGGGCCGTGATAAATATATACTCCTTGAACCCAAGAGTAGCTCGTAGCCCCTACCTTTAGCAGCAACGTTCGAAGAAAAATCGAACAGAGCATTTTTATTTTCGAAAAATGTATGCTCACCTAGTTACAAAATCTTCCATGCTGGCCTGCCCGGCTAGCATGACCACCGAAAAACGATATAATAAAGTAATTTATCGCTTTGAACTGTCAAAAATTCTTGGATTTCATACAGTTCAAAGCGATAAATGGCTATATCTTTTATGATATAGCCTTCTAGCACTGACCTCTATTATACAAGTACGCAGGACCGAATACTTCTACTAAAATGACAAATTAATGTTTCTTGTGCCGATTTTTAGCGCCCTGTCGAGCGGCAAGAGTACTAAATTTAACGTTTGTTGCTTATAATGACATTACAAATGCAACTCTAATATTAGTTCCGTGGACGTTCCATTTATCGCGTCGCTTTGAACTGTCTAAAAATCTTACAATGCTTTATCATATCGTGTTTCGGTAGTCATGCTAGCCGGGCTGGATAAAAAATAACGTAGCAAAAAATGTGCCAGCCCCGACTCATACATACATACATAAATCACGCCTATATCGCCGAAGGGGTAGGCAGAGGTGAACTAGCACCCACGTTTCTTCAATTATGTTAGGTCTCATGTAAAAGGCGGCAAGCCTATTGCCATTTATTGGGCACAAAAGTCGCAGTACATTGCTAGGTGGTATAAGAGGAACGCTGCTGGCTATTCCTCGTCACTAATTTATCCTTGGTCGCCTTGTACGACACCCACGGGAGAGATTTGGGGTGGTGGCAATTGTATTCTACACTGCCGTCACCACGCGGCAAGCCCCGACTCACTCTGAGCAAATGTCGGTGTAGACCAACAAGCAGTCGAAGCGGCAAATGGTGGAGGGAAAACCACCAACAACAGAATACCCAAAGAGGGTTGGTGTCAGGCAGGCGGCCGGCTGTAAAACCTAAGCCAAAACCTTGAACAGTATGGATTGGAATGTTGTCATCCCAAACCGACGGACGGGGGTCCGTCGGTCTCTCGACATGATCCTTTCCGTCTCTTTCTTATACATTAATTAATCACACACCTTTCCAGTGTGATGGATGATATGAATCAGAAGGGAGGGGATAACTTGATGACGTCTGACGGATATTAATGGAAAAGGAATGCTGACCTCATGTCAGATTAAAGGGAGTGGAAGTATTAAGAAGCCCTACATAGAGTGAGCTAAGGGCAGGGAGAAAAAGAAAAACGATTATAAGCTTATCATTATAAATGGCAATAGGCTCGCCATCGTCACTTACTACATGGGACCTAACTTAATTGGCGAAACGTGAGTGTTAGTTGAACTCTACCTACCTTTGCGGGGATATAGGCGTGATTTATGTATGTATTTATAAACTCGAAGTCGAACTTGAAGTGTAAATCGTTCGAGTTTCTATATTTATTCTGTCTTATATTCAGTATTTGGCACCAGTGCATCCCAATTTACTTACGTGACAGTAATACGAAATATCCGAGTTGTCGTTTTAAGAAATGTACGTGCATCAGATCGGTTCCCATTATGGACTTTATTTCAATGTCCGCAGGTACAAGGACGTTTTCTATCCAACCAATCAGCTGCACTATCGTTAAATTGTGACGTCACACCTCTAAACCAATCGTGATGCAGGAAAATTCTAATATTTTATTCACGTATGCAGATCTATTCTAGATCTATTCTTGTCTTCCATGCTGGTCTGGGAGCGAAAATATAATGCAAAATGTGTCATAACTCAACCCAGGGGTGTCATAAAAGTCTAACTGCCGCACTCAGAGACGTCAATTAACTTTAATGAGTATTTAATGTCAAAAATTTTCATTCAAATCAACCCGGCAAGAATAGCGACTAGTTTTGAATTGTCATTTTTTGAAGTTAAGTACTCATTGACGTTATTTGACGTCTCTGAGTGCGGCAGTTAGACTAGAGTTTATAACCTTCTGTCATTTCACTAAAGCAGTTCCGGGACTTGATCAAATCACTTAATTTCATAAGAGAACTATTCGATTTTAATTTCAATTTTATATCAATGTTTGAAAACTTAACGAACTTGTTTGGTCGAGTGGTGTAAGCGCCTGCCCGGATTGCAGTGGACGCGGGTTCGATTCCCGCATCAAGATCATAATTTTTCTAACTTTTTCTAATTACCAAAATATTTGTTCATACGAGAAATTTTAAAATCTAATAGTCATTTTTACACCTGCAGGATTGTGAACACATTTCTTACGGATCTGATCCAATCCCCATTTTCATCATTTCCCTGCGACATATACAATTACAATGATGAATCTTCAAGGGCCTAATTGACAGCCCTTAACTCCAAAGGAAGACGTGGGCCTCCGAAGCTTTTCAGCACCTAAACAATGATAATAAATCACTGTATATTAAGAAAAAAATATCATCTGCCAACCCAATCGCTTCTTAGTCCATCATCATCATCACCAGCCCTATAATTTCCCCACTGCTAGGGCACGTGCCTTCCCTGTGGATGGAAGAATATAGGGAGATTGGGCCATAACCCACCACGCTGGCCCAGTGCTGGTTGGTGGGTATTAACGACTGTAGATGCAGCCAACGGGACCAACGGCTAAATATGACTTCCGAAGCACGGAGAAACTCGAGATAATAAATTTTAGGTCACCTATCCAATGATCGGCCTTAGCGAACATTGCTTAGTTTACGCAATAGCAGGCCAAACGCTCTATGCCGCTAGCGAGTTCCTTGAGGAGGCCAAGCTCCTAGAGGGTCTTAAAGATTCATCAAGGCACAATTACAATGACCAATCTTCAAGACCCTGATCGACTCCTTATGTCCAAAGGAAGATGTCGGACTCCGAAGCCTTTCAGCACCTAAACATTGCCAATAAAACACCGTCTATTAAGAAAAAACAATCACCTGCCAACCCAACCGCTCCTCAGCCCAAGGGCCGCTAATCCTCGTGTGATTCGATTCGGCCTAAGCCAACCCAAATTGGTCGTCACAATCCTCACATTGTACGTTTCATCGGCAAGCCCCCTTCCCAATTAGGGGGAACTGCTGAAATTGATTAGGCGCGGGCTTTCGTTATCTTTTACTGTCGCGTTGAGTGTCGACTAATGGGAGCTGGGTTGGGCTAGTTCAGATCGGGCGGTATGCACACGGTGTATATTAATGTTGGTATAAGACAAACGCAATCATCGATGTGCCCTTACCTTACAGTTGCCTTGTACGACACCAACGGGAGACATCCCTCCCGTGAGGTAAGGGGTGGTGACAATTGTATCCTGCTCTGCCGTCCGTCACCACACGGTTAGTGAATTAATGAATTATAACTCTTTGTGACCTTGTGTCACAAGAAAGAGGAGAACTTAAAAAGTCACATGGACAAATTGCTTTGGTAACAATTTCTACCACCTAATCTTAGTGTAGAGTAAATCTAAGAAATTAGATCAGAGACATGGGATAGTGTACTAAGAAACAAATGGAAAGACAATTACTTTATTATAAATACTGGAATAATAGAAATACAAATAGGTACGTTGGTTAAAAGGTAGACTGATTTCCAACCCTGTTCCCAGTTTATCTGAGGCCGTATGTTTCATTGGCGAAGCGTGGGTGCTAGTTCACCTCTGCTTACCCCTTCGGGGATATAGGCGTGATTTATGTGTGTGTGTGTATGTTTCATCTCCTATTTATATCAGTCAGACGTCATCAAATCATTAACTTCCTTTTGTTTCATATTGTCACACCAGAAAGGTGCTAGGGATGAATGAATGTATAGCAAAGAGACGGAACGGACCATGCTGAGAGACCGATGTACGATGACAGTGATTGGGATGACAACATTCCAATCCATACTGCTCAAGGTTTTGGCTTAGGTTTTACAGCCGGCCGCTCCTTGGGTATGCTGTTGTTGGTGGTTTGCTGTCCATCGTTCGCGTGCCCCAAGGTGTTTATTCGTGTACACCGGGTAATGTCCCTTAGTAGACTTTTACGGCACCCTGTGAGTCGGGGCTAAAACATTCTACGTTATTTTATTCGCTCCCAGGCCAGCTTGGAAGAGTCACAACATATTGTAACAATAATTATTATAGTGTCGTAACAAAAAGCAGTAGAGTATCGTGTGTACGCAACTTTACTAAGCACCGATGAGTTTAAGACGTGTATAATTCATTTAGGACGAATGTCGGAGGAAAGTCTCCTTTGAAAGGCGACGTTGCCAGCCTCGTATTTAGTGGCAGTGGGGATCGAATTTAAGATACTCATTTGGAAAATGAAGGTAGGTACTTATTTCCCGTGACGGAATGTCTAGTGTTTACTTATTTAGGCATAATGTATAAGAAGTTAAGTTGGTGTCAGGCCGGCTGTAAAACCTAAGCCAAAAACTTGAGCAGTATGGATTGGAATGTTGTCATTCCAATCACTCTCTCCGTTCATCGGTCTCTCGACATGGTCCGTTCCGTCTCTTTCTATACATTCTTCATCACTAGCACCTTTACGGTGTAATGGATGATATGTATCAAAAGGGAGTGGATGGCTTGATGACGTCTGACCGATGTGAATGGAAGAGGAAACATACTGCGCCGACCCCGGATAGACTGGGAACAGGGCAGGGGGAAGAAGAAGTATAAGTATGGGTATGTTACAGTAAGTTCCAAGTGATCAATATTGTACAGCGATCGTCTATCAATTCTGTTTCTTTGAAATAAAATACTTTGTATTTTCTAGTCTAAACGATTTTAACGTTAGGTACTGGCGTTCACATAGTAAATAATAATAATCAATTTATTTCAGAAATTGCTTTCCATAGTGTGTTAGTAATTACAAAAAGAACTTATAAGCTAGGGTTAATTAAATCATTTAATTTAATAACAATAAAGTAAAGACAGGGAAGATAGATTTTGTATTACATGCACAGATTTTACAATACTAGTACTTACAAAATGTAGAAAACGCTATATGGACGGTGTTAAGCAATAATGTGTCAACCCACAAAAACCCATATTCCGAGATTTCCACATAGGTTGATAAAGCATCATTTATTCTACAATTTTCAAAAGGGTTCTAACTGACTTGAAACACTTTCTTTAACAAAAAGACAATGCTTAATAAAATAGCAAATCACATCATGCTTAGAATCTTTAGGCGCCATTTTCTCGAATTGGTATTCATGTGGCTTGACACATTATTGCTTATCTACGTCCATATTTAAATACTAGCGATGGCCCGCGGCTTCGCTCGCGTTAATGTCGGCTGTTACCCATATAGCCTATAGCCTTCCTCAATAAATGTACTATCCAACACAAAAATATTTTTTCAATGGGAACCAGTAGTTTCTGAGATTAGCGCGTTTAACCAACCAACAAACCGTACAAACAAACAAACTCATCAGCTTCATAAAATTAGTATAGATTATTAACAAGAAAGTAAACTTTCTTATAGAAGTCGCTAACAATTAGTAACCGAATGTCACTTAAGAAATAGATAAATTCTTTTGAATAAATTCTTTTGAAATGCGCAATTATTATGTAAAAAAGGAAGATGGGAACACACTATTATAATAAAATGAAACCTAACACAAATCATAACAACAATAAAGATAGTAAAAACACAAAATTTTCAAAATAGGAAAGAAGCTATTAAAAATGTATAGAAAATATTATTATTGTTTCCGCACTTCAATAATCAAGGCTATAGCAACGTCAGAGAGCTATCATCATGACTGATCTATACTAATATTATAAAGCTGAAGAGTTTGTTTGTTTGGTTGGTATGTTGGTAAAACACCAGTAGTTTCTGAGATTAGCCTAGAAACTACTGGTTCAAATTGAAAATTTATTTTTGAGTTGGATAGTCCATTTATTGAGGAAGGCTATATAATATAACAACCAACATTACAATGAGCGAAGCCGCGTGCGACCACTAGTTTATTAATAATAGCCTCGCTGCTGCGACACGGCCCTCCCCTATGGATAAGTGGTAAGACCATAAAAAGAATGGGTCATAACCCATCACTATCATTTAATTTTAGTACCAGTTGATTGGTATTTGTAACTTCAATTGAAGCTAGGGTCAACATCCTTACATACGTTTTGAAGCATGAAGTACTAAAGTTAACATTTGGTCACCCATCCAATAAGTATTTGAAAAACATTGCTAGGTTCACACAATGGCAGGCGCTCAGGGATTACGCTATCCACCTCAATGTGTGCGGAAAAACTTTAAATTTTAATTGTTATAAAATATAAACTATTCGATTTTAATTTCAACACTATATAAATGTTAGAAAAATTAGTAAAAAGATTTTGGTGGTTAGAAAAAGAATTTCGAAAAATTATGATATTTCCCGCCTCAAGATCATAGTTTTTCGAAATTCTTTTTCTAACCACCAAAATCTTTGTTATAAAATATAGTTATTAATGGTTTAGTTTGTGGGTTGTCAACTAAGCAAATTCTCACTCGAATCCATTGCAATGTTCGCTAAAACCAATCATTATAAATGACCAAAAACCTATTTCGAGTGCTTCGAAAGGAATATCTTCGAGGTATTTCTTCAAAATAGTAAGGCGGATGGTGCCTGCTGCATCTGCAGTCTTTAATACCCACCAACCCTTACTAGGACAATGTCTCTATATTCTTCCATCGTGATCTAGATAATGATGAACGTCCGAATAGACCGTTTTTCACATGGATGATCTCAAGAGATAAAAAAAACAATTGATAAAGCTCGTGCCGTCAACACAGCAATAAAATCCTACTTTGCCCTTAACTGATATACAATGATCATTAAATGTTACGTAATTTGCAAGAATCGATCTTTCAGATTCCGAGATTGCCAGATCCTCCCCCCCTCATCCCCTCCCCACCGCTGCGTTATTATCCTTTTAAAGCTGAAATCTCGTTAAACATCCGTCATGTTCTTGGGCGTCACGGTGTACAGTTGCAGAGAAAAGTGTAACTTAAATTGCCTTTTTTAGAAAAATAATAAGCATTACAAAAGAAAAATTATTTTGGTAGTACAAAAAAAATACCTCGATGTTCGCAGTAATTCAGCCATTTATAACTAGTTAGCCATTTTCAAATTTTATAAATGTTCGCCCCAACTCTCCCGTGGGTGTCGTACACGGCAACGATGGGAAAAGACAGCAATGAGTAATGGCATTCCATATTATGTAATACTCAAATTTTTACCTGCTTATGTATGCCTATGTAATATTAATTTAGAATTTCCCCCTTCTACCTAATGGTGACAATAAAATAAAAACAACCAGTTGGACAGTAAATTTATAATTTCAATTTAACACAATTTATAATTTCAATTTTACATAAGCAGTATGTAATTTAAAAAAACCAAGACCAAGGGGTTCGGTTGGAGTCGTTCTGGTCGATAACGAGTGGGACGGGTATACGAAACTAAATGATATGAATCTATGTCTATCTATATCTCCGAGCCTTCAGCCGCCTGGTGGTTAGTAAGGTACCTGACTGTAGAGAAGTGTAGTAGGGAGTAGCAATTCCTCACAGGATTACCCGCTAGGTCCAGTCCACAATCAAGACAGCTTTGGACCTCTCAGAGATTGATAACTGGAGTCTCTTAATCTCTTTACTCGTACCAAAGGACCCTTTCGGGTCAGTCACACAGTATGTATTCCTTTTAATTACAGCTGTTAATCGGAGAATCACTTGCTTGCTCCGATATAATATTTATAAAATTCTTCTAAAATTTGGAAAATTTTACCAAGATAAGAAGACCATCAAAATTTTACAGCGTCTAGCTATGAATTTTAAAATGGAATCTACTACATGGGACCTAGCTTAATTGGCGAAACGTGGGAGTTAATTTATCTCTTGCTTCCCCTTCGGAAATATAGAACTGATAAATTTTGGAAAAATTATGATGACAAAAAGGTCATATAAACCATTCGAATAATGGCATATATTACTCTTCGACATTTTTAACGCCTTTTATAACATTCCGTTGTGAAATAAATCTAATATTTATAATTTTGCATTAAAAACCTTCTTCATAACACTTCACCTCCCACCTGTACCAACTTGAAAATTGACGCGTGAAAACGACAAAGCAGTGAATGCCGTAAAACACGACTTGAGACCTATTCTAGCTTAATTGAGAGAACGTGTCTACAACTCGGATTGATTAATTTGTACATAACATTTTTGACGTACCCTCACACATCCACACTTTACGCACTGTGAGTGTTAATAGTCTTACACACACACGCACACAAGTAAGACTGTCTGCAAATATCTATACGTAATTATACGTATACATAAATCACGCCTATATTCCCGAAGTAGGCAAGGTGAACTATAAAACACCCACTTTTCGCCAATTGAGTTAGGTCCCTTTTAATGGGTGGCTACTGCCATGATGTGTGGCCTATTTCCATCTATCTGGCACATAAATCGCAGTCTATCAGTCTATTGCTAGGTATATGCCGTGTGGTGATGGCAGAGTAGAATACAATTGTCACCACCCCAAATCTCTCCCGTGGGTGTCGTACAAGGCGACTAAGGATAAATCAGTCGTGAGGAATGGGCAGCAGCGTTCCTCTTACACCACCTTGCAATGTACTGCGACTTTAGTGCCCGATAAATGGCAATAGGCTCGCCACCTATTACATGGAACCTAACATAATTGGCGAAACGTGGATGCTAATTCACCTCTGCCTACCCTTTCGGGGATATAGGCGTGATTTATGTATGTATGTATTGCTAGGTGGTGTCAGAGGGATGCTGCTGTACATTACTCATCGCTATCTTTACCTTTAGTCGCCTTGGCACCCACGGGAGAGATGGGGATGGTGACAATTGTAGGTATTCTGCTCTGCCGTAGCCACTCGGTACAAATGCGTCAGTCAGAGTTAGTAATTTTTTAAATATTCTTCATTTTTTTATTTTTTTAAATATTCTCCTGTTCACCCATAGGCAAGAAACTCTGCAAGTTTTAATCTTCTTTTTTTAATTAAAAATTGACTTCTGTAAGATCTCTTATCTTCTTCTTCTTCCTGCTCTGTTCCCAGTCTATCTGGGGTCGGCGCAGTATGTTTCCCTCTTCCATTCATATCGGTCAGACGTCATCAAGCCACCCACTCCCTTTTGATTCATATGTCATCCATCACACCATAAACGTGCTAGTGATGAATGAATGTATAGAAAGAGACGGAACGGACCATGTTGAGAGACCGATGAACGGAGAGAGTGACTGCAAATAAGATTTATATCTGCATGTAAAAAGTGATACAGGTAACAAAAAAAATCCCCTCACCGCCTACCTTCCTTCATCGTTTGACACCGATGTCTAAACAAATCTTCCGATGTCATTGGTTAAAGCGACAAAGTTGCTAAGCACCCGTTCAAATTGAACGCATTCCTGGCAGTTGGAACGTAACACTACCCGGTTGCAGTGTACGGAGAAGCTCGAAGAGATATATTATTGTGATAGAGTACTGAAGTGTGAACAGTAAATGGGATAGAGTTCTAGCAAAGTTTTCGATTAAATGTTGTACCTATCTAGTGGAAATTACCAAGACAATATATTCTGCTTTACTATTTTGTTGTCGTGTTGTGACGGCAGAGTACAATACAATTGTCACCACCCCCAGTCCCCCGCGGGTGTCGTACAAGGCGACTTAGGGTAAAGACAGCAACGTTCCTCTTATACCACCTAGCAATATAATGCGATTGAGGTGCCCTTTAGATGGCAATAGGCTCGCCCCCTATTACAAAGGACCTAACATAACTGACGACACGTGGCCCACCCTTTAGAGGATAAATAGGTGTGTTTTATGTATGAATTTCATCATCATCATCATCACCAGCACTTCAATGTCCCGACTGCCCAGCACACAGGCCTTCCCTATGGATAGAAGAATGTAGGGATAATAGGCCATAACCCACCACGCTGGCCCAGTGCTGATTGGTCGTTATTAACTACTGGCTGCCGAGACCAACGGCTTACCGTGCCTTCAGAAACACTGACAAATTCGAGAAATATGTTTTAAGTCACCCATCCAATGACCGCCCTTAGCGAACGTTGCTTAGTTTTCCCAATCGTAGGCTAAGCACGCGCAGCAATTGCGCTATCGAGCTCATACTGTATGTATTTATGTAAAATATTAAAGCAATTACACACATTTAAATAAAAAAAAACTTCCTCAATGACTTTGGTGGTAAAGTGCGAAAAAATTCGGCTCAATTTCAACCATGAAAGAAGTTACAATGAAAAATCTTTTAAGACTTTTAACTTGTGCTGTATAAAGGTCTCAGTCCATTCGCTATAAAACCGTTCCGCCCCAAAACTTGCGCCGGGGGAAAATGGCCCTAATGACAATGGGATAAAGGAGGGAAAAATTAAAAGTTCCCAAGTACAATTCACCGGCCGTTGTAATGTTTATTTGCCGGAGTTTTTAAACCTTTTAAGAGTTGCCCGAGTTGGTCTTTAGCGTTGGATCCTTAATTTTTTCTGTTTTTTCTCTCCCCTTCATTTTGGGAGGCCCGTTACTATATACTTACAAAGGAGATAGATACTCTGAACCCGAAAGGATATATTCTGTTACTGGTAGACTTGTGATTGCGTAAAATAAGCAACGTTCACTAAAATCGGTCAATGGGTGGGTGACCAAATAGTACATTTACTGTCAAGGGCCGCCTTGGTCGAATGCTCAGATTGCTGGGTATTGGCCTAGAGGTCCCGGGTTCGAATCCTGGTAGGGGCAAACTTTGTGATGACCACAAATGTTTGTTCCCGAGTCATGGTTGTGTATAGGTATGTTTATTTAGTATATTGTCAACATTTATATACATAATTATATTAAAAATATGTCCGTCATCTAGTATCCATAACACAAATGCTTAGGCTACTTACTTTGGGCTAGGTGTGAGTGTAAAAATATTTATTTATTTAAGGGTTTTTAAGAATTGGCCAAGTTGTTCTTTACTGTTGGATACTTATTTTTTTCTGTTTTTTCTCTCCTCTATATTTTGGGAGGCTGCGTATTCTGTTACTCTATCTATACATATACAAAAGAGATAGGTACTCTGGGCTCGCTCAACTTGTACATACATACTCATATACATACATAAATCACGCCTATATCACCGAAGCGGTAGGCAGAGGTGAATTAACACCCACTTTTCGCCAATTTGTCAGGTCCCATGCAATAGGTGGTGAGCCTATTGCCATCTATCGGGCACATAAATCGAAGTATATTGCTAGGTGGTATAAGAGGGATGCTGCTGTCCATTCCCCCATCACTTAGTCGCCTTGTACGACACCCGCGGAAGAGATTTGGGGTGGTAACAATTGTATTCCGCTCTGCCGTCACCACACGGCATCAAAAATACAATTTTTGCTTTATCAGCTTGGCTTCGTTGAATTTGTCATAATTATCATCTTTCTACCAATCAGTCAGCTGAGAAACGCCGACTATACTCGTAAGGCCCAACCTAAATTTAGGTCGATATACATACATTATGACCCAATGAATTAAAAATAGGTGCAATTAGTTGCGGCCCAGAACTTCGTTTTAGTTAAAGTGTTTAAATGGAATTCTTTTGGCTAAATTATTCCAAGGGTCACTTCCTATACCTACTTAAAATTAACTATTATTGCATGCAATATATTAATATATTTTGAAGTTAGACTTAAATTGGCGGGATTTTTTAAGAACCGGAAAATACGTTTAAATATCATGTCCTAATTTTAGGTAGTTGGGTAGTAATTTCATGATTTCAAAAACTGTCTTGGTGTACCGAGTGACAAAATATTTTTATCATTAAATCAGGTTGTTGGGCCTTACGAAGCTATAAGGCATGGCCCCTTTGACCTGTTAACAGTTCATCTGGGGTCGGTGTTTGCTTTTCCATTAGTACACATCAGACGTCATCAGAGGAAGAGCTCGCTAGCTAGTATCATAGCGCGCTTGGCCTGCGATTGCGTAAACTAAGCAATTTTTGCTAAGGCTGGTCATTGGATGGGTGACCAAAAAATATTATTTAGAGTTCTTCCGTGCTTCGTAAGGGACGTTAACCAATGGATCGCTGGGCAGCATCTGCAGTCGTTAATACCTACCAACCCCCACTGGGCAAGCGTGGTGGGTTATGGCACAATCTCTCCATATTCTTCCATCCATTCCATAGCGAAGACCCATGCCCCAGCAGTGGGCATATTAAAGGGCTGGTGATGATGATGATGAGACGTCATCAAGTCATTTACTCACTTTTAATTCATATCGTCCGTCACACATCGACGGGGTAGTGCCAATATCTTCTAACTAACACAGACAACATTTTATAATAATATATCTTCATGTCAATTTCTCGAAACATTTAAAGAACATAGGAGGTATTGGCCCTTCCCCGTCGACATGAAAGGTGCTAGTGAAGAATGAATAAAAGTCGTTCAATATTTATTTTACATAATAAAGGCATCTACGTGAGCAAGCTTGGTGGCACTATCCAGTGTCCGTTGGTCCACACAAGGGCGATAAATCCAGGATTTCTAACTAGCTCCGTCATAAATAATGCAACAGACACAACTCTATAAGTCACACACCGCACAAACCAATACACCGCAGGGAACATTTTATCCTATGGAAAGAAAATTCTTCGCCGATAGATTAATAAATAAATATGAATATTTTTTTACACTCACACCTATCATCTAGCCCAAAGTAAGTAGCCTAAGCACTTGTGTTATGGATAATAGATGACGGACATATTTTTAATATAATTATGTATATTGGTTGGGGAAAAAGTCTTTTCGCATTGTATAAACGTAGTATGTATATTATAAATGTTGAAAATATACTACAAAACATATACACAACCATGACTCAGAAACAAACATTTGTGGTCATAACAAAGTTTGCCCCTACCAGGATTCGAACCCGTGACCTCTTGGCCAATACCCAGCAATCTGTGCATTCGACCAAGGCGGCCGTCATAAGGATTCTACTACGATTCCATCGAAAATTGTGATTAAATCATGTTTGCTTATTTAAGGTTAAGTTATTGAACTGACTGAGGAACTCGCTATCGCAGTGGCATAGCGTGCTTAGCGTATTTGCGTAAATTAAGCAATTTTCGCTATGGCCGGTCATTGGATGGGTGACCAAAAAAGTATTACCTAGAGTTCCTCCGTGCTACGTAAGGGATGTTAACCAATGGGTCACTGGGCTGCATCTGCAGTCGTTAATACGAACCAATACGCACTGGGCCAGCGTGGTGGGTTGGTGGCCCATTCTCCCTATATTATTCACCGATCCATTTATAGAGAAGACCTGTGTCCCAGCAGTAAGGGCATTGAAGGGCTGGCGATGATAGCGTACTAGTGACTTTCCTAGTCACTCCACCCACTCATTTGTCTTAATTTTTTCATTTTCGCTGCGTGCACATTTCCAAACATAGTATATTATTATGCCCTGTGTTGATGGCAGAGTAGAATACAATTGTCACCACCCCAAATCTCTCCCGTGGGTGTCGTACAAGGCGACTAAGGATAAAACGGTGATGAGGAATGGGCAGAAGCGTTCCTCTTATACCACCTAGCAATGTACCTACTGCGACTTTTGTGCCCGATAAATGGCAATAGGCTCGCCACCTACATGGGACCTAGCAAAATTGGCGATAAGTGGGTATTAATTCACCTCTGCCTACCCCTTAGGGGATATAGGCGTGATTTATGTATGTATGTATATTATTATGATCCAAACACTCGGACAGGTCTTGAGACGGAACAAGCAAAAATGGCACAAACAAAGCAAACAAAACTTTTCTATTACCCTGCTCAATTTCGTTAAAAAGTAAACAAAGTTAAAAAGTTCAAAATTCAATCAGAGCCGATACTGTTTATCGAATTATGTACATCGCAAATTGAATTTAGATACCTACCTACCTCGTGACGGCTCAAATTGAAAACTTAATATTCCCGAACGACTTCTAACTGGAATTTGATGAATAAACGAATGACGCAATGAAAATTTCCTATTAGCATTCTCTGGTGGAGGGCGGTGTGTATACTAGAGTTAGAAGAGGCTTAGTACAAACAATCTAATTATTTTATCAATCACCTTTGGCATAGATAATCTATACTTAAGCTGAAGGGTTGGTTGGTTAAACTCGCTAAGCTCAGAAACTACTGGTTCAAATTGAAAAATTCATTTGTGTCGGATAGTCCATTTCGACATCTGCAAGGAACAACATCGTAACCCATTTTTAGTAACTTGACAGGAGAGCGCGTCAAAATTAAAAAAAAATATCTCGGAATTCGCTTAAGTCTCATTGCCAACCAATCTTGAAAAATTTAGTCAGCAAGGGAATAGCTATACATTCATAAGGTTATACTGTTATATATATTGTATATAATTGACTTTTTGTGATTTACAATGGCATATCACTACATGTCAAATAAGATTTTATACGATTATGTTGTAACTCAGACATACAATCGTAAAATGTATGGTAGTGAATATTTCAATGAGAAAGTTTTTTTCCGAAAATAGAATTGTATATTGAGATACAATGTAATATTTATAATGGCTTCCTTAAATAATGATGAATGATGGTGTGTAACTCAATTTACCATTTTATGAAATGTAGTTGACTCGCAAATTACAATGTTTTTACAGTTTTTAAGATCTGTACGTGAAGAGCTTAAGGCGCAGTAGTGAGTGCAAAAAAAAATATTTTTTTTGTATAGCAAGAATATGATTGTAACTAAAAACTGACAAAAAGTGAGTTACAAAGTTGTTCCTTGCACGTGCCGTTTTATCGAGATACGCTATATACCGACATTAACGCGAGCGAAGCCGCGGACGACCACTAGTTCTTCTATATGTAAGGGTGAAGTAACCATCGCAATAATAATGGACTGGCTGCTAAGCCTCGTCAATCTTTTGCTTTCATTCTCGGTAAATATAAGTTGCGAGCAGGTCGGGCTAGAAGCAGTGATCCATCTATGTTAGCCGATCATAAAGAGACTACGAACTCTCACGTGTAAAGCGTCGTACACACACTCGCGATGCGACGCTCTCAGATATATTTTTCCAGATATTTTCTGGGCTTAAGAGGGTTGTGAAGCTGTAAATGCTATTACAAAAAGCGATGACATTTTTCACACCTGTAAACATAGTCCCATTTTGATAATTTTTGGATACATAAATCACGCCGACTTCCCCGCAGGGGTAGGCAGTGGTGAACAGAGCACCCACGTTTCGCCAATTATGTTAGGTCCCATGTAGTACGTGGCGAACCTATTGCCATTTATCGGGCACAAAAGTCGCAGTACATTGCTGGGTGGTATAAGAGGAACGCTGGTGCCCATTCCTCATCACTTATTATCCTTAGTCGCCTTGTACGACACCCACAGGAGAGATTTGGGGTGGTGAAAATTGTATTTTTGGATATGGTAATATTTAATAGTTTTGTTTAGAAACTTCCTCGGCATTATTTATATTGTGTGGTGACGGCAGAGTAGAATACAATTATCACCACCCCCAATCTCTACAATACAACAATCGTACAAGGCGACTAAGGATAAATCAGTGATGAGGAATGGGCAGCAGCGTTCCTCTTATACTACCGTCCTGACAATGTACTGCGACTTTTGTGTTACAATTTGTCTAAAGTTCTCTTAAAATAGTTAAAGGTTAATTGGTGTGTGGTGGTAGTGGACAACTTACAGAACTATTGGCTCCTGTGTGTACTCCGCCTAAGATTCAGTGTTAACTAGATTCTGCCCTCCGCAGACAGCTTCAATTTACTTATCAAGAAATAGGCTAACTATTATTTGATGTTTTATTTGAACATGGTATAAAAAGCAGATACATAAACATAAATACAACCATGACTCGGAAACAAACATTTGTGGTCATCACAAAGTTTGCCCCTACCAGGATTCGAACCTGGGACCTCTTGGCCAATACCCAGCAATCTGAGCATTCGACCAAGGCGGCCGTCAATGGATGAATGGGAGAATATAGGGGGAGTGGGCAATGAGTTACAACGTGAAGTACAGGTTACAGAAATTTCGGCAAGTTAACTAACGTCTTGGTTAGCCGAGTGATATAGGCGTCTGCCCGGATTACAGAGGACGCGGGTTCGATTCCCGCATCAAGAGTATAATTTTTCGAACTTTTTCTAACGACAATTTGCTTTGCACTAATTTTTCTAACATTTATTTTTAATTTTTAAATTGAAATCAAAATAATAATGATGAATGATGATGATTATGCAAATGACTCCGTCATAATACAATAGCACTGATAATAAGACTGTCATTCAAGGTTGATTATAAGAATGAACAATGGTAAACCGTGTGGTGACGGCAGAGTAGAATACAATTGTCACCGCACCAAATCTCTCCTGTGGGTGTCGTACATGGCGACTAAGGATAAATCAGTGACGAGGAATGGGCAGCAGCGTTCTTCTTATACCACCTAGCTATGTACTGCGACTTTTGTGCCCGATAAATGGCAATAGGCTCGCCATCTATTACATGGGACCTGACGTAGTTGGCGAAACGTGGATGCTGGTTCACCTCTGCCTACCCCTTCGGGGATATAGGCGTGATTTATGTATGTATGTATGTATGATGATGATTATGCAAATTACTCTGCCATAATACAAAAGCACTAATACTGTAACCGTCATTCAGTAAAGTGGATCATATGGATATGGAATATAATAATTAAATTATCAATTGTTGGCATTCCGAATAACCCTTAAACTAAAGTTGTCGGGCATAGCGCAAAACACAATTAACCAGACAAAGTCAGAGGCGAAACTAGTTAAGTTCCTCTCTGAATGCAAAGACAAGTTTTGTCTCTATCCCAGAATGTTATTTATGCCTTCCTTATTCTCACAACAATGTGGCGTATACAAAAACACAAAGAGGATATGACGCGAAAAGTAGGTACCGTTGAGATAAATCCGAGTTTTTTTCTGTAGGTAGTACCCCTACCTACTCGATCTATTTATGTAGCTGCACGAAGTTACGTTAGTACTGCCAACATCATAATTAGATTAACTCTTTAGTACGTCTTTTCAGAAGCTCTTTAGTGTATTGGCTCGATCAGCAATAGCGTAAACAAAGCAATAGATGCTAAGGCCGGTCATTGGATGGGTGCCCAAGAATATATGAAATTCCCAGTGCTACAGAAAACTTATTACACCTTTTTAGAAGTTCTATGCACCAGTGTCTCGACCAATGTTGCCACTTAAAACAGAACGCTTCCATAAGAGAAAACCAAGGGCTAGAGAAATGAAAAATAGGATAGAGAAAAAGTTTACAGCTTGGACTGAAAATACCTACCTATTAAAAGAACAAAAACCCAACGATTTGTAGTCTTCTGATTCTATCTCCAAAACTTAACCGATTCAAGAACTTTTATGTTTACAAGTTAAAAATAGGCTTGAGCTGTGTTCCTATAGTTTAATTTTAATAAACAATTTAGTCTAATTCGTTTTCTGGATGCGCAAACACAGCGAAAGGTCAGGCTATTTTTAAAGGTTTTTAAATTTTCATATCTTTTTTAATAATTAATTTATGAAAAAAAGAAAACTATAGGGACATGGCAATAGTGGCTATAGATATTAAATAGAAAAGGAATATCATTCTTCCGACATTATCCAGGGAGGAAACAAGGGACTACGTTTGTATGCAAAAACGGTCCTTGTATTTCCTCTTAATTACACTAAACTTTAATAGAATCAAGCATTTAACGCAAAAACAATTAAAAAACAGTGTATCAACAAACAAATCGCGATGTTGTATGATGGTGCTTAGGACGCATGCGTACCAGGGCTCTATATATGTATAGCAGGTAGGGGTTAGATTGCCTTCCAACTCAAATGGGGGAGGTTGTGCTTCGCTTTCGCGCAGTTCAGTGAAGTGATATCTCGGAGAAAATATGAAGTGAAACATTCAGTGTAAGTGCCAGATAAAATTACAGTTCAGTGTGTGTCATGGTCTAACCGTGCAATCTAGGTGAGTCTGGTGGTAACTTAGTGCATTAATTATTATTCCAAAATTAGTTCGGAGCGAGTGCGTTCTATTTCAGGGGTCAATTTGGTAATTTAAAAAGTTGTCAAGCAATTTCTACGGACATTGCCTACGTTTTGGTAAAAGGTAAAATTAATTAACAACTTAAGCGAGTGTTTCTTCAGTAATTACAACCATTATTTAAGCTCAGAGTCGCAGTTGATAAGTAATTAAATGGTGCGTTTTTACGCCCGGCATATCAGTTAGTTTTAGCTGTAATTGGTGCTTAGGGGTATCTCCTAACATAATTTTTTCGGCTACTTTATTTAGCCCTAGAGCCTTTATCAACCATTTAAGGCATTATACATTTAACGTATTATTTTTATATGTAACAAAAATCATGTGCCTTTTTTATCTAAGCAAGTGACTTCAATGAAATATTATTTGGTCATTATTGAATCGAAAAATTGATATACTAACTTAATAACTAAATTGATAATTTTTTGAAATTTTTCGGAGCTCGTTATATTATTTAAGTGGATTCCTTTTTGTTTCAAATGCTATTTAAATAATATTAGTTTACTACATTATAGTTAAACTTAACGATATTGTATTCAAATGCTTAAAATATTTTAAGGCGTCAGATTACGTAACGTTTCTATTATTTAAATACAGCAATAATAATTAATAACAACTGGTGGATAAAATATGAGCAAAAGTATTTTAAGCGCTACTTACCCAAAACCCAATAAATTAAACACTTAAATTAATTACAATGGTATTAAAATTAATATTTTAATTATTCTAATTGAGCCTGATTCAATATACCGTTGAATTTAATATTCATTTTGGAACGAATTTTCATAATAATGACGCAAAAGCGTATCTTTTAATTGAACATTGAATTATTGCGTTTAGTAATCTAAAAGTTAATGCGCGTTGTATAATATTTTAATGCTACTTCACATAATTAACTTACTCATTATAATACATACTTGGATTGGACACGTTTTTTTGTGATATTTCCGTATTTATAGCTGCGTGGATATATTTAAAAAAATGTCTTTTAATGATTTTGTGGGACTATGTATCCAAATGCCAAACCAAATTTATTTCACTTTAGAACAATTAAGCATTGCAAAACGAAAAAACAATTGCCGATTATGCAAAAAAGGACCATACGCGAAAATAAAGAGAATTTTTAATGACTTCTTCTTCTCCCTACTCTTCTAGGCGGGGTCGGCACAACATGTTTTTTTCTTTCACTCCTCTCTATCCTTCACCAATTTCTCACTTCATCGGTCTTCCTCTCTTTCTACATCCTTCCAAGTTCATACCTAATATTCTTCTGCCAACGTGGCTTTCATCTTTTCGTCTCTCAGTCACTGGCGCTACTTTCAAAGTTCCCCTGATTTTTAAAGACTATCGCTTTTTTTAAGCCGTAAAGGATGGTCACAGGAGAATCCGCTTATCGTTTGCATACAGATATACATAACATACCTACCAACCCGCTACGGGCCAGAATAGAATACTAATGTATTGCTTTGATTGTGTACAATTTGCTGGTGTTAATGCAAGGGGCTGGTGATGGAACATACATATATCACGCCCATTTACCCTTAGGGGTAGGCGTATTTAAAACCCACATTCCGCCAAGTATGTTTGGTACCATGTAATAGGGGGCGAGCCTATTCCTATCTATGTGGGACTTCAATCACATTATTCGGAACGCTGCTGCCCATTCCTTGTCAGTTTTAACCCTTATTCAACACCCGGATGAGAGATTGAGATGATACATACATAGATACATAAATCACGCTTATATCCCCGAAGGGGTAGGCTGAGGTGAACTAGCACCCACGTTTCACCAATAATATTAGGTCCCAATAATAATTGAGATGAAGACAATAATTGTATTGTGCCTCTGCCGTCATCACACAGCAATCCTTGCAATTGGTTACGTAGAATGAGGCTACAGATGTAAGAAATATTGTGTTTTCGGTCCATAATACGGGAAAGCGTGTATTCGAGTTAGAGTTATGTAAGCGAACTTCAGTTTACTTTAAGCATTGCCCTTCCGGTCTTGTTGGTGATTTACTTATCGTTGCTTGAGGATAACCTTGTGTCACTTAGTTCCAACTTCTCCTTCTACATAGTATGTTACATCCATACATAAATCACGCCTATAAAAGGGGTAATTTAACACGCACGTCTCGCCAATTATGTTAGGTCTCATGTCCTTGTGCCATTCGCAGTACATTGCTAGGTGGTATAAGAGGAACGCCGCTGCCCATTCCTCATCGCTGTTTTAACCCTTGGTCGCCTTGTACGACACCCGCGGAAGAGATTTGGGGTGGTGACAATTGTAATCTACTCTGGTATCACCACACAGCATTAGTATCTTACAGTGATCACGAGATTAGAAAGTAGGCGTTGAAAAGTATACTCAGTTATACCGTCACCAATTGTTAGCGTTAGGATAGGATGTGCAAATAATTTATTAGATACCCGTCACTACTCAGAGTCCATTAAGATGTCGGATTCCGTATTAATTAATTAGCCAATTTGAATGTTAGTTAGCACTTGGCAAGGATCCCGATGGCGGAGTGGCTGGATTGCGATAAATAAGCTCCGTTCGATAAGGCCGTTTGTTGGATCGGTGACCAAAAGATTAATAAGTAGATTTCCTCCTCTTCTTCCTTACTATTATTACCTTAGTGTATGTGTGTGTATGTAGTCATATTTCACTGTGTATACAGTTTATTTTAATGAACAGAATAATTTTCCCATAACTCTTAGTGCCATGTGCTGTCAGAGCATAGTTCAATTATTGACTCTCCCGCGGGTATCGTACAATAGCACTGAGGGCACGAAGGCGTGCTTCTTTTATGACCCAGCAATATACTGAGATTAACGTGCCCGGTAGATGGCAATAGGATCGCCGCACTTACATAATTATTAGTTGTGTAAATACTCATATTATGTTAGGAAATAAATAGGTGTGTCATAGAAAAATATTCCGCATGAAAATCGTAAAGATTATTAGTTTGTTAGTATTGAAATTAAAATCATAGAAATAATTAAGTGTGATTTAAGTGTGTAAGGTAGTCGTAATAACTGTATTATAAATAATGCCTTCACCACACGGCTTTCACTATTCTATTGTCGCGTTAAAATGATGTTACCTGCTGATTCAAAATGGCCGCATCGTTAAAATCGCTTGGATCGATACAGGAAAACTATAATTATGGTTTGTTAAAATTAGCTTTTCAAAACTAGAGCTTGAGGGCTCTGTATAGTACTATTCGATTTTAATTTTAACATCATATAAATGTTAGAAAAATTAGTACAAAGGTTTTGGTGGTTAGAAAAAAAATTTCGAAAAATTATGATCTTGAGGCGGGAATCGAACCCGCGTCCGCTGCTTTCCGGGCAGGTGCCTGACCTGACAAGTGTCTTGGGTGGCCGAGCGGTAGCGGAGCTAATTTTTCTCCTTATAGTAATTAGTCCACGAATAGCTGGATAAGTTTTAGATTGGAATATTGAGCCAGAAAACTTTCAATGTATTCTGGAATCGACTCAATAACCTGCTCTTCTGCAAGGAGCTACTTTGATCTATCCAGAATGTTTATCATCATCATCACCACCAGCTCTTTAATGTCCCCACTGCTGGGGCATGTTCCTTCCCTATGGATGGAAGAATATAGGGAGATTGGGCCATAACCCACCACGCTGGCCCAGTGCGGGTTTGTTTGTGCATCAAAATAACACCACTTTCACTGCACAAAGTCCGTTCGGAAACAATTTTTGAATGAGCGATATCAAACCAATTCCATCCATGTCTTTCAATGTGCATACAGGTCTTCTCTACATCTACTTTCTAGATTATTGTAAGATATGCTTAAGTTCGGGTTCTCAAACATAAAATATGCTATTCGATTTTAATTTTAACATTATATAAATGTTAGAAAAATTAGTACAAACATTTTGGTGGTTAGAAAAAGAAGTTCGAAAAATTATGATCTTGAGGCGGGAATCGAACCCGCGTCCGCTGCTATCCGGACAGGTGCCCGACCGCTCGGCCACCCAAGACACTAATTAACTTGCTGAAATTCTTCTAACCTTTACACTTCACGTTGTAAGCCAACTAATAAATTTCAAACATTCCAAAGCAGATATTTTACGTCAAGATCATGATTTTTCGAAATTCTTTTTCTAACCACCAAAATCAAATATGCTACGTAAACTCTATAACTCGAAGTTGTAACCACCAAGAGTTACCGAAGTTAGAAAAGTGATGAGAAGCTGGCTGGATTGCATAAACTAAGCAATGTTCACTAAGGCCGTGCATTGGATTGGTGACCAAAAAATTTATTATCTCGAGTTCCTCCGTTCGGCATATTAAGCCGTCGGTCCCGGCTGCATCTGCAGTCGTTAATACCCACCAACCCGCACTGGGCCAGCGTGTTGTGTTATGGCCCATTCTCCCTATATTATTCCATCCATAGGGAAGACATGTGCCCTATTATTGAAGGGCTGTTGAAAATGTTGATGATGATTTAGAAAAGTAGCACGTCAGTCTGAATAAATGACTACACCAGCGCGGCTAACATGACCACCGAAACACGATATGATATAGCCATTTATCGCTTTAAACTGTCAAATATAATTTGATTTTTCACATTTCAAAGCTAAAATGGCTAAATCTATTGTTAAAGCCATTAGCATATATGATAAACCCATTTTTGAAAAATGCATTGATTATTTCAAAGCGATAAATGGCTATATCATATCGTGTTTCGGTGGTCATGCTAGCCGTGTATGGATCTATTTATTTATTTATTTCACAACACATTTATCATTACAGCTATCAATACTTATTAATGTAATATTATTTAATACTCGCTTAGCAGGGACTCTTAAATAACCACCAATTCTAACCTATATAATTTCCAGTATGTGCCCCAGCGGTGACACTGAGAGCACAGGTGATGCTAAACGGCGCTAACGACACTGATTCATTCCCGAAACTGAATCAAACTTTCCAACGACGGCCCATAAGTGACCGAAATTTTCCGGCCATTTCGAAAGCCGCCTAGGCCCTCCGATAAATTACCAAACACAAACTTTCCGCTGGCTGGTGGCATAAATAAGGCATTTCGGTCCCCACCTTTTTTGGGAAGGGAGACCGTTGGCCAACCTTTGTGGATGGCATAAATATTTATTGGCATCTAGATGCAGGGCTTATGGGCAGTGAATTTTTGAGTGAACGGAATTCCGTTTGTGGTTATGAACGATAACTTTATAAAGTTGCAATATAATGTAGAATCTAAACTTTTATATTATACATACATAAATCACGCAGAGGTGAATTAGCACCCGCGTTTCGCCAATTATGTTAGGTCCCATGTAATAGGTGGCGAGCTTATCGCCATTTATCGGGCACAAAAGTCGTAATAGGTACATTGCTGGGTGGTATAAGAGGAACGCTGCTGCCCATTCCTCATCACTGATTTATCCATAGTCGCCTTGTACGACACCCACAGGAGAGATTTGGGGTGGTGACAATTGTATTCTACTCTGCCGTCACCACACGGCGTATTGAATGGCATTAAACTACATTTAGTTGATTTAACACTCAATTAGTACTTGCAAAGAAAATTTAAAATAGAATAATGTCAAAATATTTTATTTATGCTAGAAAGGGAAGCTCTTGCCCTTCATCTCACGAAGTAAGTAAAGTTGTAAGATAAGGGCCAAAGATGGAATCGAAATTCACCTGGAACCCTCAACCCTTGAGGAGCTGGCTATCGTATAACAAATTGTCGGAACACAATAATGCTGTTAAGATTATTATTACGCCGACAGATTTTTATGAGATGGTGGTAGCTAGCCAGGCGGACTTGGAAGAAGTCCTACCACCAAAGTCAGTCTTGATTCGAGGAACAAACCCGCGTCATCTGCAATCCGGGCTGATGTCTATACCACACGGCCAATCAGGGGGCCTACCGCCTAACTCGATTGTTAAAGCAAAAGCTATAGTTTATGAAGTCGTGCTGTCATTTCGCACCAAATGTACCTAAACTATTAGCGATAGATTTGAACGAATGATCACCGAATGATTTTGTATTAAATTGGCACAAAATCCGTACTGCCTTAAAATCCAGGATGGCTGCTATAGCCGTAAGCAGTGCATTGCTATATAGCTATCATCAGCAATCGAGTTAGGCGGTAGGCCCCCAGGACGTTAGTTAACATGTATAATCTTCAATAATAAATATAAACAAATAAATAATAAATAAATATTTTTTTTTACACTCACACCTATCATCTAGCCCAAAGTACTTGTGTTATGGATACTAGATGATGGACATATTTTTAATATGATTATGTATATAAATGTTGAAAATATACTACATAAACATATACACAACCATGACTCGGAAACAAACATTTGTGGTAATAATAATAACCAGACAGATTGAGAAATGCCGAATTCGATAGTCTAACTGCGTCAGAACACGCTCATAACATAAGCTTATCTGCAGTTCGTCCCTAGGGTTCGCTGAGCGTGTACCATTCCGAACTATGCACGCTATCTACATGTTAAATAGATATTCATGGCTTCCAACTGCCTCTAATGGCGGATATCTTAGCTTGTGACGTAACTGACCTCTTGGTGCTAATGTGTTGATGTTGCGTCGGGTAATTCGTGTTTTAATTGCCAATCATTGCGGTCAATTAGCGAATAGTTCACTGGAGCACTGTTAAGACATGTGACATAAATAACACAGTCCCTGAATACTACGCATGCTAACTTAGTCATATTGAAACTGAAACTAAGTAATGGTGATAATAAAAATACAAGATTGTAATTTTTTTTTCGAATTTTCCTTACATTTTGCTATAATTGCCAAATAATTAGTACGAGGGAAGAAAAACAAAATCATTTTGATTTTTCAATAACACTATAGTATTATTTTATATGACTATGTTAACATGGGTAGTATTCAGGGTGTGACTTATTTCTGTTACATGTATAATATTTTCCCATTTACTCGATAGCGCAGAGGCTAGTGCGCTTAGCCTGCGATTACGTAAACTAAGCAATCATCGCTTAGTCTGGTAGTTGGATGGGTGGCTAAAATAAATGATCTCGGGTTCCTACTTAAAAAAGTCCTACCACCAACCAAACCGAGTACAAAATTGTACTCCCTTGGGCATCGAATCCGGAACCTATAGATCTTAATTCCGGTGGACGAACCACTAGACCACTGACTGCCGCACTCAGAGACGTCAAATAACTTTAATGAGTACCTAATGTCAAGGGGCTTCGGAAGGCACGTGCACGCATGCGGAGAACGCGGGTTCGATTCCCGCATCAAAACTATAATAAATTTTCCAAACATTTTCCGACCACAATTTTTTAATTATTTTGCTATATTCAAAACAATCTTTCCGCCTCCCCGGGGGGGCGAGCGAAATTTATTTCCATTAGAACACAGTCGACCGGATTGCCACAGCGCTATACTGGGGCCCCGGCGATTATACATATTCATAAGTGTGAACTTTGACAAAATTTGACAACGCACAAAGTTCGCCGAGGCCGAATTATATTTCACTGATATATTATACACACTTAAATTCTGGTATAATGGCACACTTTTCGCCTGTTGAATATTCATGCTGTCACTTGGTTAATACCTTATTTGCCTTATATACCGCCACGGGAGTGTGGTGGGTGTGTGAAGTCGAACTTTGTTCGCCAGACGAACTTTGGACCACTGAGGATTTGAGACGATTTGCACGTTATTCTGTTACGGTAAAATACATCAATCACGCCTATATCCCCGAAGAGGTAGGCAGAGGTGAATTAAGCACCCAATTTTCGCTATGTACGTTAGGTCCCATGTGATAAGTGGCGAGCCTATTGTCATCTATCGGAAACATAATCGCAGTAAGTAAGGTATAAAAGGTTCACACACCCACCATACTCCCTGAATGGTGGGTGTGTTAAGTTGAACTTCGCCCAACTCTAGTGTTTGCCAGAAGAACTTTGGACCACTGAGGCTTTGAGACGATTTGCACGGTATTCTGTTACGCTAAAATAAATTCACAATTGTAACGCTCACCATCACCAGCCCTTTAGTGTCTCACTGCTGGGGCTTGGGCCTTCCATATGGATGGAAGAATAAAGGGAGATTGGGCCATAACCCGCAACGCTGGCCCGATGCGGGTTGGTGGGTATTAACGGCTGTAGATGGAGCCGTGACCAATGGCTTAACGTGCCCTCCAAAGCACGTAGGAACTCGAGATAGTAAATTTTTGGTCATACATCCATTGACCGACCTTAGCTATGCTGTTGCGCTGTTATGGTAAAATACATAAATCACGCCTTTGTCCCCGAAGAGGTAGGCAGAAGTGATTTCAACATCCACTTTTCACAAATTAAGTTAGATCCCATGTGGTGGTGAGCCTATTGCCATCTGTAAGTCGCAGTATATTGTAAGGTATAAAAGGAATGCTGCTGCCTCATCGCTGTCTTTAAACTTACGCTTTGTACTATACCCACGGGAGAAAAGAAGGTGGTTACAATTGTATCGACGATCACTATAAAAATACTGATGATTTCAATGCAATCTCAATCAATGTTATGACGGATGATCATATTAAGTAAATCATTGAAAAACTGCATACAATACTGACAGTATTATAAGAATGGAGGCTGATGGCAAATAAAGTAGGTGTAAACATATAAAATATTTATACTTATATTACAATGCTGAATAGTTTGCTTGGTTGGTTGAAACTACTCAGAAACTACATACATACATAAATCACGCCTATACTCCCGAAGGGGTAGGCAGAGGTGAACTAGCACCCTCGTTTCGCCAATCATGTTAGGTCCCATGTAATAGGGGGCGAGCCTATTGCCATTTATCGGGCACAAAAGTCGCAGTGCATTGCTATTGGTAGGTGGTATAAGAGGAACGCTGCTGCCCATTCCTCATCATTGAACTATCCTTAGTCGCCTTGTACCGCACCCACGGGAGAGATTTTTGGTGGTGACAATTGTATTTTACTCTGCCGTCGCCACGCGGCAATACTACTGTGCTTAAATTGAAAAAGTCTTTTTGTTTTTTACATAAATCACGCCTATATCCCCGACGGGGTAGGCAGAGGTGAACCCCTAGTCCCTAGAAATTGTTGATCGTTGTATTTACTCTTCGAGGCATACGGCTCAAAACAAAATGCTATTTATTTGTTCAGAAGCGATACGAACAACATGCGGTTGTATTATTGTTAACACCCCACGGAACATTCGAGACGATACCTTTTCCTTATCACAAGCTCAAACGCCTTCAAGTTTTACATGTAAAGTAATTTGCCACTTTAACTTTGAGCGAGATATGGGCTCCAGTTGTCTTTATTGGAATACTGATGGCGAATTATGCGGGGGATGCTGTTGGGATGTACCGTAGGTATCTATTTGGAGCGGAGGTATACTGAAACGCAAAATTTTCCAGAAATATTCATACTATTCGATTTTAATTTTAACATTATATAAATGTTAGAAAAATTAGTACAAAGATTTTAGGGTTAGAAAAAGAATTCCCGCCTCAAGATCATAATTTTTCGAAATTCTTTTTCTAACCCTAAAATCTTTGTAGAAATATTTATGTTATATTATAAATAAATATTTATTGTCAACATAAGATTGTTGGCTATGAGACTGAAGCTCTTAATTCTAGTTAGATTTTTAAGACCTTCATTTTTCGAAGTTTTTCTAAACACCAAATCTTTGTCTTAGTTCCCAATTTGGATCTCGATGGAGATACATAGGTACATAAATCACGCCTATGTTCTCGAAGGGGTAGACAGTCCCATGTAATATGTGGCGAGCCTATTGCCATCGGGCACGTAAATCACAGTATATTGCTAGGTGGTATAAGAGGAATGCTGCTGCCAGTACTCATTGCTATCAATATGAGTTTATTGTCCATATTGGTTAGGACTCGAGCTCCTATTTCCTAATTTTGGGATTGAATCTCGATGAATACCCAGTCCCAAAATTAAATTACTAGCGAAGTAAGCAAGGTTCGGTATGTCAGGTCATTGCATGGATGACCAAAAATATATTATCTCAAGATCCTCCGTGCTTCGGTAGGCACGTCAAGCCTTTGGTCCTAGCTGCATCTGCAGTCATTAATACCCAGCAACCGACACTGTGCTAGCGTGGCAGGTTAGAGCCCATTCTATCCTTTTAACCTTCCATCCATAGAAAAGGCCTGTCATTGTCTGGGGACATTTAAAGACTAGCGATGATGATAGATGGCGAGCCTATTGCCATTTATCGGACACGAAAACGTTTATTGCTAGGTGGCATAGAGGACGCTTACACATGACTGTCTTAACCCTTGGTCGCCTTGTACGCGGGAGAGTTTCTATTCTGCTCTGCCGTCACCACACGGTTATGAAAGAAATTATGATCTCAAACACTAAAATTTCCAGCAGAATATTAAAGCGGTTTTATTCTTAACGCGTCCATTAAAGAAGTTCCACATTCCCAAACACAAAGAGTGGTCCATTCGTAAATTGAATTTCCTTGTAAAAAAAATCTCGGCACAATTTTAATACAGAGATTCAAACTCTTGGAAACTTTTGCGTTTCACACTGAAATGGCATTCTTGGACGGCGGATGATTAATGATCTAGGCATCCCACTAGTGGGCGTTGCATAAGCTGATGGCAATAGAATGAGCAACGCAAACGGAGAGAATTGAAATACTAAAACCGGGAAAGTGCAAAGGCGTTTGTTTGTTGTTTTGTACCTGTCATCTAGGTAGGAGTATAAAAATAGCATACGACCTATCCTATTCTTAGACCTATCAAAATATTCATAAATCATTTTATAACAAACGAGAAAGTTCCATAGTAAACACTGTGATACGAGATTTTTAGTAATGTTTTTTGTTCATAACTCGAAAATGTTCAAATTGCTTTCGTGGTCTAGACATTAATCCAGAGGACCCGGGTTCGATCTCTAGGGTGGTACAAATTTGTACTCGGTTTGGTGGTACCCGAAGGTAGGACTTCTTCCAAGTCCGCCTGGCTAGCTACCACCATCTTATCAAAATCTGTCGCCATAATAATAATGTTAACAGCATTATTGTGTTCCGTCAATTTCTGATAAGATAGCCAGCTCCTCTGTAGTTGAGGGTTCCAGGTGAAAATCGATTCCATCTTCGGTCCTTATTGTCACTTAGCATCTGGTGAGATAAAAGGCATGAGCTTCCCTGTCAAGCATAAAAAAATTGATCTGGAGTATTTTAAATTATTTTTCCCTTTAAAATATTTTACCTCAGAATGTTGTTGAGCTGTTGTTTCTTCTCGTTTGCTATTAGCAAGTGAAATTTCACCCTTCGATTCGGCTGTATTCATGGAAATTCCGAATGTAGATAGCATGCATAGAAATGCCATTGAGGCGTGTCATCGTTCATGTAGGCATTGTGTGTAATGAAACTTACTTTATTCGTTTACATGTTTTACATAAATTGTTTGAGCACGTCCTGTTATTATCTCATCATTGCTTTCTTGTTCTGTTCCCAATTTATAAGAAGCGGCGTAGTATGTTTCCTCTTCCATTCTTATCGGTTAGACGTCATCAAGCCATTCGCTTCCTTTCGATTCATATCATCCATCAAACCGAAAAGGTGCTAGCGAAGAATGACTGTATAGAAAAATGATAGTACGACTGTATAGAAAAATAATGAAAATGAAAATGAAAAAAAATGAAAAATATTTTATTATTAACATTTTAGAAGTTACACAATACAGAGGTTGGATTTCCCTTTTAAGTGTGAAAACACTTGTGCCAGGGAAAGCCAGTCTCCCATAGCTTAGAGTGGTTAAATACATTAGTTAATCTTTATAAATACAGTAATTTATAAATACAATAATAGAATAACTGTATAGAAAAATTATAGAATAATTGTATAGAAAAATGGCCGTGTGGTGACGGCAGAGTAGAATACAATTGTCACCACCCCAAACATCTCCCGTGGGTGTCGTACAAGGCGACTAAGGATAAATCAGTGATGAGGATTGGGCAGCAGCGATCCTCTTACACCACCTAGTAATGTACTGCGACTTTTGTGCCCGATAAATAGCGATAGGCTTGCCACCTATTACGTGGAACCTAACATAATTGTCGAAACGTGGGTGCTAGTTCACCTCTACCTATCCCTTCGGGGATATAGGCATGATTTATATATGTATGTACCGCTCAAAGATTCGGTTAATACATAGTCTTCTTCTTCTCTTTCGTGTCACTCTTGCCAGAGCGGTCGTGGTCATGATGTAGTTGGTTTGGGGAATGATGTTGCTCGCCTCACGATGTCTCTTTTTTCTGTTTTTGGTGTTCCTAGTACACCCATGCCAGGTACCGCCTAACATAGTATCCATTCAAAATTCAGTTTCCTACCCATACTATTTTTAGAAAAGATCAATCCATCGATATTACTGCGAAAAGTCAAGATTGTGGATCGACAGGAATCTGTCTTAATCTACTTAAGTCTGCACTATGTAATATGCTTCATATATTTAGTGACATAAATCTCCTGATACATACTTCCTCATAGTTTGCGGGGTCGTAAAAAGGTTTCACATACCTGGACCTTTACGGGATTGGCGAGGGCCTACCATACCATAGTGTATTTTATGTCTCATAAATTGTATCGAAATGTTGCTCACCCCTGTCCTGAGACTTTAAAGGGTCTTAAATAGGATACATCATTTGTCTACCCTAAGACACCTTAATGCCCTATATGCTTAAATAGAAAATGAATTTGCTATGGAGCAGTAAACTTCATAAAGTACTTAATAGGGATATCATTTTGGGCTCAAATTGGTTTGCTAATTGAATAATTTACTTGCGGGTGCTTCGGTATGATTTTTTTTATCTAATACTTACTCACCTTACCGTAATAATAATTACAAGTATGACTCTATTATTATTTAGAGTTACAACACTTACTGCCGCACTCAGAGACGTCAAATAACGTTAATGAGTACTTAACGTCAAAAAATAACAATTCAAAACTAGTCGTCAAAACGTGCCGTGTGGTGACGGCAGAGTAGAATACAATTGTCACCACCCCAAATCTCTCCTGTGGGTGTCGTACAAGGCGACTAAGGATAAATCAGTGATGAGGAATGGGCAGCAGCGTTCCTCTTATACTACCGTCCTGACAATTTACTGCGACTTTTGTGCCCGATAAATGGCAATAGGCTCGTCACCACATGGGACTTAACATAATTGGCGAAACGCGGGTGAGAATTCACCTCTGCCTACCCCTTCGGGGATATAGGCGTGAATTATGTATGTATGTATGCAAAACTAGTCGCTATTCTTGCCGGGTCTATGGTCTAGATTTGAATGAAAATTGTTGACATTAAATACACATTAAAGTTAATTGACGTCTCTGAGTGCGGCAGTTAGACTCAATAAGCTCACCTTTGGTAGATGATATGTGTGAGTTTAAGAAATATTTATTCATCTTAATAATCATGATTTTCCCAGTCTTGTTCCCAGTTATGTAAATGTATGTATGTTCCCAGTTCATCTGGGGTCGGCGCAATATGTTACCTCTTCCATTCATATCGACCAAACGTCGTCAAGCCATCCACTCCCTTTTTGGTAATTTTATCCTCCACTAGGTGCTATGCTAGTGATGAATGAATGTTTAGAAAAGTAACGGAAAGGACCATACCGAGAGACCAACGAACGAGGAGAGTAATTGAGATGACAACATTCCAATCTATACATACATACGTACATAAGTCACGCCTATATCCCCGAAGGGGTAGGCAGAGGTGAACCAGCACCCACTTTTCGCCAATTATGTTAGGTCCCATGGAATAGGTGGCGAGCCTATTGCCATATATCGGGCACAAAAGTCGCAGTACATTGCTATTGCTAGGTGGTATTAGAGGAACGCTGCTGCCCATTCCTCATCATTGATTTATCCTTAGTCGCCTTGTACGACACCCACGGGAGAGAATTGGGGTGGTGACAATTGTATTCTACTCTGCCGTCACCACACGGCTCCAATCTATAGTACTGCTCAAAGTTTTAGCGTAGGTTTACAGCCGGCCGCCTGCCAGTCACCAACCCTCTCTGGGTATGCTGTTATGGTGGTTTGCCCTCCACTATTCAGGTGCCCCAAGGGACTTATTGGTCTACACTGAGCAATTTGCCTTAGTCGACTTTTACGACACCCAAGGGATGAGTCGGGGCTGGCCTATTCTACGTTATTTGTTCGTTTCCAGGCCAGCATAGAAGGCAATTTAATAACAACATTGTATGCCTCAAAATCTGCCAGCAACTCAGTCCTGCGGTGTTGAAAAGGGAACATTCTAACTATCACGGTATTAAACTGTGATACGAATATCCAACGCGAATTCACTTTATCTGCACACACGCTCGACGTAGTTTTGGAGACAACAAGTTGAAACGTAATCCCAGAGTTGCGTGAACAAGTTGCGGATTAATTTCGGACCAGCTAGTTCATTTGGGCTTGGGGTTTGCGAAGTAATATATTAATTTCGTCGTCGTTTTTTGCACCGCTAACCGAAAACGGATAAGGTATGTGGTACAGTGGTACCATGTTATTGATAGGCGGTCGTTCAGGGGGCCTACCGCCTAACTCGATTGCTGATGGTAGCTATATAGCAATGCACTGAAGTGCATTTTGACATCGTGTAGGCAAGGTGTAATTTTGAAGGTTTTTTTGTTTTAATTTCGAAGCAGAGTCAGAACCAGAACTAGAATAGCCGAGTTCGAGGGAGTCTCTAGACGTTTCGCCCCGAATGATCGCATACAGGCACGCTGCTACAACAGTGCCAGTAAGTGGCAGTTTCACCAAGTGTCCTGCCAGCTCGGACAGTGTCACTACGAAGTGCGGACGGACGCGGGTGATATGTGCCGACGCCACGTGGCTCAGATGCTGCCGGCACCTTTGCTACCAGTGACAATTGTCGAGATATATTATATACCTTATTGCCGAGCTGCTTGATTTGTCATAAATTATTCATTGTGAGTGATTGACATTGTCATGGTTAATTGAATAAATAAATGTAAAAACTTAAATAGTTAAATACATCTAACGTCGAATAGGTCCTATCGTGTAGACAAGGTGTAATTTTATAGGTCCACTGGGTACTATAATTTTGATGGTCGAATACATCACATGGTGTAAAGGTCCAATTATAAAGTGGGTCCAAAAAGCAGAGGTAGGGGTTGTGACAATGAATTGTATTCTTCGTAGAGAAGAATACAACCACCAAACAGCCACCCACTGCGTCTACGATACCCACGAAAGAGGTAGAGTCGGTAACAATAAATTGTATTATTTTCTACCCGTAACCATACATGCAGCGTGGATATTAAAAGAGTTGTTAAAGACAGCTCAAAACCGAGCTAAAATTAAAGTGGTTTCATATCAAACTAATAATGATTACCATAGGTACTTTTACCGTGAAGCACATTGGCATCCATTGCGTAAGTGACCTTATTTCTATGTCGACATGGCCTTCATTCTGTTGACCTCCAGTATTTGGGAAAACAGACCCAGCAGAGTGATTCAATACCAACAGCATTCCCACAAACATAATAAAGAGACGACGAACTTCGTTCGTTGGCAGCGCCTGCCACATGTAGAAGCGAACCAAGAAAACTAGAGCACTCTTAATTTTTGTTCTTGCAAATATTTAATCATCACCAGCCCTTTAATATCCCCACTGTTGGAACAGTGGCCATCCCTATGGACGGAAGAATATAGGGGTAATGGGCCATAATCCACTAAGCTAGCCAAGTGTGAATTGGTGAGTACGAAAGCTGATGCAGCCGGGACCAACGGTTTAACGTGCCTTCCAAATATCAGATTTAATTATCACCGACACCATAACTCGATAGCGCAGTTGCTAAGCAATTGAAGAGCAATTTATTATATCGAACTCCTCCATGCTTCTCAAGGCACGTAAAGCCGTTGGTCCTAGCTACATCTGCAGTCGTTGATACCCACCAATCCTTACTAGTCCAGCGTGGTGGATCTCTCTATATTCTTCCATCCACACGGTAGGTCTGTGCCTCAGCAGTGAGGACATTAAAAGGCTGGTTATGATGACACCATAACTTACCAATGAACGGTGTCACATGAAAGATTTAAGCCAGACTAGAAAAAGCCAGGAAAAGATCCAAGACACCGTCAGGATTTCACACAAAAGTTCTGTCTTCAAAAACACACACAAACTAGCTACCGTTTATGTCTGACAGTACAGTGGACCCCCGGTAATCCGGCCCCTGGCTAATACGACACCCCCTGTAATCCGACATCATGTGTATTAAGTACATAATTTTTTAATTTTTTTAATATGTACATTTATTTGTACACAAATATTTCCAAATGTAAGGTTATTGTTTTGTTTAAAGTTTCATAGCATTAATGACGTTAATTTTATAATAATATTTAAGGTTTCTGTGTTGTTTAACTTACTAAATTTGACATACATATAGCATGAGTGTAACATAAAAAAATCTCATGTTTGGATCTGTAATTTGTCGGATTACAAGGTACTCGTTTGTAAAAAAGTCCGAACTATAGGGGGTTCTGGCAGTACTCTATAATCCGACAAATTCGCTAGTCCGACACTGCCTGCAAAACGTTTATCGGAGTACCGGGGGTCCACTGTATTATTTCCCCGATGTCACAATGCTACATAAAGCGCTCTCTTTCGAGTAATAAGAGAGAGCCGGGGACCATTTTTACTGTTAGATTTATATCTTCATGCCTTTTTTAGGAAGCAATATGCTATTTGTTATCCCTTATAATATAGGTTCGTTGCTTCATTCGGGATAGAATTTATTGATATAATGTATTAGGAAACGGTTCTCTATGCCAAGGAAATACGTGCCATGGAAATGTCGTGGCGGGTTCCCTTTCTGGAGGAGTTGGCGACGTAATTTTTTTTTGGTGACAGTTCAGGGTCTCATCATCATCCATAATTCGTCTGCCCTGTTCCTTAGCTATCTGGGGTTGGCACAATTCGTTTTATACTACTACCACCCATCTCGGTCAGCTGTCCTCAAATCATCTATTCCCTTGTCATTCATCATCGTTTCACGCAGCATCATCATCACTTGCCCCCACTGCTGGGGCACGGGCCTTCCCTATGCTAGAAGAATATTGAGAGACTGGGCCATAACCCACCATGCTGGCCCGGTGCGATTGGTGTCTGAACTTTGTACTTTCTTATTTTACCGCAAAAGGCCAATCATCAGATGGGTGACCAAGAAATGTCAGTATTGCCGAAACAATGGGCCCGCGAAAAAGTATTATTGTCTAATAAGTAAGTAAGTACTTCGTCCGCTGAACCGAAAGCGCAACTTTAAGTCAAATCTGTTCCGTTCCACCAAGTTAAATCATGATAGGAGCGGAACTTAAATCGGCTGACAAGAACTAGTTCTGCTCCAAGAACTAATAGGATGGGGCCAATTGTACGCGATTGTATCGAAGAACGGGATCGGCCAAATGAAATCTGTAGAAGTGGTCATCGTTTCGCTCCTTTTGAAAAAGGTTCCCTCGGCTAGGGGAACGTGGCCTAACTCGGGTATACTTCTAACGGTTGGCACTTTTGTCTGTGAAATTGTTTCCATACACCTAAGGGGATGGCAACTTCAATTTCCATATGCAGGGAGTAGGTATGTTTGTTTGAAAGTAATTAAAAGTTTTACGAATAAAAAAAATCTGATTATCCACAAAGTCCTTGACTGATATCTGGACCATTTATAATAACTAAAATACATAGTGGAAACAGCGATGAGTTCGAACGGGCAGCAAAATCTCTTACCACCTAGCAATATATTGCTATTTACGTGCCCGATAGATGGTATTAGGCTTGCCACCTATTAAATTGGACCTATTTATTTGACGAAGACATAACACACTCTCAAAATGCAAACTCTAGCTTTACTGAATAATCTTGTTTTTGAATTTTACTAATTAAGTACTAAAGAATAGGACATCAGAAAAATTTCGAAAAATTATTGTACTTTATGCGGGAATCGAACTTGAGTCTCCTGCGATTTCTTTGGCCATTCAAAACTTTCGTGGTGTAATAAACTTATTTCTAAGTTTCTAGCAATACTATGGAAATATATTTCCAATAACCGAAGCAGAATATTTTCCAAATACTGTAAATTTATCTATGCTTGATTTGACTTTTCAATTTGTGAATATTTGAATTTTCATAATAGGTATTCTACTCGACAGTGCCCGTTATAGGCAGTGTTCCCACTTTTGCGCCGACGTCTACGTCACAAAGCCTCTTTTAGTTCCGTTTCTGTGTTCTGTGCGTATTGATCAAGAAAGTGCAATTAGATGCCAACTAATTACTAATTAGTTGGTGTCAAGTTTATTTCAGTTTCTGAATGTGAAGACTTCAGTTGGCTTCGAACTTTCGCTCTAATTAAGACTTCGCTTTGAGCCAATTAGACGAGCGGAGATTTCACGATCGAATTGGTTTCAAATGGCGTGATTGTTGGTGGCAAGAAAAGGTCGACAGCATCTTCTTCGTCTGCTTTTTCCTAAGTTAGTTGGTGTATGTGTAGTATGCTTTCTCTTCCATTGAATCGTGAATCCAGTGAATCGTCATCGAGCCATCTATCATCATAAGAATCGAATCGGTTCGAATCCTGGTAGGGTATGGGGATGTGGCTAAACGATAGGTGTGACTGTAAGAAATATTGATTTATTTATACTTTATGTCCCGACTGCTGGGGCACAGGTCTTCCCCAAGGATGAAAGAATATAGGGAGAATGTGCCATAACCCACCACAATTGCCCAGCACGGTATTAATGACTGCAAAATTTGCTATCGTTAATACCGTTGTTTCCGGCTGCATCGTTCCTTCGTAGACTGCATCGTTTCGGCGACCAATAGTGATGAATAATGATGAAATAGTCTGGAATCAGCTTAAGGCTTACAACCTTCCGATTCCAACTTCTTATTCAATTTGCTTGGCAAAGAATTTTCATTAACAGCTTCTGGACCCAAATCCTACAGGGTAAGGGCTCTTTATGATCGAGGCTGAAGTACTTTGTAAAGGCTTTGACGGCTTCAAACGAATGATACGCGGAAAGGGGGAGTAAAATATTACAATGGATCCAAATCACTATGACAATGGAAATAATTTTTCTTGATACTTTTTTTATTCGTTGTAAGAGGTAGGGCTTCCTCTGGCAAGAGGTAATGAGTCGGATGGGCAGCCGCGTCCCTGGTGATATTCTAATCTATCAATTAAAGTTCTCGGTGAATGGCAATAGGTTCGCACTCTATAATGTAGCACCTGAAATAAGCTGGCGAACGGGTTTTAAAATACTCGTGCCTATCCCATTAGGGAAGAAAGACGTTATTAATGCATGTGTGGAGGAAGGAGAATGACCTATAGAGAATATCTCAATTAAAGATAATAATTATGTTAAGTATGCATGTGGATGGACCGGACCTGTCATGAGAGGAATACCTAAGAAGCGGTAGTTGATTGATTGATAGATTTTGAGATAGATGATTGAAATTCAGTCAATCCGCACTGGGCCAGCGCGGGGTGTCTCATTCTCCCCAACTTTTTTCATCCATAGGAAACCTGTGGCCCAGCAGTGTGGACATGTAAAGAGGGGGTAATGATGATGATGATGAAGGTTAAAACCCAATAGACCCACTGCACTAAGCCACTGCGCTATAGAACTCCTCGCGATGTCCAAGTTTAGAAATAACTTGAATATCACTGACGATCCCCCCAGTCAGTGTGACGTACCTAACCTTAAAACCTAAAGGTCACTCTATTTTGATCATTATCTTTTCAACGAAAGAGTATTAAATCAAACAACTCCTTGCTCGCAGTTCTAAGCTCACAGGAAACACTAGACATCTTCTGGAACAATGGAACTGACACCGTCTTAATTGAATACGGAATACGAATAATTGTAAAAGACAAGTTTGGTACAATCAACATCATAATTAGATTAACACTTCAGTAGGTGCCTTGGCAAAATAACAGTTCGTTCAAAATTGGGACAAATTATTTTAATAATTATTATTTAGTCTTAGAGCCTGTTTTACAATCGACAGGTAGGTAAGTTCTGGATAACTTACTTGGCAGATCATTTGACAGTTGTAATATGAAATAATTATGTCAATTGAACTGACAAGTAAGCTATCCAGAACTTACCCGTCGATTGTGAAACAGGCCCTTAGTCTTGAAGTACTCAATTACTCACGTTTTTAAAAGAAATAGGTACGCAGTGTGGTGACGGCAGCAGAGCAGAGTACAGTTGTCACTACCCCCATATTTACCGTGTGTGTCGTACATGGCGACTAGGGTAAAGACAGCGATGAGTAATGGGCAGCAGCGTTCCTCTTAACAATATAATCCCCTATTACATGGAATCTAACATTTAATTGGCGAAATGTGGGTATTATAATTCACGTCTGCCTGCCCCTTAAAATAGCGGAGCCTCCTGGCACAGGCATTATTGTTTAAAAGGAGCCTTTAACAATAATTGTATAATTGTTCGGAATCAAACAAAATAATATAATAATATTCACCACTTAACTCCCAAAACGTTTTGATCCGAAACTAAAAATTGTTGCTTTTCTAAACATCATAAGTAAATTAACCCATCAGTGCCTTGTCACATTAACAGTTTGCATAAAATTGTCACACCTGTTACTGCTCATGCGTTTTCATCAGTACGAAATGGGACTAAGTACAAGTGTTTATCTAATTTACTGTTGCTTTGACAAGCATTAGTAGATTACCACTTCAGTGCCTTGTCACATTAACAGTTTGCATAAAATTGACACAACTATTACTGCTCACGCGCTGTCGTCAGTACGAAAGGGGAAAGTGTTTATTTAGTTATGATACCGATTGTACCCAAAGCTAATACACTACAGGAACCCAATTAAAAGCTCCCGAAACTATCAGTCGCATTTCAAATAGGGGAAGCGGTTACCGAGTTCAGGCCTATTGTTACCCAAAGCACACACAAAGGCTCATTACAACAAATATACAGTTTCGTGTACGCATTGCAAACAAGTTGACTATTGAGTCTTGAGACAGTTGAGTCTGTTGACTCTATGCGATAGCGACATCGGCCATAATCAATTCAATTATTATTGTTTCAATTTTGTTTGAAACACTTTAACCGCTTCTGTGGTCTAGTGGAATTGAGATCCCGAGGGCCCGGGTTCGATGTCCAGGGGAGTACGAATTCGTACTCGGTTTGGTTGGTGGTAGGACTTTTTTCAAGTACGCCTGGTCAAGTCCGTGTGGTGACGGCAGAGTAGAATACAATTGTCACTACCCCAAATCTGTCCCGTGGGTATCGTACAAGGCGACAAAGGTTAAATCAGTGATGAGGAATGGGCAGCAGCGTTCCTCTTATACCACCTAGCAATGTACCTACCTCTTGCGACTTTTGTACCCGATAAATGGCAAAAGGCTCGCCACCTATTACATGGGACCTAACATAACTGACGAAACGTGGGTGCTTGTTCACCTCTGGCTACCCCTTCGGGGATATAGGCGTAATTTATGTATGTATGTACGTCTGGTTAGCTAGGTACCACCATCTTATCAAAATCTGTCGCCATGATAATAATGTTAACAGCGTGTTTGTTTCGACAATTTGTGATAAGATAGCCAGCCCTTCTGTAGTAGAGTGCCAGATGAACCGCAATTCCGTCTTCAGCCCTTATCGTCACATAACATCAGGTGTGGCTGAGACCAGCTAAAAAAAAGCGCTGTCTAACACAAAATGCAGCGCGCCCTCTGTTGCATAAAATAAGTAAGGATTTGCTAAAGCCGGTCATTAGATGGCTGACTAAAAATTTACAATCTCGAGTTCATCAGTGCTTCGTTTCTCTGAATTACCTTCAGTAATTAAACTCACCTACACAAGACAAAGGAACAGGGCAGGAAGAAGAAGAAGACGAGACAGGCAAAATTAAATATCTCAAATCGTTTGACGACCTTATTTTGTCCATGATAAAGAACAATGTCGATTGAGAACTGAATAACTTGAGATAAATAAATTAAAATGAAAATCTGTCTGAAGTTTTAAAAATAGCCTCCACTAAATACACACTTTGAAGGTTAAAAGCAAATTGTCTAAATGAAAATATTTTTTTAGGACTAGTTTTTTACGAATCTACAATATTTGAAGAATTGCGTTTATCATTGTAGACACAATTGTTACTAATTCTTTAGCTTTTAATATAAAATATGTTATTTGCTGTTTGTAAAAATGCGTTCCAGTGTTTTATTACTCACAGTTTTCCATTTTTACTGTCGCCATAAAGGTTAATCTCTCGATTCGGGTAATTTTTTCTTTCATTACTGACCCCACATGATCAGATACCCTTATCTGTATAAGAATGTCAACAGCAGATATTGGGTCAATTTCATCCTCAGCCGATATTCCGAATTTAATCTTTCATATTCCATCCTCAGACAGTAGAATATTTCTTTGTGAGTAAGCTGGTACTGTTGGCATCGTCTTACCGGCGGCAGTGTGGAGCTAAAAGGAGTCTTATGTGGAGATTTTAAGATCTAGAACAGGTTTAGGCTCAGTCTTATTTATATGTTCATGGGACTAAGATATTAAACGTTACCGCGGTTTGTGGAGCCCAAGGGATGAATCTTGGGGTGGGATGGGTCGTTCAATGACTGCGTGCGTAATATTTTATTTAACTTGCCTAGTCTTGAGCTGCGTAGCACGTATGAGTTATTGCGAAAAGAGCATTAAGTCAGATCGAATGAGAATTTGAATCGGAGGAGAAAGAAAGCCCACAATTCGTTTATTTCGAAGCCCGGCTTTGTTATGAATGTCGTGCTTAGACGGATCTATTGTTTGAACGTGAATGTATATTATTAAAAGACTTTACATGTGTATATGTGTACTGTACTGTAGCGTTTTACAATAGACAGACAGATAGACATAAATCACGCCTATATTATCCCCGAAGGGGTAGGCGGAAGAGAATGAACACCCACGTTTTACCACCTAGGTTAGGTCCCATGTATTGCCATCTATCGGACACGAAATCGTAGTAGGTACATTGCTAGGTACAAGAGTAACGCTGTTGCCTATCACTCGTCGCAGTCTTTACTCTTAGGACCGGTTTTTTGATGCATAGTTAACTGTTAACCAATTGTTAAAAATTGTTACTTATCTTTAAACATCACTGATATTTAACAATTAGTAACGATATCTGACTGATATTTAGCAATTAGTAACAGTTTTTAACTATTGCTTGAGTTAACTATGGATCAAAAAACCGGCCCTTAGGCGCCTTGTACGACGCGCGGGGGAGAGATAGGGGTGGTGACAGTTGTATTCTTCTTTGACTGCGCTATTATCGAGCTCCTCCGCAAAACACTTTAAAGCCCTCTTAACTCTTTCACCAACTTGCAATTTTTTATTACCCCATCACCAAAAGTCAGTCGAGTCCTTAAACTTAACAAACTTATTACACTTTCCAGGCTTAACGGGGGTATTACAAGAAAAATACGCCGTAAAAAGCGCCCTCTATGTAATAAAGAAGTAATTTCTGGTGCGACCACGATTAACCCGACCATTTGTTTTTATGTTAATACGGAGCTTGTTGCGTATAAAAGGAAAGTACTGTGCCCGTACCATGAAGTATTAGTACGATCCAAACGCGGGTGACGAAACGGGACGCCGCTCTACTCGGCCTAAAGCGTTGTCTCACTTTAACAGTGGTAATTGAGTCGCGTTTAGAGTTAGTGGTAAGGCCCCTGTATTCTATAACGCGAGATGGCAGATTAGTTTGAGGCTCAACAGTTAAGGTGAGGCATAAAAGGTTACCGCTCAGACGAACTTTGGGAATGGCGGGTTAATTTTTTTGGCAACTTTTCATGGCTTTACAATAACTGTAAATGTCTCAAATGTCCGCTTTAGTAATGGTGTATTTCGTAATTTTTTTATACACGGGCAGGCTGGTAATTTGCGACTCCGGATTTACGATTTGACAGTTTCAGTTGCTGTCAGAGTAGATACTATGTGAGGGACTTCACGGCCTTACAGTTATTATCTCAAAATTAAATGTCCACTTCAGTAATGGTGTATTCAGTAATTTTAGTAGGTAGATAATTTTAAGTTTAATTTTAACAGACTGATAATTTAGATGTTACGGATTGATGATTTGACAGTTTCAGTTGCTATGCTGCTAAATCGTAAATACAATATAATATTTACATTGTTTTTAAATTCTATTTTGATTTAGAACATTTATCAAGGTGATAATTATGTCAGTTCCACCATGGCCTAATAACGCTGTTTTTGCATTGCGAAGCGAAACACCATGTAATCATAAAATTTCAATAAATACATAATATCGAAAGCAGCAACTTGTTTCATTTCAATCGACAATTGTTAGCAACAAACCTACGTCACCATGATGTGCGGGGAAGGCAGAGCAGAATACAATTGACACCACTCCTAATCTCTCTCGCGGGCTCCTATTTATCTCAAAATGTGTACGCAGAGGTGAACTTCCCACGTTTCGCCAATTATGCGAGCCTATTGCCATCTAACAGTCATGTAAATCACAGTATATTCCTAGGCGGTGTAAGAGCGAGCCTGCCGCCCATTACTCATCGCCGTCTTAACCCTTAGTTATTACGAGTTGTATAAACGGTTTCAGTACCTATTCGAATTTATTTGTTAATGGCATTATTACTTCAATAATTGACAATGGTACAGCGCAACAATGTTTCGAGGCCGTTACTGCTTCAGTGAGGGAGCGATAAACTCGGAATGCCACCTTTCCACCTCCAACTAAAAGGCTCCACAGTATGTTCTTAGCTATTACGGCGTCAAATTGTAGAGAATGAAATTATAATGATCTGCGAAACGGCGCGCCGTATTTCGGGGCAAATGCCGAAGTGGCCGTTCTCCTCTGGAAATATTAAAACAATGACACCAGAGTGGGCCCGGCATAATAATAACAATAGGCATGATGACTAATTTAAAAAAAATTACACCATGTTGTTTTTCTTGTCTACTTTAACCGAAATATATTACATACATACATACATAAATCACGCCTACATCCCCGAAGGGTAAGGCAGAGCTGAACTAGCACCCACGTTTCGCCAACTATGGCAAGTCCCATGTAATAGGTAGCGAGCCTATTGCCATTTATCGGGCACAAAAGTAGCAGTACTAATGCTTACTTGCTAGGTGGTATAAGAGGAACGCTGCTGCCCATTCCTCATCACTGATTTATCCTTAGTCGCTTTGTACGACACCCACGGGAGAGATTTGGGGTGGTGACAATTGTATTCTACTCTGCCGTCACCACACGGCGAAATAAATACATTTTTGTAAAAGCTTTCGATTTTGATAGAAAAATCATGTTTTGAATAATGCAATTTAAAATTTCTGCCAATACGCCATAATAGCGTCTGTGTGACGTCACTGTCTCGTGAAAAGGACAGTTTCTATATTAAACTAGTGATTCTGATTGGCAAATAAAATGTCAAAATGGAGACAACGAAATGTTGACGTCACGCGGCGTTTTAGCAAATATGGCGGATTGCTAAGTTTTGCGTTTTCATTTTTATAAAATTAATATCAATCACAAGTATAATCTGATATTATTTAAAATAGTTATTTCACTGATTCTTTGTTAGTGTCATCATCCCTATTTTCTGTGCATTACTAAATTGAAATTAAATACCTACCTACACCTTGAAGACTTAACTCGAATAAATTCCAATTCGGGGGCTTAACAGTTTCTCGCGAAGTTCCCTCGGCGTTTATCTTGAAAGAAGAACTTGGAACAAAGTAATTCCGCCGCTGTCACTTGGCTATTGATATAACAATGAGGGGAATTAAATTGGGAGGTGTTCGCGAAAGTTGGAAGGTCAGTCTCCATACTTGGAATGGCGACTTACGCACGACAATCATAAACGAAACACTAAGGAAAATAATTATTATCGATGTAATTTTACCGTGTGGTGACGGCAGAGCAGAATACAATTGTCACCACCCCAAATCTCTCCCGCGATTTATGTGCCCGTTAGATGGCAATTAACCCCGAGTGTTAATTCACGTGATTTGTGCATGTAGATTTTTACTATTTTTATTTTAATTTGAACTTTATGAATGTTAGAAAAAATTGTTTATATATAATGTGAATAAAAAAAGTTATTTTTCGAACTTTTTCTAACCACAATAATATTCTAGATCCTTAAATTTTTAACATTTAAATTGGATATCTAAATAAAACTCGAACTAGTCCATTGAAATATTGAATTACCAACAATTTCTAGTTTGTGCCCGTGGTGCATAATCACCGTATCGTATCGTATAACACACAAAGCATCCAGTGCGATACCAAAAACACAATTCAACTAGCGGCGCGGATTTCCAGCTATCAATCATTTGTTCGGTACAATTGGGAAGTGATTTATAACAACTTGTGACCTGTAATTTTTCTAGCTGTTGACGTGGCAGGATATACTGGTATCGGTATAGGAACGGTGCTCGCATTGTATTGTGTAGTTTGTGAAATATTTGGCATGACGAATGCCGTGGATATTGGTTTGATGGTTTTGGGAAAAGGTTGAACTTTGGCAATGGGCTCCCCACCTATTACATGGGCCCTAATGCCTTGGAAACATGGGTGTTGATTCACCTCTGCCTACCCATTCGGGGATGAAATGAAAATGAAAATGTCTTTTATTGCAAAAGTCACCAATATTATAGGATATACATACATAAATACATACATACATAAATCACGCCTTCAATCAATCAATTATAGGATATAGGCGTGATTAATGTATGTTTGTTAAACTGTTAGCCGTGTGGTAGCGGTAGAGCAGAAAACTATTGTCACCACCCCTACCCTCTCTCCCGTGGGTGTCGTACAAGGCGACTAAGGGTAATGACAGCAGCATAGCATATCTATCTTATACCACCCAGCAATATACTGGGATTTATGTTCCCGATATAATATGGCAATAGGCTCGCCAGTTATTACATGGGACCTAACTTAATTGGTGTAAATTGGGTGTTAATTCACTTCTGCCTACCCCTTCGGGGATATACATACATACAATAAAAATATTTGTGAAATAAAATAAAATATTGGATGAAATAATATAGGGAGAAAGGGCCACAACCCACCACATTGGCCTTATACGCGTTGGTGGGTATAAACGACTGTTGATGCTGCCGGGACCAAGCAACGGTTCAACGTGCCTTCCGACGCACTCGAGATAATATATTGTTGGTCACCCATCCACTGACCGGCCATAGCGAACGGTGCTTAGTTTACGTAATCGCAGGCCAAGAGCTACAGCTACCAAAACACTCAGATAAATAAACAACAATTCTTTTGAACAATTACGAGGCCATCAAAGAACTACCCGAATCTGGTGAGACAAAACAATCTCGCTCACACCGTTTTTAACCAAATTAATTACGCTTATCTCCGTCCCCGTTCTCGCTCGAAGCAAGAATATCCGATTTGTTATCCGTTCGGGAACAATGGACACAGAGCGTCCCCTTGTTTTCCGAATCAATGCCTCCGCTGTCCGCCTGTTGTAATACAAACGGAGATACTCCTGGAATTATATCTCTACTTATGTGACAGAATCATTTTGTTAATTAACACCGAACAGGGAGATAACATCTTCCACGCTGGCCTGGGAGCGAAAAAATAACGTAGAGTGTGCTAGCTCCTACTCACCCCGAACTCTCTACCCCGAACTACTCACGCCGAAACACGATATGGTAAATTTTAGAACTGACAAAAATCCATTGTTTTTTACTGTTCAAAGCAATAAATGGCTTTTTCATATCGTGTTTCGGTGGTTATGCTAGCCGGGCAGAAGTGTCGTAAAAGTCGACTTAGGGAGATCGCCTGGAGTAAACCAATAAGCACTTTGGGGCAACCGAATGGCGGAGGGCAAACCACCAACAGCAGCAAACTCAAAGAGTCACCTTCGCCTAGAACCCTCCACCACAGAGGGACTGGCTATCTTATCACAACTGTCGGAACACAATAATGCTGTAAACATTATTATTATGGCAACAGATTTTGATAAGGTGGTTGATATATGTATAGCCAGGCGGACTTGAAAGAAGTTCTACCACCAACCGAACCGAGTACAAATTTAATACCCTCCTGGGGATCGATCCCGGGACCTCTGCTTCTTAATCCTGATGGGCAAATCACTAGACCACAGAGGCACTTCTAAGAGAACGGTGAGCTCAATATATACGTGCGACTTAAACGTATACAAACAACTTAAAACTGCACAAATGAGACTTTCGTATGTATATTTAAATACCTGAATAAATAAGGCTTAATTTCCAAATCGCATAGAAAGTTTTAATTGATCGAGCCAAAGTTTGTTGAAGAGATGGAATTATATTGGCTGTAAGGGTAAGTAAGTACTACATCATTTCTTCACTAACATTTTTATACAAGGGTATTCAAGGTATATTTCTAGGCAGCTCAAGAGCTGTACCAATTAGACTTAGGTTTCACAAGAGTTCAGGTTTAGCTGGAGCAATTGAAGATTCAGTACTCCATACCATTGAACTACTATTACTAGCTTATAACTCAATGCTCAATACTGAATACCTTCATTGCTTTAAGTGGTTTTAAGGCGAAACATAAACTTTCTAGAACCGACATGAACCTTACAGCTATTCAACAATGTTTACAAATAGATTAATTATAATAAGCTGTGTGGTGACGGCAGAGTAGAATACAATTGTCACCACCCCAAATCTCTCCCGTGGGTGTCGTACAAGGCGACTAAGGATAAATCAGTGATGAGGAATAGGCAGCAGCGTTCCTCTTATACCATCTAGCTATGTACCTACTGCGACTTTTGTGCCCGATAAATGGCAATAGGCTCGCCACCTATTAAATGGAACCTAACATAACTGGCGAAACGTGGGTGCTAGTTCCCCTCTGCCTACCCCTTCGGGGATATAGGCGTGATTTATGTTTGTATGTATGTGTAGATTAATTATGAAAAAAATACATTTTTAATTACCATCTTTTAAAGTTAAATAACATAATTATAAAACTTACATCACCGTCATAACCGGCCCTTTTAATATTACCACTACTGGGACACCGGCCTTCCCTATGGATGGAAGAATATAGAGGGAGATAGAAATTTAATTAACAAACTTAAAATTTAATGACCTGCAATGTATACCTATGAATGTACGAAGAAATTTTCCCAGCTATTAAATCGTATGTAAGACACAATACTAATTACCAATCATGAATTGCGGCGTAGAATAGGGCATGTAGAACATATTTATATACAAAAATTTTCCGTTTTACTGCAACGAATGTATCGTTACTTATTTGTCGTACGTGACGTAGACCAGTCGTTATAAAATGTTACAATATACTAGATTTAATTCTGAACTAGTTTACCGTTAAAAAAAAACCTCCCCCTCCTCCTCCTAATCATCGCAAACGATATTTGTACCAGGATTAGACGTTGGCTCATTACGTCTATCTGTGTGTGCGCCAGTAACTTACTTCCCAGTTATTGCTCCGAAAATATCTTCGCATTTCGTATAATTTCCACTTTCGCGATTCGCGCTCCCCAAGGACTGGTTGGGGAGTTCGGGATTGCATTAACCAAGTCCACGATAAGTGATAACTTCGACTGGAGTTTCGTGTTTGTTGCTGATTGAAGTTCGTGAGATATTGTTCTCGGTGTACCTACAAGGGGGTTGCTCTCCTGGACTAAGATTGTAAAGCACCTAACAACGTAGCGTAACAAATACAATGCTATACAGGGCGTCCCACGGCCATGCCACACGGAGGGAAAGTATAATAAATATTGAACGTTGGATATTTTACTAGAAGAAGACATCGTTTTATTTTTAATAATAAGTAGAACTGCATTCACAGATTTTAAAAAAATCACCTACCTCAACTGGGAATCGAACCCGCCAAATGTGATAGAAAAATTACATGTATTTTATAATAGCGTTTGAAAGGGCTACTCATAAGCATTATTTTTTCCTAATTAACCTAGCATATTAAATGAAACTAAGATCATAAAATTTTTCATTTTATTTAAAAAAAAAAAATTATCAAATGCTCAAAATGTGATCCGTTCTGTTGTATACAAATTCTCACTCTTTTGATAATTTCTCTCCTCATTATGCACACTTAATTTGCAAATAAAGAATATAAAAACTCTAGCTTGAACTATTCAGATGTGACGAAGACAGATTTGGAGAATAAAACCTCCCGAAGCATCTCAATACGTTTTCGTGTCCCGTTCTTCTCAATTTCTTGTTCATCACTCAGTTTTTACGACGAGCTCTGGAAATTGCTTTTAAATGTGGATTCATCGGGTGCATATATAAATTGAACTGTCTTTTATGAGCGTGTGTACAAAACAAACAAGGTAGTCAAGAACGAAATGAAAAGTAGGGGAAGGGGGCCCAATCCGGGCATACCTAATGTGGGCACTCTCGTGTTTCAGAACATGTTGATAGCCGATATACATAATTATACATACGCTATACAACCTTAGCCTTATTGATTGCGGCCTAACAAGTCTAAACGCAAAAGTATCCTATTCGATTTTAATTTTAACATTATATAAATGTTAGACCGTGTGGTGACGGCAGAGTAGAATACTATTGTCACCACCCCAAACCTCTCCCGTGGGTGTCGTAGAAGGCGACTAAGGATAAATCAGGGATGAGGAATGGGCAGCAGCATTCCTCTTATACCTACCAACTAGCAAAGTACTGCGACTTTTGTGCCCGATAAATGGCAATAGGCTCGCCACCTATTACATGGGACCTAGCCTAATTGGCGAAGCGTGGGTGCTAGTTCACCTCTGCCTACCCCTTCGGGGATATTGGCGTGAATTATGTATGTATGTATGTATGTATAAATGTTAGAAAAATTTGTACAAAGATTTTGGTGATTAGAAATAGAATTTCGAAAAATTATGATCTTGAGGCGGGAATCGAACCCGCTTATATCCGCTGCTGCTATCCGGGCAGGTGCCTGACCGCTCGGCCACCCAAGACACTAACTAACTTGCCGAAATTCTTCTAACCTTTACACTTCACGTTATAAGCCAACGGGTACCCTCGCAATGTAGAAATAAATTTCAAACATTCCAAAGCAGATATTTTTACAATTACCGTGCGTTCGGTTAAGCCTGGGTTTGCTTTATAAACTATTCGATTTTAATTTTAACATTATATAAATGTTAAAAAAATTAGTACAAACATTTAGTGGTTAGAAAAACCACCAAAATCTTTGTGCAAAAGTATCCGTTTTAGGCAGTATATCCAAAAAATAAATTTGTGGTCAGAAAAACTATTTGATGCGGGAATCGAACTCGCGTCCTCCGTTCCGGGCATATACCACTCGAGCAACCAAAATGTTACAACAAGTATATCCTGTTTAGGGCCCATTCCCCTCCGTAACAAAAATGATAAAAGTACCTATAGTATTTGCCTGGCGGTCTGGCCGAATTCAGGTCGCTGGATCTCAGCCAAGAGGTATCTAGTTCGAATCCTGCCCGGCTGGCATATACTGAAACACGTTATAATACAACTGTCAAAGATCCATAGGTTTTTGACAGTTCAAAGCGATAAATGGCTATATCATAATATCGGGTTTCGGTGGTCATGCTAGCTGGGGAAGCAGGGTCAAAAGTTTATGATAGACAGAGGTGAATTAACACCCACGTTTCGCTACGTATTACAGCCGGCACGAGGTTAAAAGAAAATTTTATTGCACATACATAAATCACGCCCATGTCCGCAAAGTTGTAGACGTTTCGCCTATTAAGTTAGGTCTCATGTGGTAAGCCTATTGCCATTTATCGGGCACGGAAATCGCAAGTGAAATGGAATTAAAAAGTCATTATCATCATCATCAACAGCCCTTTAATAACCTCATTGCTTGGGCACGGGCCTTCCCTATGGATGAAATAATATAGGGATATTGGGCCACGCTGGCCCAGTGCAGGTTGGTGGGTATTAACGACTGCAGATGCGGCCGGGACCAACAGCTTAACGTGCCTTCCGAAGCACGGAGGAGCTCAAAATAATCGATTTTTATTTTAACATTATATAAATGTTAGAAAAATTAGTACAAAGATTTTGGTGCTTAGAAAAAGAATTTCGAAAAATTATGATCATGAGGCGGGAATCAAACCCGCGTCCGCTGCATAGATCATAATTCTTTTTCTAACCACCAAAATCTTTGAGCTCAAAATAGTAAAATTTTGGTTACTCATCCAATGACCGGCCTTAGCGAACATTGCTCAATCAATGCAATCGCAGGCCAGGCGCGCTATGTCACTGCGCTAGCCAGCTCAATGTCCCCAAAGCAGTAGACAAACGTGATTTAACAGCCTCGCTTCGCCTGTTAATTTAGGTCCCACATAGGTGGTGAGCCTATTCCCTTTTATCGGGCACGCAAATCGCAAGTAAAATAGAATTAAAATGTATCTACTTACCTTACCGAAATTCTTTATTCTATTTTGAGCGTGCTATTTTTTCGTTAACACAACAAGAAAATCGAATTGTAACAAATAGGGCGGAAAAGTAAGGCGACAGGTGTAAATGACTGTCTGCATGATAAAATACGAAACGGCAGCCGGATTTGCTGTGAAACTGAACGGTACTGCTGTGGAATTAGAGTTCAACTTCGCTTGTTTCAATCTGCGAGCTTAGTTCGCTGTTTATTTGTGTACGTTTGCTTAATAAATAAACATTATTTAATCACGCCTATTTATATCTGTAGGGGAAGGCAGTCCCAGGTCTTCTATGCTGGCCTGGGAGCGAACAAATAACGTAGAATAGGCCAGCCCCGACTCATCCCATGGGTGTCGTAAAAGTCGACTAAGGGAGACTGCGGTGTAGACCAATAAGCACCTTGGGGCACCCGCATGGTGGAGGGCAAACCACCAACAACAGCATACCCAAAGAGGGTTAGTGTCAGGCAGGTGGCCGGCTGTAAAACCTAAGCCAAAGCTTTGAGCAGTATGGATTGGAATGTTGTCATTCCATGACCCCAGATAGACTGAGAACAGGGCCGTGAGAAGATGAAGAATAATGTTGTTAAGATTATTATTATTATGGCGACAGATCTTGTTAAGATGATGGTAGCCAGGCGGACTTGAAAGAAGTCCTACCACCAACCAAATCCAATCTTTTCGAATAGTAAAGTAAATACTTCCGCACATTCTACATAGTTTTTTCGCTTCCAGTCCAACACTGAAAAGTCAGTAATTATTGCCACTTTTTATCTGACAACCCCAAACTCGCGTACTTGCTCTAGCTAGTTTACAGTTTAATTGCTGTTTCGCGTTTTATCTAGACATGTTAATTTATTCTTTGTGGGCCCTGCCTTCGTTTAGTCCTTTGATGTCAGTATTGTAATTTCACATTTAAGTTCACATTGTATCGCGAAAGAGATGTTTGCCTTTGTGCGAGCGGCGGGTTCACAAAGCCAAAGTACTGCCTTTTTTGAAAGCTCTCTTTTGCCAGATGCTTCTTTTAATATTTAAATCCCATCAACTGCCGCACTCAGAGACGTCAAATTACTTTAATGATTACTCAACACAAAAGTCAATTCAAAACTAGTCGCTATTCTTGCCGGGTCTATGGTCTAGTTTTGATTGTGACTTAAGGTGACTTATTCGATAATTCAGTTTCGGTCACCAAGCCCACGACCGGCCTTAGGGAACATGACGCAATGACTTAAAACAAGCAGGCCGAGCGGTGAATCTACGGAATCCTAAGTAATTCCCTCCCATTGAGTAAAATAATTCCCTCCCATTTACAGAAATTTACAGGATCAAATTCTAGCTAATGCCTACAACAATACAATTTGTACAACATTCTCGGGTAGCAAAAGTTACACCTGAATACAAATTATGCCCAAAAGTTGCTGCTTAGTATAGCAAAGTTGCCGCATTTGTTCAGCTTCCGTGGCACTTAAAAAGGACACTTAGCCGTTGGTGATTAGGTTTCTTGTTGAGCGGAGAGAGAAACGTGTTTTTTTCCTCCTCACTGTGCCAATTTGCGTTGATAATAAATATATCTAATTTGCTCCTCGGCGGGGGAAAGAATCAAAATTAGGAAGCGATTTATCTTTAAGCCCTCCCGGGAGGGAGGGAAGTTTACACAGAGCGCCAGAACGCGCGTCGGAACGAAATCGTTCGGAGATTGATCATGGTATCCATCTTAGTTCTGTTAAGTGTCTTTATGGCGGTTAGGAATACTTTTTTGCTTGACTGTTCCATCAGAAAACGGGGTCCAGTGGGCACCTTGTACTTGATAGGAGGTCGAATGGGCACCTTTTTGTTGGTAAGGTCCAATTATGGAGGTACAATGGGCACCGAACCGGTTGGAGGATGATTATCTCCCTATATTCTTCCATCCTAAAAAGGGGTTAGGGTCAGGCAGGCGGCCGGATGTTAACAGACGGCTGCCTGCCTGAGAGAACTGGTTAGAATCGGCTAGTCCCGACACATCCCATGGGTGTCGTAAAAGTCGATTAAGGGAGATTGCCTGGTGTAGACCTGGTGTAGAGTACCTTGGGGCACCTGAATGTAGTGGAATGCAAACCACCAACAACAGCATACCCAAAGAGGGTTGGTGTCAGGCAGGCGGTCGGCTGTAAAACCTAAGCCAAAACTTTGAGCGATTGGAATGTTGTCATTCCAATTGCTCTTTCCGTTCATCGATCTCTCGACATGGTCCATTCCATCTCTTTTCTCTACATTCATTCATCACTAGCACCTTTGCGGTGTGATGGATGATATGAATCAAAAGGGAGTGGATGGCTTGATGACGTCTGACCGATATGAATGGAAGAAGAAACATTGTAACGTTGCAAGTATTATTTTAATTACATATTCATAATAATAGAATTATTTATAAATTTTACATAATTATCAACAAAATACACACTAATTAACATTATAATATAATTAAACTATAACTAAACCTATACTAAATATTCTAATTGTCTATTACTAAAACACGCGCAAGCAATAAAAAAAAAACTTATTCAAACTTTCTTAACAAAACTTAAATACAACACGACTTGTCTATTTTGATGTGTGGTCTTCTGTACCAGTACGTATGTCTTTTGTTTCGGAACCGGCCGTGATACGGTGATCTCCGAGTAGCTGCGCGGGCGCTGCCGCCGCAGACCTCGAATAGCTAGCCATTGAGCAAGTCCATCGTCGTTCCTCTCTTAGAGAATTTTAAAATAATTTAGATTATCAAAATCAATTGCAATTTTACAATATTCGCAAGTTTTTATAATACGCTGGTTGCGTGCGTTTTGTTGTGAGTGTATTTATCTCCCCAAAAAGGGTAAGTGATGAACAAATATTATAATTTTAAAACGATAGTTTTCTTTGTCAAAATAGTTTATCTTAATAATTGGTTACCGCTGTGAATGTGTGTGTCTTAGCATAAATATTTCAATTGCCATAATATCATCTCATTACGCTTGTTATTAGATATATTTAACTGAAGCATTAATAAGTTTTCAAATCCACCGTCTATATTTTTATGTTATCTATCGACCTAATTTTTATTACTTTCGTTTTGCGATAAAAATTATAGTAGTTTTAGGCTATAGTATTTTGTTGGTTTAGTGTGTGTATTTTTCTATTGTCGTAGTAATGTAAGCTTTGCATTGTAAACTCCGTCCGATTGTGATCGCCGCCACTTCACCCACTACTTTTTACATACAGGCTTTTCTGTAGGGTTTGCTTGGCTTAGTGATCACAATGGCTCGGGACTACATGGAGTTGTAACTGATGCCGGAACGTTGTACGTGATTCCAGGGATCAAAGTTGGGTTTCCAACATCGGCGCGGTCACGTTTTGACTGGCTGCCGATTTCGCTACGCCACCGTCCACACCTGCTGGGGACTGGTCTCCGCCTGAGGAGTGTCACCGAGCCGACTGCCTTCCACCTTCGGCAAACCAGGGGAGTCTGTCTTTGCGTGGGCAAGTTATCAGTCGGGCCATCTTACCCCCCCAATAAATTTGTGTACGCTAGCCGGTTGTTTTTTTTATAACACAACCCGTAGTTGCGACAACATACTGCGCCAACCCCAGATAGATTGGGAACAGGGCAAGAAGAAGGAGAATTTACTTCCGCAGACATGCTGATAGCTGAAACGAATAAGAAAAGAACCTACTCGCGCGGGCAGAATAGCTTGACCAAGTAACTTGGGCAAGTAACCCGCGCCTTTGTTCATGCACTTATCAACTAACTTGAGCATACTACTTGCGCAAGTAGCTCGCGCCTTTACTTGTCCCAACTACTTGCACCGTGTAGAAGCACCATAAGGCTAGATGATATGCGTGAGAGTAAAAAAATATTTAATGGTGCACCATATTAACGCCTATGGTGACGGCAGAGTAAAATACAATTGTCACCATCCCAAATCTCTCCCGTGTGTGTCGTACAAGGCGACTAAGGATAAATCAGTGCTGAGGAATGGGCGGCAGCGTTCCTCTTATACTCGTACAACAAACAATTGGCGAAACGCGGGTGCTGGTTCACCTCTGCCTTCGGGGATATAGGCGTGATTTATGTATATAATATATGTATATTCCATTAAAAGACGTTGCCCCTTTTCATTCCTTTGACAATAACTTCACGATAGTTGTAAAGTTGTGTGGGGTAATTGCGAAATCACAGTATAAACCAGTCCCATCTCGAATTGTTGTGCATTTCAGAGCGTTTCTATTCCCCAGAGCAAGGCACTTTAAGCTTATTACCGGAGTTAAATAAGACTTAAATCAGGTTTAGCAGTTGAAATGTAGATGCCGTTTAGTTCTGGATAATTTAATTTAAACTGAAAGATGCTCTTTGCTCCGCGTTCGTTAGCTAAGCTACGGCTTAATTAAGGATGCGTCAAAATTATTTGGGGACTACTCGCTCCGTTGTATCAGAATTATACATAATATTTTCATCATGCTGTATATTGTAGTGTTGTCGTGTTGTAGTGTTGTCACTACAATATACAGCATGATGTATATGTATATTTAGTATGTATATTGAAGTAATGGATATTATAAAATTACTACGAAACTTTTTTTTCATTTGCTATGATCATTTAACAAATAAATAAGTAATAAAAATGAATAAATAAATATTTTTTACACTCACACCTATCATCTAGCCCAAAGTAAGTGGCCTAAGCACTTGTGTTATGGATACTAGATTACGGACATATTTTTAATATAATTATGTATATTATAAATGTTGAAAATATACTACATAAACATATACACAACCGTGACTCAGAAACAAACATTTGTGGTCATCACAAAGTTTGCCCCTACCAGGATTCGCCTGGACCTCTTGACAAATACCCAGCAATCTGAGCTTTCGACCAAGGCGGCCGTCAAATATACTTCTTTCGCGTCATACAATCTCATTAATGTCTTCATGACCTGGCCTTTTTTAATAAACTTTCAACTTTCTATATTCTTCTTCTTCTTTCTGCCCTGTTCCGAGTCTATCTGGGGTCGGCGTGGTATGTTTTATCTTCCTTTCATATCGGTCAACCGTCATCAAGCCATCCACTCCCTTTTGATTCATATCATCAATCCCACCGGAAAGGTGCAAGTGATGAATTAATGTATAGAAATAAAAAAGACGGAAAGGAACTATTTGAGAGATCGATGAACGAAGAGAGTGATGGGAATGACAAAATTCCAATCCATACATACTGCTCAACGTTTTGGCCTGGGTTTTACAACCTCTTTGGGTATGCTGTCATTAGTGGTTTGCCCGCGACCATTTGGGTGCCCCAAGGTGCCTTTTGGTCTACACCGGGCAATGTCCCTTAGTCGACTTTACGACACGCTTGGGATAAGTCTGGGCTTGCACATTCTGTTGTTCAGACCAGCATAGAAGACCACGAAACCTAATTTATAACAGTCACAACAATAGACCATTGAAGTGGTTTCATTCGGGTCTGATTCCGCTGAAAGTATGCGATCTGGAGCTTGCATAAAACATATTAACAACCTTTCAACCGTTCCAGTTGTTTCAGTGGAAACTACAAACGTAACTTTCCCAATTATTGGACCCGGACGAGGATACATTTAGTAATCCCGAATTCCTTTGTGCTTGGCGCGCACTCGACGACTGTGAAAGTGACGTATTAGGTCCGTATACATAAACACGATACGACGTCTCGTAGTGCCATGAATGGCCTGGTTCAAGATGCGACGTCGTATCGTGGGAATCTACGACGAGGAAACGACACGACATCGCAACGTCGTTATTCATACATACATAAATCACGCCTATATCCCCTAAGGGGTAGGTAGAGGTGAATTAACACCCACTTATCGCCAATTTAGCTAGGTCCCATGTAATAGGTGGCGAGCCTATTGCCATCTATCGGGCATATCAATCGCAGTATGCTAGATGGTACAAAAAGAATGCTGCATTACTCATTGCTGTCTTTACCCTTAGTCGCCTTTTACGACACCCACGGGAGAGATGGGGTGGTGACAATTGTATTCTGCTCTGCCGTCACCACACGGCCTCATAATTGAAAGGAATGTACCTAGGTATGTATCCAGTAACTTCTGTTTATCTGTTTCTTCTTTAATCGTCTTTTTATTATCAGTATGAGGAGAAGAACAAGCACAAAGATTTTGGTGGTTAGAAAAAGAATTTCGAAAAATTATGGTCTTGACGCGGGAATCGAACCCGCGTCCGCTGCTATCTGGGCAGGTGCCTGACCGCTCGGCCAACCAAGACACTAATTAACGTTTACACTTGACGTTGTAAGCCAACGGACCGGATTCCCGCATCAATACCATAATTTTTCGAAATTATTTTTCTAACCACCAAAATCTTTGTACTAATTTTTCTAATATTTATATAATGTTAAAATTAAAATCGAATAGTTTATAAAGCAAGCCCAAGCTTAACCGAACGCACGGTATTTGTAAAAATATCTGCTTTGGAATGTTTGAAATTTATTTCTACATTGCGAGGGTACCCGTTGGCTTACAACGTGAAGTGTAAAGGTTAAAAGAATTTCGGCAAGTTAATTAGTGTCTTGGTTGGCCGAGCGGTCAGGCACCTGGCCGGATAGCAGCGAACGCGGGTTCGTTTCCCTCATCAAAACCATGATTTTTCGAAATTATTTTTCTAACCACCAAAATTTAGGTACTTTTTAAAATAGTTTAAACAAAAATTAAAAATAATATTCCAAAAAAATGTTGACATTCTGTACTGATAATCAAGTTTATTGCCCCTTTGAATCTATTTTTTCCGTACAAATATCCAGTAGAACTGGTCTATACATCAATGTCTTCATGTTGGTAAGTGTCTTTGCTTTCAGATGATTGAAAGTTTGGGTCATAATCACTCGTTATCACAAACTCCTCTTCATTGCCTGAAAACTCATTTTCTGAATGGTTGGTTAGAGCATTATTTAGACATGTGTGTGAATTTCTACAGATTTCATGTTCATCACTATCTGATTCGTTCAACCACTGCTTTATTATATCATCTCTATTTGTAGGAATATTCCTTTGGTTTGCTTTTACAAATAACTAAAAAAAAAACGTAAAATTTATTATGAATAAAAACTAAAAAAGTTACGTAATTATAGTGGTGGGTCCCACGGACCCGCACTCACACGAATACTCACCTTTGTAGTAACCTAGTTGCAAGCGAAGCACGTCCGTTTCCCTCTACGTGCTTCGCGTACTTTCGGAAGGTGCCTAGGATCTGGAGGCGCTGAAGCACATGCTGAGTTTTTTACACACGTTCAAAGATTTTACATGGGACCACTGGACCCACGACTACAGTTAAGGGTTAACCAAATAACAAAAAATGGCTACATTGTCTAACCACCAAAATATTTGTAATGGCTACATTGTTGGTTTGTATGCTGTAGAGGTGGCAGCGAGGGGAATACCAGCTAAATCCCTTTAAGCATCACTAAAAGACCTTGGCTTGTATAGAAACTTGCGTAAGTTCTGCAGTGGAACTGTGTCAAAGGCAGCTCTCGCAGAATCTTACCAAATATGACTGGGCAGAGAGATAAGTGCGGGGTGACGAAGGTTGGTGCAATTAAACTGCCAAGTAAGCTATTCAGAACTTACTCGTCGATTGTGAAACAGGCCCATAGTCTCTATTCGTTCGAATGGATTGGCCACTTATCTAAAGGGGCTGGACGGATTCTCAGTGATCCACTTGACTTTTGCACTCTCAATATTTCGGTAGACTTTCTTTTGATACATTCGGTCGCCACTCAAACATAATTAAACTCCGAAAGCACGTCAAAGGTCCCAACCGTCCATTTCGCAAGAGCAAATTTCCTCAGAGAAGGCTCAGCTGAAGACAAACATTATTTCAGAAGCAAATTAAGTGCTACTACCCTTTCTTTGAAACTGTATGAATTGCGTTCACAATCATTGTCCTGTGCCCTTTCTTAAGTTTATTTTTATGTTTCCTAAATGTCGGATTATTGGGAGGGAGGACGGTTCTCTAAGCCCCCAATCAATTGAGTGCTCGCCGGGAAAAATCTCCGATGACTTTGTTTTATCACTTCGATTGTCTCCTTGAGTTAGTGGAATTGAATTTTGGATTTGGTCCTGGCCGCGTTATGTGTCATCGGACCCTGCTACTTCTGAACTAGAGACTGAGGGAGATAAGTTGTTAGCGACATTTCAGGAGAAAGTTCTGTTCGTTTTCGTAGTCGCAAAACTGCTTTGGTTGACATTGCAAATGAAGATATTTGAATTTGAATTTGACTAGTTATGTGTCTTATTAGTCGTGTGTTGACGGCAGAGTAGAATACAATACTGTCACCAACCCAAATCTCTCCCATGAGTGTCGTACAAGGTGACTAAAGATAAAACGATGAGGAATGAGCAGCAGCGTTCCTCTAATACCTTATCATCATCATCAATGGCAATAGACTCGCCACCTATTACATGGGACCTAACATAATTGGCAAAACGTGGATGCTAAATCACCTCTGCCATCCCCTTCGGGGATATAGACGTGATTTATGTGTGTATGTGTCTTATTAAAGCCTTTCAGACGAAAACGGGTACGCTGTTGTTGATGGTTTGCCCTCCACCATTCGGGTGCCTCAATGTGCTTACTGGTTTACACCTGGCAATCTCCCTTAGTAAATGGGATGAGTTGGGGCTGTCACATTCTACGTTATTTTTTTCGCTCCCAGACCAACATGGGAAATCGAAACAGCTTTAATGGTGGCATTACCCTGTCATCGGACGCTCCATAAATAAGAACTGTCCACTATCTATCAAGGCAATTGTGGCTGTAATACGCATGGACGTAATATTAATATATCAGGACTGAGCACTGTCAAAATAGAAATATGCGTATGGCATAAGGTTTACTTTGGAAAACAAATATTAATTATATCAGAGGAAAAACGAGCCGAGTGAGATAGCCAGGGTGGATGAATCTGCCCCTTTTACGCAATTGCTCCCCGACGAGGTAAGAAGAGGACGAACAATCCTATTAGAAGAGGACGAACAACCCCACTTCTATACATCTCAATGGCTCGTATTTTCGGCTCTAGTGCTCAGTCCTGTTTTTTATACTACGTCCATGGTAATACATAAAGAGAGATTACTTCTATTGGCAGTAATACAAGCCGATTTGGGCGTTACGCCAAAATCACAATTACGACAGAGACCTTTAATGTACCATACACTGAAACGTTGCTTAAGTGGTTAAGCCCGTCACTTATGACGTGTAAGCAAAGTGGCACTTAAGTAGTTTGCGCTAAATATTTAATAAGCCGTGTGGTGACGGCAGAGCAGAGTACCTACAATAAATTGTCACTACCTCCAATCTCACCCATGGGAGTACAAGGCTACTAAAGATAAAGATATCAATTTATCAATAATGGAAAATCAAATCCAGATATCAATAATGGAAAAAGCGTTTCTCTCATACCGCCTAGCAATATTATATCATGTTATTTGCGTGTCCGATAGATGACAATAGGCTCGCCACAAATTAATTACATGGGACCTAGCATAATTGGCTAAAATGTGGGCAATACACCTTTGGATGCCCCCGAGGGGAAAACATAGGCGGGATGCTGATGAATACTGATGATGTGTTTACTTTTAAAACAGAATTTATAAGCCTTTACTTTTGTTTCAGATTAAAAACTAAAAATATCATCATGGCTGATCAAGATTACAGTGAATAAAAAGAGGTGTGTACTAGCCTAAGCCATAACCTTGAGCAGTATGGATTGGAATGTTGTCATTCTAATCACTCTCTCCGTTCATAGGTCTCTCGACATGGTCCGTTCCGTCTCTTTTCTATACATTCATTCATCACTAGCACCTTTACGGTGAGATGGATGATACGAATCAAAAGGGAGTGGATGGCTTGATGACGTCTGACATATGAATGGAAGAGGAAACATACTGCGCCGACCCCAGATAGACTGGGAACAGGGCAGGGAGAAGAATGCATCATAGAAACATCCCGATTTTTTTGTCAATATCGTCAATAAAGTTGCAAACTCCTTCTAATCCTTGCCAAAGGACTACTTTTAAATGCCCCAGGTCATTACTTGACAAAGTACTTGAAGCCGTAACAGTCTTGCATAATCTACTATGTTTACGTTAATAATTGTAACCCCATAGATTGGACAAAAGGATTGATCGATCAACTTATTAATATTCATCGCTGAGAGTTAGAGGTGTAAAGCTTAAGTCAATAACGGTTCGATAATGCGATAAGGTTCCTGGAGGTGAAGGGTATATATTGCGTGCTTACTCTGATTTAATAGACTAAATATATGGGGCTCACGGTTTTATTGGGATTTAATTTGGAATCTAAGGCTATTGGACTCCACATTACAATCAAGAGACAAAGACTATGGTATAGGAATCTGCCCTGAATGCCGAGGACGTAGGTTCGTTTCGTTCGGCATCAAGAATATAATTTTTGGAGCTTTTTCTAACCACGATAATTTTTATAACATTTACATAATGTTGAAATAAAAATCAAAATAACAGACAAAGACTAATTATCAAATTGTCAACACTCATCGCTATAGCCGTGTGGTGACGGCAGAGTAGAATACAACTGTCACCACTCCAAATCTCTCCCGTGGGTGTCGTACAAGGCGACTAAGGATAAATCAATGATGAGGAATGGGCAGCAGCGTTCCTCTTATACCACCTAGCAATAGCAATGTACTGCGACTTTTGTGCCCGATAAATGGCAATAGGCTCGCCACCTATTACATGGGACCTAACATAATTGGCGAAACGTGGGTGCTAATTCACCTCTGATTTCTGATCCTCTGGCGTGATTTATGTATGTATTTATGCAACATTCATTGCTCTTAAATTGGAAATCCGCGGGAGAGATTGGTAAGCCTGTCTGACAGCCGAGAGACGCCCACTACTGGGCAAAGGCCTCCCTCAAAATTTCCAAATCAATCGATCCTGTGCTGCCCGCATCCGGCGGCTTCCTGCGACCTATACTAGATGGTCGGTCCATCATCCACCTACCAACGCTGTGTCTTCAGATGCACAGCCGCCATCGAGGACCTTTCCCCCCAACGGGGGGACGGCCGTTGGGAGTGTCCTCGCATGTGCCCTGCCCAATGCCACTTAAGGTCCGCAATTCTTCGGGCTATGTCGGTGACCTTATACTGCGTTGCGAATTCGCATCGCGCCAATTAGCAGTTTTATGTACAAGCTCTACCTAATTCGTGCTCAATCAATCGGGATCGTGATCATGGATTTTGATCTGCGGACAAAAAATATTTTATGGTCACACAGTGAAACACTGAGAATAGCCTCTCCATCGCCCTTTGAGTGATTCCGAGGGATTGGGGGTGGTGAGGTGACAATTGTATCCTGCTCACTCGAAAGGCTTCAATTAAAAAATCCCTAGCAACGCCCAAAACGGAAAAAGAAAGACAAGACACTCATTAAACTTGGACAGCTCTCGCTGTAACAATGATTTTTACAAAAGAGCAAATACCTACACAGAATTTTATTGTTCTACCGGAATGGCTTCGTTTCAAATAATTACTAAGCGGCCGTTCATTCTTTCTAATTACTCAAAAGGTCTGACGCGGTGAAAACAGGCGTTCGGAATAGCGTTCGTTTTTGGGGTTCCGTACCCATAGGGTAACTGTAGACTAATTTAGGGTAGCGGTTACGCCCTACGTCCGATCCGAATCCGTAGAAGTATGGAATACTTGATTTGACGGAAAGAAATCGGATGACGGAGATCGGAACTCCGCTTATGTAAGCCTCTTTCAATCGCTTTCGTCTACCTGTCACTCTCACACTTTGCGATTATTCTTAATGAGTGAGAGTGACAGGTCGACAAAAGTGATTGAAAGAGGCTTACATAGATTTTGGTGGTTAGAAAAAGAATTTCGAAAAATTATGGTCTTGATGCGGGAATCGAACCCGCGTCCGCTGCTATCCGGGCAGATGCCTGACCGCTCGGCCAACCAAGACACTAATTAGCTTGCCGAAATTCTTTTTTTAACCACCAAAATCGTTGTACTAATTTTTCTAACATTTATAATAATGTAATAATGTAATGGTGCCGTGTGGTGACGGCAGAGTAGAATACAATTGTCACCACCCCAAGTCTCTCCCGTGGGTGTCGTACAAGGCGACTAAGGATAATCTATAATACTAAGGATAATCATTGATGAGGAATGGGCAGCAGCGTTCCTCTTATACCACCCAGCAATGTACTGCGTCTTTTGTGCTCGATAAATGGCAATAGGCTCGCCACCTATTACATGGGACCTGACATGTTTGGCGAAACGTGGGTGCTAGTTCACCTCTGCCTACCCCTTCGGGGATATAGGCGTGATTTATGTATGTATGTATAATAATGTTAAAATTAAAATCGAATAGAGGCTTAATAATAACCCCGCGGATCTAGTGCGAAAGTCACCATAGAAATAGTTGTACGGCTACGGCGGACCATATTTTCACGGATTCGGATCGGCGTAGTGCGCAACCGCTCCATAAAGGGACGCTCCACAAAGACTCCGCTTTTCGTTCGTCCGTCTGTCACCACACCAGGCTGTGAGATCCTGGTGACAGACGAACGATCGAAAGATAATTGTTGTTAGACCGTACATACATACATACATAAATCACGCCTATATCCCCGAAGGGGTAGGCAGAGGTGAACTAGCACCCACATTTCGCCAATTATGTTAGGTCCCATGTAGTAGGTGGCGAGCCTATTGCCATATATCGGGCACAAAAGTGTCGCAGTACATTGCTAGGTGGTATAAGAGGAACGCTGCTGCCCATTCCTCATCACTGATTTATCCTTAGTCGCCTTGTACGACACCGACGGGAGAGATTTGGGGCGGTGACAATTGTATTCTACTCTGCCGTCACCACACGACATGTGGGGTATTGATTGGTAGATTTTTTAATTATTTTCAAAGCCAAGCCGTTTCTTTTAGGGTTCCATACCCAAAGGGTAAAACGAACCCTATTACTAAAAGTCCACTGACCTCATGATCCGTGACAGTTAAACAGTTGTAATTTTCACACATAAATCAAGTATTTCTGTTGCCGCTAATACAACCAATACGAATAAACAGAATAAAATAAATATTTAATGGGGCTCCCATAATAATTATAGTAGGAGCCTAAAATCTTCCTCGATACATGGACATTGATTAAATTATTTGCGGGTTGGTGGGTATTAACGACGGCAGATGCAGCCGGGACCAACGGCTTAACATGCCGAACGGAGGAGCTCGAGATAAAAATTTTTGGTCACTCATCAAACGACATGCCTTAGCGAATATTGCTTAGTTTACACAATCGCAGTTAGTACAGAACCCTTCGTGTGCAAGTCCAACTCTTGCTTGGGCAGTTTTTCCCACTTTCATTCTGCCGGATTCTCAACCTCTTCCGGAAATCGTCGATCCCCCATTCTCTGATGGACAGTAACACTCGGATTGATTCTGGCGATGAACAAAACGTAAAAAAAGTGGCGCTTTATGAAAAAAAGGCCTTAGCCGGTACTTGCGATATGAAAGATGAGGATTTTCGGGTTTGAATATTGGAAAAGTTTCACCCTCGAAATTGTTATTTTTTTCCGCTACAGACGGTAAGGGTGCGTTCCCACTTTGTCGCACATAGATACATAAATCACGCCTATATCCCCGAAGGGGTAGGCAGAGGTGAACTAGCACCCACGTTTCGACAACTATGTCAAGTCCCATGTAATAGGTGGCGAGCCTGTGGGCATTTATCGGGCACAAAAGTCGCAGTACATTGCTAGGTGGTATAAGAGTAACGCTGCTGCCCATTCCTCATCACTGATTTATCCTCTTTCCTTAATTCGTCACTTTGTCGTGGCGAGAGATAATCGTGTAGTTTTGAGTGTCGTGGCTTATATGTTTTAATGGAGGTGTTCGCACATAGAACGGCACGATTTACGTCTACGGACTTTTTTGCAGTAACGACAGATTGTCATGACACCGGGAACGGCTAGCACGACAGTCGTAAAACGATAAAATATCTAACCACCAAAATCTTTGTACTAATTTTTCTAACATTTATATAATGTTAAAATTAAAATCGAATACGATAAAATATCGTTTGTATATAGATTTGTACATTAGATTTGTAGCTCGCTAATAATATACGACAAAGCGACTGACCTTTAACGATAAAATGTCGTCGCGATCCAATGGGAACAGCTAGGTACGATAGTCACTACGTCTAGCGACTTTCGTATCTACCTCTAAAAATTGTTTTATCGTTATAAAAAAAAATTGGACGACAAACAATCGTTATAATGGGAACGATAGTCGTTGGCCGATAAATTATCCGTCACAACATAGGGGAACGTGCCCTAAGCGACGTGATGTTCAAGTTTTGGGTGAGGGTTTGTATTGTTGGCCGCTTCTACCTGTTTAAAACTTGGAAGCGGTAGGAAGAGGGATTTTTAAGGTAGCTGAGGCAAAGTGACTCCATGCTATCTGACGAAAAGTGGACGATTTGGGGGAGTGGAAGATCCCTGAGGTGGGGCGAGATGTGGGAAATGAGGAGCGTTGTGTTTTCTGGGATCAGCGCAGGATGTTCCTCTTCCATTTATAATTTCATACGTCATCAAGACACCCAATCCCTTTTGATTCACATCATCCATCACATCGGAAGGGTGCTATACCTATAGTGATTAATCAAATAGAATATAAAAATCTCGTGTCACAGTGTTTGTTTAAAAAACTCCACCGAAACCGATGGACCGATTGTTATGAAATTTTTGTGTATGTGGTGTGTGAATAGGTCGTTGGTATTTTTATACCCCTAGGTGATAAAGGCAAAACGACGTTTGCCGCATTAGCTAGTCAATTTCTAACCCCAAATTCTTTGTAGCTAGTCAATGCATAGAAAAGAGACGGGAAGGACCATGTTGAGAGACCGATGAACGGAGAGAATGACAACATTCCAATCTATACTGCTCCAGGTTTTGGCTTAGGTTCTAGAGCCGACCGCCTGCCTGACACCATTCCTCTTTGGGTATGCTGTTGTTGGTGGTTTGCCCTCCGCAATTCGGATGCCCCAAGATAATACTTTCATCAAATAGTTAATTTTCTTAAGTTTTTTGTTAATTTTTATTTAAATTTTATTTTAAGTTGATTAATAAGACGTGTTGCCTGCACTGCAATATTTGAGTACCAGTTCCAATTTAAGACGACAAACACAAACACGTCGCAAACCAAAGCACTCGAGGAAAATGTGCAAAATAACAGCCTGCTCCGGTCAAAGGATAGTTAGTTTAGTTCTTGACGTTTTCGCACGATTCCTTTGCCGCCAACCGAATCGCTCTCGGAACAGTGATATTTTCGTCTTGTTTACAACACGGCCTTAGGGAAAATCGCTTGTTGTGTAAACACACAATTCTAAGTCTTTACTGTTTACAATTCATCATTCTGGCTTTGTGGGTTTGGCAAGATTAACAGGGGTTATGCTTTGAAGGTTTTTCCGAATTTGTAAGTGCCCCCGTTTCTTAAGCGCTGCGCGCGGTGAGAGAAATTATTTTTCTTTTCTTGCAAATGCCGGAAATATTATCGGTGGAGATTTTTTCTTCTTATTTTTAAATTTTTAGATTTCTCTGGCGACAAAAGAGAATGTTTTTCAACATACTTTGTTTATGAAAGTATATGAAATAAGACCGTAGGTAAATGAAGACACGTGTATGTTTTCTTTTTTAAAAGTTATTAATAAAATAATTCCCACTATTTTTAAACAGACGTCACGACTATGGCTGAATGACTACATTGCTACCGTAAACAAAAAATAAATAAAAAAAGTTACTTGTTTCAATTTCTAAACGTCCGAATCACATTTTTTAGAACGGAAACGCCTGATTTTAGTCAGTTATGGCACAAAAACTATTTTTCACGTCAGAACAAATTTTGTCCTGACCTGATATGTATATTAGCAAACGTAAATAACTGGCAATGAATTTAAATTAGCAACTATTTCTCGTCAGAAACAGTGTTGCGATCGGCTTGCCGGTTTTCCATAAAAGTCCAATTAAAATTACTACCATTTACCATAGAAGCTAATGTTAATTGAGATATTGTTATGGATTTGAGTTAATCCGCTGGTGAATGCGAATTCGCAATTATTTGAGCGTGAGCTATGATGGAAGTTTAAATGGCAGATTATGTTCGCGATATGCGTAATATTATTGCTTTTGAAATACATACATAAATTACGCCCTCTTATGCCCGAAATGGTAGGTAAAGGTTAATTTTTCAACCATGTTTCTCCAATTATGTTGGGTCCGATGAAGGCACGACAGTTTAAATGCACGAAAACGGTCAGTATGTTGCATCGACTACAGAATAGATCGAACTCAAAGGCAATACAATGTTCTGAAACACAAAAGTCCTATGACACTGTAGCAGCCTTCTTTTATCATACCGACACTCGTTTTGGCTCCCACTAGTTGCGACACCTTACGCGAACACGGCAAGATGTAACCGGTGGAGCAATCGTCTAGGTATCCAGTAGTTGCGATTATTATAAGCTCACAATCGAAATAAAAGTATTCACGAATTATATTTTATCCGCTCGTTTCCATTACAACCACATACCCCGACGCGGATTCTCCATAGCTTAATCCAATATTTGATAATGGACACAAAACAAACAAGATGAAGAGCGCAAAAAATCTGTTTTTGCGTTCAAAATACGCGTTAATTTGTCAGAAGCATTACCCAAATCCACTTGACATACAATTCTCATATATATCCACATAGATTAAAACGGGGTCACCCTTTGTCTACGCGAGAGCTCATAAACGTTTATGGTGGCCCGAATTATATTTGCTCACATGACAAAGGAATAAATTTTTCCATAACACTAAGTGATGTAAATGAAAGTGATTCATTCGTTGTTATTGGATCTGTCAAGGTCGTCAATGGCTAGTCCAATTGTCTTCAGTACCTAAATTTAAGTCGTAAACCATGACAGGATCTCATGAGATGAGGTAATTAGAGGAAGTGATAAGAAAGACGAAATTTAACGTTCTATGGAGTATGCCATGTGTGTTAAGCCCAGGTTGCACAGGAAAAGGAGCTAGGACCCGCGTTTGTAGTTTTCTGTAGATTTCATAGTAGTTGGATTTGATTTCCGCGTTCTGTAGATTTGAACTGGTCTGTATTTATTTTTCTGAATTGAATAATTTGCATGCCAATAATCGTCCGTTTTCATTAATAAAACAAAAAATTGGATGATTAGGGGCTAGGGGTGATGTTTAAATATTGTTCTGTCGAGAAATTAGTTGTAATAATTCATGCTTTGGTGTTTTATTTTATTTTATTTATTTTGAAATTACTTTGCTGATTAGTCAATTCTGGCATTGATATTGGAAACCAGAACAACACTAAGTAGCAACAACTGGAATCATCATCATCACCAGTCCTTTGCGGTCCCCACTGCAGGGGCACGGGCCTTCCCTATGGATGGAAGAATATAGGTAGATTGTAATAGAGGGAGAACTGGAATAAATCTTTGTAAAATGTTGAATTCGGGTGATAATTTGATACAGAAACTTGGACGACCTGTTGTACCTACGGTAAATTGTGCGGTTATCAAGGCTGTTGATGATGATGACGATGGATAAGAAGATAAGATAAGGAAGAATAAGATAAAGAAGATAAGATAAGAAGATAAGATAAGATAAGGATAAGAATAAGAAAAATAAAATAACGATACAAATCCCTCAAACAGAAGATTTACCTACAAGTAGTTCCAAAAAAGCATGCTTGTAGAGTCTCCCTAATTCACGATATGAAGGCTAAACAAGTCGCAGTGCAGATTTAACGCTATCCCGACAAGACCAGACACAGAGTTGAGTTAAACATTGAGAAATGTACTGTAGCCATCTCGTCCCATTGTCCACAGGTTAACAATTAAGTCTGTCTTAGAAACTGTTGACTTTCTTTGTTCATTTGGCTGCGAACTAACTAGTCGAAATTTACGAAGCAATTTTGTTTGTCTTGCCCAATTAAATGAACAGCAGCGCTGTTTACTGTTATTAGTTGGTGGACGTCTACTGGCGATGGTCTAGATATCGAGATTTATTGCCTACAGTGTAAATAAGGGTTCGGTTTAAATGGGGCTGATTGAATTTCATCGAATTTGCTAATGGCCGTAAAGCCGTGTTATTATTGTCGTTTGATCGTTGAACAAAACAATGAAAGATTCTATCAATATTGACGTGGCAGTCTTCTTCTGCGTGCCCTTTTCCCAGATTATTATGATGTTTTATCTTGTATATTGTATTGTATTCAATCAATATTGATTTATTTATTCATATTATGTGTTAGTCATACTGCCGCACTCAGAGACGTCAAATAACTTTAATGAGTGTTTAATGTACATTTTCATTTAATTCTAGTTTTGAATTGTAATTTTTTGACATTAAGTACTCATTATTGTTGTTTGAAGTCTCTGAGTGCGGCAGTTAGTCTTCTTGTACCTGCCCTTTTCCGAGATTATCTGATGTTTTTTTATCTTCAATTTATAAGGGTATTCAAACAATATTGATTAATTTATTCATATTATGTGTTAGTCAAGTCTTCTTCTACCTGACCTGTTCCTAGATTATCTGAGGTCGACGCAGTATGTTTCCTCTTCCATTTATATCGGTCAATCTAAAAATCATCAAGCCTTTGATTCATATCATCAATCACAAAGGAAAGATACTAGTGATAAATGAATATAGAAAAGAGACGGAAAGGCCATGTCGAAAGACATATGTACGGAGAGAGTGATTGGGATGTCAACGTTCGAGTCCGTACTGGCAAAGGTTTGGTTTTACAGCCGTCCGGTGATTGTTGGACAAAACAATGAGAGATGCATACAGCATTCGCTTATTCATATTATCTGGTATAATTAGTATGATTTGAATACACGTATGAAGCTTCAAGACGCTAGACATCGAAAACAGAAGGAGGAACCCAACTTAATTTGAGCTATTATTTGAAAAACCGTGCACCTTGTGGTGACAGCAGAGCAGAATACAATTTATGCAATTGTCACCACCCTACCATCTCTCCCGCGGGTGTCGTACAATGTGACTAAGGGTTAAGACAGCGATGAGTAATGGGAAGCACTGCTCCTCTTATACGATCTAGTAACATACTGCTATTTATGTGCCAGATAGATGGCAATAGGCTCGCCACCTAGTCAAGCTTGGTTCATTAATCACCTCTGCCTTTCCCTTGTCGGAGATAAATAGGCGTGATTTAATATATTTGTGAAAGTATGTTTTCAATACACGTATGAATTTCAGGACGCTAGATATCAAAACAGATCCCAGCTTCATAATTATTAATACCTACTTATTAGTTGAGAAAATACGGTTCACTCAGATTCCTCGAAACCAAACCAATTTCGGTTTCAGCTTCTAGAGCTTAAAGGTTTATATTGAATGCGCGAAGATTATTTGGCGGAAACCAAATACGCTTACTCAAACACTATTCCATTGGGTACCAGGAGATATACGAACTGAATAGTTCGCCTCCGATTCCGATTATGTCTCGGCTTCTTTGTAAAGGCCTCGACCCTGCACACTACAGCGAGTTTCCATTGATTAAGGTCCCGCTGTTACATCGGTAGTTAACCATTGTTAGTTAAAATCGATATCAATGGTAATTCTTATGGATACTAACAACAGCCGTGTGGTGACGGCAGAGTAGAATACAATTGTCACCACTCCAAATCTTTCCCGTGGGTGTCGTACAAGGCGACTAAGGATAAATCTGAAATATGATTAGGAATGGGCAGCAGCGTTCCTCTTATACCACCTAGGCTAGCAATGTACTGCGACTTTTGTGCCCGATAAATGGCAATAGGCTCGCCACATATTACATGGGACCTAACATAATTGGCGAAACGTGGGTGCTAGTTCACCTCTGCCTACCCCTTCGGGAATATAGGCGTGATTTATGTATGTATGTACTAACAACTTCCATTGAAAATTACATTTTCATTTTTCCACGAAGGGGTAGGCAGAGGTGTAACAACACCTACGTTTCGCCAATTATGTTAGGTCCCATGTGGCGATCCTGGTGGTATAAGAGGAACGCTGCTGCCCATTACGAATTGTTGTGAATCCCTTAGTCACCTTGTAGGACTCCCGAGGGTTAGATTCGGGGTGGTTGGTGAACCTAACTCAATTGGCGAAAACTGGGTGATTTGGTTCGCATCTGCCTAACCTTTAAGGGATATCGGCGTGAATTATGTATGTATGTAGCGAGCGAGCGCTATCGAAGCCACTGCTCTATAGAGCTCCTCATAATATTGCAAACTAATTTGTTATCGATTCAGGAAAACGTTTCAGTAAAATCAATGTTTAGGTACTGGTCAACACAATTAATTTTAAGCGTAATTTATGGCGTGTGGTGACGGCAGAGTAGAATACAATTGTCACCACCCCAAATTTCTCCCGTGGGTGTCGTACAAGGCGACTAAAGATAAATCAGTGATGAGGAATGGGCAGCAGCGTTCTTCTTATACCACCCAAAAATGTACTGCGACTTTTGTGCCCGATAAATGGCAATAGGCTCGCCACCTATTACATGGGACCTGTTATAATTGGCGAAACGCGGGTGCTAGTTCACCTCTGCCTACCCCTTCGGAGATATAGACGTGATTTATATATGTATGTAATTTATGGTGTATTTATTATACGTTGGAGATGAGATACCATTACTATGCAGCTCACGATATCTGAAGCAATTCTTATAAAACCATTTACTGTGCTTCGCACATTGAAACGCATAGCGGACCACTGTTGGAGAATACTGTTCGCAATTGAATCGAAACCCACGAAGTTAAAACTTGAAAGGTTGGAACTGGAAACCACTGAGAAGACAAAATGATAAAAGTACAAAAGCAATACACACCATAATAATATTTACTGCTTTGTGTTAAGTCACATTTTCTATTTCTACGTTTCATTTGTCGATAGCTAAGAATTTAGTACCTACATACACACACAAAACACGTTTATGTCCCCGTAGGGGTAGGCTGATGTGAGTTAACACCCATGTTTAGGCAATAAAGTAAGGTCCCATGTAGAAATGCTGCTGCCCATTACTCGTCGCTGTCTTACTGCCGCACTCAGAGACGTCAATTAAGTTTAATGAGTATTTAATGTCAAAAAATTTCATTCAAATATAGACCATAGACCCGGCAAGAATAGCGACTAGTTTTGAATTGTCATTTTTTGACGTTAAGTACTCATTAACGTTATTTGAAGTCTCTGAGTGCGGCAGTTAACCGTAAGTCGCCTTGTACGACACCCGCGGAGGAGATTGGGGGTGGTGTCAATTGTATTCTGCTCTGCTGTCAACACACAGTGGTGCTTCTACACGGCGCATAAGGCTTGCGCATGTTGAAGCTTTATTGACATACTATTACTTGACGTTGTAAGTTATTGACATCTTTCAATTTCCAATTATCAATTAATTTAAATTACTTTTATGTAAAGGGTGGAAAAAACCTGACTGAGTTTCTTGCCCGTTCTTCTCAGGACAGGGCCTCCTGGTAGTTTGCGAACGGATGGCGTAAATTTCTTGTCTTGATGATTCATGAGTGTATTGTAATCATACCAGATATGAATAAACGAATTTTGATTTGATTTGATTTGATTTGAAGCACTTGCGCGGATTATATGCATCGTGTAAACGATTCCAGCGACTCAAGTAACATTGATGTACCTGCACAAGTAACATGCGCAAGTAGCCATGCGCAGACATGCTGACAGGTGAAACGAACAAAACCTATGCATAAAGTACCAAGTAACTCGCGCAAGTTGTTCGCGCCTTTATTTATGCACTGATCAACTAACTTGAGCATACTGCTTGGGCAAATAGCTCGCGCCTTTACTTGCTCTAGTTACTTGCACCGTGTAGAAATAAAAATATTTTTACACTCACACCTATCATCTAGCCCAAATAAGTAGTCTAAGCACTTGTGTTATGTATACAAGACGACGGACATTTTTAATATCATATTATTTAAGTAGATATATAAACGTTGAAAATATCCTACATAAACATATACACAACCATGACTCGGGAACTAATATTTGTGTTCACCACAAAATTTGCCCCTACCAGGATTCGAACCCGGGACCTCTTGGCCAATACCCAGCGATCTGAGCATTCGACCAAGGCGGCCGTCAGAAGGAGCATAAAGAAGTAGAAGCACCAGACAGTTCTGCAAATAAGCTTTTTATATTTTTTTACCGACGAAGGTTACTCAATTCTTACCGTGTGCTTTTTCTATTATAAAGTATTTACCATTACTCGCTTCGTGCCTAAAGTAAATATGAGTTACAGCCAATATTATGATGTGAATTATTTACGTTCTTCTATAATTATCTGGGGCCATATTTGCACTCCTCCCTAATCCTAGTGACGTGCTGAGAATGTGTGCATGGCTTACTGCCTGAAATAATAGGGGTTAAAGTATGAAATTGCCGGTGTTCCCTCATTATTTAGTAGTAGTGTATAATTCCTTAAAACAATAGTCATGTCCATTATTGTTTTTTTATTTTAAACTTCATTTCAAGGTATTTATGTATAAAATTTTATCTTATTTTTATTTCTTTCACTACCAATAAATCTTCAAAAACAGCTCGTCCTAAATACCACTTAGATCCACGGACACGGGACACCAATCCATCTGCGTTATAAAAAAAATATCTACTCTACACTGTCTAAATATACCTATATAACACAATTATATAAAATTTAGATTTGTGTTTCCTTATAAAAATCGCAAATATGTTTGTATGGAAAAATAAATTTTCGCTTAATTCTCCATACAAAACGGCAATTTGATACTTAAACCCCTAATAGGCAGCCGCCAAATACCTTATTATAAGGTATTGAATATAAAAAAAAGATTACTTACATTCATAATAATTTTTATTATTCAAAGTTCAAATTTATCCAATTTCTAGAAACATTTAGGGCCGTACATGCCTACATACATACATAAATCACGCCTATACATATATCCCCGAAGGGGTAGGCAGAGGTGAATTAATACCCACGTTACGCTAAGTTATGTCCGGTCTTATTTTCTTGCCCGATAGATGGCAATAGGCTCGGCTCACCCCTTATTACATCAGACCTAATAAAATTGGTGAAAAAGGGTTATTATTGAGAACCCAAACCAAGTTTATTAGAAGAGCAATAAGCCATTTCAATTAATCTCAAAAGACTTTTTTTTCTCAAAAACCTATTACTTTATTACTAAATAAATTATTTCCACTCTATCGCTTCTTACGTTACGCCTGAGCACTGTATTGCTATCTATTTTTCTCGCGCTGAGAAGTCATATCTCTATTTCTCTCTGTCTCGGCTGAAATAACATTCATAGAGTCTTCTTCTCCCTGCCCTGTTCCCAGTCTATCTGGGGTCGGCGCAGTATGTTTCCTCTTCCATTCATATCGGTCAGACGTCATCAAGCCATCCACTCCCTTTTGATTCATATCATCCATCACACCGTAAAGGCGCTACTGATGAATGAATGTATAGAAAAGAGACGGAACGGACCATGTCGAGAGACCGATGAACGGAGCGAGTGATTGGAATGACAACATTCCAATCCATACAAGGTTTTGGCTTAGGTTTTACAGCCGGCCGCCTGCCTGACACTAACCCCTTTTTGGGTATGTTGTTGTTGGTGGTTTGCCCTCCACCATTCGGGGGCCCCAAGGTGCTTACTGGTCTTCACCGGGCAATCTCCTTTAGTCGACTTTTACGACACCCATAGGATGAGTTGGGGCTGGCCTATTCTACGTTATTTGTTCGCTCCCAGGCCAGTATAGAAGAGAAATATATAGAAGACATAGAAGACAAATAACATTCATAGAGTATCGCCTGAATATTGTTAAATAGAAAACATTGAAAGTTTACACTTCAAAAGGGTGGCTTAATCTCTGAGTGGCAAAGCTCCAATACTTTCGGTAGGTACCAACAAGCATGCATGAATAATGAATATTAGGATTAGGTACGTGCCCTACGTACGCCTTTATTTATGATGCGAAATATTTGGGATAGCGATAAAAATAAAATTAAAGCATATCATACTTTCGAATCCATCGGATGTACAGCAATAAATCCAGCTTTGCTTACTATGTTACAGACTGAAAGAAAAGACTATTAAAAACTAACCATGAACCTGAAACAAAATCTTAATCCATCAGGATTGGAATGTGGTCACCCTATCTCTCCCCCTCTTCGTCGGTCTTTCGACATGGTATTTTACTTCTCTATACATTTAATCACCACTTTCCGGTGTGATTGAAGATGTGAATCAGAATGCAGTAATTGGCGAGATGGCATTTTACCAATATGGATGGAAGAGGAAACATCCTGCGCTGATTTCAGATTAACTAGAACAATGCAGGAAGATGATAATGAAATATGATCATAATAATATGTCACAGATAATTAAATTAATGAATAAAACAAATTGTGCACCAGCGTAATGAACTATTACGATAGACTTTTAATTAGTTACTAGCTCACTGGAGTTGGCGCATTAGATTAATTCATATTTCATAAACCATTTGGTATGTGAAAACAAAACCGTTCAGCTGTAATATGAATGGAATTATTCAAGTTAAAATAAGTCAGTTATATTCCATTGTTTATTCAATCGTACGCAACAATACACTCCGGTAAGCAATATAGATCCAATTATTGAAAAAAGAAAAAGTACTAGTAATGGTTAACGGTTGAAATTGTGACATATGAATTGCACTAAAATAAATGAATGGAAAATAAAACTTACAACATAATAACATAGTTGTGCTGAAGGAAAATAATGGATGAGATAAATGGCGCAATATGATGTAGGTACTTACTTATCATTTTTCTTTTATATTACACTTCGCCGAAATCGTTTAACAATTTTTTATTTTACAACTTTTTCTTTTCAATAGAAATGTAAAAGTTATTTCGATTGATGTTGGTTCTATTATAGAACTATAACTTTTTAAATAACTTTTTAATATATCGAGATCCTTCTTAACGTTTGGGTGAAGGTACCTATTAATAGTAGATATTATTAGTAGTATTAATAGTGATTCAGTTTCTAGAAAAATGTTTACGAAATTATTTATCATCAATTTTTTTAAATCCATCAAAATTATCTTACATGATAACGCCTAACATAAAGTTATATAAAGTATGCTGTATTAATTTCAATTAGAAATTTTACTTCACTCACTATAATGCTAAATTGCGATACTTAACACGCTTAAGACGGAAAACAATGAAACTGCATGCTTGCATTAAAACGAGCATGCAACTATAATGCATGCATTTATAATGCTATAGTAATAGGCTAGCTAGGCTCTTCACTAAAATAGTCGATAAAAAGTACGTGTTAATACACCTATGACAGAAAACATCGACTTCAACAATAGACTATGCCAGAATTCTGGTCACCGTATAAGTGAGCCAATCAGAGGCAATGATTATATTTATGGAACCCCCGAATACAGTGCCTTTATTCTTGGCGCCATAGCAATAAATACTCAGCCCTTATTTCCAAATTAATCTCTCTTGGGGACAGGTGGCTGCCACAAAGGCTGCCACAGTCTATTTGGGCGACCTGAATTAATATATAATTCGACACTCCCATTGTAGTCTGACTCGGGTATCTATGTGTATCTGGAAAAGCTGTAATCGAACGTGAGATTGCGTTTATAGCGATTGTCTTAATCATCTTCGGCGGATTGCTTCGACGGACTGCGTAATAACCAAAGCTCATGGTCCGAGCCTTATATCTTTATCTATCCGAAGTCTTCCATGCTGACGTGGTAGCGAAAAAATAACGTATAATGTGCCGTACTCATCCCATGTGTGTCGTGAAAATCGACTAAGGGAGAGTGCCCTGTTTAGACCAATAAACACCTAGGGGCACCCGAACGGTGGAGGGCAAACCACGAACAACAGCATACCCAAAGAGAGTTCTTGTCAGGCAGGAGGCCGGCTATAAAATCTGAACCAAAATCTTGAGCACTATGGATTGGAATGTTGTTATTCCAATCACTCTCTCCGTTCATCGGTCTCTTGACATGGCTGTTCCGTCTCTTTTCTATGTACTCATGCATCACTAGTTCCTTTACGGCGTGATAGATGATACGAATTAAAAGTGAGGCTTGATGACGTCTGACCGATATGACCTCAGATAGCCTGGTAACAGGGCAGGAAGAAGAAGGTTAGTAGGAAAGTGATGACATAACTAACTACTATTAATTAAGGCTGACCTTGTAATGCACACTCCAAAATTTGACAGAGTCTACATTTTCTTATACTAAAACCTATTTATGACATTTCTTCCATACAGTGTAATGTCAAAAAAACCGGTTAAATAATAATCGACTGTTTACGCGTTGGTGAACTCGGGCCTAAGATTATTTACGATTTACCATCTTTTAAATCATCTTAATCTATTGTGATTCTGCTCTCTAGGCACTGATATTGAAGCTCATTACTCTATTCGCATTAATTATTTAAACTTCTTCGCCCCATGTCATTATAACAATTATTGTCCATTAAAAACTGGCAACTCATAAAAACTCGACTGCTTTACTTTAACCTTTCCCAGAGGTATCGAAGGGTAACCAATTAACTTTATTGAGATAAGAGTGAGATGGAATCATTAGGCAAGGTTCGGGAGATTAGTACCGATTATAGACGCCAGATGGCAATGTCTTAATCACCGTCCGGTGAAATATTTCAGTTGAGGAATTTGAGCCAAGTATTTTTGCGACGAGGACTTGATTCGGGGAATGATGTTTCGGATTCGGAGCTTGTTTGCGTTTTGGACTTGTAATAGGAATGTTTATTAAAACCTCTTCTGAAATAGCTTTAGAGGTTTCAGTCGTTACCTACCTACCGTTATGCACTGGGCCAGTGTGGTGAGATGGCACATTCGCCTTATACCCTTGCTTAATAAGTCCTGTTCCCCAGATGTGGGGATATAAATACTGTATTTGTCTAGAAATTCAACTAAATCCAATTATTAAATAACTAAAATTCCGTAATATGTTTATTGAGAATCATCACTATCGTTATACCCTGCCCTTATTATTTAAGAGCGGTTCATTATTTCCTCCTTCTCCAACCTCTTCTGTCACTCGTAATCTCCTCCTACACATCTATCACCTTCATATCATACCTCACGCAACCCATCCATCTTTTCAGGGGGTCTTACTTATTCTGGTTCGACATCCATCAACATTCATGTCCGTAACATTTTGAGTGACTTTCATTGCATCCCATCTCATGTCTTATGTCTATACCAAGCTAAACGACTCCCTTTCAACTATACTTTAAACAAAGATTTTGGTGGTTAGAAAAAGAATTTCGAAAAATTATGATCTTGAAGCGGGAATCGAACCAAAATCTTTGTATTAATTTTTCTAACATTTATTTTAGGTTGGGGAAAAAGTCTTTTCGCATTATAGTATGTATAAACTTGTAATAAAATCTCTTTGGCTATACTATTTGTATCTGGCTGGTTTTGGTATCATTGAAAGTTTAAATTTTAAAAAACATAATTCCAAATTCAAATTAGGAAAATGTGTGATTTTCATTTGTTTTTCGTACCGCCAAGATGAGTGAATCTAATGAAGAAATTCGATACATTTTAAAATTTTACTACAAAAAAGGTAAAAATGCAACGCAAGCCGCGAAAAAAATTTGCGATGTTTATGGACCTAGTGCAGTGTCTGTGAGAGTAGCACAAATTTGGTTTAAGCGTTTTCAATCCGGAAATTTTGATGTCAAAGATGCACGTCGCTCTGGTCGCCCTATTACAGATAAAATGGATGCCATTTTTGAAAAAGTGGAGCAAGATCGGCATGTCAGTAGTTACGACGTAGCTGAAGAACTGGGAATTGACCACAAAACAGTTTTGGCGCATTTGAAAAAAACTGGGTACACAAAAAAGCTCGACATTTGGGTACCTCACGAGCTCACTGAAAGAAACCTAACCTAACCTAACCTAATGAACCGTGTACTCATTTGTGATTCTTTATTACGACGTAATGAAACCGAACCATTTTTGAAGAAGCTGATAACTGGTGATGAAAAGTGGATCACGTACGACAAGAACGTGCGAAAAAGGTCGTGGTCAAAGGCCGGTCAGGCTTCACAGACTGTGGCGAAACCCGGGTTAACTCGCAACAAGGTGATACTGTGTGTGTGGTGGGATTGGAAGGGCATTATTCATTATGAGCTGTTACCACCAGGCAGGACCATCGATTCTGAACTCTACTGCGAACAACTGATGAGATTAAAGCAATAAGTTGAGAGAAAGCGGCTGGAATTAATCAACAGAAGGGGTGTGGTTTTTCATCATGATAACGCTAGACCTCACACATCTTTAGCCACTCAGCAAAAATTAAGAGAGTTTGGCTGGGAGATGTTAATGCATCCGCCGTATAGTCCTGACCTTGCACCTTCAGATTTCCACCTGTTTCGGTCTCTTCAGAATTCTTTAGGCAGTGTCAGGTTAACATCACGAGAGGACTGCCAAAACCACTTGTCGCGGTATTTTGACCAGAAGTCCCAAAATTTCTATAGCAATGGGATCATGTCCCTACCTACAAGATGGCAAAAAGTTATCGAACAAAATGGTACCTACATACTATAATTAAATGTAAATAAACTATATTAAAAAATTTTTTGAATTTTCTTAAAAAATGCGAAGAAACTTTTTCCCCAACAATGTTGAAATTAAAATCGAATAGTTTATACCTTAAACAGTTGAATTCAGCCTACTTCACGCTAATATTTATTATTATTTAAGGTTCTGCTTTTGATAAATTCCTTTAAGCTTTATGAAATGTGAATGTCTTGTAAAAAGCAACTTTATTTCAGCATAAAGTGCTCCTGAATTAATTATAATATGAGTCTAAGCTTTTCCCTTTTGTTACTCGTTGGCTGAATACGAATTCCCCCAAGTTCCATATTTTTACTGACACAACAGGACTACCACACAGGCGTTATTCACTAATTTATTTTCTATATATCTTCGAACGCAAGGGAGCCTGAGTGATTAAATATTAACAGGCACTTTATATTAAAGTGGACGCCCTGTACAAACAGCCTTATTCCTTAGAAACTAAGACAATGAATACAGATCTTCTACATGCAATATACATGTAGCAGACAATAGGTGGAGAAAAGACAAAATTACTCACTAAGCTCTGTGAATAATCTATGTGCCCTGTACATACGATTCGGTTTGGCGAGTTGTGGGATTATCTGTACCTGGTGCATAATTTACAATGTAATGCAATGTCACAACTCGTCGACAATGACAGGTTCACGACCTTTTGAATCGTCTTCCCCTGCCCTGTTCCCAGTCTATCTGGGGTCGGCACAGTATTTTTCCTCTTCCATTCATATCGGTCAGACGTCATCAAGTCATCCACTCCCTTTTGATTCATATCATCACACCGTAAAGGTGCTAGTGATGAATGAAAGTATAGAAAAGAGACTTTTACAATAATGTGATGCAGTAGTGGTGCGTCGGCGAGTCATTCGTCATGTATTTGCGTAATTTGATTATTATCGCCTTTGTATTAGGGTCGCAATTGTAATCTACTCGGAAACTAATTTGAAGGCACCCTTAACGTAAGTCTGTGGAATTCTATTAGATTTACTAGCTGATCCAGCCGTGTGCTGACGGCAGAGCAGAATACAAATTGTCACCACCCCTATCTCTCCCGTGGGTGTCGGGCAAGGCGATTTATGTGCCCGGTAGATAGCAATAGGCTCGCAACCTATTACATGAAACCTAGCTTGACTGGCAAATAGTAGGTGTTCATTCACCTCTGCCTACTTTAAAGCCGTGATTTATGTATTTATGTAGATGTTACGTAGTAATTCTGACGGCCGCCTTGGTCGAATGCTCAGATTGCTGGGTATTGGCCAAGAGGTCCCGGGTTCGAATCCTGGTAGGGGCAAACTTTGTGATGACCACAAATGTTTGTTTCCGAGTCATGGTCGTGTATATGTTTATGTAGTATATTTTCAACATTTATATACATAATTATATAAAAATATGTCCGTCATCTAGTATCCATAACACAAGTGCTTAAGCTACTTACTTTGGGCTAGATGATAGGTGTGAGAGTAAATAAAAAAAAAAATGTATTATAAAAAAAAAAATTCGCTGCTTAATACCTACTTACACAACCTGACTCCGAAATCTAAGGTATTCAGCCGCGGTATTGACATTGTAATTACATGCAATTGAAACGACAGACAGAATTTTTGAGATAAGAGAGAACAGCCAGCGTTGAGTGTAAAATGGATGCTTCAGAAATGTGCTCGCAGCGTTCAGCGTTTCATCTTAAATCTTTTTGCAATTTCGTACCTTGAATCATTTTTGAAGAGCGCGAAATTAAGGATTTGAATAATAATATGCCTACGGGTGTATGTATAGCAAAGTGGTCGTAATAATTGGATGTTCTGTAGGCTCAAAGTAAAATTGTATGATCAAAGACCGATAACGCTCATTGAACGAAAAAATAGCTCACAACGCGTTGTGGTCTCAGTGATGAGGTAGTAAGTAACATACATTATTTCTCGGCAGCTTAGATTGTCACCACCTCCATCTCTCCCGTGGGTGTCGTATAAGGCGACTAAGGGTTATCAGCAATGAGCAATGGAACAGCAATGTACTGCGATTTCCGTGCCCGATAGATGGCAATAGGCTCGCCACCTATTACATGGGACCTGACCTAATTGACAAAACCTCTGCCTACCCCTTCAGGGATATATGCGTGAATTATCTATGTATGTGTATGTTAGGCTAGTACATGAACCAACGATAAGCACGAGCGAACAAAGCGAGCGTTCCCGTCAGTGACCGGCGAGTGTCAGTAAGTTGTGCTTTTAAAGAAAATATACAATAAAAAAACAAACTGACTACAACGTGTTGTGAGTTTTTTTTGCTCAATGAGCGTTAGCGAACTTTAACAAAACGACTTAACTCGAATTGTTACTAATGGTTAAATATCAGACTGTAAAGTAAGCCGTGTGGTGACGGCAGAGTAGAATACAATTGTCACCACCCCAAAACTCTCCCGTGGGTGTCGTACAAGGCGACTAAGGATAAATCATTGATGAGGAATGGGCAGCAGCGTTCCTCTTATACCACCCAGCAATTTACTGCGACTTTTGTACCCGATAAATGGCAATAGGCTCGCCACCTATTACATGGGACCTGACATGTTTGGCGAAACGTGGGTGCTAGTTCACCTCTGCCTACCCCTTCGGGGATATAGGCGTGATTTATGTATTAGCAATTGGTGGCGTTAACTATGCATCCAAAACCAGCCCTAAGGGTTAAAGTCAGTGATGAATAGTTAACTATGCATCAGAAAACCAGCCCTAAGGGTTAAAGTCAGCAGCGTTCCTAATCACCTTGCGATATATTGCGATTTATGTTCCCGATACATTGGCAATAGAATCGCCACCAATGAGAAGAGACTTAGGCCTTATCCCCCGGTTATTCATTCAACTCTTTACAACATAGTTTTATATGTACCATGTGAATGTACTTAAATAAATATATATATTAAAGAAAACTCTGCCAACCCCTTAGGAGAGATTTAGGCGTGACTTATGTATGCATGTAGATCCAAATAGCTGACGATGTGAACGTTACTTTTATAACCACTAATTAATCTCCTACTTTGTTTAACGCACGCGTCGTTTTCACATGAAATTTTCATGTCGGCCGGTAATAATTGAAGCTTCCTTCTACCTTCTATTTCGGTTCGGAAGGGTGGGCACTAATTTGCGATTTATTAAATTCTTTTGCCGAATTACAGCGCTATCCTTTTTGAGGGTGAATTTTGAAGCCCGTTTGCGCTTTTGTATTCTTGTAAACATTTCACCAGCGAACGGTGAGTTTTAGACATACATACATACATAAATCACGCCTATATCCCAGAAGGGGTAGGCACAGGCGAACTAGCACCCACGTTTCGCCAATTATGTAAGGTCCCAGGTGGCGAGTCTATTGCCATTTATCGGACATAAAAGTCGCAGTGCATTGCTGGGTGGTATAAGAGGAACGCTGCTGCCCATTCCTCATCACTGATTTATCCTTAGTCGCCTTGTACGACACCCACAGGAGAAATTTGGGGTGGTGACAAAATTGTATTCTAATGTGCCGTCACCACACGGCTTACATACATACACATGCAAAAATCACGCCAATATCCCCGAAGGCAGAGGTGAACTAGCACCCACGCTTCGCCAATTAGGCTAGGTCCCATGTAATAGGTGGCGAGCCTATTGCCATTTATCGGGCACAAAAGTCGCAGTACTTTGCTAGTTGGTAGGTATAAGAGGAATGCTGCTGCCCATTCCTCATCACTGATTTATCCTTAGTCGCCTTGTACGACACCCACGGGAGAGATTTGGGGTGGTGACAATTGTATTCTACTCTGCCGTCACCACACGACACTTTTGCGCACGGTTTGCGCTTTTGTATTCTTGTAAGCGTTTCACTGGCGACGGTGGGTGTTAGACATACATAGACAAGCACAAATCACGCCTTTTTATCCCCGAATTACCACCCACGTTCCACAGTTTAACTGCCTCCGTGGTCCAGAGGTTCACCCACCGGAATTAAGATCTGTTTGGTTGGTGGCAGAACTTTGTTTTAAGTCCGCCTGGCTACGACCATTTTATCATCAATCTGTCGCCATTATAATAATGTTAACAGTTCCGACAATCTGTGATAAGATAGCCAGTCCCTCTGTGGATATATTTGATTTTGTGTGCCCGTAAATTCGATATGTCTTTACGTATTCATTTTTCGATAATAATGACAACATTTCCATGCATACTTGAGAAGAAATCATATTAATTGTCTGCCATTGTTTCAGGTGTGACGCGCGCCCGCAGCGATGTCGGTGGAGGGGCAACGATGCGTCTGCGTCGTGATGCTCCTCATTCACACCGTAACCGGCGGAGGCGAGGGTAGGTCTTTGCGTGTGACGGCTGCCTAATGATTCCATTTTTTTATTACATACATACATACATAAATCACGCCTATATCCCCGAATGGGTAGGCAGAGGTGAACCAGCACCCGCGTTTCGCCAATTATGTCAAGTCCCATGTAAGAGGTGGCGAGCCTATTGCCATTTATCGGGCACAAAATTCGCAGTAAATTGCTAGGCTGTACGAGTATAAGAGGAACGTTGCTGCCCATTCCTCAGCACTGATTTATCCTTAGTCGCCTTGTACGATACCCACGGGAGAGATTTGGGATTGTGACAATTGTATTCTACTCTGCCGTCACCACACGGCATTTTTTTATTACCAAGCTTAATTTATCCTGACAAACATGCGGTCATGCTTAACAATTCTTTGCTTAACAAATGTTTTTTTTCTTTCTTTCTTTAAATCTTGAATAATGCTATCATTTTGAATTCACTAAGTGGACAGTCAAAAAGAAATGAAAATGAATGAAAGAGTCATTTTTACACCGTTATAATGATACACCGAATACTGTTTGGAAGAGCTCGATAGCGCAGTGGAGCTAGGCCTGCGATTGCGTAAACTAAGCATTGTTCGCTAAGCCCGGTCATGGGGTGGATGACCAAAACTTTATAATCTCGAAGTCCCCCGTACTTTGAAAGGCACATTAAGCATTTGGTCTGCATCCGCTGGCGTTAATCCCTTCCACCAATCCGAATTTATTATCTCCAATTCCAAAGAAGTATGAAAGGATTGTAGCAAGTGGAAAAAAAGAGAAAGGTGTGACATAATTATGTATGTATTTTAATTCCTATGTACCTTGGAAGGCACGTTAAGCCGCAAGTCCCGGCTATATCCGCTGGCGTTAATACCCACCAACGCGCACTGGTACAGCTTAGTGGGTTAAGGTCCAATTTCCCGTTATCCACAGGGAAGGCCTGTGTTCCAATTCGAACAGTGGGGGTGTTAAACGGCTGGTGGTGAACAGCATGTAAGACTGATTCAAATAGTCAAATGCCTCCAATGGATTTTGAACCTTTACGTTCTTTGACGTAAAGCACAAATTAAGAATAAACTCTTCAATACCACCCAGGTCCATAAAAGTTTTCAGTGACCTTGATTGACAGAACACAATCAGGTTTAGTATTCAAGATGGCTGCGTTTCGCCGAATTAAGCCCCGCAAAGTTATAGAGGGCTTAGTTCGGACAATAAAACGTTACCGTCTGTACGCAATCGCTATTCAAATGAAAAAGTATTTCGTGAACAGACTCCGACAGGCGTTGTCGTTTAGAATCCAGGGTAAATGGTTTTTTTTTGTTTCGCTTTTTAAATCTGCGCATTGATTTGGGGAAGTGCTTTAATTTTCTGAAAGATTGGCGATAGACGATCGTTTTTGCTGGCGAAAGATCATAATCACTAGCTTTTTAGTGTGTCCACTGCTGGGGCACGTGTCTTCCCTATGGACGGAAGAATATAGGGAGATTCGGCCACAACCCACGACGCTGGCCCAGTGCGGGTTAGTAGGTATTAACGACTGCAGATGCAGCCGGTACCAACGGATTGACGTGCCTTCCGAAGCACGAAGGAACTCAAATAATAAATTTATGGTCACCCATCCAATGACTGGCCTTAGCGAACATTGCTTAGTTTACGCAATAGCAGGCCAGGTGCTGTGCCACTGCGCTATCGAGCTCTGTTCATGTCTATTCATGACCAAAGGAAAAGCCGGACTGCACTCATGCATATCTCAGGGGAATACAGCCCGTATTGTGGTAATGAGCAACGCTAATACGGACCAGGGAATCACTTAAGTGCCTTTACTTAGGCAATAATATCGTTTGTCCAACATCCCATCTAGTTAATTAAAGTAGTGATTGTGGCCACTTTGGCTTGGAATATGAAGGGGACTATTCCTCGTGGGACTGTTTCCATTATCCCGGGATTCGCCGGACCTGTAAAATTGCCGGCAAGGCTTGCACAATTTACAAATCAAATCAAAATTAGTTTATTCATATCTGGTACGATTACAATACACTATGAATCTTCAGATACTAGACTGCACAATCCCAACACTCCCCAATCACATAAAATACACAATCAATAAACAATCAATAAACACCCCTAAACAAACAATCTGGAATGTAATTATTCAGCCGTGTAGTGACGGCAGAGCAGAATACAGTTGTCTCTACTCCTACGCTCCCGCGCGTGTTATACAAGGCGACTAAGGGTTAAAACATCATGGGCACCAGTGGCTCATGTTATGGTATCCAGCAATGTACCGCGACTTGCGTGCCCATTAGATTACAATAGGCTCGCTAAAACCCTTGCCTCATTAAGACCTGCCATTGGCCAAGCAGTATATATGTATAAATGTATGATACCTCAATCACATGGTCTCACACTCGGTCACCAATTTTAAAGCGTAGCCACGAGTTACGGCTCCCTAGCTGGCGACTGGATACTCTGGCAGCCGACGTTGCTACTATAATGTTCACGTGTAAGCTGCACCTCACTCACTCAGTCGCCCGCCACTGAAATGAGAAATGTGGGTTAACATACATACATACATAAATCACGCCTATATCACCGAAGGGGTAGGCAGAGGTGAACTAGCACCCACGTTTCGCCAATTATGTTAGGTCCCATGTAATAGGTGGCGAGCCTATTGCCATTTATCGGGCATAAAAGTCGCAGTACATTGCTAGGTGGTATAAGAGGAACCCTGCTGCCCAATCCTCAGCACTGATTTATGTGGGTTAATACACCTCTTTTTACCCCTTCACGTATATGTATTTACATTTATCTGTCCCCCACTTGCCCCGCTCATGCCCCGCCAGCTGGTCATCAAACTCAAGCTAGAACTGAGGTGAGGATTCGTGTCCGGTTTTCTCGCCGGATCCGAAGCAAAATATCCGAGCTTCGTCTTCCGACAAAAATGTCGGGCCGGCGTAATGGGAACGTGGTCCCAGGGGATTGTGACGAGAGGGTCGGCTATGACCGCTTCTCTTTGTAAAGGAGGAGGATGCGTGGAAGAAACTTAAGCTTTCTCGGGCGTCTACTTAGCTTGTAAGAAGATTAATATTGAGCATGTTCGTAGGTATTTAAGTTATAATATTAGGATTGTTGCGGCGTTCAATCTACATAGGTACATACTGTGACGACGCGGCTTTTTATTATAATTATGACATGGCAATGACTTAGTACAAACGACGACATAACCGGACTGTCACGCACTAACGACGACAATTTTGGACACCTATCCAATGACCAGCTTTTGCGAACATTGCTTAGGTTACGCGATCTCAAAACTAACGCGCTAGCTGCTTCTTATAATAATATTTCTTCCACTTTTATTTTAATCTGGCCCAAAGTATCACTTATGTATGCCATGACTATGCGACAGACAAATTTCAATTTACATACTAAAATTTGCCTCTACAAGAATTCGAACCCGGGCCCACTTAACAAGCAATGCCTGTTTGACCAAACCGGTCTTCAGTCATTGATCGGTTCGATTGTTTTATCTTACTTCGTTAGCAGTACCTAATTAATGAATGTCCATTCTGAACAACATATTGACGTCATCTCTCAAAGACCACTTGACTCGCAAATTAAATACCACTAGCCGTGTATCTTCACAGCTCGCTAACAGCGCGGCAACAACAGCCTATTCGCACAACAGCATTATACTCATTTACAACGTGTCCGCGCTAAATGACTATAATACTGTTGTACGAAAGTCTGAGGCATTCCATTTCCCTTCCCTATTAACTCAATCTCGACAATGACAAATCGTTCCACCGGCGAACGAACGGCAGGAAATTCTGAAAGTAAACAGACATGTATGTGAGTCACTTAGCTGTTTTGTCGAGATATATTATAAGCTTTTTATTCTGCGAACGCAATGAATGGAGGCCGTTAAGGCGAGTGAGAGCTGTATTGATAGTCATTTCGTTTAATAGAACGCGGTACTAACTGTTGAGCTTCGATTGCGGAGTCGGCGAAAATGGCGGCTTTTGCATCCCAAATGGGTTTGGGCGGACGTATTCCGGTCCTCTTTCCCGTTAGAGGTTTTAGTTCTTGAGACGAATAACTTTTTATGTGACACTTGTGGTCGCCTGCGGCTTCGCTCGCTTTAATGTCGTTAATTATATAGCCTATAGTCTTCCTCGTTAAATGGACTATCTAACTCAAAAAGAATTTTTCAATTTGAGTCGGTAGTTCCCGAGTTTAGCGCCTTCAATGAAACAAACAAACAAACTCTTCAGCTTTGTAATATTATAAATACGTACATATATCACGTATATCTTGGGCAAAGGGGCAGGAATCCCCGAAGGGGCAGGAATATGTGAATTAACCCACATTTCGCCAATTAGGTCAAGTCCGATGTAATAGGTGGCGAGCCTATTGCCATCAATCGTGCACGGAAATTGCAGATTGCCATGTGGCACGTTAAGAGGAACGCTTCTGCACATTACTCATTGCTGTCTTAATAACGGTTGCTGTGCAGGGTAGCACACCTTTTCTGTGTATTTATGTTTTTATACTTTTTTTATTACTGTATGAGTAATGGGCAGCAGCGTTCCTGTTATACCTACCACCTAGCAATATACTGCGACTTTTGTGCCCGATAAATGGCAATAGGCTCGCCACCTATTACATGGGACCTGACATAATTGGCGAAACGTGGGTGCTAGTTCACCTCTGCCTTCGGGGATATAGGCGTGATTTATGTATGTATGTCTGTCTACCTTGACACATGTTGCTGGACCCCATTATTTTCCTTTCTCTCTTTTTTTTCCTAGATTCCTCCAATTCACAGTCCTATCCCTTACAGTCGCCTTGTACGACACCCGCGGAAGAGATGAGGTTGGTAACATTGTATTTTGCTCTGCCGTCACCACACGGCTTTGGGTAATGTTATATTTGTATGCTAAACTCGGTCTGGACCTTCATCTTACCGTATCTTTACTTACCATCAGGTAATTGTCGGTAAAGGATGGAATGTAGCGTTTACCTGGAATTCTACACCACAGAGGGGATGGCTGTCTTATCACAGATGGGCGGAACACAACAATGCTGTTAACATAATTATTCAGATTTTGATAAGATACACACATTAAGTACCTAGTACCAAGACTTGAAATTCAAATCTAGCTTCGAGAATATGAGAAAGCTTTGCTAGAATCAATAATAGGTGCACTAAAGTATGTATGTATTTATTTGAGTATGTATCTATGTATGTAGCTTTTTAAGTATGTATTTGATTATTTAGGTATGGTTAGTATCGTTATGCAAAAATATGTTAGTGCATCATAAATACCCTCAAAATACGCAATGTTTACAATCCTGTCCATTCAAAGGTTGTCTGGAAGAGATCGCTTTTAGCGATAAGACCGCCAATTGTATCACTTTTATTGTAGTAGTCATAATTTTTATTGTTTTTTTTTAATTTGGTGTGCAATAAAGAGTATATCTATCTATCTAAAGGCCGGTATTTTGATGCATCGTTAACCAATTGTTAAAAATAGTTACCAATGGTTGAGTTAACTATGCATAAAAAAACTGGCTCTTACCGACCAAGTTGTTATAATAGTCACTGGTAAAGAAACCCTAATACTACTGTTTGTCTACAACAGAACATTTTACTATATCTCGTTTAATTTCTCCGTATCAAATGGCGCTGAGTGAGAACTCGTTAGTAAAATACGCGTCAAATCCTTATGTAAATCTGATCCAATGAATTCGTCACTTAGAATATTCGCCCCATATCGAGTAACATTGTAAATCGATAACAAAACGAAGCTCCGAATAATGTCAGGGTGACTTATCTCCCCCCTCACTCGTCCCAGGGATGTTATATGGGGGTATGAACAAGGCAGGCGTTAAACGTTCCAGCACAGTATACCCAAAACAGTAACACTTACATACATAAATAAATCACGCCTATATCCCGGAAGGGGTATGCAGAGGTAAACTAGCACCCATGTTTCGCCAATTGTGTTAGGTCCCATGTGGCGAGCCTATTGCCATTTATCGGGCACAAAAGTCGCACTACCTTGCTAGGTGGTATAAGAGGCACGCTGCTGCCCATTCCTCATACTAATTTATCCTTAGTCGCCTTGTACGACACCCACGGGAGAGATTTGGGGTGGTGACAATATTGTATTCTACTCTGCCGTCACCACACGGCTTTAACAGTCACAGTAGCTAATACGTCTTCATAAAAACTGGCCGCTGTCCATTAGAACGTGTAGGCACGCACCGTAACGCACACGTTGACATGAAATACGGGGGCTTGAGGGTTAGGTGTGATCGCGCGTGCACAAGGTTCTTGCACGTTCGCTCGCTGCTCGTTCCCGGCCGGCACATTCGCGCTCGCAGCCGCCGCTTTAGTTACAACCCTAGCGTCAACGCAAGAGTAGGCTAACATCTCGCCAACAGGCCGCAGGTAAACTACTGTTCTGGGTACACTGTGGTTTCGGGGAAATTCTCGTAATTCGACGCGGAATATCTTTGGGTCAGCAAATCCAGTTTTTGGTTTAGATAACATGGATGATTTGTTAGTGCGAGAGTTATTACCCGGGGATTTTAGTGATTCTATATAATTGCGCAGCGTTCGCGGTAATCATGGATGCTTCACTGGACCGACTTAATAAGGGAGGTTCTCGGAATTTCGCGTTTCCCAAGCGTAAATGTTATGTGTGCTGACGGTAGGTAAATGTTGTCTGTTTCTCAGCAAGTAAAATCATGATGTTCCGCTTGTCCGATTTTGCGATTTCACGCTTAACGCGGTCTCAATTACATAATATTTATATATCAAACATACATACATTTATCCCCCAAAGGGTTAGGCAGAGTTATATTGATGCGAGGTCCCATATGGCGGTAGCATGGTGGTGTAATTCGCAGTATATTCAAGGTAATAAAGAGGAAACTTGTTACCAATTACTCACTGTCTTTACCCTTAATTCTCCTTGTGCGATACCCGAGGGAGAGATGGGGGTGGTGACAACGGTATTCTGCTCTGCCATCTTGTATGACACAAGGCGACTAAGGGTAAAGACAGCAGAGTAATGGGCAGCAGCGTTCCTCTAGAAATATATTGCGATTTATGTGCCCGATAGATTGCAGTTACAGGCTTGCCACTAATAAATAAAATTTTCAATTTGAGACAGTAGTTCCTGAGATTAGCGCCTTCAACCAAACAAACTCTTCAGCTTATAATATTACATACATACATACATAAATCACGCCTATATCCCCGAAGGGGTAGGCAAAGGTGAATTAGCACCCACGTTTTGCCAATTATGTTAGGTCCCATGTCCTGTCCCATAGGTGGCGAGCCTATTGCCATACATCGGGCACAAAAGTCGCAGTAAATTTCTATTGCTAGGCGATATTAGAGGAACGCTGCTGCCTATTCCTCATCATTGATTTATCCTTGATCGCCTTATACGACACCCACGGGAGAGATTTGGGGTGGTGACAATTGTTCTACTCTGCCGTCACCACGCGGCATATTAGGTATCAAAATAAAGACGCTGATAGTTTTTGTATATCAAAATTAAAATAACCTAAACGACGAAATGTAGGTAAGGTTAATTATCCAAAAAACTCTTCCAAGGTATATCTTTCTCCATCAAAAATTCTTAACACCTTGCCAAATTGAAGTCATTTGAACTCTGGCAAATATTATTTCTTACCCTTTGTTAGCCGAGCTGATTTTATCAACCATGCAAACAGGTGTGTTTATATTGCTGATTTAATGCGTGCTACTTATCTGGATTGTTCATTCAATATTGTTATGTTCGTTGTACAAGACGTCATTTTCTTTGAAGAGACAAAAACGCTCACATTCAATCACTCGCACGAAATTATCATCAAGTGTCTCCTGAGAGGCGTCTCTTGCTCGTTTGCCTCCGTTTATCTTTCGGCTTGATTGATTCGCGAAAATCTTAGCGAGGACCGATTTCCGCCATTTTCTTTCGGAAAACCAGCAAAGTTTGCACTAACTTCTCAATTACCGAGCAAACTAGTTGGCCTACGTATTTTTCTCGCCGGAAAACTTTTAATAAACTGGCCACTTAATCACAATAACTGGAGATTTATGGGCTAACCTGCCGTTATAAATATGGATTCGGGATGAAGACTATAAAGCGGAAAGCGTTTCCGATAGTCAAAACGACAATTGTTTATCAGTTTAGAGTGAATTAATTTGTAATAATAATGCGGACAGCCTTTATAATAAATCTACAGTGGCATAGCGCGCTCGGCCTGCGATTGCGTAAACTAAGTAATGTTCGCTAAGGCCGGTCATTGGATGGGTGATCAAAAATTTACTATCACAAGCTCCTCCGTTCGGAAGACACGTCAAGCCGTTGGTCCCGGCTGCATCTGCAGTCGTTAAAACCCACCAACCTATATTCATTCATCCTTAGTGAAGGCATGTGCCCCAGCAGTACGGACATTAAAGGGTGATAATGATGATGAAAACAGAATCAGCTTAAAATATCCACAATAATAGACCAAGACCAAAACGTCATATTTAATACAAATCGCGCAACTTCCATGCTCCTTCAAAGTTTAACTTGGGCCAGAAAAACCTTTTATGGCAAGAAACATACTCCCAAACTATCAAAGATAAAGGCAAATTGGATACTTTGTCTGGTTAACAGACCCAGAAAGTTTTAGGTTATCTATAAACAGCGGAACACTCTAGTCATAAACGGGAATAATAAGAGGGGGTACTTAGAAACTGGATATCGCGAAGGAATAGTGTATTCAGGCTAGAAATAAGGACGATGTGAAACTTACTATGTATTTTGATTCCAATTTGAACTGTAGGTGTCCAACGTGCTCATCAACGTTTCCAAGTGCGTCTTTGGGGCAAAGGAGGTAATTTTTTTAGGATATTCCATCTCACAAGACGGCTCTCGACCTTTGGATTCTAAGGTGAAGGTGATCAACGAGTTTCCCATTCCCACCAGGGTACAACAACTTAAAGCTTTCCTTGGTATGATCAACTTTTACAGGCGTTTTCTTCCTAGAGCTGCCGCGATTCAAGCTCCATTACATGCATTGTTGACAGGTGCAGTCAAAGGCTCTCATCCAGTAACTTTGACAGGAGAAGCATAAGCAGCCTTCGATGCGTGTAAGAAGAGTCTTGCTGACGCTGCTTTGCTTGCCCACCCCGACTGTTCCGCCAAACTTGCCCTGGTGACTGATGCCTCCGATAGGGCTCTTGGCGCGGTCCTCCAACAGTATAAAGATGGTGCGTGGCAGCCCTTAGCATTCTTTTCCCGTAAGCTCAGCCCATCCCAGGTCAAATATTCTCCATTCGATCGGGAACTGCTGGCGATTTATGAGGGAATCAAATATTTCAGGCACATGTTCGAGGCTCGGCATTTTATCGTCTATACTGACCATAAACCGATCAGTTTCGCTTTCCACGAAAGGAAAAAGAACTGCTCGCCACGGCAGTATAGAGATCTCGACTTCATCTCCCAGTTCACCACCGACATCAGGCATATTTCCGGTTAGGATAACGTAGTTGCCGACACCTTATCTCGGATAGAAGAACTGGAATCGCCTGTCAGCCTCGAGGATGTAGCCAAGGGTCAATCATCCGACCCCGAACTTCAACAACTCTTTTCTGGTAGTTCTTCCCTGCGCCTCGAAAAACTTCAGGTACCTGGTAGTCGTATACCTCTATACTGCGACGTAAGTACACCGACACCCAGGCCCTATATCCCAAAATTTTACCGTAGGCAAGTTTTTCGTAGTTTGCATTCACTCAGTCACCCAGGCACTACCACTTCTGCCAAGATCGCCGCAGAAAGATTTGTTTGGTCTGGGATGAGGAAAGATTGCCGGGAATGGGCTCGCAATTGTCTGGCATGTCAACGGGTCAAGGTGAATCGCCACGTCAGCGCTCCTCTTGGCAATTTCAATTTGCCCCGTGCACGTTTCATGCACATTCACATTGACCTTATTGGTCCTCTCCCGGTCTCTGAAGGGTATCGGTATTGTCTAACGGGTATTGACCGATTTACACGGTGGCCGGAAGCAGTACCGATAGCCGACATAACGGCAGAAACTGTCGCTAAGGCCCTTTTATCATCCTGGATCGCTCGATTCGGATGTCCTATTGACATAACCACAGACCGAGGTCGTCAATTTGAATCGGCTTTATTTCAGTGTATGTCTAAGATATCCGGATTCGTGCACAAGCGGACGACAGCATACCATCCAGCGTGCAATGGTTTGGTGGAACGGTTCCACCGACAGCTAAAAGCCGCTATAGTTTGCCATAGTAATGACAGGTGGACAGAGGTCTTGCCATTAGTTTTGTTGGGCATCAGATCTTCTTTCAAGGAAGATTTACAATCCTCTTCTGCGCACTTAGTTTACGGCGAATCACTTCGACTTCCAGGCGAGTTCTTCCACAACGCATCGGATGGTACTACCGATATATCGGATTTCTCTGCTCGTCTCAGGGCTATAATTCAAAATTTGCGCCCCACACCAGCATCTCACCACGGTCATCCTAAAACTTTCATTTTCAAAGACCTTGCTACCAGTGATTACGTCTTCCTTCGAGAAGATGCATCACGTGGTTCTCTTCAACCTGCATATTCAGGACCTCACAAGGTGTTAGTTAGGGGGGATAAAACGTTCAAAATCGTGTTGAAAGGCAAAGAGGTCACAGTGTCAATAGACCGCATCAAGCCTTCCTTCATACTGACTGATCACAACAACACCCATCATCCCTCACCTGATGTCCAAAGAAATTACATCACTCGTTCTGGACGTCGGGTTAAATTTCCTGATTTTTTATCGCCCTGACGGTCTTTGGAGGGGGGTGATGTAGGCTACTCTCCTACATTTATTTAGTTTATTTATAATAATTACATATATTATTAAACTATTTATCATTGTATCTATATATTACACATAAAATAAATAATCACCTATACAACCTATTTATGTAACTGACGTGCACCCCGCGCCGCATCGCGTTGCCTAGCAACGAATCAACAAGGTCTCGAAATTACACCACGACGCGAAGTGCACGTTGCATTCTCTTAAATATTAATTGTAAATTCTTTTTTAATGTAAATTGTGTATTTGTGTGTGTATATGTTATTCCTCTACTGAAGAACCAAAAATATAAGCTTTGGACTGTTATACTGTGAGTTGGATTATTCATTTACTTTTCACACACCAAAATACCAAAGAACATTGATTTTATAAATGTTAGAAAAAATAGTACGAAGAATATTGTCGTTAGGAAAAGTTCTAAAAATATAGTCTTTATGCGGGAATCGAACCCGCGTCCTCTGCGATCAGGACAGATGCTTAAACCACTCGGCTAACCAAGACGTTTTCCTATTGGAATAGGCATCTTTTTTAACCACAATATTCTTTGATGTGAAACATTCTCATGTTCCATTCAACTAGCACCTTACTGATGAGGGATGATATGAATCAAAAGGGAGTGGATGGCTTGATGACGTCTGACCGATATTAAGGAAAAGGGTTCCCCCTGCGCCGACCCCCATTTTTTATACATTAATTCATCACTAACACCTTTCCATTGTGATTGATGATATAAATTGAAAGGGAGTGAATGGAAAAGGAAAGAAACTAAACCATTCAGATGACGACAGGGCAATAGATGATGTTGCGTACTGGAACAGATTAACTTAATTTTTAATTATTTTCTGTTTTTAAATAGCTATATTTAATTTTCGCTTATGGCAACACAAGTGGTGGATTAATAATATCACAGATTGATGTTTGTTGGGTAGGGAGATTTTTTCCTACGTTTTCTGGAAGCTTCCATCATCTGTGGGTTGTGCGCGCCAACGGCGCCACCTCAGTTCGGGTACTACTACCGACGCATACGCACCGAGAAAAATCGCTAATCATCTCGAGTTAACTTCCGACTGGTTATATCGTGTATCAGCAACCTGTGGACTTCATGTGCGATATCTTTGCTGGAATAGTGCGCGACGAGTTCGGTCTTCTATTCTACTCTGTTCTGTGCCTAGCCCTAGGAGCCAGGAGTGCTGAAGGAACGACTGCGGTAAGTCTCCCAACCCCAGCATAATATCCTACAGATGATGATTAATAATGCAATATATCTTACATTTCGGACTAGCTAGAGGCGTATACTACTACAATCAACTACTACTACAGTCTTTATGAACCATATAGGTAACCCCAAGGTCTTTATTAAAGCTTGACTTTCGATAGAAACACATTAATGAAGGAGAACTAGCCATATCGTTTAACGTGGAACCAGTATGGATTGTTGGTCATTCACGACATCGAATTTGGGATAAACAACGACTTAAGATTCTTTACAAAACACACATTATCTTACAATATCCACGCCTGATTATTCGCCGGAGGTTCCGTGTAATTAGCGGGCGAGCCAACTGCCGTCTCGCCAGACACAGCGTACCTATTCAGATATTCGATATTTCATTAAAATTAAACAAGCTGATCTTATAAGCATATCTGTTTACAACCCCACCCAGTACATATTGAACATTAAAACTTTCTTCATTAGAGATACATGGTAGATGAACGCCAACGCACAGAGTCTAAAGTTAAACACAATTACAAATTTAGCCTAAAGGCATGCGTTCTTACATAAACAGATTAGTTATTTTTCGGGATGCTAGGTGGGGTTGCGCTAACCATACTCACGTTTGCGATTGCATAAGCTAAGCTGTTGACTATAGATGAGAATTTCCGGAAATTAACTGAGATATTTTTGTTAGGTGAAAAAATATGTCAGTTTCCAAAAAAATATTTATCTAGATCTAGCTATTGACTATAGCTAGAGAGCAGAAGGAATCAGCTGGCAGAGGAAGGGTAGGTAAAAAAGAAGAAATATTTCGGGGCACCTGATCATCAATAGTTCCTGTCTAGGTACCGGCTACAATACTTGCCTTAGATACAGTCTCTGTGATAATCATCATCATATTACCAGTATTTTAGCCTCCCCACTGCTGGGGCACAGGCCTTTCCTGTGGATGGAATATCATAACTCACCACGCTGGTCCAGTCCAGATTGGTGGGTATTGCCGACTGCAGATGCAACCGGGAAGCACGAAGGAACTCGAGATGATTTGTTTGATCACGCATCCAATGACCTGCCTTAGCGAACACGGCCTAATTCACTGCGCCAAAAAAGAATCAGAACATGTCTTACCTCGAATAATTTTATTCACCATTCCATGTCATAGATACATAAATCATGCCTGTACTATATCCCTGAATAGTAGGCAGGGGTGTATTAACACCCACACGTTTCTATTAAAAGGAGATCTCGGGATTTATGGAAATATTAGTAGACAGCTCAAGGTTTGATTGTCCTCGTCCCAAGGAATTGATTAAGCGTTCAGTTCGAGCGGTTGTGGCATCTTTTAAAGTGCTTCACAAACACGCTTAGCTGGATGAAGAAAAAGTGTTTTGTCAACTTAATTATCGCGAGGCGATTCTTTGTAAATTTACCGAGATATTTTGTCGGATCTTCCTACAAGATGATTTATTTTCGAACAGATTTATTCTTGCCAAAAATAAGTGATAATTGTAGAAATATGGGTCAAAACCATTCAAAACCAATACTGCGCCACTTGTATTGCGTTATTGGCGACAAAGTAAAACCGTTGAATGTCTGAAACTTTCTTGAATTAGAATGTAGGTAGATAAATACGTACCGTATTTCTGACACTTCGTGAGTGTGTTGAATTAATAGTAATAAATAGTAATCTAAGCTATAATGCCTATTGATTATATGTTTGTAGAATTATTGACTATCTTTGATTTACATTTAATATTAGAGAAAAAGTTGATAATTATTATTTTCTAAGGTTTTTGGAGACCCGCCAACAATGCCAGCAAAACTTACTATCGCCTGGCAAACATAAAGGCATTTACACAATACAAAACAGTATTGAAGATCAACAGAGCACATAAAGGCAATATTTGAGGAGTCCTTGTCCGTTTCTATAGCAAGAAAGGGTTGAAATACAAGAAAAACAATTTCAATAGCTTATTATAAGTCCTTAACAGAGATTCGCATACACCGGTGATATCGATCCAATGACCACTCCTTCATGTGTTAATAATTAACATTGGTCGGACCCCGCACATTCTACATGTACAACTCCCGCAGGAGAGATGGAGGCCAATGGAGGTGTAGTGGCAATTGTGTTCTACTCTGCTATTACTACGCACTAATAAAATAACATTAACAAAAGTAGCGTCGACAAAATAAAAAAAATCCTGAGTTTTTCTTAGACCCTGACAGACACTTTAGGTCAGAGAAATATTTTCTGGGCATATTCCAGACAGCAAGATTCATATTTATTGCGCCCTTTATTAGTGTACAAGAGCGGTTTTAAAAGAAACCCATTTATTAGGAGCCTTAGTTCCCCTCCGCGGCGTTTCAACGCCATTTCTACGTAACTTGGTTATGTCATATTTCAGATGGAGCCACGAAGGGGATATTCCTTCAAGCGACGTAGCTACTTAGTATTCCACAAGAGTGGTCCCTTTATTTTAAGCCTAGATTCTCTTGTTCTTTTTGGTTGGTTTGATGCAGACTAAACTAATCCCCGGATTTACATAACACGCTTGCTTCCAGATTCGCCGCAAATGTACGTTGCCGTCTCTTCAGACGCTTCCGCAAATTTATTTATATTCCAAATCCGCTTTGAAGTATCAAATAAACATATTTCTTGTAATATTATGGGATTCCGGTCATGCTTCTGCCCTTTTCCCTGGTTGTTTTGAAGTGGAGTGCTCTCTTTTAATTAGTGTCATCCGTCAGATCTGAGAGATGGTAGTGATGGATGAATGTATATAAAAGTGATTGAAAGGATGCCATCTCGAAGGATCGATTAATGGAGAAAGTGGTTGGGATGACAATGCTCCAATCCGCAGTGCTCAAGGTTTTGGCTTAGGTGAAGTGTAGTGACTATAAGTCATGTACACAATTATACTCTTTAGCTATAGTTTTGTACTTTTCTTAAACAATCATTTATTAAACTAATTATTTACTACCGCACTCAGAGACGTGAATAAATTTTAATGAGTACTTAATGTCAAAAAAAATCATTTAAATCTAGACCATGAACCCGGCAAGAATAGTGACTAGTTTTGAATTGTCATTTTTCGACATTAACTGCCGCACTCAGTCACGTGAATAAATTTTAATGAGTACTTAATGTCAAAAAAATTCATTTAAATCTAGACCATAGATCCGGCAAGAATAGCGACTAGTTTTGAAATGTCAATTTTTTGACGTTAAGTACTCATTCTCATCTCTGAGTGCGGCAGTAAGTACTTACTACCGCAAATTGACGTCTCTAAGTGCATCAGTTAGACTAATAAAGCAGTGTCATCCGCATCATCCGACCGTATCATTTCTCTCTATAAACACCGGACCTTATATAGGTTTGACATCAATCCTCTTTGGATATGCTGTTAGGCTTGCCCTCATCCATTAGAGTACCTCAATGTGCTTATTGATATACAAAGGCCAATCTCCTTCAGTCGACTTTTAAGACACCTTTGGGATGAGTCGAAGCTTCTACATTCTTCGGTATATTTTCGCTCCCATGGAATTCAAATAACTTCTTATGTGATGGTCATAATTTTTCTACCACAGTATTTGGTTGAGCATTAGTGCAATGCTCTGTCAATAAAATCGATGTACTTCAGCCAATACAATATAAGCTAAAAGAATCCTCAATATTTTATGAACTATCGGATTTTATTATTCAATTAATTAGGGATACAACAGCAGTACTGGCAGATTAAACTTCCCTTCTCAGTATTCTGAGGACTTGATATAAACCACTGTAAGATATTTAAATTGAGTTCCGGTCTGTTATTTGGTTTTTCCTATTGAGTTTCTGCGTTCATCTGAAAGAGTAGTTTTGTAAAAAATCTCATCTGATTTGCTTAGTATGTTAATTTGCAATATAGCAGGATAGAGTTTACCAACCAACTTTCTTTATCAAGCACAAATAAACAACAGCTTTCCCTAGGAGATTTTGTGTCAGGCAGGTGGTCTGTTATTAAAACATAGACATATCCAAGAGTAATATAACAATAGTCACAATAGACCGACCCGAAGTACTAGAATCCAATGTAATATAAATATTGTTACACCCATCCAATGACTGGCCTTAACAATTCCTGCTTAGATTACGCATACGCAGGCCAAGCGCGCTATGCCACAGCGCTAGTGAGCTCCTCATGTTGTCACGTCCATTTCACAATTATATCCATGAATGCCGGAAGCCGTATGGTGATGACAGAGCAGAATACAATTGTCACCATCCCAAATCTCTCCCGCGGGTGTCGTACAAGGCGACTATGGTTAAGACAATGATGAGGAATAGGCAGCAGCGATCTTCTTACACCACCTAGCAATGTACTGCGATCTTTGTGCCCGATAAATGGCAATGGGCTCGTCACCTATTACATGGGACCTAACATAATTGGCGAAACGACAGTGTTAAGTCACCTTTGGCTACTTCACCCCAAATCGTGAGATATAGGCGTGATTTATGTATGTATGTATTCGTGAATTGCTTCATGTGTTTGCCATTGTTTCAGGTACATCAACAACGCCTACGACGCCACCGCCGACCGCCAAAGCAGACCAGAACGAGCTCACCGTCTCTTTCCCTCCTCTAGAAGACCTGTACAGCAACACGCCCGAGAAACACTTTGGTACTGAGAACAACACACTGGTGACGTCACAAACCGGATCCACGGCGCTGCTACCTTGCGTGATTAGGAATATCGGTGATGGAATTGTGAGTACCGCATTTTTACCCTGTTTTCTATGATAAAGGATAAATCAATAATGGGCAGCAGCGTTCCTCTTATACCACCTAGCACTAGCAATGTACTGCGACTTTTGTGCCCGATAAATGGCAATAGACTCGCCACCTATTACATGGGACCAAACATAATTGGCGAAACGTGGGTGTTAGTTCACCTCTGCCTACTCCTTCGGGGATATAGGCGTGATTTATGTATGTATGTATGTATGTATGTATTTCTATAAAGAAGATTTTTAAATGAACAGAAAAAATTATGACTTAAAAATTAATTGTGAGTACCGCATTTTTACTCTCTGTTTCTAAAAAGAAGTATTATGAAAGGACCAAAAGTTATGACTTAAAAATTATTATGATTCTTTACACACAATTATTTTCAGTTATGTGAATTTAACGGATGAATTAAGAACGAGAACGGTTAGAGTATTGATTGACATTGAAATTAGTCAACGCCAAACGACCAAAAAGGGAATGCCATTGCAAATGCGACGCAAATAGATACCTAACGTATTTTGCTGTCACCAGAGCAAGAAATACAGACATGAATGAAATCATTCAAACATTTGTTCCATTGAATTCTGTTGGTTGTAAACAGGGTTGGTTGTAAACATTGTAATGAAGGAGTACAATAATGCCTCATAAGAATTTTTATTGTCAGTAGGAAAACTAGATTTCTCGAGATAGTTGACTAGCTTATATTATTATAGTCCTAGCAGATTGGGATAGTTCTCCCAAATATTCACTTACGTGGGAGTGTTATAATGTAACACAAGCAAAACTAAAAAAAGGTACGTTTTTAAAACAAAGTTCCTACGCCGTTTAGATTGTTTTTCCAACTCCAGCCAACTTTTTTGGTTCCGGCGAACATTTCACGTATCGGGGCTTACAGCAAATACGTTCCTACGTCGATACTGCCGAAGGAACAGTCGCAATTTCGCCTAGAGCCACCTTCGCGATCGCCATCAGATTGGACTAAGCAAGCAAATGTGGCTGATGAGCTCATAAATATTCCGGGGTACCCTATTTGGCACGGAGTTGTGCGTCTAACGGCGCATTTCAGGCGTTCCCCGCGTCGCCTAGTCGACTGGAACGTTTCCGTCGCGTCAATGATACCCTGATACCCGTCTGGCGATACCCTAATTTTGCATCGGGGATTATTCCGCGAGAGCCGAGGCTGGGCGCGTCCACAATTCGCAAACCTAGACAGAGAGTAGCACAACTCAGAATACTGCTTTATTCTAAATCCTATTAACACCACCCCCATTTGTCTGCAGGTGATGGGGGTGTCCTTTATGGCAATTAAGGGTTAAAACTGTGCTAAGGAATAGGCAGCAGCATTCCTGTTATACTAGCAATATACTGCGATTAATGTCCCCGATAGATGGTCGGTGAACTATGGGTGTTAATTAATACAACTCTGCCTTTTGATTTATATCATTGTGCAATTGTGGCAATGTGCTAGTGTTGAATGAATTCATAAAAAAGAGAGAGAAAGGACTATGTCGAGAGACCGATGAACAGGATAGAGCGATTTAGACGAAAGCATTCCAATACATTGACTTGGGTTTTACAGACGTTTGCGTCCTGATGCCAACTATCTTTTGATATGGTATTGTTAGTGATTTGCTCTCCACCATTCGGGTGCCCTAAGGTGCTTTTTCGTCTACACCAGGATAACTCCCTTATTTGACTATTGCAACACCCCTAGATTGAGTTGGGGCTGGCCACATTCTACGTTATTTCTTCACTCACAGGCCAGCATAGAGTTTAATCGATTTCTAATAGTGCGATCGACATTAATTGATAGAGATTTTAACACAGATATCCAGATATCTTCATGTTCTTATTTATGGTAGTTTTCGGCGCAGATACTCGATTTTGTGCTTTTTCGAGTTGTGTTATCCTTTATCTCGGGGTGCGATTTAGACACACGAGAAAAATTCGCAGAAGTACGCACACACGACATATCTCTCTCTGCTAGTGAAATATGCGGTAAATGTGTTCTTTTATGAATTTTTTTCGAGGTCACCTCCCCGCGCAGATTTTAATTCGGAAAGGTTAAATTATTATGTGCGATATTTTATGTTGGAAACCCGGGTAAGGGACGGGTGTTTCGGTTCTACTTAAGATCAAAAGGGTTTTAATGACAGGGTTCTTTTTTAACAATGAAACCAGCATTGTATTCTGGTCTGCTGTCACCGCACAGCATCTTCTTGGATGATAATTTAAAAATTTAAGCCCGATATATATAATATTACTAGCCAAAAATGCAGCCATTTTTGTTAGTTGGTTTGTTAAAGCAAAATAGGTATTTCTTGGTTTTTATAGCGTGGTCTTTGGGGATGTTCGTTTCCCATGGTACGGTCAGTTCCACTAGAATTACATGTTGGAGTAGTCTCGAGTAAAGTAACATATCTAGATGTAGAAACCGTTTAGTCCTTTGGTATTTTGTAGTCAAAGACCTTAGAGCCAACTCTATCACTAAACAACATTCATATCTTAAGCTGCAACTTTAATTACTTACTATTATTTTGTATTTTAATATCTTTTTTCTCTGAAAAATTGTAATCTACTGTTATCAACTAGGGTTGTAGCGAGTCATTCCCAATACAAGTATCTTATAGTTACTTACAGAGAAGTCACAGCAATATTTAATAAACCGTCTATTGCCGTTCAGGTGGAAAGCATACGGGGGAAACTAGGATTTTTTGTCGCATCTTTACCCGAATTCATAAACTGGCAAAACTGGGAACAAAATCGTCCCATTTTACCCCGAAATATACGCATTTTTTAAATATTATTCATTGTAGTGTTTTTCATGCGAGCCCATCAGATACTCTACGATACTCTTTGCACGTGGCAGAACTCAGCATCGATTCAGACGTACCACGGAAACGATCTGCGCCCTGGGCGGAATCTTTATCTGGAGCGATTCCCAGGCCTACTCCCGATAAAGGCCCCCGTCTAATGGCAGAAGTTAATTTATTTAAAGGTGAATATCCAAAGTTTCACAGAGCTTTTAGCGCCAAAGGAAATGTAGCGTTCCGATGTTAATTCCGCCAGGAGTGCCGACACCGTCAACGTTAGGGCCTGTCCTCATCTGCACGTAGTGACGTCGTCAACGCGAAACTTTTTTTTTTATACTAGCTACTATAATTTTTTTTTATACTAGACAGGGAAGCTCTTAGCCTTCATCTCACCTGATCGTAAGTGACGATAAGGGCCGAAGATGGAATCGAGCTTCATCTGGAACCCTCAACCACAGAGGGACTGGCTATCTTATCACAAATTGATGGAACACAATAATACTGTTAACACAATAATAACGTTATTATTATGGCAACAGATTTTGATAACATGTGGTGGGTGGTAGCTAGCCAGGCGGACTTGAAAGAAGTCCTATCACCAACCAAACCGCGTACAAATTTGTACCCGCCTGGGGATCAAACCCGGGACCTCTGGATCTTAATTCCGGTAGGTGAACCACTAGACCACGGACATCTCCACGTCATGAAGTCAACGTGAAACGGTGCTTAACCGCGGCACTGACTGGGTAGGCAGAGGTAAATTAACACCTACGTTTCGCCAGTTAAGTTAGGTCCCATGTAACAGGTGGCGAACCTATTGCGTTATATCGGGCACATAAATCGCAGTATCTTGCTTGGAATAAGAGGAACGCTGCTAATAATTACACATCGCTGTCTTTACCCTTAGTCACCTTGTACGACACCCACGGTACAGATCGGGTGGTGACAATATTCTGCTCTGCCACACGGTTACTAAAGTACCGACTAGAGAAATACAGTCTCGTTCTAGACATGGACGGCACATTAAGTAGGTATTCTGTTTCTGCTATTGTTAAAAGACGGAGCTAGGGGTTTGAGAATCGAAAGACGGATACGCAAAGACAATATTGGGTGCATCCATATCAACATCAACATTATATCCACTAATAATATCAACTGAGCTTCCAATTGAGATGTGGACAGGCCCTTAGCGGATAATGATTATGTTGGAATTATAATTTTTGAATTACAAATTTGGATTAGGCCCAAATTGAATGTAAACTGGCAGTGACGTTCGATTTGAATATGGAACGGAATGGTTTTTGGCGGTTATTAATATTGGCCGAGTGGTGAATGACTTTGAATATAGAACAGATTATTCATGCGGCAGGTGACTTTGAATATAAATTAATTAATTCTGCACGCGACTTCTTCGTGTGCACTATATTTATTTATTTATTTAAAATTTATTGCACAGAAAATAAAAGGTACAATTGGCGGAATCGATGCCATAAGGCATTCTCTACCAGTCAACCGCTGTCAAATGCTGAATACAGAAAAATATTTTGCCGGTGCGTAAAATGAGTAACGTTAAAATAACGTAGATTTAAAACAATTAGTAAAATAAGCCGTGTGGTGAAGGCAGAGTAGAATACAATTGTCACCACCCCAAATCTCTCCCGTGGGTGTCGTACAAGGCGACTAAGGATAAATCAGCGATGAGGAATGGGCAGCAGCGTTCCTCTTATACCATCTAGCTATGTACCTACTGCGACTTTTGTGCCCGATAAATGGCAATAGGCTCGCCACCTATTACACGGGACCTAACATAACTGGCGAAACGTGGGTGCTAGTTCACCTCTGCTTACCCCTTCGGGGATATAGGCGTGATTTATGTATGTATTATAATATAAATGCTTACACACATACATCAATATGGGTACATAAAATGCAAACACCTACAAGCTAAATACATTATATTATCATAAATAATAAGCCATTATACTATACTAACCCAATTGATTATTACTTGATTGAAATTCTTCTAGGCGGTTTATTTTCAAGCATCGAAAGTGATTTTGAGGTAATATGGATAAAATCGAACAAAAAGTAAATATGAATTAAGAAAATAAAAATAAACTTTGCCGCTCGTTTTCACCTTATGTATCACCGTGTCGTACAAGGGGACTAACTGTCGCACTCAGAGACGTCAAATAACTTTAATGAGTACTTAATGTCAAAAAATCTAATTTAAATCTAGACCATAGACGCGGCAAAAATAGAGACTAGTTATGAATTGTCATTTTTTGACATTAAGTTATTTGACGTCTCTGAGTGCGGCAGTAAGGGTAGAGAAAGTGATGAGTAATTGGCAGCAGTGATACTTTCATACCATCTAGCAATATATTCCGATTTAAGTGCCCGTTAGATGGCATTTAGGTTCGCCCCTTATTACATGGAACCCTTAGGTGTTAACACACCCCTTCGGGGATAAATAGGTGTGACTTAGTAAGTATTATACAAACAAAGAAGAATCCAATTCGCTAAATTCCAAGACAATACTCGGAGACGACCGCTTATAAACCTACTTAACTGAACAAAGTTGCAAAGTTTGTTTTCTATGCACGTAAGAAAATGGCTTTGGTTGCAAGGAGAAAGAACCATTTCGTATCTAGCTTCCTGCTTCGGGTTTTGAATTTGTGCAATTCGAAAGCGCTATTGCGGTAAATGTAGCGATACCGCTTGCTGCCATCCATTACCAGTCCTCTAATGTCCCTACTGCTGTGGCACATCCCTTCAATGTTGATAAAGGGAGCATAGGCAATAAGCCCACTGAGGATTGGTGGGTACTAACACGACTGTGGATGCAGTCGGAACCAAAGCGTCTCTCGGAGCGCGGAGGAACTTTGAACAATACATTTTTGGTTACCGGTCTTATGACCGGCCTTAGCGAACTTTGCTTAGATGACGCAATCACAGGATGAGCGCGCTAAGCCACTGCTCTTTCGAGCTCCTTAACTGACATCCGCTAGATATTAACTAAGGTGCTTACAAAACTGACGGTGAGTGTCACCACCACGATATTCTCCCGTGGGTGTAATAATGATAATACTTTATTTCGTAAAAAATATACATTTTGTTGAAATATGAATTGTTTACATTAAAATTAGATTAAATTTTTACAAACAACTAAGGCTTAGACAGTGACGAGTGACGGGATGTAACGTTTAATATACTGCCATTTTTGTGCCCGATAAATAACAATAGGCTCGCCACCTACTACTTGGGACCTAATTGGTTAAACGTCGGTGGTCATTCACGTCTTTCTACTTCTTCGGGGATAATTATGCGTGATTTTTGTATCATCGCCAGACCTGTAATGTGCGACTGCTGGGGCACGGGCCTTCCCAATGAATGGAAGAATATAGGGAAAATGGGCCATAACCCACCACCATGGCCCAGTGAGAGTTGCTGGGTACTAACGATTGCAGAATGCAGTATGGATGGTGATTTCCAAAACTGAGATCCTCTGACTGGAAAACAAATGATTGCGACTCGTGTGCTTTGTTTTGCTGATTCTTATCTTTTTTTAATCTTTTTTTTTCATTCTCTTTTTTCTTATTAAATGTATACATATTGCGATACCCTCATAGGGTTCATGTTTGATACTATATTATGTGCTCACCTGTAAACGACAACATGATAGCAATAAATAAATTGAATTGAATTCCGCTGTCTTCGGTTGGACTTTTTGAGGAGACTCATTTTGTCAAGTGCACATAAATGAACAATTCTGGGCTAATTCTCCTGTCTGGATACTTTGTCCAAGGACCCGGGGGACTGGGTCAATATTCGTTGCAGACGTCTGAAATGAAAAACAAATGAAAGCTGAGACGTCTGTTCCGCCGTCTCTCGGAATGAAAGCTGGAATGGACGTTTCTGAAGCAAATTTTGAGAAAAATTCTCCAGTTCTTCGACACTTCAAGATTCCGGAGGTTTGAGTGCAATATTCTGCGTTTGTAACATTTATAAACATTTTCCAGTGCAATTTTCTGTGTTTGTATATCTATACTAATATTATAAATAAGCTGAAGAGTTGTTGGGTTAAATGCGCAAATCTCAGAAACTACTGGTTCAAATTGAAAAAATCTTTTTGTGTTGGATAGTCCATTTATTAAGAAATATATAGGCTATATATAGGCTAATGACAACCGAGACCCTCAGAACGGGAAAACGCGAGCGGGTGAACACTAGTCTATCATAAACATTTCGCCTGTGTCTGGTATTACAATGGAGACCGAGAAAGATGACAAAGAATATTGTGGAAAGAAAATGTTTGAAAAATTATAGTTTTGATGCGGGAGTTGAACCTGCGTCCTCTGAGATCCGGGTTCGTTTCCCGCATCAAGACTTGACCGGTGTACACTAATAAGCATCTAGAGGCATCCGAATGGTTGAGGGCTAACCAGTCTAACCACCAACAACAACATACCCAAAGAGGATAGGTCTGTGTTAGGCAGGCGGCCGGCTATACAAGCTAAGCCAAAACCTTGAGCAGTATGGATTGGAATGTTGTCACCGCAATCACTCTCTCCGCCCATCGGTCTCTCGACATGGTCCTTCCGTCTCTTTTCTATACATTTACTAATCACTAGCACTTTTTAGTGTGAGTTTCAATTACCAAAACGCACACTGTGCACTGACCTCTATTAAACAAGTACGCTGGACTGTAGGTTGTCATCCAAAAAGTGAAGCTAATTTGATTATCGCCATCTTGGCGCTGATGGCACTGGTTTACGAAGGTGAACGTCCACGGAACTTATAATAGAGATGCATTTGTAAAGTCAAATACAAACAACAAACGTTAAATTTAGTACACATGTCGCTCGATGGGGCGCTTCAAATCGGCACAAGAAACATTTGTCATTTTAGTAGAAGTATTTAGTCCAGTGACCAAAACGCACACTGTGTCATTGTAATAAAAACAAATGAATGACGGCCGTTGAGAAAATTTAACAAATGCGCCGTGATAATATTTGCAGTGAGTTCTCGCAACTCGTAATTCAATGCCATCTTCTCTCGAAGCGAGAGGACTATTCGTTGTGGTTCTAAAATGGAGTCGGTGGCTTTTGTTGTGTTTCACCGTTATTGTTTTGTTGTGACGACTGGGGCACAAATTAATTACTCCTTTTTGCTATAGCTGTCTCTCCGCGGATAATCTAAACGCGGGGCTTGGAATTTAATTGAAGCGATAAACGGTAACAGGAGTTCGATAGCGCAGTGGCGTAGCGCGCATGGCCTGCGATTTCGTAAACTAAGCAATGTTCGCTAAGGTCGGTCATTGGATGGGAGACAAATATTTTTTTTATTATCTCGAGTTCCTCCGTGAAGGCACGTTAAGCTGTTGGTCCCGGTTGCATCTGCAGTCACTAATACCGACAAACCCGCACTGGGCCAGCGTGGTGGGTTATGGCCCAATCTTCCTTTATTCTTCCGTCCATATGGACGGCCCGTGCTCCAACAGTGTGGGGGAAATTTACGTGACGTTAGATGTCTTATTACAAGGGACCTAATATAATTAGCGAAATGAGGGAGTCAATAATTCATCTCTGCTTACCCCTTTGGGGATAAATAGGCGTGAATTATGTATGTAGCTCTTGAAATGACCATTATAATAAATATTTGAATAATATTCCACTCAAGATACTATATAATTTTTTGATATTATACGAGCCACCTACTTTGAAATTATTAAAATGGGTCAATTTCACATTTTAAGCTAGATGAGAGGGCACTGCGATTGCGTTTACTTAGTAATACGGTATTTTCCTACACCGTAAGTTCTAAGATACTAGGTTACAATAGTTATTTGTTGTGCGTGAGTGCAAAGTTGTTTTTTAACCGCGTGCTCAATTTTAATGACCGAGATAGCGAAGGATTCTAAAAATTACAAATCCTGAGCGATAGCGAGGGGATCAAAAGAGCACAAGGTGAAAAATCTTTGCACTCGAGTGCGACACGTAACTTTTCATCCCCCCAACGAGGAAATTGCAAAATACAAAAAAAAATACAATCACAACAGTTTCTGTTTTCACCCAGAAACTTCCACAACACCCTCCCATCAACCCAAACACACTCAACACCCACCCAAAAACACCCAGAATATCCCCTCAGACACATCCACAGCACACATCCATCCACCCAGACACACCCACAGCATACACCCAGACACAACCACAACACCCACCCATCCACCCAGAAACACCCACAACATTCACACCCGCAATACACACCCATCCACTCAGACACACCCAAAAAACACCCATTCACCCAGAAACACCCACAAAATACCTATTCACCCAGACACACCCGCAACATCCATTCAGACACCCACAACATCCACCCAGTCACACCCACAAAACACCCATTCACCCAGACACACCCACAAAACACCCAATTACCTAGACACACCCACAAAACACCCAGACACACCTTCAACACCCACCCATCCACCCAGTTACATTCATCCAGACACACATGTAAGTACCTAATAAAAATTACCGTCCCTAATGGAGTTCCGAGACGGTCAATCACCTTGAGTCAAGCACGTTGATTTTCCGTATGTTTTTGTTCCGTTGCTAGCGTAATAGCGTAAACAATTCAAACAGACCTAAAAAGCTTTTAAATGCTTGACTCAAGCATCAAGCAAGCGTTGTAGACGATCAAAATGTTTAAAGCAAGATTGACGCCAAGCTGATTGACCGTCACGGTACTCCTAGGTTTTAACAAAATCTATGACGTGAAAAGAAAATGGCGCGCGCAAAGCAAATTACAAAAAAAGTACACCAAGATGAGTTTTTAACAAATTAAAATAGGTTGCATGATAATTTCGGCACCATGGAGGTAGAAATAAATAGGTATAATGATGTTATCAATTCACAAACATTACACACGATGTTCTAAATTTAAATTTACTTTTTCCTCTAGAGGATATAAACGGCTTTAGCACTCAGATATCGAAGAGCAAAAACGCTTTTTCCGAGATGGTGGGATGAAAAAACATTTATACACCTAAAACGTAATGTTTGGTTCATGGAAGCTGTTCTGAAAGCTGAAATGGTCCCCTACATCTTCACGCTGGGTTGTTTGATGATTATTTTACGGCAAGAGTTATATGTTACTGCTTCAGTTATAGTAAGTGCTTTCATAGCCCGATCATAATTTTGATGATACAGTAATCGAGGATCGTATTATGTACGGAGCTAAATTTCGTGAAAGCCTATAACTATTGCTGTTATCGTTTAACTTGTTTTAACATTACATACATACCCTAATCACGCCTATATCCCCGAAGGGGTAGGCAGAGGTGAATTAGCACCCACGTTTCGCCAACTGTGTTAGGGCCCATGTAGATGTTGAGCATATTGCCATTTATCGGGCACAAAAGTCGCAGTAAATTGCTAGGTGGTATAAGAGGGACGAGGAGCTCGCTAGCGCAGTGGCACGGCGCGCTTGGCCTGCGATTGCGTAAACTAAGCAAGTTCGCTAAGGCCGGTCATAGGATGGGTGACCAAAAATTTATTATCGCGAGTTCCTCCGTGCTTTCGAGGGCACGTTAAGCCGGTGGTCCCGGCTGCATCTGCAGTCGTTAATACCCACCAACCCGCACTGGGCCAGCGTGGTAGGTTATGGCCCAATCTCCCTATATTCTTCCATCCATAGGGAAGGTCCGTGCCCCAGCAGTGGGGACATCAAAGGGCTGGTGATGATGATAAGATGGACGCTGCTGCCCATTCATTCGTCATCACTGCTTTGTACGACACCCGCGGTAGAGATTTTGTGTGGTGACAATTTTGTATTCTGATCTGCCATCACATCATGGCACACACGGAACACGAAGTAGGTGAACATAAATATTGTTAGACATTGTGTATGTATGTAATTGTATATCTACTCTGCCGTCATCACCACACGGCATGTAAATCACCTCCATTAGGCTGAATCATATTTAGTTACGCTTGTTAAAATTCTAAAGTATCTATAATTTGATCTATCATTGTTTGTGTACAAATAACCACTCATATCCACGTGAGTTTCCAGAATCCAGAAAGTCGTTCGTCGCATCAGAAAAAATTATAAAGACGGCCGCCTTGGTCGATGCTTATGTAGTATATTTTCAACATTTATATCTAAGAATATTCTATATTCAAAGATTATATACATAATTATAATAAAAATATGTCCGTCATCTAGTATCCATAACACAAGTGCTTAGGCTAATTTGGGCTAGTTGATAGGTGTGAGTGTAAAAATATTTATTATTATTATTATTTATTATCCAATGCCTGAAACGCCACAGCCGTGTGGTGACGGAGAATACAATTGTCACCACACCAAATCTCTGAGTGTCGTACAAGGTAACTAAGGATAAATCAGTGATGACGAATAGGCAGCAGCGTTCCTCTTATACCACCTGGCAATGTACTGCGCCTTTTGTGCCCGATAAATTGCAATAGGCTCGCCACCTATTACATGGGACCTAACATAAGTGGCGATACGTGGGTGCTAGTTCACCTCTACCTATCTCCTGTTTGAGATAGGCGTGATTGATGATTGTATGTAAGTATGTTATGTTAAAACAAGTTAAACGATATAAGCAATAGTTATAGGCTTTCACGAAATTTAGCTCCGTACATACTACGATCCTCGATTACTGTACTGCGTGATTTATGTATGTATGTATGTATGAAACGCCACAGTGCAGCACAATAACTCTGTTAGCAGATAGCACTTTTTTCACCCATAAAACTTGATCACTTCACATGAAAAAGTTTAACACGCTATTGGGAATGTTCTCATGGTTTTTGTTTCAGCCATTTTCTATCGGAGCTTTATGGGACAGCCCTATTGCGGCCCGAATCATAAATATGGGCGTTACACAACATTTGGCAACTACGGAGCGCTAGGGCTGTCACTCACTAATGGCTTGGAAAATGTTTTAAATTATATTAGGTAGACTAATCTTCCTTGCTCTCAAACTATCGAATATCCTTTATTGCGCAAGCAAGAAAGAAATAAAAACAACGCAACATACTAAATATACATAGGACAAAAGGCGGCTTTATTGCTAAGAAGCAATCTCTTCCAGGCAACTTGTAGTAAGAGGAGACTATTAAGATCTGTAGAAGAAAATAAGAAACTATTTTGAATTGGTGCATTATATTAAGGGGTAAAAGTACTAAAGGGTTTTAGGTCTGATCACCTGCCTAATACCAACCCATGGGAATGCTTTTGTGGGTATTACAACGCTTGTACGTATGAACAGAACCCCTTTAACCCGTTTTCAACAACAAAACCTAAGAGACTTTATTTTGTATAAAAAAAAATTCAAATAATAGACGGAAGAGCGGAATACAAATTGTCGCCACCCCAATATCTCCCATCGGTGTCGTACAAGGCGACTACCAGAGCTACAACAGTGATAAGGAATAGGCAGAAGTTTTTCTGTCTAGTAATATACTGCTATAAACGTGCCCGATAGATGGCAATACACTCGCCCTCTATTTTAAAGGACCTACATACATACATACATTAATCACGCCTATGTCCCCGAAGGGGTAGGCAGAGGTGAACTAGCACCCACGTTTCGCCAATTATGTTAGGTCCCATGTAATAGGTGGCGAGCCTACTGCCATTTATTGGGCATAAAAGTCGCAGTGCATTGCTAGGTGGTATAAGAGGAACGCTGCTGCCTATTTCTCATTGCTGATTTATCCTTAGTCGCCTTGTACGACACCCACGGGAGAGATTTGGGGTGGTGACAATAATATTCTACTCTACCGTCCTAATGTAATGAAATGTGGGTATTAACATACCTTTTCGGGGGTAAACATTTGGTGTACAAATTGAATTAAATAAACTCTGTACTCTGTTTTAAGCCGTAAGTCCTTACATTGTTAGTAGTAGCTGATTTAAGCAAACATGAATTTGTTTTATTCACGTTTCACACACTATGAAGATTTATTTGAAATAAGGCACCCTTGAAGTTAAGAGTCGTTAGTGTAATAAAACATCAGTCGCCTTTTACGATGCCGCTGGGACGTGAAAGTTGTAAACTGTATTCTCAGTTACTTAAACTGCCGCACTCAGAGACGTCAAATAACGTTGATGAGTACTTAACGTCACAAAATGACAATCCAAAACTAGTCGCTATTCTTGCCTGGTCTATGGTCTAGATTTGAATGAAAAATTTTGACATTAAATACTCATTAAAGTTAATTGACGTGTCTGAGTGCAGCAGTAAGCCCTTAAAAGTGTGGATGTTGTAATTTAAGCGACTAACGGAGTTTTTGGATCTGTGCCTTTTAGAACCCATACGTATATAACTGCGAATTGCTATGCGATTTGGTGCAGCAAGGCGGCGAAACAAAAAAATCTGAAATCAAAGGAATGTGCGGTGCTAATAATTTCACAAGTTCTTGCGATGCGGCGTTCGAACTCGCAGATTTTCACGATGCGACGTCGCATTGTAGTATTGTTTACAAGACCTTATAGTGTCCATGATTCCTCGCGTTGTATACCAAATAAAAAACAAAGAAAATGATGAAATGTATAGACGATTGTATTCTGCTCTGCCGTCACCTGATTTGTGAGCAGAGAAGGTAGTGACCATGGAAACAAAAAAAAAATATTTTTTATTGTGTTCAATAACTCTAAAATTGACAGCCCTAACATCAATACCATTCTAAATGTACTGACTGTACGACTGTACTGTGATATCACCAACGTGTTCTTGTTTTGACTGCTGTCTTTTACGATTAAAAAGAATAAGAGGTCAAAGAATTTTCGAATAAGTACGTTCTAAAGAGGAACATAATGATTGTTTCAAATTTTTTCTGACCTATCTCTGTAATTATTTTTATATGGTACCAATGAAAATCAAGTAGGCAATAACTTTCATATTGCATGGAACAGGGCAGGGAGAAGAAGAAGGATGATTATATGACGGATGACTATAATTAAAGTAAGTCATTGAAAATCTGCAAAGAATATTGTCAGTATTCTAGGAATGGAGGCTGATATAACATAAAATATCCTAACCCCCGAATACTGAAACGCTACTCGAATTTTGAGCACAGCTTATAAAGTTGAGTGTACAATACCTGTCAGAATTTGTACGGAAATACGTCTATTTTGACAATACTTAAATGTTAAGCAGGACTCAAACTTTATTGTGTTCAAGTAGCGTTTCTGTATTCGGGGGTTAGGCATTGTTGATGAGTGTATGTATGTATGTACCTATTCTAGAAAGAGAAGAAATGTGAAACAAACAGCGTAATGAGGGAAGCGTTTTCCCAAAATTATATTACGATCTAATCAAGTGAGGACTTCCCACAGTTTGCAGGCCGAATCCCATTACGTCAAACACAACGCGCGAGTGAAGTAACCCAATTTGTGCCCTAACACGCTCGGTATAAAGTTGAAAGTGTATACGCGCCACTACAAAAAACATGTTTCCACATAATTTGGTCTAACGAATTTGTCCCGGTAAACAAACATGGCGAATAGGAGCATTGTAGGGCTGTCGGAGGCATGAATGTCAATACCTCAGATGTTATTACTTGCTTCCTCATTAGATAATTTATTACATCTTAATTTGTGGTTGGAAAAATTTAAGGGATGTAAGTTTAAAGGGTCTAAGTACAAAAAATGTAATGTAAATATTTTTACGATAATACGGTAATCACAATAATATCCAAATGTTATATCTCCAAATAAGAAAATTGGCACTTACTGCCGCAGTCAGAGACGTCAATTAACTTCAAGAAGTACTTAATGTCAAAAAAATTCATTTAAATCTAGACACGGCAAAAATAGCGACTAAATTTTGAATTGTTATTTTTTGACATTAAGTACTCATTAACGTTATTTGACATCTCTGAGTAGATATACGTGCCTATTTAACATTTTATTTAACCCATTCTAACATTTATTTCATATTGAAATAAAAATCTAAATAATGATTACATCTTCTTTTTCTTCCTGCCCGTACCACCAACTCTAAATGCTACTCAATTCCCATTGTTAAGGTGAGACAACGCTATAAGCCAAGTTGAGCGGCGTCCCGTTTTGTCACCCGCGCTTGGATCCCAATAATACTTCATGGTACGGCCACTGTTACCGGTCTATCTGGGGTCAGCGTAGTATGTTTTCTCTTCCATACTTATCGGTCAGACGTCATCAAGCCATCACTCCCTTTTGATTCATATCATCCATCACACCGGAAAGATGCTAGTAATGAATAAATGTATAGAAAAGAGACTGAAAGGAACATGTCAAGCGGAGACGGATCATTGGAATCAAAATATACCAATTTATACTACTCAAGGTGTCGGCTTAGGTTTTACAGCAAGCCGCCTGCCTGATACCAAAACCAACCCTCTTTGGGTATCAGATTATTACATACATGTAGGAATGATGTTTCTGAACGCAGCGGATGCGAGGGAGTGAGTGAGCGAGATAGACAGAGCGATTGGGAAGAGGGCGGATTCTGCTCAGGACGGCTAACGAGGGAACGTGTATAAAGAGTGTAAATTAAATAAAAGACAGTTTTTCAGTATTTCTGCTGTATACTTTACCAATATCCCACATTTTTGGGGGCTCGTCCGGGATCTGGTAAAAAAAAAACTCAGTGGATTACCGAAATACGCGGAAACAAGAGGTACCGGTACGAGGCGACACGTGCTTGCAGTGAAAAATCTGAAAGTAGTTACGACGCTACGAGTTACGACGATTACGACGCATAAAAACTACATCCAGACTACGACGATGGCGAGACGACGTGAAGATATTATACCACACGATCATTCCGAGGAAGAAAAAAATCTCGTGCCTCCAACTCCCACACGTGGCAGCCTTACTATGATGGAGGAGCTGGTGCCAAGATTCAATGGGCAGGATCGGTCGTACCCAGTGACGCGGTGGGTACAAGACATAGAGGACAACGGCGAAATTTTTGGTTGGACCGAAACACAACGTCTACTTGTGGCGCGAAGGTCATTGACGGGCACGGCGGCGTTGTGGTTACGCTCTGAGAGAACATACAAGTCTTGGGATGAGCTCAAGCAGGCGATCGCTAAAGAGTTCCCTGATACTATCGACATCAAGGCGATACACGAAGCCATGAGTGCGCGAAAAAAAAGTAAAAGTGAGTCGTGTATAGACTACATGCTCACTATGAAAGAGCTGGGCAAGAGAGGAAAAATGCCGGATTATGTAGCTATAAAATATATAGTAGACGGCATTCAAGATATAGAAATTAACAAAGTTATGCTGTACGGGGTTACCACGTATTCGGAGTTAAAAGAGAAGCTAAAGGTGTACGAGTCAGTGAAAGAAAAAATGCAAACGAGTAGCAGAGGTCAGTTCGCGAAGCCAAACATCAAGCAATCACACCATCATCATGCAAGCAGCCAACAAACGATCATGAGATGTTTTGCGTGCGGTGAAAGAAATCATATGAGTGAAGAGTGTCCACATAGAAGGCATGGCAAGAAATGCTTCAATTGTAACGAGTTTGGGCATATTTCTGCGGAATGTCCTGCGAAAAAAGCATCTTACGAGTCACGGCGTGATCAAGAAAAATATAATGCCAAAGATGGCGGCGCAGGTGCGACGGGTGCGGTGGCTAGCGGCAGCGGCGGTAGCGGATACCGAACAGTTGGCAATATTGGGCAGCGCAAGAGCACTATGCTGACTACGGCGCAAGAGGGCGCGACGGTAGCGTGTGAGGTTGGCGACACTGAAACTGGGCGCAAGATGGTGGACCACTCCTGTCACTGTCAAAAGTGCCACAACATTGACTTTGACGTTTGTGAAATAAACAAACATGTGCGGAATTATTGCAAGAAACCACAAAAAATTGTGAAAGTGTTGTGCGGTAAAACAACTAGTGCTTTAGTCGACTCTGGTAGTGACGTCAATTTACTATCACAAAAATACTATACCGAAATAGGATCTCCGGAATGCGACGCAAATAGTAATATAACTTTAACTGGACTTGGACAATCAAAGGTGATTTCTTTCGGACATTTTGTTAGTTTTATTGATATAGATGGTAATGTTTATAAAGATGTAATGTTTCACGTGGTTCCTGATGACGCTATACCATTTGATGTTATTCTGGGTCACGATTTTTTGCAAAATGTTGTTACAGTTTTACATGATGGATCGGTATGGATGCGACCGAATGGTGATTGGTTGAGTAGGGTTAATTGTTTCGTTACCTTCTCTGATTCCGTAGGTCACATCAAAGACATAACCCTAAGAGAGGATGTTGGCAGGTTAGTTGACAGTTACCAACCACAACAAATAAAGGAGGCCCCAATAGAGTTGAAGATTGTGCTTAAAGATGAAGTGCCAGTGGCTCAACGACCACGACGTGTATCTGCTATGGAACAGGATGAGGTGGAGAATCAAATACAAGAATGGCTAGAACAAGGTGTGATAAGGGTGAGTTATTCAGAGTATGCTAGTCCACTTGTCTTAGTACGAAAGAAAGATGGTAACCTAAGAATTTGTGTCGACTACAGGTTAATTAATAAAAAGATTGTGAGGGATGAATATCCATTGCCTATAATAGATGAGCACATAGATAAGTTGTCAGCTGCTAGGATATTCACAGCTCTTGATTTAAAAAATGGTTTTTTTCATCTAAAGGTTCACGAGGATTCAATAAAGTACACAGCCTTTGTAACAATGACCGGACAGTACGAATTTTTAAGAGCACCTTTTGGCTTGGCTACTTGTCCAAAAGTGTTCACTCGTTTCATAACAATTATATTCAGAGAACTGATTGCTAAGGGTACCGTTGTAGTTTTTATCGACGATTTACTGATTCCAGCTGTCGATGAGCACCAGGCTCATGAAAGATTACAAGAAGTTTTAGAAATATCATCACAATATGGATTGCAGATCAATTGGAATAAGTCGCAGCTATTAGTAAGAAAAGTGGAATATTTGGGACATCTTATAGAAGCCGGAACTGTTATGCCTTCGCCAGGGAAGACAGAAGCTGTCAGAAAATTCCCTGAGCCACAGAATCAGAAGCAGTTACACAGTTTCCTGGGGCTATGCTCGTATTTCAGAAAATTCATAGAAAACTATGCATTGATTGCAAAACCTCTCACTGATTTAATGAAGAAAAATAATAAGTTTGAATATAATGAGCAACACAGAGCTGTATTTACAATGTTGAAAGAGAAATTGGTAAGTAAACCAGTGTTAATTATTTACAATCCTGAAGCTGATATAGAAATACATACAGACGCCTCAAGTGTAGCTTATGCAGCCATACTAATGCAGAAAAATTCACGAGAAGAATTACACCCAGTACACTACATGAGCAAAAAGACTACAGACGCAGAGGCAAAGTACTCTAGTTACGAGTTGGAAGCGTTGGCTATAATCGAAGGAATTAAGAAATTTAGACACTATGTTTTTGGTAAGAAATTTAAAATAATAACAGACTGTAAAGCATTCCAGATGACACTTAATAAGAAGAATTTAGCTATGTCCACAAGAGTGGCACGATGGATTTTATTTTTGCAAGATTATGATTTCACAATTGAACACCGCAAAGGTACAAGAATGAGGCATACAGATGCTCTCAGCCGCAACCCATATGTAGCTGCAATATTTTCAGATTTAAGAAGAGATTTATTACATGCACAGGAGAAAGATGATGGATTACGAGCAATTATGGAGATTTTAAAAACAGGACAGCAATATAATGATTTCTTTTTGCATGATGGTTTGCTTTGTAAAGGCCAAGAAAAATGTCTGGTGGTACCAAAGAGTATAGAAACAGAGATAATAAGAAGAGCTCATGAAAATGGACATTTTTCCAAAAAGAAAACCATAGAGTTAATAAACAAAGACTATTATATTTCAGCCCTGCCAAAGAAGGTAGAAGAATATATAGCTGCTTGTATTCCTTGTTTGTTAGCAACTCGTAAGGAAGGGAAACAAGAAGGTTTTCTAAACCCGATAGATAAGGGTGATACACCATTACATACGCTTCATCTAGACCATATTGGACCGCTTACAGAAACCAAAAAGCAGTACAATCACATACTGACGATGGTAGATGCCTTCACCAAGTTTGTTTGGTTGTTTCCTACAAAAACCACATGTACGCAGGAGGTACTGAATAAGATAGATTCGCATCAGCAGACTTTTGGAAATCCTAGACGAATAATATCTGACAGAGGCACTGCATTTACAAGCAATGATTTTACACAATACTGCGAACGAGAGAACATTGAGCATATTAGAATAACTACAGGCATACCAAGAGGTAATGGACAGGTTGAAAGAATCCACAGAATATTATTATCAGTATTAACTAAGCTATCTATACAAGAACCAGGTCAATGGTACAGACACATAAGCAGAGTCCAAAGAGCAATCAATAGTACATTTCAGCGCAGCATTAATACAACTCCCTTTGAGATGTTAATAGGAGTAAAAATGAATAGGAAAGAAGACTATAGAATTATTATCACAAGAAGACAGAAATAATTATTTAGAAAATAGAGAAGAGCTAAGACAAAGTGCTAAGCAACAAATTTTTAAGATTCAAGAAGAAAACAGAAGTAACTACAATAAGAAGAGAAAAGAGAGTACATCATACAAAGAAGGTGATCTTGTTGCCATAAAACGGACTCAGTTTGGCAATGCCATGAAACTGAAACCTAAGTTCCTAGGTCCATATAAAATTATAAAGGTGAAAAGAAACAACAGATATGATGTGGAAAAAGTAGAATACAATACTGAAGGGCCTAATAAAACCAGTTCATCATCTGATAATATGAAGCCGTGGCCAGAATACAATGGTGACTGATTAGTGGTAAGTTTCTTATGTTTTAAAGGTTTTCGTATTATTTTAATTGCATGGTATATAGCGTCAAATGATGGAAGATTTTGTTAGTATTATAAGTTTATTGTTGTTATGTTAATGTAACATTTCAGTATAAAATGTTAAAAAGTCTTGATCTGTTACAGTATGCTTTAAGATGTTTTCATTGCTGTCTGAAATTTTAAGTTCAAATGTTAATTGTAAAGTTAGTAGTTAGTTTAAAAAAAAATGTTTCTAATATTTATAGAGAAGTTGTTAAGTTGTAATGTAAAGTTGTCTAAATGTAAGAAAACCTATGTAGTAGTATACCTTTTTGTAATGATAATTGTTTATGTAATTATGTTGTTAATATCATGTCTGAGGGCAGACATAGAAGCAGAATGGCCGAGTGTAGGAATGATGTTTCTGAACGCAGCGGATGCGAGGGAGTGAGTGAGCGAGATAGACAGAGCGATTGGGAAGAGGGCGGATTCTGCTCAGGACGGCTAACGAGGGAACGTGTATAAAGAGTGTAAATTAAATAAAAGACAGTTTTTCAGTATTTCTGCTGTATACTTTACCAATATCCCACATACATATATGCCGTGTGGTGACGGCAGAGTAGAATACAACTGTCACCACCCCAAATCTCTCCCGTGGGTGTCGTACAAGGCGACTAAGGATAAATCAGTGATGAGGGATGGGCAGCAGCGTTCCTCTTATACCACCTAGCAATGTACTACGACACTTTTGTGCCCGATATATGGCAATAGGCTCGCCACCTATTACATGGGACCTAACATAATTGGCGAAATGTGGGTGCTAGTTCACCTCTGCCTACCCCTTCGGGGATATAGGCGTGATGTGTTTTAACACCCACGAGTGGCCAGCTAATTTCAGCGTCTCTCGGTTGAAATTTTAATGACGTTCATGATCCATTACATTGACCTTTCTCCCTCCATTATTTTATCCTTAGGAAAGACTTACGTAACCCTTTTTATATCGACCGCGTCTGTACGCGACAAAACTGAAAATTTGATAACTTTATTTTACAAAAAAAAAGTTTTCAAAATTCGTTTAGACCAAAGTTACACGACTCTTGGCAGTATCGGAACTTTAAATGGGTTTCAGCAAACACTATTAAACAACTTTCCAAAGCTTCTGTATTATAATTTCCCTCAAAATGATATTATGATTAACTCCATAGTTCCCTGAGAAGACAAAGCGACTTTTGCTATTTAGTTTTAATTAAAAGGGCCAAAGTTGAGATTGTCCAAATTGTTTCCAGGGCTGTTAGTGTTTACACTCTGTAAATGAAATTAAAGATTTCTAATTTAGACCACTCAGTATTAGAATGTCTTGTTCGAATCGTAGGTTTCTGATTTTACATAGGTACACAAATCTTGTGTGCCGTGTGGTGACGGCAGAGTAGAATACAATTGTCACCACCCCAAATCTCTGCCGTGGGTGTCGTACAAGGCGGCTAAGGGTAAATCAGTGATGAGGAATGTGCAGCAGCGTTCCTCTTATACCACCTAGCAATGTACCTACTGCGACTTTTGTGCCCGATAAATGGCAATAGGCTCGCCACCTATTACATGGGACCTAACATAATTGGCGAAACGCGGGTGCTTGTTCACCTCTGCCTATATAGGCGTGATTTATGTATGTATGTATTTATGTACACAAATCTTCTTCCTGCTCTGTTCCGGGTTTATAGGGGGTCGGCGCAGTGTGTTTCTGCTTCCATTCATATCGGTCAGACGTCATCAAACCATGCACTCCCTTTTGGTTCCAGTGATGAATGAAGTATACAAAAGATACAGAATAGGACCATGTCGAGAGATCGATGAACGGAGAAAGCGATTTAGATGAAAACATTCTAATCCAAACTGCTCAATGTTTTGGCTTAGTTTTACAGCCGGTCGCCTGCTTGCACTTGCGTCTATGGTCTAGGTGGCCCACCGGAGTTAGATGCCGAGGTCCCTGATTCGATTCCTAGGGGAGTACAAATTTGTACTCGGTTTGGTTGGTCGTAGGGACTTCAAAACTGTCGCCATAATAATAATGTTAACAAAATTATTGCGTTTTGATAAGGTGCAAAGCTACCCTACTGTCAAGCATAAAAAGTTTTTATATAAGTATTAATTAGTACAAAGATTTTGGTGGTCAGAAAAAGAATTCGAAAAATTATGATCTTGAGGCGGGAATCGAACCCGCGTCCGCTGCTATCCGGGCAGGTGCCTGACCGCTCGCCCACTCAAGACACTCATGAATTTGCCGAAATTCTTCTAACCCACTTCACGTTGTAAGCCAACGGGTACCCTCGCAATGTAGAAATAAATTTCAAACATTCCAAAGCAGATATTTTTACAAATACCGTGCGTTCGGTTAAGCTTGGATTTGCTTTATAAACTATTCGATTTTAATTTTAACATTATATAAATGATAGAAAAATTAGTACTAAGATTTTGGAGGTTAGAAAAAGAATTTCGAAAAATTATGATCTTTTCTGAGAATGTTATGATGAAAATTTTTGATGTGAAAATTTTTGCACACAATCCACTCTGAAACAATTTTTGAATTATTGATAACAAAATCTAACTGACCCCATTGAGAGCGCGCCTAACTCTCCGCTTCAAATATTAATTTATTTGAATAATAAACCATACGTCATTGTATGGGATTAACAAACAAAGTTATTATGTAAATATTAGTGAAATGAGTTTCTACACCTTAAAATTTAAATTCCTCTTTCCATGATTATTTCTGTGTTTATATTTAATTGGTTTTTATAAAAGCTTAAATAGTATTAATAAAACTTGGTACTTGATTGTCTTTTGTTGACAATCAGAAGATTATACGTCGATATCTTGGGAAAGATCTCAAAGGACTTACAGTAAAAGTAATATTGCAAAGAAACAAAAACAAAAGTAATATAATTTTATTTTTTTAAAGAAAACTTGCAAAGAGGATTTTTTCTGTTAAAATTCAAAAACCTCTTTGATAAACTTCTTACAGACTGTCAACCTCATTGTTCAAATAGGAATGATGACGAAACATTTATTAAATACCGAATATATTTAAATTGTAAATCAAATGCGTTAAAGGTCTCTCTACATACATAATGGGAAAATACTCTGGAAGGGACGTGGACGGAATGTGTGTGAAATTTTTTTTCCCGCCTCAAGATCATAATTTTTCGAAATTCTTTTTCTAACCACCACAATCTTTGTACAAATTTTTCTAACATTTATATAATGTTAAAATTGAAATCGAATAGTTTAAGTATTAATTATATTTATTGGCAGTTTAATTCACAATCAAAAACACAAATCTCATCGTTCGTAAGCTAGGGAACTTACTCGTTGGATACCTACGTAAATTTATGTCTTTGTTGCATGGTGATAGGTACCATTCATCACACGGGAAAGCCTATGCGCAATGAGGCTTGACATAGATTACAGAACCCATTACCCGTTTCGACAGTTTTGTCCTTGGAAAAGATATTGCTGTTAGGTGGGAATGTTTTTAATAGCTATAAGAGGTTGGTTCAGGGTCTTTTACTTGCCTGACAGATAGCAATAGGCTCGCAATACAAGGGACCTATTTGGGTGAAATGTGGGTGTTACACCTCTGCCCTTTCGAGGATAAATTATAGTCCAGGGTGCATCTGCAGTGCCCAATACGTTTTATATTAATGGCGGACGTGTGGCGATGGCAAAGCGGAATACAATTTTACTGTCACCACCCCCATCTCTCCCGTGGGTGTCGTACAAGGCGACTAAGGGTAAAGACAGCGATGAGTAATGGGCAGCAGCGTTCCTCTTATACCACCTAGCAATATGCAGCGATTTACGTACCCGACAGATGGCAATAGGGCTCGCTACCTATTACATGGAACATAATCTGATTGGCGAAAATTGGGTGTTAATTATACACCTCTACCTACCCCTTCGGGGACATGTTGGCTGGTGATGATTATGATGGAATATGTATGTATTGCTGCTTGGTGACAGCAAAGTATTATAAAAATTGTCACCACCGCGCACCTCTTTAATTTTTTTTTTCAATATGATCTACATATTAGAAGTATATAATAGAAGTATCAATATTCTGATGGACTACTGGTATATTTTTTTGGGAATTACCGTCCATGAAATTTCCACGCCGAAACTATTTTAGTATAAGGGGTAATCGTCAAAAGATCTTTCAAGATAGCAATTCCATAAACACAACATATTGAATAGACAACACAAACAAAAAGTGTAGGAACTATTCTAGCATTCATTGCGTAATACGTATTAAGACCGGGTATATCTTTCACAAGACTGAACTACGTTTATCTTCAAAAGGCGGTGGCTGTAAGTGAAACGTAATACTACCCAACACGTTATTAAGTAAACAAGAGATTACAAGCCATCCTAGACGAGATAGGCTGTGTAAATGCCCATATCTGTATAATTAAGTGATATATACACACACGCAAACATAATTATCACTAATTATCTTGGCGTGTAAGGCCGGGATCCACGAGCGTAATTTGGACGAGTATTCTATTAGCTGGGAGCGTGAGGCATTCCGTATGGAATTACATCCGACCAGCATTAAAAAATGCTACGAGTTTTCTACGATGACGTCGCATAGGTTTCGTAATAAAAGCTCGTAGCAAACTCGTGCACATAAAATGTAAAAATTTGTAATTTCGTAGCAGCGAGCGGCATTGGTGTTTGTAGCTGCGTTCCTATTTAGCTACGACCACTTAGCGGCGCTGTCGTGTGCTACGAGAAATGTAGCTGTGTGCTACGAAATGGTGGTTGCTAATAAACGAATTGTGCTACCGTACGATGTGTGTCTTGACGTAAGTGCTGTGCCACGAGCCAGTGAGTGGTATATATTTGGTGTTCTAAATTTACCGTCCAATATTGTTTAATCAATTTACACTTGAAGTCGGTCGGGTCAAGGTTCAAAAACATATGCGTTATATTTGATTATCGGAACTACTTGCTTTGACATACATACATACACAAATAACGCCTTTCTATCCCTGAATGGGTAGCCACGTGTGAATTAACACCCACGTTTATATTATTCGCTATATTGTCACGAGGTCCTATGTAGGCGGTGAGGCTATTGCCATTCAAAGGACAAGTAATCGCCTAATAACAATACGAATTGGGACAGATCGGCATGGTGACAATTGCATTCTGCTCTGCCGTCACCACACGGCTTCAATTAACTTCACTTAATAAGCTGGTCTAAATGTTAACTAACGTCTAGTTTTGATCTAAATACGCCACTGGACGTTCAGTTAATTAATTAGCAATTTCACCATCCACTGAAGCGACATAAGTAGATTAACTGCTTCAATTTACTTTGGACTGTAATAAAATGCAGTCGCCAAATGCAGTCGTTTGCACGAAGGCTGTGTTATCAAGTCTTTTGATCTCAAAACAAATTGTTTGTGAACTTGGATCATTAGTTTGTAAATCAAATAATTTTAAGAAATTCTTATTTATTTACTTAGCATATTTAGCGTAATCTCCTAGCACAAGCATAATGTCTCTTCTACATGGTGCAAGTAGCTGGAGCAAGTAAAAACGAGAGCTATTTGCGCAAGCAGAATACTAAAGTTAGTAGATCTGTGCATAAAAAGTATTGGGCGCGAGTAAGTACTCACTCCTTCCATTGGTCTCTCGACATGGTGCGTTCCATCACTTGTCTATACATTCATTCATCACTACCACCTTTGTGATGTGATGGATCATAATTATGAATCAAAAGGGAGTCGTGTGGTGACGGCAGAATAGCATACAATTGTCACCACCCCAAATCTCTCCCGTGGGTGTCGTACAAGGCGACTAAGGATAAATCAGTGATGAGGAATGGACAGCAGCGTTCCTCTTATACCATCTAGCAATAGTACTGCGACTTGTGTGCCCGATAAATGGCAATAGGCTCGCCAACTATTATATGGGACCAGACACAATTGGCGAAACGTGGTTCACCTCTGCCTACTCCTTCGGGGATATAGGCGTGATTTATGTATGGATGTAAAAAGGAGTGGGTGGCTTGACGAATTGAACAGGAAACATACTGCGCCGACCCTGACCAGAGCAGGCAGAAGAAGAAGACATCGCAATATCGTCGTACTGCTTTTGAATTTGGCTATATTTTTAAGGCGCGCCTGTCTGATTTAAAGATCTCACTTAATTTTTGCTGTGTGGTGACTGCAGAGCTGAATACAAAATTGTCACCACCCCCATTTCTCCCACGGGTGTCGTTCAAGGCGACCAAGAGTTAAAAAAGTGATGAGGAATGGACAGCAGCATTCCTCTAGCAATATACTGCGATTTATGTGTCCGATAAATGGCAATAAGCTCGCCACCTATACATGGGACCTAGCTTAATTGGCGAAAAGTGGGTGCTAATTCACCTCTGCCTACCCTTTGGGGATATAAGCGTGATTTATGTATGTATGTATTTTATTTTGTTACAGGTTTCCTGGATTAGAAGAAAAGACTACCACTTGCTTACGGTAGGCTTGACGACCTACAGCTCGGATCAGAGGTTCCAGGCTATACACTTACAGCACTCTGAGGTGAGACTGGAGTTTACGGGTAGTTAGAGTTAACATCGTCATCATCATCATCATCACCAGCCCTTTTATGTCCCTACTGCTAGCGCACAGGCCTTCCCTATGGATGGAAGAATAAGAATGGGCTATAAACCACCACGCTGGCCCAGTACGGGTTGGTGGGTTATTAACGACTGCAGATGCTGCCGGAACCAACGGCTTAACGTGCCTTCCGAAGCACGGAGGAGCTCGAGATAATAAATTTTTGGTCACCCATCCAATGACCAGCCTTAGCGAAAATTGCTTAGTTTACGCAATCGTAGGCCAAGCGCGCTATGCCACTGCGCTAGCGGGGCCTTCCCTATGGATGGAGGAATATAGGGAGAATGGGCCATAACCCACCACGCTGGCCCAGTGCGGGTTGGCGGGTATTAACGACTGCAGATGCACGGACCAACGGCTTAATGTCTTACGCTTAATTTTCGGAAGAATTGCGGAGGACACGGGTTCGATTTCCGCATCAAGCATCATTAATTTTTCGAACTTTCTCTAACCACAATATTATTTGTTAGGATTTTTCTAACATTTATAATTAAATGTTCAAATTAAAATCAAAAATCAATGCCTATATAAACCACTACAGTGTCTTTCATTAACAGAATTGATTATCAAAGGATGGTAATAATTGCCGTGTCAAATTGCAAGCTAATTTAGTTGCTCCCGCAAACAAGACACCGCTCATATTTACGAGGAACAAAGATGAAACGAATGCAATTATTCAGAAAGCGATCCAATTTATTAGGAAGCTGTTGAGTCGTGTCTATAATAATATAACATATATCAGCATTATCTACGACAGAGAATTATTGTGTATTGTTAGAAGAGCCGTGGGAAGGGAGCATTCCGTGTTATGTGGAATTGAAACCTTCGTTGCGAACTATATAGTCTTAGGGTCGGCACAGATTGGCGGCACGGCATGGCAGGGCATTTTTAGGCGACGAATAAAAATATCAAGCCGGATCCAGACGAGTGTTACGTGTAATGTATTTTCATGTGTAATGTTACACGAATTCTACGTCAGGACGGTTACATGTAACGCTCGTAGTGCCGTCCTAATGTAGAATTCGTGTTACATTACGCGTTACATTCGTCTGGATCCGGCTTCACTAAAGAGTATGAAAAGATAATGCCGTGTGGTGACGGCAGAGTAGAATACAATTGTCAAACCCCAAATCGCTACCGTGGGTGTCGTACAAGGCGACTAAGGATAAATCAGTGATGAGGATTGGACGGCAGCGTTCCTCATACACCACCTAGCACTGTACTGCGACTTTTGTGCCCTTTAAATGGCAATAGGCTCGCCACTTATAACATGGGACCCAACATAATTGGCGAAACGTTGGTGCTAATTCACCTCTGCCTACCCCTTCGGGGATAAAGGCGTGATTTATGTATGTATGTATATAAAATACCAGTTCCAGGTCCTGCTACCGTATTAGTCTTACATTCATATCCCGTTCCCCGCTTGAACTAAGACTAACATCTAGGCAAGCCTATTTTCATTTGAACATTAAACGCACCAGTCTCGCCCCCGGGTACGATATTGGTAATTAAATCTGTCCTTAGCAATTTCCATAATTGCCGAAAGTGTACAACATAGCATCTAAATGCCAGGCGACGTTATACATACTAAATTTTAATCACAGGGTGTCAAAGTACCAGACTCTCGGTCTATGATTGCGTAAACTAAGCAATGTTCGCTAAGGTCGGTCATTGGATGGGTGACCTAAATCATTGAAAAGTACGAAAGGAGCTTATTGGCTATGACGCGCTCGGCCTACGATTGCGTAAACCAAGCAATGTTCGCCAAGGCCGGTATGGCTGGGTTACCAAAAATATGCTAGGTATCAAACATACCAAAAATATGGTAGAAACGCAATAATATATTGGATTTAACTTCTAAGTCGTGATAATAATTAATGAATGACATACAGACAGATATAATAAATATTATGGTACAGTGTTTTCAGAATAGCATCACGATGCGTATACTATCTATTAAAACAAGAAGATCTTATTTTTTTTTTTTTTGGAAACATTGTTATAATGTAAAAATATAAATCATCTAATAATATCCCATAACCACAAAGTAACGCCGTCATCGTCTATATTTAAACTTGATTAACCCACCTCAGCCTTTTGTGGAGCACTGAGTAAAACCTTTTATCAGAACAGAGTTTAATTTCAGCAATAATTGTGTTTGTGAAGGTCTATTAATTATTAACTGTGTTATTACTAAACCTTTTGTGACGCTCGCATAGGTAGCGTGGGTTTTCCTATTCGAAGGTAGTGGGAAGTACTTTTCCGAAGACCGTGACCAAATATCATTAGTTGTGTATATTTGTATTTCGGCTTAAGTGATTGGCGTGTTGTGGGATTGTATCTGGTGCATAATTTACAATGTGCCTGCAATGTCATAACTCGTTGACAATGGTGGGTTTCTCTACAGCCTACATGCGTGCCGTTCTGCTGGCGGAGCGTTGGGCTCTGGTGCGTTTAGTATCAACTTGGTATTGAACGCGTCGGGATCGGCGCTTCGTTGAAGATCGGGGCGTAGGCGGGTTTTGGAGACCTATCATTACAGACTGAGGCATGCTGCGCACTCCCTTATCTTTTCTTGGACACACGGGTTTTCGGTATCTAGCGTCTTAACAATTCATAAGTGTATTGTAATCATACCAGATATGAATAAACGAATTTTGACTTTGATTTGAGTCAGTGAGTATAATTTGGTGGTATAACAGGACAGTCGGTGCCCATTCCTATCCCTTTTTAGCCTCAGTAGCCTTGTTCGAAATCTGCGGGAGAGTAACAATAATTATTGTATTCTGCTCTGCCGTCACCACATGGCTTGTGACAGTGAAGATAGCAAATAAGTACGCTAAAAGTAAACCAAACTTAGAATGAGCCTCAAAATCATAACTGTACTAGCTGTTAATGCTAGAATTTTTTAAAACACGCCGTGACCCGATGTGTGTGACTCGAATCGAATGTATTGGTTTTCTATGACCAGAAACACACTATGAAAATCCAAAGCGACCGGATTGTTCGGTGTCTACATGTGGAGTCACATCGCGTTTCAAAAATGTCCCGTGGGGTCATAATAGTCGTTGATAGATTTTTGCATAGAAATTAAGTGTATAATTTTTGCAGTGTCCTAGACACGATTCGTCGCCACCCCCTCAAATGTGTGTCGTACTTTTTCTAAACAACTTCTGTCTTCTATGCTGGCCTGGGAGCGAACAAATAACGTAGAATAGGCCAGCCCCGACCCATCCCATGGGTGTCGTAAAAGCCGACTAAGGGAGATTGCCCGTTGTAGACCAATAAGCACCTTGGGGCACCCGAATGGTGGAGGGATTACCACCAACAACAGCATACCCAAAGCGGGTTAGTGTCAGGCAGGCGGCCGGCTGTAAAACCTAAGCCAAACTTTGAGCAGTATGGATTGGAATGTTGTCATTCCAATCACCCTCTCTCTGTTCATCGATTCCTCGATATGGTGCATTCCGTCTCTTCTCTATACATTCATTCATCACTAGCACCTTTACGGTGTGAAGGATGATATGAATCAAAAGGGAGTGGATGGCTTGATGACGTCTGACCGATATGAATGGAAGAGGAAACATACTGCGCCGATAGACTGGGAACAGGGCTGGGAGAAGAAGACCTTTTCTAAATAACCCTCTTGTTACAGGACTGGACTCTCAAAGTGCGATTCGTCCAGAAACGCGACGCTGGCATCTACGAGTGCCAAGTGTCGTCACATCCCCCCACAAGCATATTTCTAAGGCTCGATGTCGTGGGTAAGTTTAACTCCAACTGCCGCACTCTGAGACGTCAAATAACGTTACACATTACATTACATTACATAAATCACGCCTATATCCCCGAAGGGGTAGGCAGAGGTGAACTAGCACCCACGTTTTGCCAATTATGTTAGGTAACATGTAATAGGTGGCGAGCCTATTGCCATTTATCGGGCACAAAAGTCGCAGTACATTGCTAGGTGGTATAAGAGGAACGCTGCTGCTCATTCCTTATCACTGATTTATCCTTAGTCGCCTTGTACGACACCCACAGGAGAGATTTGGGGTGGTGACAATTGTATTCTACTCTGCCGTCACCACACACACGGCCTAAATAACGTTAATGAGTACATAATGTCAAAAACTGATAATTCAAAACTCGTCGTTATTCTTTCCGGGTCTATGGTCTCGATTTCAATGATATTTTTTGACACTAAGTACTCATTAAAGTTAATTGACGTCTCTGAGTGCGGCAGTAAGTCCATAAGTTCACATGATACCCAAAGAGGGTTGGTGTCAGGCAGGTGACCGTCTGAAAAACCAATGCCAAAACCATTTAACTTTTTTTATGCTAGACAGGGAAACTCTTGCCCTTCATCTCACCTGATGATTAGTGATGATAAGGGCCGAAGATGGAATCGAGCTTCACCTGGAACCCTCAACCACAGAGGGGCTGGCTACCTTATCACAAATTATCGAAACACAATAATGCTGTTAACATTAATATTATTATTATCTATGTATGTATGTGAGGAGCTCGCTAGCGCAGTGGCAGAGCGCGCTTGGCCTGCGATTGCGTAAACTAAGCAATCTTCGCTAAGGCCGGTCATTGGATGGGTGACCAAAAATTTACTATCTCAAGTTGCTCCGTGCTTCGGAATGCACGTTGAGCCGTTGGTCGCGGCTGCATCTGCAGTCTTTAATACCCACCAACCCCGCACTGGGTCAGCGTGGTGCGTTGTGGCCCAATCTCCCTATATTATTCCATCCATAGAGAACGCTCGTGCCCTAGCAGTGGGGACATTACAGGGCTGGTGATTATGATGATGAGGGTGTGTGTATGTATCATAGAAAGCCCATTCTAGGTATACAACCCGAAAACTTCATTTGAAAAGTACTAAACCAATGGAAGGTCGCAAGAGATTGTAACAAATGACATGCCCCGGACAGTATTGGGTGATTCTGCCCTTAGTTCTCCAGAAAAAAACGCGTTACAGTCTCAGAATCACGCAAATAAAAGTCGTATTAAACAGGCGTTATTTTCTAATTTAGACATTGCCTACTTTATTTGCTACCCATCGTTGTATACCGTAACTGATTTCAGTGGAATTTTGTGCAGATATAGGCCTTCGCCGAATTAGCATATAGAGTAACATATATATTTTATTATATAACGTTTTCATTACTGTCGGCTCTCCGGGGAGACGTTATTTGGTAAATAGATATGTCGTTCAATTTATTTCATTATTACGCAAATCGCTTCGCCGTTTCGGCTCGTATATTTGGAGACACGGATTTTAAGCATTTTAGATTACATTACATAAATCACGCCTATAATATCCCCGAAGGGGTGGTAGACGTGTTTTAAACACCCACTTTTCGGTATTTAAATTAAATTAGGTCCTATGTTCCATCTATCGGGCACATAAATCGCAGTGTATTGCTAGGAGGTCTACGAGGAATAGAGTTGCTACTAACACTATACTGCAAAAGTGTGTCATAGCCAAATCTAAAAGTTGTGGAACAAACTTTTAGAACAGAATATAATACTATTCGATTTTAATTTTAACATTATATAAATGTTAGAAAAATTTGTACAAAGATTTTGGTGGTTAGAAAAAGAATTCCTATGTAATAAATAAGTGGTCTGTCCGTTACAAAATATATTTGCTGTTTTTACATAATAGCTAAACAGTACTATATTATCGAACCTAGGTTTACATGACATCTTAAATAATTGTACATCATCATCCAAAGATTGAAAATAAATAATACCTCAAAAATAAAATACTTGGATCACTGCTTTTGAGCTTCTAATGAATTTAATAAAATACAATTATACAATGCATTTTGCTGGTATGCGTTTGAAAAGGTTTTTCAAATCAGCAAACTATTTTGCTGATTTGAAAAACAGCCGTGTGGTGACGGCAGAGTAGAATGCAATTGTCACCACCCCAAATCTCTCCCGTGGGTGTCGTACAAGGCGACTAAGGATAAATCAGTGATGACGAATGGGCAGCAGCGTTCCTCCCTATACCATCTAGCTATGTACCTACTGCGACTTTTGTGCCCGATAAATGGCAATAGGCTCGCCACCTATTACATGGGACCTAAAATAACTGGCGAAACGTGGGTGCTAGTTCATCTCTGCCTACCCCTTCAGGGATATAGGCGTGATTTATATATGTATGTATGTAAACAATTTAACGTATTGCGGATAAAATCTAGGGACTTAAGAAATGTCATTTCAAATCTAAATATCGATGAAAACGCTTAGTCGTCTATTGTACGGAAACTAACCTTATTTGCCATTAAAATATTTATAAACATGTAGTCGTAGTATTAGTTTGGCGTCTCCGTGAATCCATTACCTTAATTTAATAGGTTTACATTATATTGCTTTCGTTTTATACATTACATTTATTTGAATTTCTTTAGATCTAAGTTAATATCAGTCACGATCCAGCGTTATTGAAGTTGAGTGATGATGATTGATCGTTGATGTCAGTGAAAACATCTCTTCTGTATAATATGCGTCCGCAAGCAACAAGTATTGAGGACTTTCAATACGTGTTTGATCTAGGTTTGTTAATGACGACGAACGAATGACAGACAACGAAGATGCTGCTGCCAATGTATTTTGCAAACATGTGCATGCAAGCATGTGTTGTGTTGTCTTCCATGAAGGCCTGCGAGCGTAAAATTAACGTAGAATGCGCTAGCCCCGACCCATCCCATGGGTGTCGTAAAAGTCGACTAAGGGAGATCGCCCAGTGTAGACCAACAAACATCTTGGGGCACCCGAATGGTGGAACCCAAACCACCAACAGCAGCATGCCTAAAGTGTCTTTTAGCCAAATCGTGCTGTAAATGATTTTTTTGTAATTTTCAGGCGTATTAATTATGTGGTACTTATATTTCTATAGAATTGACAAAAGAGAGTAAACACTTTGAGGCCGCCTCTAAATGCACTTAGGATAATAAAATACATACATAAATAACGCCTATATCCCCGAAAGGGTAGGCAGAGGTGAAACTAGCACCCACGTTCCGCCAATTATGTTAGGTCCCATGTATTAGGTGGCGAGCCTATTGCCATTTATCGGGCACAAAAGTCGCAGTACTATTGTTAGGTGATATAAGAAGAAAGCTGCTGCCCATTCCTCATCGCTGATTTTTCCTTAGTCGCCTTGTACGACACCCACGGGAGAGATTTGGGGTGGTGACAATTGTATTCTACTCTGCCGTCACCACACGGCGATAGATAATAATAAAATAACTGTAGAGTGATATCGATAAAATCTATATTGGGGGTTTATGGCCATTGATGGGTTGTGGATTGGGTTCCAGGACAAAGCTTTCTCTAGCCCTTTGCTAATCAAAAACAAAATTATTTGCGTCAAAAAGTGGAAACACTAGTAAACCATGACAATTTTTTTCGAGAACGAAGCTTTGTTTCTTCTTGAAAGAAGCACCGACATTTTTAAGAACATAATACTACAAAGCATCGATTTAAGGAAATTGGTCATTATTTTAAGCCCACTTAAGCCCGATTTCGGTCAAACCGCCGCGCGTCGTGTTCCCTTTACTAATTTGGAGGCGGAGGCCCAAACCCCTCTCCCCCTACCCCCTTGTTTCCTTTGACAACTGCTTCCATGTTTCGCCAGTCGAATCCAATTTACTTGCCCGATGTCAGCTGTTTTTCCTCAATGTTTCGCTCCCGTGAAATCGCACCTAAACAAAAGGAAAATCGGCTAACACCCAAATGTCACCCGAAAGAAATTAAAAAACAACGGTTTTTACCTCTTGAAGATTAAAAAATTTGGGGGGACATTTACCGGTAGTGTCGTGTCGGTATTCGAAAGAACATAAAAAACACAGCTGTATTTATCTTGTGACCATTGAACATTTTTAATAAATAATATTTACTGTTAATTCTCCAGCCACTGTCATTCTCAGCAGAATTGACTAATTTTAATTAAAAAAAATTACATAAGCCAAAATATAAAGGAAAACGATTTAATCGACAGATTTTTTCGTTCCCTTTTTTCGTCTCATAATCTAACAGACAGTTAATTAATAAACAATAATAATACTTTATTGAAAAAGTGAAACCCCTGACTCCCGTGCTAGGTGCACATACCTGTGTTACAGAAGGCAGTGCCCACCCACTCTCTATGATTTACAAATTCAAGTTTTATGTTTACATTTACCAATATGTAATAACATGGTTTAACAATATTTCGCGCAATATGTGGTGTAGGTTTTAATGAGTCATGTAAGCCACTTTTTGACACACTAAAAATATTGACACTCCCCTCAATGTATATATTGCAAGTAGCAACTTTTGTCAAAACTAATCCTCATTATTTCACTAGGGCTTTTGATATATATCCTAGAAACACAAGAAAAGGGGAAAGATTTGTGCTTGAACACAAATTTAAAACTATGGCATGTCAAAATAATTGCTATGGTATGTGTATAAGGATTTTTAACAAAATACCTGAAGAAATTAAAAAGTTACCCCTAAAATATTTCAAAATTAAATTAAATAAATGGCTTCTTGGCAATAGATTTTATGACTTAAATGATTTTTTTAATTTTAAATTTTAATGTATGAAATGTTAAATATTTAAATTAAATTGACCTATGTAATTACATAATAATTTTAAGAATAGGTACTTAAATGATAAAATTAATTAATGTTAGTATTGAATGTTTAAAATATATAATTAATTTTAACAATAATCATGTTAATGCATTGCATGCTTTGATAGCAGATCACAGTAGGTTCAATTTATTAATGTAACACCAATGTAACCTGTGTATCGCAATAAAGAAATTTGAATTTGAATTTGAATTTGAATAATTTCATACATTTTGTTGTTTTTGTTTTTGTATATGTTTGTATGTTTCTCTCTCTCTCTGTGTGTGTCTATGTGTGTGTGTGTGTGTGTGTGTGTGTGTGTGTGGTGTGTGTGTGTGTGAGGTCATCATCGCTGTCTTTACCCTTACAATAGTCGCCTTGTACAACACCCACGGGAGAGATGGGGGTGGTGACAATTGTTTACTACTCTACCGTCACCACACAACTATTAAAATTAATTTATATTTTAATAAATAATAAAATTAGGAGCTAAAGTCGCTAAGCCCGGTTATTGGATGGGTGACCAAAAATTTATTACCTCGAGCTCCTTAGTTCTTCGGAAGGCACGTTAAGCCGTTTGTCCCGGCTGCACCTGTGCTGTCGGTAATACCTACCAACCCGTACTGGGCCAGCGTGGTGGGTTATGGACCGATCTCCCTATATATTCTTCCATCCATAGGGAATGCCCGTGCCCCAGCAGTGGGGACATTAAAGGGCTGGTGATGAAATAATAAAAAAGAAAGTATATTTGCTACGATGCAGATTCAATTAGAGCCAGTCCGTCTACTGTGGTCAGCCTGACGTGCGGTCGACAGTACAACGAGGGGCAACTCTGTTTTTTGACAGAGCTGTTAGCCCGTCCGACCAAGAAAAACAAGTCTCGTTGAAAATTCAAAAGCGCGATGCGTGAATTTGCATTTTTTAAACGGTACACGTTTACCCGCGTTGTTTCGCTTCAAACGAAATTTAGGTGGAGATGAGATAACAAAACGCAACACCACTTACATAAGCTGCATTGGTGTAATCGCGGATTAAAAAAAAAAAGATCTGCTGTTAGATATATCAGTTTATTTATTTATTTACAGCAACAGAATACAGATAATATCATTAGTACTTTTCACAAATAGTATTGATTGAACCAACCTATTGTCATAAATGGACTTGAATGAGCTATATGTAGGTCATTAATTGTCACTGAGCTATTTTAGTAGCCTGAACTAGTAAATATGTATAGGGCATACCTAGCTTCTTGATAGTGCCACTTTCGGTCATTAATTCGTTCTTCCATGCTGGCATGGGAACCAAAAAATAAGGTAGAATCTGCCAGCCCCGACCCATGGGTGTCGTAAAAGTCGACTAAGTTCCGTGTATATAATTAACACCTTGAGGCACCCGAATCGTGAAGGGCAAACCACCGACAACAGCTTACCCAAAGAGGGTTGGTGTCAGGCAGGCGGTCGACTGTAAAACCTAAGCCAAAACCTAGCAGTATGGATTGGCATGTTGCCATTCCAATCACTCTAAATGTTCCTTTCCATCTCTTTTCTATATATTCATTTATCACCTACACCTTTACGGTGTGATTGATGATTATGAATCAAAAGGGAGTGGATGGCTTCGTGACGTCTGACCGATATGAACGGAAGAGGAAACATACTGCGCCGATCCAAGAAGGACTGGGAGCAGGGCAGGGTGAAGAAGAAGACTTTAGGCCATTACTGGATTCACTGGCCTAGAAAGAAGTGGAGAGACGATCTGGATTCTGGAGGCATACTGCAAGACATGGATGGAATTGGCTTGGGATCGCTCGAGATGGAGGGCTGCAGGGGAGGCCTTTTGCCCAGCAGTGGGATCTTATAGGCTAACAAAAAAAACTGGTTTCACTGACCCACATTTGGGTCATTTGGGCTTCAGCTATTTCCGTCTCCCTGGTAACAAAGGGTTGACACCGCCTACGTCATGTTTCGTGTTCGGCCTATCCGAAAGTTACGAAGGAATACCCAACAATATTATACGACACGGCATCTTTTTTCGGAACATTAATTTGATGCTAAATTTGGCGAACCTTTTTATATACGATATCACGCATCGAATGTTTCTGGAGACTCCCTCGGAGTTTAATAGTGATTTCGTATTTTTGTTGCAAACGCCACAATGGCGAAACGGAACGTACGCTCTGATAAATGTTCTGCGAACATCAAAGGGTCGGAACTGTACAGTGTACAGTCTACCACAAAAAGTCAAATTTTCTGAAATGACTCTGTGCCTATAGGGAGCGAAAAAAGTGTCCCTAACTCCCAAAGTAGTATCATAAAAGTCGACTGCCGTACTCGCCCCTGAATACAGAATGGCTGCTCAACGCTTGAGTCCTGCTTAACATTTAAGTGTTGTCCAAATTAACGTTTTTCCATACAAATTCTGACAGGTATTGTCCACTTAACTTTAGAAGTAGTACTCAAAATTTGAGTAGCGTTTCTGTATTCGGTGATTAGAGACATCAATTAACGATAATGAATTGCCGGGTCTATGGTCTTGATTTAAATTAAAAAATTTGACATTAAATACTCATTAAGGTTAATTGACGTCTCAGAGTGCGGCAATAGCAGTAAAAGATTCTCTGATGGATTTGATCCCATTAGAACGGGCTTCCAATGCAAGTCTGCAGACTATGCAACTTAGTTGTTCAACTTAATCGTATGTCTGCGGTCGCTCTTATACATTACTTACTTTGGGCTAGATGATAGGTTTTATACTAAAGGCGATGATGGAATAGTGAACTTATTCCAAATACCATAAAGTCTATTGTTGTCCGCAGAGGCTCGAGCACAAATATCAGGCCCCACAGAGAAGTATCTCAAGCCGGGGTCGACCCTGAGGTTACAGTGTTCCGTGGTGCAGACGACGGAGGCGCCAGCGTTTGTGTTCTGGTAAGTGTAGTGTAGTGTAGTGACAGTAATGCCTGGTATGGGACGCCACTTGCGCGGACACCTTAGCAATGTCCCATATTCCAGCTACCTCAGCAATGTCCGGATCGGCTGCTGCTTCCGCTGAATCCCTCAAACGGCGCAAATACCCCGGTCTCACAGGAGACTACCTATTTGAGCCATTTGGTGTATAGGCTCTGGAACCATGGGGTCCAGGTGCTCACCGACTTTTTCGGGATAATGCAGAGCGGCTACGTAAGACAGTAAGTGACAATAGCGCTGGTTTGTTTTCGAGCAAAAAATAGTCTCGCCATTCAGCGAGATAATGCAGCCAGTGTTATTGGTACACTTTCAGTCTAAAAATACCCATTTCACCTTTAATTTAGTTTTTTAGTATAGTATAATATTACAGAAGGCTCGAGTTCAATTCCCGCATCAAGACTATATTTTTTTCGATCTTTTTCTGAGATATTTTTCTATGTATATGTAAAACATACGGGTACGAATTGAGTAACCTCCTCCATTTTTTCGTCGGTCGAAAAGTGTTTGAAACCGAATTCACTTTGCGTTTACTGTGGAAAATCCGAAATTCTAATGGGACTATTATAGAGGAAAATACCAGGCTAACTAAGGTAACTCGATATAAATGGCTAATTGTCAATTGAAATCCTTCGTTGCCAAATGCAGCGTTGCCAAAAGCCGGCACGGCACTCAACTGAATTTTGGGTTAGGAATTTAGTTCTGCCATGGCTAAGTGGGAATTTACTGTTGCTATACCAACAACATTATACCCAAAGAGGGTTGGTTTCAGGCAGACGGCTGGCTGTAAAACCTAAGCCAGAACCTTGAGCAGTATGGATTGGAATGTGATGTCATTCCAATCACTCTCTCCCTTCATCGGTCTCTCGACATGGTCCGGTCCATCTCTTTTCTAGACATTCATGCATCACTACCACCTTTACGGTGTGGTGGATGATATAATTCAAAAGTGAGTGGATGGCTTAATGACGTCTGATAGTGTGTGGCGATACAGTCTACTTAAAGCTTCGCTTCTTTGTCGAAACCAGAACTAAAAACTGTACTTAAACAATTTAAACTGCAATACCTTCAAAAGTACTTTTTGACAAGCTTCAAGGGGAGATTAAACAAGCTGACAGAGTGTTTCATCAGTCAGAATGTCAGCCAACTTTTGTCAAAGTCGAACGAACGGGTCACCGGCGAGTGACTTTTAAAACTCATTAGTTATCTAAAGTGTTGGAATTTATCAGTAGGTACCGCAGAGTCAGGAATTGTTTATCCGGGATCCGTGAGTGGAAATTTCGGCGTTGATGTATCAAGGGATGTTCGCCATTTGTTTTATACTACAACGTGAAAGTTAGGGTATAATGTCGCATTAATTACATCATCTGTTAAAAAATTCATTACACAAATGAAGGTTCTAAAATGTTATGTGATAATACTAAAACAGAGGGTTTTCCAAATGAAAATCCGTTTATTGATATCTTGTGTCTCGATTACAATACATTTATGAATAGTCAAAACGCCAGAAATCTTTACAATCGAAAACTGTGTGTCTAACTGTCGTACTCAGAGACGTCAAATAACGTTAATGAGTACTTAACGTCAAAAAATGTCAATTCAAAACTAGTCGCTACTCTTGCCGGGTCTCTGGTCTAGATTTAAATGAACTTTTTTGACATTAAATACTCATTAAAGTTAATTGACGTCTCTGAGTGCGGCAGTAAGAGAGAAAAGGGGAATTCGCAGTATGTCTCAATCTATAATGTTGGATATCCAAAACCCTGCAACGCATTCCATATAAAAATTGATACTAAACGCGTCAAAGCTCCATGCCTCACTAGCAAAACGGCACGCAAGTAGAAATACATCACTGTCGACGAGATATGACATTGCAGGTGCATTGTAAATCTTGCACCAAATATAATCCCATAACTCGCCAATTACATAAACCGAAATATACTGTACTATTTGTCTCTTAAACAAACAACGTAAACATCTAAAGTACGAAGCAAAAAGATTCCCTCCAAATCCAAACATGCTCGCAATGCAGCTGCAATTCAATACGCTCCAAGCTCAGCTTCATTTCGACTAGAAGGAAATCTAATCCTCTGCTCCCGTTTCTTGATACCATAAGAATCCCATATTTCATCGCATATTCGCCAGTCTTAGAAGCCTCCCGTGTGACAGCACATAAAATATACAAACGGAGCGCGGCTTTCTAAATAAGCGAATTTAATAAAAGTCTCCTCAGTCCTCGGCGCGACTTATCCCGACACTTTTCGAAGAAAGAATTGGAATCCTCAAGGGGGATAGCTGAGAACACCAAGAAGCTCTCCCAGTGAAGCGTTTTATGTTACAGTGAAGTGAGGCTATTAATTTTTATTGACAAATTGTATCGATGATAGTAGCTTTTGTGTTTCTGCGACTTTCTTTTATTAATATTAATGGAGAACTGTATGTTTGGAAGCGAGACAGATTTATTGGAGTTCTCTGAAACAATGAAAGCGGGTAAACACAAGAAACAATAAAGTACTGAGCTCATTGCGATAATAAATAATATACAAGTCACTGGACTGATGTGATGAAAAGGGATGAATAGTACGTAACTAGAGATATTATATGTTAAATATTGTATGGACCTAGAATGAGAGGCAGACCAAAGAAGTAATGGATGGATTGTGGTAAATATCATATGAGGAATCGGGAGGTGTTCACGCTGAGCTCATGTCTGATAGAGGAACGTGGAAGAGGAATGCATTTTGCGCCGACCCTATTGAGAGTGGGATAAGGGTAGAGAGAAAAAGATACAAGTCACTAGAGATCTAACCTACTTTCACTGCCTTAGTAGTGATAATAGCACATGTAATTTGCATTGCTTGGAGTAGTTTAGTGCACCAAGATTTTTTTTTATGCCCAAAAAGATATAATATTTAAAATTTGGAGCTTATAATAATTATGTATAACAATTTCACCACAAGGATTTCTGTAAATCTGTGGATAATAAAACCTGTTAAGCTGTTCCAAGTGTTCCGAGAACACGGTTACGCTTAAATAATAAAACTCATAATTGCGTTGCTGAAAATAATTCACGTGAATCGGCATTGTTATTAATTTCGGAGCTTGTACTGTATGTACTGCCCGTGGTAGGGGAACTTAGTTATTCATAAGATAAATTAATAATTTAATTTTTAGATTAGAAGTGTGTTTTCGATTTAACGTGTTCTTTGAAACTGTAAACTTCTTTATCAGCGGTTCGTTTCACAAAATGTGGCCCAAATGTGTAGTTTGACATTCAGTATTCTACCTTATTCTTCTTGCCGTGTTCCCAGTTTATCTGGGTTCTGCGCAATATTATTTCCTCTTAGATTAAAATCGATCAGACGTCATCAAGCCGCTAACTCCCATTCACAACCTTGCGAGATAGATTATAATTATATATAACATTTTTTGTATGACACACTTTAAAGTCTGTTTGATTTTAATTTTAACATTATATAAATGTTAGAAAAATTAGTACAAAGATTTTAGTGGTTAGAAAAAGATTTTCGAAAAATTATGATCTTGAGGCGGGAATCGAACCCGTTGGCTTACAACGTGAAGTGTAAAGGTTAGAAGAATCTCGGCAAGTTAATTAGTATCTTGGGTGGCCGAGCGGTCAGGCACCTGCCCGGAGAGCAGCGGACGCGGGTTCGATTCCCGCCTCAAGATCATAATTTTTTTTTAAAGTCTGTGTTATTCACAAAAATTTTTCGTTACGCGATTTCTGACCCTGGACCTCTGAGCCGATAGCCAGCGATCCTATTATTCAACTGAACTGGCCCACAATTGTCCGTTAGACGAAATTATTATCAAGGTCACGGCTCTATAAGTTAGCAAAGCTACTCCTACTTTAGTCCAGTCGATAGGGTTCTCAATACCTTAGCGGCCCGAAGTAACGCCGCCTAACTTAGTTTGTAGCAACCAATTTAACTTAGGTACCTTTGGGAAGTTAGTTATGTCTGAACAATAGAAATGTGACTGGGCATGGTGTGAAATGAATTATTTAATCCACTTCAGTGACTTCGTGATAAGAAACAAGAAGTTAACTACTTGTGTCGAGTACGTATTAATATAACTTGTAAATTAAGATTATCTAAGTATTTAACGAAGAGGATCTCCATAGCGTAGTTCGGCCTGCGATTGCGTAAACTAAGTAATGTTTGATAAATCCGGTCATTGGATGGATGACCAAAAATATGTTATCTCTACAGGGTGAATTTGAAATCGGTCGACAAAATTTTACAGGACATTTTAACCGCTATAATGATCGACAGTTAAAATTGTAATGAAACATTAAGTAATAAAATACAAGATACAACAATCTAATAATTGCGTATTAGATTTATTAGTTGCAGTCGACGCACTTTGCGCTTGATTGTCGTACTTACAGCGTTCCACTACCTAGCCGCACGCACCCGTCGCTTAGCAGCCCGCGAATTACGAATGATTTTTTTAATTTTATTTAATATTAAGAATTTAATTTCATATTTTACTTACATAAATTTTTTTATTTTTTTATTTTTTATTTTATGTTTTTAAACTGTATATTTACCAGTTTCGAGTAAAAGAATAGGAAAATATTGATACTTTTTTTGTCAACTTAGATTTATTTTTAAACCTCTGTAATATAATGTTTAATAGCACTAGAACTCCCCATAAAAATTTGTCGATTCATTTTGATTTCACCCTGTAGTTCCTCCGTGCTTCGGTGGACACGTTAAGCCGTTGGTCCTGGCTGCATCTGCAGTCGTAATACGCACCAAGCGACACTGGGCCAACTTGCAAATAAATACTGGGCTATCTGGCTTATCTCCTTCTGTATTCACCCATAGAAAAGGCATGTGCCCCAGCAGTGGGGACATTAAACGACTGGTGACGATGATGATGAGTGTCAAAGGATTCATTGTAACCCTATGTTCTATCGTTGTCTATAATTTTTTGTTTTCTGTTTGTAATTCACAGTGGTCATTATGACTGTGAGGTGGATAAATTTACACAATGACATCATAAGCCTTATCTACATCTAAGCAAAAATATAACAAAGAAAAAAATGACAGAATCATTTCGAAATATTATTTGCGAGACAAATCATCAGGCATCATAATTTTTCCAATTCTTTGTATTCTTTCTTCCTATATTCGCATCATTCTCTACTGTAAGTCAAAGTCATGTTGTAACTACAGCTTAAGCATTCACAAGAGATATCGTTGCCAAGTCATTTGCATCGATCCAGTGCGTGGTGATGTCACGAGTCTAAACGCTCGAGTGTAATCATGAGATCAAACGCCTCTCGACAATTTCATCGATTTGGGAAGCTCTGTGACAATCTAGGAGGCACATTTTCGGTTTATCTTTTGAATGATTTGTGGACTTATGCCTAACAGCTTCACTGTGATGTAGGGCAAACGGATCCTAAACTTCTACTTGATGTTGGTACTTACATTATTCGGCTTAGGTTTAAAAATTAATATTTATTCTCAAAAAAGACAAAAAAGTAACTTACATAAGACCAGAGTTAAGTAAAAACCATTCGGTCGTCTGTTCATATAGATAGATTTATATAGATAGATAGATTTATTTATGGTAGTATTTAAACCATAGACTGTGAAACCTTTCACTTAAATAGGTACTAAAATAATTATTCGAAACACTGAACAATTTTTTCTACAACACGATTAGCCGATTTAGAGTTCAAAATATTTTAATAACTTTCATTTTTAATAATAATAATTTATATAGTTTGTGGTAAAGATTCTTTCACACTAAAACACGTTTTAGGAACAGTCAAAGCTTATCACCTTTTACCCTCAATCACTATAATTATTTATTTTCAAGCAGACGAAATTATTTCTGAGAATATAAAATAAACAAAGTCTTTCTACGAAACTTTATTTGTAGATATTTTTATCTAAAGATAATATTAATATCAGAACAGCACCAAAGATAGAAATTAAGTGTTCGACATAAAATATGCTGTCAAATGTGTTACTTTGTTTCAAGAATGTGTCATCATATTTCCGTCACAGTCCACAAGCAGACAGGACGACATAATAAAGGAAGACATAATATTTTCTGTTTATATACGGCAATAATATGGAGTACGTGACTTTACGTGTTTTCTTGTTCACATTATCTTCGAGATATTTGTTCTTGTATAATAAGCTCAACGTTTATCGGTAGTGACTAAATCCGGATTTTGGGTCAGAATCCTTATTAAGACGAAACCAACACTTCATTATGATTATGAATAATGAAGATTTTCGCAAAATTATTGCTCCATTTACGTTCTTATAGCTAATCTTACTTGTCACACCCACTGCTTGGGTACACGTGTACACTATCCAATATAATAATTGTCTTGAATTAATAGAATTGGTTATTGAAATAAAAAAATAAGCAAATGACAATATAGGTAAACAGGAATACTGACTATTAAATAGTGATTTGCATAATGGTGATGGCAAGTAAGACTTTTCTGGAGAGTTTTGTGGAACTGTGTATATATTTACACCCAAAGCTCCTCACTTGGTGTTAGTAAACCATTAAAAGCAGCGATCCCTTTAAGTTTTAATGTCAGGCAGGAAGCCTGATATAAAATCAAATCTTAGAGCTGCATGACAAAAGTCATTACACTGACCTAAATAATTTGCGAGCACACTAGGAAGAAGAAAGGTTTACCCGATCAGCGATTGACGACCAACTAAACTTATGTGTGATAGATGCAATTATAATAATATCATCAAAGTAGTAGTAGTAGTGAAATGTGAAAACCCAAATTATGTAAGTCCTCATTTTAACCTAGTGAAACCAAAAGGTAACATGTGTTTTCTTTTCAACAGGTACCACAACAGTAGAATGATAAACTACGACGCAGAACACGGTATCAATGTCACCACAAACCCCGCTGAGAGGCTGTCGGACCTGCTGATACCCGCAGCGAGCGTCTCCCACGCGGGGAACTACACCTGCGTGCCCAATAACGCGGTGCCAGCTAGTATTTACGTACACATATTCAATGGTGAGTTCATTATAACACACTTCTTCTTCTTCCTGCTTTGTTCCCAGTTTAACTTCCATTCACAACGGTCAGACCATCACACCTGAAAGGTGCTATTATAGAATAAGTATAGAAACAATTATGTATAAATATTATAATTATATACTCGTATTATAAATAAATCTGACCTTTCCCCCTTTAGGAGTAGGCGTAGAGGTGTTTTAACATCCACATTTCGCCAGCTTGTTTCATGTCCCATGTAATAAGAGGCGAACCTATTGCCATTCACAAGGAACTTTAATCGCAGTAATTTGCTATAGTCTGACAAGTTCGTGCGCCCTTCTGTGGTACGAGACAGTGGCGGGGATGAGGCACAGTAGAGCGCTAGTAGAGTAGAGTAGCTAGCGGGGGCAGGCGAGGCGGAGAGGAGCGAGTTTTCCCTCCTCCCCACATCGCCCGCCCCCGCTACCGTCTCTAATACCGCAGGAGGATCGCGCACGAAGTTGTCGGCCTATAGCATCGTGCACTGGAATCATGTGCGCTGTCCATTATTATTCTTACACCCGTATTCATAAACATTACTATGAGGTGCATTTAAGCACAGGGGCCCAAAAACCTATTCATAGACAATACTTGAGTGACAAAACGCATTGAGAAATGTCTTACTTCGCACAGTGTCGCAACTTTATGTATACAAGTATTGTTTTTGTGGATATGGGGGTTTGTCGCCTTGTACGACACCCACGAGGGAGACAGCGGTGGTGACAATTGTATTCTTCTCTGCCGTCACTATACGGCACGTTATAACTTAATGAGTTACTGCCGCACCCAGAGGCGTCAAATAACGTTAATCAGTACTTAACGTCAAAAATGAAAATTCAAAACTGTGTTGTAGACCTCTCTCAACAAGTGTCCAATCTGCTAGAACGAATAGAATACAAATGTATAAAACAGTGAACTTATATGGCAAACGTCATGTCAAATATAAGAGTAGTTGTCAAAAATGACATGTGTTTGATTGAAACGTTGTATGATGCTGTCAATTTGTTTCATTTTATTTTATTTACACCAATACTTAAAAATGATCTTAGAAAAATTTTCAAATAGTCGTTTAATAAGAATATTTCTTCAAACTTAGTTTTTACATTGGAAATAAAAAATAAATATGAATACCCTCCTTTCCTTCCGTTACCTAGTTGCCTGCCAAATTACATTTGAATCGGTTCACTAACTTTATACAACTGCTTCCGATCTGAAAATTGTAGAGCTTATTTAAAATAGATGCTGTAAAAGATTTGTGCAGTATTTCATTTATTTATTTTCAGGGGAAAATTTAGTAATTCATATTTTGACTCTCTTGCCATAGTTATTCTTGTATGTTTTATTATATTAACCTTAGTAGTTACTCAATGAGATACGTGCCTTTAATTAGTTTGTTATTTTAAGCCAATAGAAACGAGCTCATGGAAAACAAATCAATGAAAATAATACGACAGTTTATATTTCTGACTATCATCTCCCATCTTATCTCTTTGATTCGCTGTTTCGTTCGAAGGTATACTCTTAGAACTTCATTTATAGCAACTCATTGATGTTGGAGTCAAAGATTAATGTGAATTAAATAACAGCGTTAAGATTTAAAACTAACTTTATACCGCAAGATTTATTCAAAGGAAAATGCTCTTATTTTTCCAATTCTAAATCTGAATGTAGCTTGGCACAGTTTACATCTATACTCTATACTTAATATTATAAAACTGAAGAGTTTGTTTGTTTAGTTAAACGCTCTAATCTCAGAAACTACTGGTTCAAATTGAAAAAATCTTTTTGTGTTGTATAGTCCATTTACTGAGCCAGGCTATATAATAACCGATTTTAACGCGAGCGAAGCCGCGGGCGACCACTAGTCTTTTCTAAAATCTTTCCAATTCTAAATCTGAATGTAACTTGGCACGGTTTTACATTTTCTCTATAAGCTGAATGAACCGATAGGAAACTATTCGATTAAGCTCCTTGTTTTTCAAACGCTCGTTTTGCATCTGCGGAATTCTCGCCAGATAAATCTACGTATATTGTGGAGCGCGCGTGGGAGCGAATAGAAATTTTGATTTCTCTTTTATGGAAAGTTTAATTTTTCACAATGTAGAGAGAGATACTTCAATATTGAATAATGCATGAAAATGCCGAGATATTATGAGATGGGCTTGAAATTGTGTTGGTTTTGTTAAACTCTGGTGTAGAGGGTGAAACTATTGCCATATAGCGGTTACGTAAATACCAGTTACCGTAATCTAGGGACAAACCGTGTGGTGGTCACCCATCTGTGCCTCGGGTATCGTACAAGGCGAACAACAGTGATAATGATAAGGGCATAAGCGTTCTTATTATACCATCTAGCAATAAACCGCGACTAGAGGACGCCCGCGGCTTCGCTCGCATTAATGTCGGTTATTATATAGTCCTCGTTAAATGGACCATCCAATACAATAATAATTTATCAATTTGAGTCAGTAATTCCTGAGACCCCTCATAACATGGATGAAATGTAGGTTGCACTACATACAATTCCAATTGGATCTGTTAATCTCCAATTAAACGGATATGTAAAAAATGTGCCCTATTCCAGAATAGCGATGAGAGACAGAATCGATTCGCAAGCCACGGTATCCGAGCAGATTCGATTTGAAGCGATACATCGGTTTGTTTTTCTCTTTTCAAGCCCACAATTGGAAGGCCTGTATGGTCTGATGATATCTCTGATGAGCCTATCGATACCATCATAGCTAGCATTGAAACAATCTGCTTTCAATGGATATGTTATATTGAATGTTTTTCCGGTTTCGATACTTCCTTGTTTATTTTTACTTCCTTCCTTTTCGGCATAAGACATTTATATGTTATCCGTATCATACTTTTATTTGGGTTATAAACCTTCGACTATATCGATAACGTTCTTATGATAAGTGGTAAGCGCAGTGGGAAGTTCCCACTGCGCTTACCTGCGGATAAGAAATTTCCGTAATTGTATTGTCAATTAAAGACAATGTAGCGGATACGTCTTAGGGCTACACAAACAAAGTATCGAGTAACCAAGCAGTGGGTTTTAAACAACAATTGATCCATAAGACTAGAACTAATCTAGTATTGATCTGGCTTAATTACAAAGTAATTTTGTTCTTAATAACCTAAGCTGCTGGTGGAGAGGCCTTTAGAGTATCTACTAAGTTTTTTGGGGAAGGCGAAAACCTTGAATGATTCTCAAACACTCTACCCAAATAATAAGGAAATGATTAGCCGTGTGGAGACTGCAGAACAGAATACAATTGTCACCACCCCCATCTCTCCCGTGAGTCTCGTACAAGGCGACTATGGTAAAGACAGCGATTAGTAATGGGCAGCAACGTTTCTCTTAAACCACCTAGCAATATAATGAGATTTCGTGCCTGATATATGGCAATAGACTCGCCACCCTCATGGAACCTAAACTAAACTACCGGCAAAGACCGGGCGTTAATTCACCTCTGCCTACCCCTTGGGGGATATAGGCATCATTTATCCATACTAATATTATAACGCTGGAGAGTTTATTTGTTTGTTTGGTTGGTTGAACGCGCTAATCTCAGAAACTCGGGTTCAAATTGAAAAAAAATTTTTGTGTTGGATAGTCCATTTATTGTGGAAGGCTAATTATGCTATATAATAACCGACATCAACTTACGACATAAACAAATTAGTGTATGAATAGTAACACCCTATTCTCTTTGTCCACAGGTGAAAACCCTGCCGCGATGCAATCATCATCGCCCGACTTCGCCCGTCTGAACCTCCACGACATTTCATTACTAATCCTCATACTCTTCCACGTCATACGGTGACAATACTAGCCGGGAACATCACTTATTTCTAATAGACTTACAGTCCAAAGTCGTGTGGCTGAGCGACGCTTATGAGCCACAAGAGTGTGTCTGTGAAATTGTGACTCAATCAAAACTGGACTTTACGAGGACGAAGCTAACGTCTTAAGTGGTATGTGACTCATTAAAGTGATAACTTTTAAGATCTTTATGAAGTAATTGTGTTTTAGATAAAGACTGTTTTGTTGTTTTAACGTGAATGCAGTAAGGTTCGTTCTGGCTTAGTTAAGCTTGGAAGAATAGTTCGGGAGCTGCGGTTTGGGGATGAGGAGGCAGCTGCCGATAGGGGACACAATACATTTAATCTGCTGTTATCCTACGCCCCCTGTCAGCGAGCAAATATGTTCTACTAGGGGGATTTTTTGGAAGAGGAGCTAGCGCAGTGGCACAGCGCGCTTGGCCTGCGATTGCGTAAACTAAGCAATTTCGCTAAGGCCGGTCATTGGATGGGTGACCAAAAATTTATTATCTCGAGTTCCTCCGTGCTTCGGAAGGCACGTTAAGCTGTTGGTCCCGGCTGCATCTGCAGTCGTTAGTACCCACCAACCCGCACTGGGCCAGCGTGGTGCATGCTTCCATCCATAGGGAAGGCCCGTGCCCATTAAAGGACATTAAAGGGCTGGTGATGATGATGATGATGAGGGGGATTTTTAGTGGGTAGTAGGGGAATGACTTTACCCTGAATTCCACATACCTCACACGGCGTAGTCGCTGCTGTCGAGAAAGTATGCATAGATGCATTTCACCTATAATAAAAAGCAAAAAAGACTGGTGGAGTCGAACTGCAAACGGACTGGAACAGCTGCGGTTGCAGTCGTAACTGCATCAAAACTGCAAATTTGTGGACGGCGTTCAGTCGAAATTACAATGCAAATATCTATTTTATTTTGGAAGACTATTTTGTTTTAATGTCTGAGATGGACATGTAAAGACACCTTTTATGTGAAGGGATTCCGTTAACAGTGTGGTGACGGCAGAGTAGAATTCAATTGTCACCACCCCAAATCTCTCCCGTGGGTGTCGTACAAGGCGACTAAGGATAAATCAGTGATAAGGAATGGGCAGCAGCGTTCCCTCTTATACCTTCCACTTAGCAATATACTGCGATTTTTGTGCCCGATAAATGGCAATAGGCTCGCCACCTATTACATGGGACCTGACTTAATTGGCGAAACGTGGGTGCTAGTTCACCTCTGCCTACCGATTCGGGGATATAGGCGTGATTTATGTATGTATGTACGTATGCCGTTAACCTACAATTGGGTCACGAGTCCCAAGCGCTGCTACTGACTTCCCCCTCTGCCACACTATGGACCCGGCACCCGCACGGTGTCACCATGGAATGCTAAGAGGTTTCGTCTCTAGGTACTTACTGCATTTACTTTAGGACGATAATTGGCATACGTGGAAATGAAATGTCTCTGCGACACTTAGATGCGAATTTTCTACATGCATAATTAACGACGTCTTTACCTACATCATCCTACATTGTTCTCAGTTCATTTGTGATTGTAGCAGTATGTCCACTGCCATGCTGTCCAGTTGCGATTTAATGGGAATAAAAATCGCCTGCAGTATTATCAATATTACACAAATTATGGGTTGACTGGAAAAGATCTCTTTTAGAGATAAGTTCGCCCTTGCAATCCATGTATGTGACAAGTTTTATTATGTGTGTTTATGTGCAATAAAGAGCATTATAAAAGCGCCTTCTGAGTGTCGCAGAGATCATTATGGACGAACTGATTTTTAAGAAAATGGACTGCATTAGTAGTTATGTTCACAGTTGGACGAATCGACACACCAAGTTACCTAAGTTCTTTCATTATGCAGAAAATGATTGTATAAAGAAATTATTTTAATTGTCTTTGTAAAGTAATGGTATTGATAGCGATGTAATTGTATGTGAGTGAATGGTGAGTGAATGGTGTCCGAATGCATTAAAGTCCGTTCCAATCAAACATTTTAGAAATTTTAATGTGTACAGTCTTAAGTGAAATATATTCATTGTACTTGACTATCATCCGAATACAGAAACACGACTCAAATTTTGAGCACTGCTTATAAAGTTACGTGGACAACACCAGAGTTCAGAATTTGTATGGAAAAACTTAAATCTTGACAATATTTTTCAAAGTTAAGCTAAGCTGGCTTCAAACTTTGAGCAGCGTTTCTGTATTCGGGGGATGAAACCTATTCGTTTCGTGTTTAACAGAACATTTCAAATGGATCACATTCTCAAATAGATTGATGCTACAAGCGAAAAAAATGTTGTAAAACAAATTTTATTTAGTTAAGTTAACAAAATTGTTAAGTGAAACTGTAAAAAGTGTTTGTTCACTATAAATTATTGTGTGAATATAATATTATATAAAATATAGTAATTGTGATGAACACCCCATGTGAATGTTAAATTGTAAATAGTTAGCTAAGCGGAACAACATTTAAAATATACATTACTGTTCATTTATAAAAATGGTTTTAATTGTATTTTCCTTTCTATATTTATAAATAAATATTTCTTACACTCACACCTATCATCTAGCCCAGTGATTCCCAAAGTGGTCCATGTCCACGGGAGACTCAACGCGAGTCTACAATAAATTAATTAACCAAACAATTCTCACATTTTTTTTCCGATAACTGTTAATATAGGGTTGGGGCCGAGGTTTTGGAATTTAGTGTAGCTACACGGGGTCCACCGCATTCAACGAATTATTGAAAGGGGTCTTTGAGAAAAAACAGTTTGGGTACCTCTGTGCCCAAAGTAAGTAGCATCAGCACTTTTATGAATACTAGATGACGGTCAAATTTTATTAGTGACTCGAGAGCAAAATTAAAATATGTCTGTGTACCAGGATTCGAACCCGGGATCTCTTGGCAAATTAATTGGATGACAGAATATTTTATTGCACGTGGTAAAATATTTTTTACCTTTACGCCGCACTCAGAGAGTCAATTAACGTTAATGAGTACTTAGTACTTAAGTCAAGAAATTACAATTACAGACTAGTCGCTATTCTTGCCGGGTCTATATGGTCTAGATTTAAATGATTTTTTTGACATTAAGTACTTACTTAATAAAGTAAATTGAGTTCTCTGGGTGCGGCAGTTCGACATAGACCCCCTTATTATAAAACATGGACTAAAGTTAGTCATTGTTTAATAAAACGGATGCAGTCACTTTTATTTGCTGAATGAAAGACAGAGTTACCATCAATTTTAAACCGTGACTAACTTTAGTCCATGTTTCATAATAAGGGGGTTAATGGCAAAAGAAGCTGATTAAAATCACCTCACTAATGAGAAGCGTAGCTTCCTTACCGGGATAGCAGCATTTTGAAGGTTGAAATAACATTACGTCAAGCTCAGGGAACCCTATTAATTCTGCGGGACACGCCATAAATCTCATGGTACAATGACTTTAAATTGAGGAAAACAGTCTGGGGGGTAACGAGAAAGCGGATGAATTAACGCGCTAGTTAAATCAGTAATAAATACACCTGATAAGGAACTTCGAGGAGGCCTAGCACGTGGACAAAATCTCTCTCTATCACTTGACAGTGTTTTGTCTCGGTATTTAGTGGGAGTTGGGGCGAGAAGAGAATATTTTATTTTCCCCGGGGAGATTTCATTTGTCCACATCCCGCGCTACGGGACTGAGGAGGTTGGCCAGCGTGATGACGGAACCCCTCTGGACAAGAGGAAGATATATTATGCGAACGAATAGAATAGAACTCCATGAAACTGACCTTAAGAAAGAAAGAAAGATTTTTTTTTATTGAGACACCACAGAGAAACAAACAAATATTACTAAACATAAAACATGTCTCAATCGGTCCCAGCTCAGCATATTGCCAGCCTCGCGACTAGCGCTGGTCTTCCGCTGGAACCATTTTCAGGAACATAATAATAATTTGAGTCAAAACACAAGAGTAAATTAATACTGTTATTTAAAAACAACGATTTAAAATATAATATGGCTGTAAGCGCACAACTCCTTTACCTTTTGCCGTCAGAGCTTTTTAAAAAGGAATAGGTAGAGGTGTAAAGGTAAAAACAGAAGACATGGCTGTACAGGCTAGATCTCTTTGCCCTCCCTAATAAAAATAATAAAAAATTAAAAACAAAAGAGTGAACGGGACAAACCTATTTGTGTGACAGACAACAACAATAACATAATCTAGAGATAAAAAATCAGTCGTGTCCAATCTGTCTCTAACATTGACATTTGTATTCTATTCACCGATGGCTAACGTAACCAATTGTCAAATTCTTGACCATTGGTCAAATAAATTAACTACAGCTTCCTCTAGGGTTTAGCAAGACGGCTGTTGGTTAAAGTCATTGTCATTTCTGTCATTGCTGTTTATTTCGAAGCTGTAGTCAAACAATATGGATTTAAACAATGTAAATTACTTTTATGAATCAGAAAGTTTGAAAAAACGGATCTTATAGTCCGGTAATAGCACCATCAATTTCTGTAATCAGACAGCGATGAGTAATGGGCAGCAGCATTCCTCTTATACCACCTTTATTAGCACCATTAGACTGCGATTCTATGTGCCCGATAAATGGCAATAGGCTCGCCACCTATTACATGGGACCTAACTTAATTGGCGAAAAGTGGGTGTTTAATTTACCTCTGCCTACCCCTTCGGGGATATAGGCGTGATTTATGTATGTGTATGTATGTAATTTCTGTAATTCTTCTTTGCTGAAGTTAGTACTGCGGTCCCTTGACACAAGAAATAAATTATTATAACAAAATAAATTCCTAGATTATTTAACCATGAAAGTATAGTCTGCGCGCGAGCTCCGCGGAATCGGGGGCTGAGGAAGCGGGCGGGTGTGCGCCGCGCCCGACTATCGCTCCATACCCCGCACTCTCCCTAGTGTACACGCGCCAGTTTCCTCAGTCCCCGATTCCTCCGAGCTCACGCACCTGCCTACGGAATGTATGTGTAAGTATTGAAGATGAAATTTGACAGGAAACATAAGTTAAAGGTTCAATTTCTTATTACCTGACATTTTTCTATATACCGTTAATATATTTTTTAATTAACACAACGAATGCAAATTGCAAAATGTTAAATCAAGACAAAAATTACATGCAGTCAATATAATCACACGCGAAATCTGCTTCTTTTTTCTATGGCGTTTCCTTTATGATTTCGAGAATATCGCGTGTTCCGCTCAGACTTTTGTAGCTTAATGATTTCCCAGGCTGACTCCGCTTGCAATTACTCAGTATTGTGAAAGTACAAGGTAACTATAAATCATAATATCGACTGTCCAAATTAACCATTACCATCCACGCGAAAATAAACCGTCGAACGTCATCATCTAGACAGTTTCAATGTCAGAATAGAACGTATCTAATAATCACTCACTCAGTTAACAAATGATGTCACTTGAAAAAATAGTACCCATATTTTTATAAGGGAAACAATGTTTCATTGCACTGGCAACAAACTAACCAATGGTCAGACATAACTATTGGTAAAATTGCCTTCAAAAAATGAAAAACGTTTTAACTATAGTAGAAGTAACAAATTGTTAAAGACGACTTGACTATAAATAGATATGGATAGTTAACTCAACCAATTGTTAAAAACTGTTACTAATTGCTAAATATCAGTCTGATATGTAACCATTAGTAACAATTTTAGTTACTAATGTTACTAATGGATAGTATCAGTCTGATATAGTGACTATTGTTAAATATCAGTGATATTTAAAGATAAGTAAAAATTTTTAACAATTGGTTAACAGTTAACTATGCATCAAAAAACTGGCCCTTAGTGTTGCTATAAAAAATACAATTAGTATCCACCGTCATAATATAATATAACACAAGACTAATTACGATGAAACTTAAATCTCCGAAATATACGATTAAACTTAAAGCATTTATTTTGCCCAGAATAAGAAAATCCATAATGTCGCATCATGATGCCGCCTTAGAAACGTTAAAACTGAGATAAAATCTGAATTTGCCCAATAAGCTATCAGATTCCCCGTATAGAGCCATAAAAAATTCAATATAGGGCTTTCCCCAACCAAGATTAGAATGAAACGACTTAAAGGAGTAAGTTAAACAAACATTCGCAAGGTCATAAGATAAGTCCGGCTCTTCCTTATGCAGGGACCTCCACTGAAATTACCATTAAATATAACGGCTTACTCCGCCACAGTAAAGAGAAGATAACAGTACCTTGACTGAGCCATTCCTATCGATCTTCGGGCGACTTCTACTCATAACTACACCTTCTATTGTACTCAGTTGAGTGGAACAAGGCATTTTCTTGTTATATTACTTGTTATAATATAGTGGATAAATGACTGGCCGTGTGGTGACGGCAGAGTAGAATACAATTATCACCACCCCAAATCTCTCCCGTGGGTGTCCCGTGGGTACAAGGCGACTAAGGATAAATCAATGATGAGGAATGGTCAGCAGCGTTCCTCTTATACCACCTAGCAATAGCAATTTACTGCGACTTTTGTGCCCGATAAATGGCAATAGGCTCGCCACCTATTACATGGGACCTAACATAATTGGCGAAACGTGGGTGCTAGTTCACCTCTGCCTATCCCTTCGGGGATATAGGCGTGATTTATGTATGTATGTATGTATAAATGACTCAGCACGTCGACTTTAAAAAAACTTAAAAGAACAAATGGGGATATGAAATTTTTCTTTATCCTGACTATCCCTCTTAAAATTAGGCCGTACGCTATCTGCTCGCGCCAGCAAATTATTTTTGGTATCTTCGAATTCTAAATTGGACTGTATGAAATTGGTACTTACAACAAAATGAGGAAATCGGGAAAATGCAAGCACTGACCTGGTATTGCAGATTTACGCTTATAAAGCAGCAACTTCAAGCTCCTGCTCGTTCCTACGAGCAACAGCAGCGGCGAGCTCAGTCTACTTCTTGTCCAGGTCTTCAGTAACCGCGAGATTTTCACCTTGCCTATCTTGTGGCATTCGCGGAAGGCACGACACATTCGAATTTATAACGACACAATGTCAGAGATTAATTTTTATTGATTTTCCGATCAAATTTCTATCTATTCGAGAAGCGTAATGTCACTCGTGCGGGCGGTAATTTTCAACAAGCTTTGGCAGCACTGGCGACCGCCTCGCGAAACCTAAATTGGTAGTACATGCATAAGGATGGCGGGTAGGTTTGAATTTTGTACCATAATACATACATAAATCAGGCCTATATCCCCGAAGGGGTAGGCAGAGGTGAACTAGCACCCACGTTTCGCCAATTATGTTAGGTCCCATGTAATAGGTGGCGAGCCTATTGCCATTTATCGGGCACAAAATTCGCAGTACATTGCTATTGCTAGGTGGTACATGCTAGTAGGAACGCTGCTGCCCATTCCTCATCATTGATTTATCCTTAGTCGCCTTGTACGACACCCACGGGAGAGATTTGGGGTGGTGACAATTGTATTCTACTCTGCCGTCACCACACGGCATATTTTAGGTGCCATAATACGTAATGCTGTAATAATAAATATTGGCGTAACCACTATCCCTCAATGTTTATGAAATTCTTGGAATGTTAGAATGTTCTCCTTTTTCTTCTTTCCGCCCTGTTTATCTGGGGTCGGTTTAGTATGTTTCCTCTTCCATTTATATCAGTCGGATGTCATCAAGCCCTCCACTGCTTATAATAAATATTGCCTAATCCATCACACAGACGGAAAGGTCTATGGCGAGAGACCGATGGACGGAGAAGAGAGTGATTTTTTTTTCACTCACACCTATGATCTAGCCCAAAGTATGTAGCCTAAGCACTTGTGTTATGGATACTAGATGATGGACATATTTTTAATATAATTATGTATATAAATGTTGAAAATATACTACATAAACATATACACAACCATAACTCGGAAACAAACATTTGTGGTCATCACAAAGTTTGCCCCTACCAGGATTCGAACCCGGGACTTCTTGTCCAATACCCAGCAATCTAAGCATTCGACCAAGACGACCGTGCCAATGACAACATTCCAATCCATACTTCTCGAGGTTTTGGCTTAGATTTTACAGCCGGCCGCCTGCCTAACACGATCCCTCTCTGGGTATGATGTTGTTGGTGGTTCGCCCTCCACCATTCGGGTGCCCTAAGGTCGACTTTTACAATACACTCAGGGCTGGTACATTCTACGTTATTTTTTCGCTCACATGCCAGCATCAAAGGCTGTTAGAATCTTCTTACACATGATATTATACTAGGTATTAAGCTCCTTAATAACGACCAGTAAAACAGAAGATGGCGACGTAGCTGTATTTTCCGCATGATGGCTCCTAGTTTCACGCTCAAAGCACTACCTGTCTCAACTGGCACTATAAACTTTCATCATTACAGACATTGGAACGGATTATTACTGTGTAATACCTTCTTTGGGATAAGTACGTTGCCGGATATTTCTCCGGAGTTGTCTCGTGGCAAAGCGAAATTTCTGTAGACTCTTGTGTCCTAATACGTTGATATTTCTCTAGATTTTCCTCGAAGTATAAACCTATAATCTTATCTATATTTGTTTTCTTGGGGCAAGGTGAAAAAAACTAAACTGCTACCTAACTAACGGTTATGTTAAATAAACATACTCTTTAATTAAAACTTTTCTGTATTATGTGTCAACAATAATTTATGAAATGCCGAATTCAACGACCTGCGACATGTATATGTTCCAGTCTTAGCCAGTAAAACCACTTTTGACTGATATTAGGAAACATAAGTTTTGACGTATGCTTTTCATTAAACTAGGTATTATGCTAACATAACCTAACCAACGGCACTGGGGTGGAGTATGGAGGAACTTGAGTTAAGAGATATATTTGGCTCTATCCGTCAGTTAGGTCAGACACACCCACGTTTTGTCAATTAAGTCAGGTCCCTTGTAAATAGGTGGCGAGCCTATTGCCATTTATCCGCATCACATTGCCAAATGGCATAACTGCCATCCGGCAATGTACTGTTTAAACATTATAGTCACTTTGTCCGACACCTGCGGGAGAGATTGGAATGTTCTTTAATTTTCTTCTCTGAGAGACCTTCACTGCATCGACCTGGTTTTTTGAGGAAGGCGAGACCTTCTCCTCAAGCCTTGTAGTCGAGCACTCCCTGTGATACCTACACAGCAGGCGGCCCCATGGAGAGACGGCATCCCCCTGGGGAGATAATACTGCCGCGGAGAGCGTCACAGGGCGCCCGAGGCGGAGCTTGAATTGTCTACTCTAATCTGCCGTCACCACACCGGCACCGGTAACATAATTATACAGTCATAAATCCGAGAACTTAACGCAGTTTTCACTCGAAAAGAGACTTACTGACTAGTCCACATTCCTGTGCGCCACTCACCTTCCGTCGTGACTACGTGACTAGGTTCCGTGATCAGACCAATCAATAACACCACTTCTGCAACTAAATTAGACGAGACCCCCCAAGATGGACCCCCAGATTTGTAACCGAGACGAACGGTGTCATTGTCAGCGGGAAAAATGCAAATTTACGGTATAATTTTTGAGAGACGTCGATTTTTTTGCGCCGATTAGGGCGATATTTCTCTGCGTGTCTCCAAATCGCCACCCTAAAGATGTATGAGGATCTTAATCGGGTCTGTGGAGCGTTACCGCTTTTATGAAGGCGACGTGTCTGCCATCTGAGGTATTAATACTTTCTTGACAAATTCAATGGTTGAAGGAAACCTTTACCTACCTAACTAACACCGTATGGCAAGGCAAAACATTTGGACGTAACTTTTAATACAATTATTACTATACCGTAGCGTAAAACATACCTATGGCTGTGTGGTGACAGCAGAGCACAATAAAATTGTCACCACCGCATTGAGTTATAAATAGTAGTTCAATGCACCACCCCCATCTCTCCCGTGGGTGTCGTACAAGGCAACATAGGGTAAATACAACGATGAGCAATACTGCGAATTGGGTACGCGATAGATGGAAATAGGCTCGCCACCTATTACATTATAATAATAGGCGAATGGTGGGTGTTAATACACATCTACCCACCCCTTTTAAATACATAAATCACGGCTCTTTATCCCCGTACATACGAGTACCTACTATAGTGATGAACATGGTTTTATAGATTTTGGTAATTAGAAAAAGTTCGAAAAATTATTTTTATATTATTATGTTTTAATTTTTGGAACTGTTTCTAACCGCCTAATCTTTGTACAAATTTTTCTAACATTTATATAATGTTGACATTAAAAATCGAATAACATGGTTTCACTTTTAGATACATATTTTTTTCGTTACAATACGGCTCACACCCGCGGCACATCTTTAACGGCGACAACTGAATATGTTGTTTGTAAATATCTTTTCACGGTTCACGTCAAAACAAAATATATATTACCACTTTCCTCGCATGTAAACAGAGAGATTGCATCTACGTCAAGGATCTAATTTCATACGCATCTAATGTACGATCTGGGAAGGAAGAAATAGGTTAGGACAGTATAAATAGGTTATACCACCTAGCAATGTAGGTACTGCGACTTTAGTGCCTGATAAATGGCTCGCCACCTATTACGTGGGACCTGACATAGTTGGTGAAACGTGGGTGCTAGTTCTCTGCCTACCCCTTCGGGGATATAGGCGTGATTTATGTATGTATATATAAATAGGTTATTTAACGCAAAAAGGACACAACTGAACAGCATTCTGTGCAGTGACACTTTGTATTTTAAGAGAGGGAGAGATTGGGGGTGGTGACAATTGTATTCTGCTCTGCCGTCACCACACGGCGGCACCAGATACAATTAATAATAGCGATGTATAAAAGGAATCTGCTGGAATTAATGAACAAAACATGCTTCTAAAAGAGAAACTAGACACAAAAAATCTAGGTTGCAGATTTCTAGATCTCTTGACAACAATTAACTTTTGTGACCAGAAAGTGGCATTTTACGCCAGCTACTTTCTGAAAATCCCACTTCGTAGTCAGGCGGTGACATAATTTTTTTTACTTACTGATCCATCTGCCCCTGATCGCATTGAGTTATAAGGTAAATTAGAGACGCTATATAAAATATACGCCAAACAAAAATATTCTCCCAACTCAAATCTACCTACGGTGGCGGGGTGTGCGGGGCCAGCGGGCGAGCGTGGCGTGGAATCAGTTATATGCTGCAGCGCTAAACAAACAACATAAGCGCTAACACAATTAGCAGTCGATTATCGTCTTACCAAAGTATTAAAACATCCAGCGCTGATCTCTGATAGAATACAGTTTTCTGGCGGCCAAAACATCGTAAGCGCCGCCGATTTCATGGCGCTTACGCGTTTCTTTCAACGCAGTCTAACAAAAATATCCTTATAGATTAGATTATGCATCGCAAATGTGGAATTATGCTATTAAATTAATATTTGATATGTTTTAATTAATATTTTGTTTCAATTAACGATGATAAGTCACACCACTATCTTTTTGTTTTGTTTTTGATTCATTGTTGCATGTTTTTAACACGCAAGAAGGCATTTTTAGATCGATTTGTAGCCACAATTTGGCAAGCAGTTGCTTCGAGCGTTGGCGAATGACTAAATGAGTTGTTGCTCCGGAGCATCAACGCACGGACTACATTTCTTGTTTGCGGTGTCGCTTCTATACGCTAGTAATAGTAGTTAAATGCCTGATCGCATAATAAACAATTATGCGAACAGTCAAATACTTGCGGTCTGAGACATTATTTGGTTTACCGCCGTTGGTAATGAACGATTGTTTTATTTCCACTGCAACCTAATTTTCGAGAATCACTTCTCCTTATTCGTAATAAGGATTGGTATTGAAATAAATTTTCCCTAAACGTATCGCTTGATTTAATTCAACAATCTGATTCTAATTGAAATCTCCTGATTAGCGTCATTGAAATCGCGCCAATGAAAATAGATTACGTTTCCAAAATAAATTTCGAAATCAGAATTAGAACTAAAGATGCTTCGAGAAAATTGGATTACGCAGGGTACATCGCAGAGGTCGAACGAATCATGAGCTTATACAGCAATTTAAGTGGATTTAAGAAGAATAGGTTATTCGTCGGAAAAAATTATAGGACATCGAACTTTCCTGTCTAGCGGTAAGAGGAAGTTAAAACAAAGTGGAAATTATATTTGCCAATCAGAACCATAGTATAATACCAATAGGAAACATAAGAGAAAATAATTATTGAAAATATGAATATTTGCTCTAGTAACGCTGTAATAGAGGTTCTTTCGCACATGTTAATTACCTAGTTGGCTTACTCCCGAATACAGAAAGTTGAGTTTAACATTTAAGTATTGCCAAAGTATATATAATATTCTCTGACAGGTATTGTCTTAACTTTATAAGCAGGGACCAAAATTTGAGTAGCATTTGTGTATTCCGGGGTTAATCACTCAAATAACATTGCTCAGAGCAAAACTGTCTGGATTTGTGTTACAAACGTGCGAACAAGCGAATGGACGTAAATTTAGCGCTGCAGTGCAGAAATTGACGCTTTCCTCACCAACAAGTTCAGTTTCTGCTTACGTGGCAGTCTGGGCGAGATTCCGACTAGTTCCCGGCACTTAAATTGAACCAAAATTAAGATCGTCAGCGCAAGTATAATTGAAAGAAATGTGTCTAAACTTAATTTTGAACGCGCAAAAACGGGTAGCTATCCCTACGTTGCAATGGTTACAACACACTTCGCACGCATCTCATACAAAACCCCAATTAATACTTGAAAATATGGAAACAAAAGGATTTCTAATACTCTCCATTCCTCAATTCAACATTAATATTTATGGTAAAATACCTGTCAGAGTTTGTATGGATAAACGTCAATTTTGACAATACTTAATTATGTTAAGCCGGACTCATACTTTGAGTAGCGTTTCAGTATTCGAGGGTTTAAGTCACATGGGTTTCGTCTCTTATGCCCATGTCATGAGGTGTAGACGAGGAGATGGCGAACAGTCGCCTTGTACGACCTCTGTAAGCCTAGCACGGGACGTGGACCAAATCTCTCTAAGCCACTTGACATGTTTTGTCTCGGTATTTAGTGGGAGTTAGAGCGAGTGGAAAATATTTTCGTTTCCCCGAGGAGATTTCCTCCACACCCCGTGCTACGGGGACTGCTGGAGATATCGGGTCACAAAATGCCTAGATTTGTCATTTCCCAAAACAATCGAAAATGCACATACAGAACATGCAGAGGTACAGCAGGTAATGCGATATACATACATATATAAATCACGCCTATATCACCGAAGAATTAGGCAGAGGTAAATTAGCACCCAAATTTCGCCAATTATGTTAGGTCATGTAATAGGTGGCGAGCCTATTGCCAATTGCCATCGGGCACAAAAGTCGCAGTACATTGCTAGGTGGTATAAGAGGAACGCTGCTGCCCGTTCCTCATTACTATTTCATCCTTAGTCGCCTTGCTCGGCGCCCACGGGAGAGATTTGGGGTGGTGACAATTGTATTCTACTCTGCCGTCAACACGGCTTCGGCTAGAGCGATTGGTCACAAAATTGCTAGTTTTGTCATGTCCCAAAACAATCGAAAATTCATACACAAGGTACCTTCTGGTAATGCGATATCTAGTTTTAGAAGAGCACACGTAGAAGCAGCTTCCGTCAAATTAGGCTCCCTCAAAGCCGTTGATTAAATAACTTGTTAATCTGAACTTAATTATAACCGGGTGAAGCCAATTAACGAACGGAAGACGTAATTAATACCTTGTTCGTTGAACTTATTTAATTAGACATTGAAATTTTTCGCGCCATTTTCCGATGACGAAACAATAACCGGGGCATTGATGGGGAAACCCATTACTCCGGTACCTACCTGGGAAATTTTATTGGCAAAATTTAAATATCCGATTGACGGCGTTAATTTTCATATTGGAGTCATTTTACATACAGTCAACAGCACGTGAGACTACCACAAAATGGCAAAATTTCTCAATCGATTTTGTGCTCTATTTTTACCAAGTTACGGTTGACAATCGATTGAAGAAATTTGACAGTTTTGGGTATTCTGAAGTGCCGTTGCTACATAAATAAGTCACGCCTATTTAATTTTATCGTCGAAAGGATAGCAGTGATGAATTGACCCACGCTTTGCCTTCTATGCTAGATACCTTGTAATAGGGGGAGAACCCATTGACATAACTATACGGGTTCGTAAACCGCAGTATATTGGTAGGTAGTACAATAGGAACGCTGCTGCCCATTCCTCGTGACTGTTTTAACACTTACTGCCGCACTCATAGACGTCAATCAACTTCAATGAGTATTTTAATGGCAAAAATTTTCATTCAAATCAAGACCCGGCAAGAATGGCGACTAGTTGTCATTGTCATTTTTTGACATTAAGTACTCACTAACGTCATTTGACGTCTCCGAATTACAAAACTAGTCGCTATTCTTGCCGGGTCTAATTGGTTTAAATGAGTTTTTTTGACATAAAGTACTCAATTCGATTTTAATTTTAACATTATATAAATGTTAAAATTAAAATCGAATAGTTTATAAATCAAACCCAAGCTTAACCGAACGCACGGTATTTGTAAAAATATCTGCTTTGGAATGTTTGAAATTTATTTCAACATTGCGAGGGTACCCGTTGGCTTAAAACGTGAAGTGTAAAGGTTAGAAGAATTTCGGCAAGTTAGCTAGTGTCTTGGGTGGCCGAGCGGTCAGGCACCTGCCCGGATAGCAGCGGACGCGGGTTCGATACCCGCCTCAAGACCATAATTTTTCGAAATTCTTTTTCTAACCACCAAAATAAAGTACTCATTAAAGTTTTTAACGTCTCTGAGTGCGGCAGTTAGTTGCCTTTTGACATCAGTGGAAGAGGTTTAAAATTGTATTTGGCACTGCCGTCACCACACGGAAATTATTTTTAACCGATGAAAAAACAGAGGAGGTTACATTTTCTTCTCCTTGCCCTGTCGGCAGGCTATCTGGGGTCGGCGCAGTATGTTTCCTCTTCCATTCATATCGGTCAGACGTCATCAAGCCATCCACTCCCTTTTGATTCATATCATCCATCACACCGGTAAAGGTGCTAGTGATGAATGAATGTATAGAAAAGGGACGGAACGGACCATGTCGAGAGACCGATGAACGGAGATAGTGGTTGGAACGACAACATTCCAATCCATATGCTGCTCAAGGTTTCGGCTTAGGTTTTACAGCCGGCCGCCTGCCTGACACCACCCCTCTTTTGGTATTTACGGAAATTATTTTATGTTCAAATAAAAAATGAGGCCATTTTGTATAGCTTTTATATTGCAGGGTGACTACGTTGAGTATTATTGTAGACTACAGAAAACTGTAAATGAATAAAAACCAATTACCCAAAAGCACATTTGTTACGCAAATACATCAGCGGTGTGTAATGCCGCAGGCAGACCGTCGAATGGGGTATATGATTTTTTGGCTATTTTTTTCGGTTCAGTGCATAGTGACGGCAGAGCCGAATGCAATTATCGCCACCTCAAACCCTTCCACGAGTGTCTTATGACCACTAAAAGTTTAAACAGTGACGAGGAATGGGCAACAACATCTCTATTATACTAACTCAAAATATTCTGGGATTTAAGTGCACAATATGCCAATAGGTTCGTCAAAAATGACATGGGACTCAAAATAGTTGGCGAAATATGAGTGTTAAAACGCTTCTCAAGAAATTTTATTTCCAGTTATCTGTTTATTTTCAATGATGGTTCCAGTAGATTGCATGGTCCGCATAGAAAGTAACTTATCTTCTGGCTATCAGCCTAGTTCTTCATAGCACATTATGGTTAGTCATATCACGAAACGACCATTTTGACGACGCGACTACGGCATACATAAATTGCCTTGTAAACGAAATCAAAACGAAAAGCTCGGAAAATAGTTTCAGTTTTGTCTATTTGGGTTTCATATGGGAACCATGACTGGGTGAAAAAGATTTATTATCCGTATACAAGAGAACGGATATATGTTTTAACCTCGCCGGCTTCCTTTTGTGGTCTGCTGGTTTCAATATTAATAATGGATACCGAAATGGAATGAAGAATTTGTGGGACATTCCATTATTGTGTAATAATTTCGTTTTCACTTTTTTTTATTTGTGCGCATGGGGTGTGGAATGGGTCAAAGTCAAAATTCGTTTATTCATATCTGGTATGATAATAGATTTACCCCCGAATACAGAAACGCTACTCAAGAGTCCTGCTTAACACTGAAGTACTTATCGTCAAAATTTACGTTTTTCCATACAAATTCTGTCTGCCTGCCACCTTCATTCTCTTTGGGTATGCTATTGTTGGTGATTTTTCTTCCAATATTCTATCTCTTCCACAATTAATTAGTAATCAACTCTGCCGTCACCACCCGGCAAATTTCAGGTAAGTGACCTGGGGGCCTACCGCCTAACTCGATTGCTGATGATAGCTTTAAAGCAATGCATTGCTTACGGCTATCTATAGCTAGCTAGCAACCATCTTGATTTTTTAGGCGGTACGGATTTTCTTCCAAATACATACAAAATCATTCGTTCAAAGCTATCGCTGATAGTTTAGGTGCATTTGGTGTGAAATGACAGCATGACGTCATAAACTATAGCTTTTGCTTTAGCAATCGAGTTAGGCGGTAGGCCCCCTGGATGAAAAATTAAAATGAAAATATGGTTTATTCATATAAGGTATGATTACATACACTCATGAATCGTCAAAGAAATAACGTTAAACACTGGAAACGAAAAGAAAAACAGTTTCCAATAGTAAAACAGCTACACCATCCGTTCGTAAACTACCAGGAGGCCTTGTTCTGAGAAGAACGGGCAAGAAACTCAGCAAGTTTGTCCTCCCTTTACACGAAGTGATTGATTGCTTTCCAGTGTATGTAATGTATATCTTCAAACACAACCTCTCAATGAGACCAGACTAGGTACATCTTGTTATTAATTAACTAGAACAACCCATTGTTTCTCGAATTACTTGAAATCCTGTTCTGATCCTGCGGTCGTCGCTATGGTGACCTCAGGAGCCGCAGCGTTCGGTTTCAAAGGTCACAAAGGTCACATTCCGACCTCAAAGTAGATCTCTGATTTTCGATGACCTTTCGACTATTTCTGTATCGAATTTCAAAAGCCGTGCGGTGACGGCTGAGCAGAATACAATTGTCATCTCGCCTCTCCCGTGGCTGTCCTACAAAGCGACTAAGGATAAATGAGGAATGGGGAGCAGCGTTCCTCTTTTACCACCTAGCAATGTACTGCGATTTCCGTGCCCGATATATGGCATTTTGCTCGCTACCTGTTACATGAGACCTGACCTCATTGGCGAAAAATGGGTGTTTAATTCACCTCTGCCTACCCCTTCGGGGATATAGGCGTGATTTATGTATGTAATATATGGCAGTTTTCTATTGAGGATAGTTGAAAGCTATTTTTGGCAGTTAGGTACCTACGTACGTTGTCTTGTACAAAAAGGCGCTTTAAGAAACCTTTGTTTGGCGAGCGGAATTAAAATTTCCTTTGTCACATAACCGGTAATCAATTTTGAGAAACATCGACTTCTCACTGAAGCTTAAAATTCTTGGAACTTGGCGAAAGTCAACCCGGAGTAGTTGAAACGTAAAATAATAATTCGGCCATTTTCTGTCGCTATGGCGACGGGTGGTACGGAAGTCGAATCTTCTGGACTATGTAGATTCAAATCTCTTCGTTCCACTCCAAGCAACGGATACTGATTCATTTTTTTTTACATACATACATCAATCACGCCTATTTACCCCCGAAGGGGTGGGCAGAGGTGAATTAACACCCACGATTCATTCGCCAATGCGTTTCTCTTACCCTTACCATATGAAAATGAAAACATGGTTTATTCATTCTTAAAAGGCATCATTACATACACTCATGAATCGTCAAATAAATGCGTTGAACATTGGAAACATGTATCAGAATTAAAATTATTTAGAACAAATATACACAATTACTTACAAATTATTAAGGGCCTGTTTCACAATGCCGTGTGGTGAAGGCAGAGTAGAATACAATTGTCACCACCCTAAATCTCTCCTGTGGGTGTCGTACAAGGCGACTTAGGATAAATCAGTGATGAGGAATGGGCAGCAGCGTTCCTCTTACACCACCTAACAATCTACTACGACTTTTGTGCCCGATAAATGGCAATAGTCTCGCCACCTATTACATGGGACCTAACATAATTGGCGAAACATGGGTGCTAGTTCACCTCTGCCTACCCCTTCGGAGATATAGGCGTGATTTATGTATGTATGTATGTCTGTGTGGCATAAGTAAAAGGAACGCTGCTGCCCATTACTACATTTACTTGCTCTTGCTACTTGCACCGTGTAGAAGCACCATAAAGCGTGGTCGTTGGAGATGTTTGTTTCCCATGGTAGGTAGGTACAGTCAGTTACAACTTTCGAAAGTTCTAGAAAACCAAGGTATTTTAGCACCTAATATTATCCCGGGATAAACAACGGACTTGTAAATTTTCGAGGCAGCAACAAATTAAGACACCGGCCATAAATCGCCTGGAAATATTCCAGTGGAAAAATCTCGAATCCTTCCAGCCCCGAAACCGAGTTAATTTGCTAAAGACAGAATACCATTGAAGGGCGAAATGCAAACTAACCCTCGATTATAATTTAGCCGGTTTGTTTACTCAATTGCCCTTGGGAGTCTGGTTGCTACGGAGTCTGATATTACAGTCCCTTCGGGTACAGCGGTTTGGATCAGTGAGTTTATTTTAATAATTTTCTAGCCATTTAACTCCGGTTTAAAATTGTCGTGACGGCGCGGCGGTCCCGCTTCGGTACGCGGCGCGTTGCGAGCTCTCTGCGGTGGTGGCACTACATACATACATACATAAATCATGTATCTGTCGTGGCCAAATCGTAGAATTGATCACTTCATGATGTGGCCGACCATTTCATGAAATGGTTGCATTTTATGAAATGGCCAGCTACAACTGACCATATCATGATAATGGTCTGGCCAAATGCACACACGGCTATTTCTTAATATAGCCAAACATTATTGATCATATCGTATAATAGTTACATTAACCACCGTTCCGTAAGAGGCGCTTGTTTCGATTTATTTTTGTGATGCATCATGGCGGCGGACAATTATCCTAATAAACAAACTATTAGTAATTTTGTAATGGAAGATAAAAGTGAAGTGAAATGTCGTTACGACATCAAATTACTAGAATTTTACGTTTTAAGTCACTCAAAAAACGAGCGCCACGTAGAAATACCAAACATTAACTACATTAATGATATGGCCAAACGTGGATGGACATTCAAACGTTGACGTTTCAACGATATGGTCAGTTTTAGCTGGCCATTTCATGAAATGGTCGGCCACATCATGAAGTGATCAATTCTACGATTTGGCCACGGCTATTTTCAAAAGGGGCGAGACGTGGGTGATAGTTCACCTCTGCCTATCCCTTCGGGGATATAGGCGTGATTTATGTATGTATGTATGTATTTTCAAAAGGCACAGGTGAATTAACACTCACTGTTCGCCAATTAACTTAGGTCCACATATTAGAACCAAGGTAGTAGGGTGCTTTGTAGTCAGTTTGGTTTGTGGTAGGGCTTTTTTGTAGCGACTACGTTTTGGCTAGCTACCACCGTCTTATCAAAATCTGTCGCCATAGTAATAATGTTAACAGCATTATTGTGTTTCAAGAATTGCTGATAAAATATCCAGTCCCTCTGTGGTTCAGAGTTCCAGATGAAGCTCGATTCCATCTTCGGCCCTTATCCTCACTTACCATCAGGTGAGATGAAGGACAAGAGCATTTGGCCTGGCTCTTGGTCTTCATCTCACCTTTCATCATCTCCCGCATTAATAAAGATGATCAGTGCAACCAGGAGAGCAACTTTAGTACAAACTTGACTTTAAAGAGCGAGTTAATGCTGCATAATAGGCTTCACGACTGTTCAGACCTCTTTCTCACCGTTCTTTATAGAGCATACATAATACAAGATTCTTTCGAAGACGAAAAGGCATTCAGGAATTCGCCGCGGCATTCCCAATAAACGATTTCCTGTCTCTCAATAGGACTTCGTTCGAAGTAAGTTGACAGCCGCCTTTGCGCATATATTGCTGTGGCATTATTCGCCTATTCCAAATAGGAGACGTTTTTGAAATGAAATGGCTCAGGATGATGAAGAATCATAATCAGCACATAATCAATGTAGTTCAGATATTAATTTTATGTTATTTTTACTTCACCTTACTCTGTTATAATTACTAACACTCTTAAATTTATCATGTTACTAACACTACTATGGATTCAAAAGTCTGAAAATAAATGTTTATTATTATAATTATTTCAAGTTTATTTTTTCTCGACGAGATGTCGGTTTATAATGATAGAGATACGGGCTGATGCCAAGTATCTATCATATTGTAATGAAATGTTATGAATTTGATGAGCGTAGTGTTTGTGTGTGTAATGAGGAGTTAATTGTTGTATTTGGAGGTGTGTTGTTTATGTTCTGAGTGTTTTGTAGTATGGTGAGGGAGGTAGGATTTAAGAAGCGTCGGACTATTATAGCACAGGTGTCAAAATTTTGGATTTTTGCAGTGGAATATAAATTTTTTCGTGGAGTTCCAGAGTTTTGATGGAGTTGCTGAGGCTATTTGGTATCACACCTGATGATGAAATTATGATGGGAATGATTTTAACTATATCCTGATACCACATCTGATTTACCAACCAACACCAACCCCTTCGGGGATATAGGCGTGATTTATGTATGTATGTATGTACATCTGTTTTATTTCATTAGCTAGGGGTATATATTTCTGGACTTTTTCGGTGTGTTTTTGTCTCAAGTTGTGTGTATTCGGAACTGCTATGTCTATGAGGTAAATGGTTTTCGTATGTTTAATGGTGAGTGTGATGTCAGGTCTATTGCTAAGAATCGTGCAGTCTGTTATTATGTCTCGGTTCCAGTAGAGTTTGGTTGTATTATTTTCTAAAACATTTTTTGGTTTATATTTATATTAAGGGGTATATTTGTCCACTAGGTTATATTTTAATGCTAATTGCTGGTGGATGTGTTTAGCAGGCCGTGTGGTGACGGCAGAGTAGAATACAATTGTCACCAACCCAAATCTCTCCCGTGGGTGTCGTACAAGGCGACTAAGGATAATCAATTAGTGATGAGGAATGGGCAGCAGCGTTCCTCTTATACCACCTAGCAATGTACTGCGACTTTTGTACCCGATAAATGGCAATAGGCTCGCCACCTATTACATGGGACCTGACATATTTGGCGAAACGTGGGTGCTAGCTCACCTCTGCCTACCCCTTCGGGGATATAGGCGTGATTTATGTATGTATGTATGTATGTATGTGTTTAGCAACATTATCATGGCGACAGGTGTATTCCTTATTGGCGAGTGAGCTGCGGCCTCCGGTAATGTGGTCAATGGTTTCTGCGGTTCTGTGGCATAATCTACATTTATCAGTTTCAATTGTTTCCTTTAATATAAACTTAGAGTAATATTATTATAAAATCAATACAATGTTGTCAGATGATTTTTTAAAATTATGTTAAACAAATATGTTTAAGTGTCCCGGACCGGTACGTATGGCGGCGGCGGCGGCCGCGCCTGATGGCGGTGGCGCGCGCGCGGACCAAGCTGCTCAGCGAGGCGCCTCTGACGCGCGCTATCCGCACTCTCAATGTAGTGGCTGAACAAACTGATTTGTTCATCTGTTCTCTGAGTGAATTTACAAGGATTTCAATGTATAATATTTGTTACTCATAAGTTTAACTTATTGCTACACTATTGCATTAGGATTAATACCCTGTAAAAATAGTGTTAAGTGTTGATAAAATAAATAAAAAATAAATAAATGTTAGTCATAAAACTATTACGGTGTGGTATTTTTCCACAGTTGCCTGTCACTGTTGCCCAATACCCATCGCAGTCTTAACCTCAGTCGCCTTGTACGACACCCGCTGGAGAAATGGGGTTGGTGACAATTTTATTCTTCTCAGGCGCCATCTGCTCGGCAACAAAATATCGGAAACAGAAAATTCTAATACATCGAATTCTAGTAAGTATTTCTAACGACTAATTTTAATACATACATACATACATAAATCACGCCTATATCCCCTAAGGGGTAGGCAGAGGTGAACTAGCACCCACGTTTCGCCAATTATGTCAGATCCCATGTAATAGGTGGCGAGCCTATTGCCATTTATCGTGCACAAAAATCGCAGTATATTGCTGGGTGGTAAGCATAAGAGGAATGCTGCTGCCCATTCCTCAACACTGTTGTATCCTTAGTCACCTTGTACGACACCCACGGGAGAGAGTTGGGGTGGTGACAATTGTATTCTACTCTGCCGTCACCACACTAATTTTAATGCTTACAGAAATAGCTTTTATCTAAAAGGCAATTAAATAAAAATACTCCATAAATTAATTGAAAGTAATAAAAATGTTCTCGCCTCAAGCCTTTTTTCTTCTTCTTTGCAATACAAAAGTGTTTCCTTGTATTAAATTCGTTGTATTTTAATATTTTAAGCACAATAAAATTTACTTCCGAAATTTCCAGGTGTCTTCACAAAATCCAGTCTCATTGCTTTCAATTGTCGGAATGGAAATTAATTATTTGCAAGGAACGCGATACAATCAGATGGCTCGATTTTCAAAGCCAATAATAAGATCGGGAACCATTGGAATTTCTTAAAACCAAATGTTAAATAACAAATGGCAATTTGAGAATGCAATTAGGTATAGAATTTCTTACGACTACATCTAAAGTAAGCATACTTACATAAATCACGCCTATATCCCCGAAAGGGTAGGCAGGGGTAACTTAACAGCGACGTTTTGCCAATTAGGTTAATTGCCATGTAACAAGCCTATTGCCATTTATCACCTATCGCAGTATATTGCTAGGAGCTAAGAGGAATGCTGCTGCCCATTTACTCACTGCTGTATAGCCGTGCGGCGACGGCAGAGTAGAATACAATTGTCACCACCCCAAATCTCTCCCATGGGTCTCGTTCACCTCTACCTACCCCTTCGGGGATATAAGCGTGATTTATGTATGTATTAACCCTGAGTCGCCCGGGAGAGATCTTAGATGTATGTTAAAAAACGTTGATAAAAAAGTCTGAATTTCATACGCAAGAAAAATAGCATAATCAATAAGTATTCATTATGGATATTTATTCAATATGGATTTTTCATTATGACTTAAGTTCAATGAAATGAATTTCTTGCTAGAGTCGCGTAAATTTATTCGCGATGTAACGAAGCTTGAATACTTATTGTAATAAAAAGTCTGCTGGATGTGAATACAATGAATAGTTTACCATAATTGTTATCACTTGTGATTAATTAATTGCAAAGTGCTAGGAAACTATATATATATATCTGTGCATAGAACACAAAGCGTTAGGTACAGTCAACAGCACGCCGGACTACTACAAAATGGCAAAATTTCTCAATCGATTTTGTGCTCTATTTTTACCAAGTTAAGGTTGACAATAGATTGAAGAAATTTGACAGTTTTGGGTAGTCTGATGTGCCGTTGACTGTATAATAGTAATAATAAATCTTTATTTGCATAAAACATGGTACACTTTTGGATGTTATCATTAAAATTAAATATTGCATATGCACGTTTAATCGATCTATCGATAAGCAAATTTTATTTCGTCGTCATTATAATAAAATTATCAAGTAAAAACATATAATTCAATTCAATAAGCTGCACAATTAGAATAAAATTAATAAACATAAGGAACACAAAACACATCTAACGTCAACAACACATAAAATTAATGTCCGATTTTGTATGATATTATTTAGAATGTCAAAATTAAAACAAACAAAAGGGAAACACACAACACACATCACATAATAATATGTCAATCAAATTCAAATTCCTTAGGCACTTTTATATTATCTAATTATAATATGGTTCAGAAGTAATTTTATTCAGTTTTCCGTTATGCCAAAATTTTATAAATTCATCAACGTCATAAAAACAATGCTCCACCAAAACTCTGAACATGGTCCTTCTAAAAATAGGTATTGGTAATGGTAATGTACTAGTACAACTTGGCAAAAAAGAGTTTGCTTCGGCGAAAGATAGAACTAATTGTTATTTGTATTATTTATCACTGATTTGCTGTCGAACGCTGGTGGTTCAATTGTCATATTTTTCGGTAAATTTGCGATTTATTTGTATTATAATTTATTAGCTTCAATTCAACGGTTATTTGACTAAAAATAAACAAAACAATCAAAAGTGGCGCCCTCATTTTATCCAAACTCATTTTGCCCAGCTGTGCTGTCTACTAGAGTGCGTTTCATCTTATAGTTCCTATGCCGTCATGGTGGTAGTAATGCAAGAAAATAATACCATGTCAACTTTATTGTCTTACCTTTAATTCAGGGAGATTTTTTTTTCATTACCTACATAAACAGTTATGCATATATCTTATTTTGTTACTTATAACTACTAGCGGTACTAAGCAGTAGTTACATTTTAGTTTTTTTTATGAAAGTCTTATAAGCTAACTTGTGAAAAATTGCGTGAAACAGTTAGTTCATGATATTATTAGTATGATAGAAATTAGATAGATAAATATAAATTGTAGTGACGTAAGAAGGTTAGACTCATTAAGTAAAAAAAGGTTAAATCATACTAAAATATTATATTTATTAGAATTAACAATCATTGTGTTCATCTAACATTTGACATTTCCTCACTCTTATCAGTCGTTAAATCGATAATAGTACTATTCATTTACACCTAATAAACTAAAATAATTATAATTTGTTTATTTATCAAACACTTAATAAAACAAACTGATACTGGTAACCCAATATAATGGCGGCAATACGAACTTGTACACACTAATATGGATTATGCGGGACCTCCTTACGTTTTTTACGTTCACAAAAAACCTTAGCTTTTATTACAATTAATCTTTCATCACTTCAATGTTTTGGACATGATTTTCTCAAAGATTTTCTATAAAACATAAAAAAACCTGCAAATATGACTTACGTGTTGATGCTAATGACAGACAGGGCAGCCACCGTCACGGCATAGGAACTATAAGATGAAACGCACTATACACTTCAGACTAAAACTGGGAAACTTCTTCAATCGATTGTCAACCTTGAATTATTGGTGGTAAAGTACAAATTCGATTGAGAAAATTTGACAGTTTGTCGCAACATAAACTACATACACAATAAACAGCCATGACTCGAGAACAAATATCTGTGGTTATTAAATATTTGCCCCTACCAGGATTCGAACCCCGGACCGCTTGGCCGATAGCCAGCAATCTGAAGATTCGACCAAAGAATTGTCTTCCGAAGAATGAATGAATGATGGAACTAGAGGTAATAATTATATTTTATGTCAAACCCGATCAAATAGTATACTTTTGTACAAATAGTACCAGATACAAATAGTATCTGGTTTGTATACCAGATACAAATAATACTAGGCAGTGTGATTTTCCGTACGCGCAGCGGGCCGTGACATGACATAAAACAATGATGTTACCTCGGGCGATAAAAAAAAGCCTTAGGTCGCATAATTTTATCGTCAAATCAGTTACTTGCGAATAAAGAATGAAAAAAAAAAAGAAAGAACAAAGAATGCATCAGAGCATTCTTTGTTTTATCACCCGTGGTATCATCATCACCCTGCCCTTATCCCATCCTATTTGGGGTCGGCGCAGTATGTCTTCCGTGGTATATAATATAATCTTTAATGCTAATTTCATCCGGTACCAAAAATTTATAACGAACTTTATCAAAGACCAGCATTCCTCTATCCTTCAAGCGTGATTTCACTATTTGCACGTTTACTTTTCTGATTTTAATCTGAACATTATATAATTGTCAAAAAATGTAGTACAAAGATTATAAGTATGTATGTTTGTATTTGTTTAGTTTACCTATGTGTCTAATAGTAATACGACTTATAATTATTTATATATAACCATGTTGTGTACACTGATGGTGGATTGTTGTCTTGTCCTCCTTGCAATTGAGATTTTTTTTTTGGAAAAAAATTTGGTCACCCACCCAATAACTAGCCTTAGCAAGCATTGCTTAGTTAGAGCACACTTACCCACTACTCCATCACGTGCCTCAAGCCCGTATCACAATAGGGGCAATATTGAACAACCCTCATAGGTACACCTATTAAAGCCCTCAGACATTTTGTTTTTTTATTGTGAAACGAAGAAACCTCTCAGCTCGGGGACCGTAAATAATTTCACCTTGACTCGAACATCTGTTGGCCATGTTTGGTGCAAAATTTGGGAGAGGGCGATCTACCTCACTATACCGTTGGTTTGTATGCTGTTGAGGTGGGAGCGAGGGGTATACCAGCTAAATCACTACATTCATTATTAAAAGACCTTGGCTTATCTAGTGCTTTCTTAATACAATACAAACACTTTATTGCACACAAAAACATACAAATACAGAAAACATTGAATTCAAGGAAGAGCACAATAGGCGGTCTTGCTGTTACACAGCAGTCTCTTCCAGACAACCATGGGAGTAAACATAATAGGCGATAAAGAAACTGTGGGTAGGCGTGCCATTTTCTACACTGGAATGTGTGTCAAAGACGGCTCTCGCGGAATCTTACCGAATATGGCTAGCCAGAAAGAGAAGGCGGGGTGGCGAGGGTGAGGGTTGACAATATGTTGTGTAGGGATCCCGTAAGCCTACACTTGGGTCACAACACAAGCCCCAAACTGCTGCCTATGACTTCCCCTCTGCCACACTATGGGCCCGGCACCCGCACGGTGAATTTACATACAAATACATACATAAATCACGCCTATATCCCCGAAGGGGCAGGCAGAGGTGAACTAGCACCCACGTTTTGCCAATTAGGTTAGGTCCCATGTAATGGTGGCGAGCCTACTGCCATTAATCGGGCACAAAAGTCGCAGTTCTATTGCTAGATGGTATAAGAGGAACGCTGCTGCCCATTCCTCATCACTGATTTATCCTTAGTCGCCTTGTACGACTCCTACGGGAGAGATTTGGGGTGGTGACAATTGTATTCTACTCTGCAGTCACCACACGGTGAATTTGTCTACATAATATGTAAAGACGATAAGATTTAAGCACGTTAGCATTCAACAATAAAGCCCGGTGAGCAAGAAACAAATTTTCAACGACATCATCATCATCACATCACCAGCCCCTTAATGTCCCCAGTGGGGGCGACCCCACTGCTGGGGCACGGGTCTTCCCTATGGATGGAAGAATATGGGAGATTGGGCCATAACCCACCAGGCTGGCCCAGTGCGGGTTGGTGAGTATTAACGACTGCAGATGCATCTGGGACCAACGACTTAACGTGTCTTCCGAAGAATGGAGGAACTTTAGATAATACATTATTGGTCACCTATCCAATTAGCGATTGCTTAGTTTACGCAATCGCAGGCCAAGCGCACTATGCCACTGCGCTAGCGAGCTTCTCTAACTATTATTGTAACTGTTAATGAGTCGGTACTTAACGTCAAAAAATGACAATTCAAAACTAGTCGCTATTCTTGCCGGGTCTATGGTCTAGATTTGAATGAAAATTTTTGACATTAAACACTCATTAAAGTTAATTGACGTCTCTGAGTGCGGCAGTTGGAGTGCAAAGAAAATTGGTTAGAAAAAGTTTGAAAAACTATAGGTAGTTTTGATGCGGAAGTAAACCCGCGTAACCCTCTGCAATCCGCAAAAATGTTGAGTGGTAGGTTTATTTTTTTTTGTTATAAGTTTTCTAACATTTATAAAATGTTCATATAAAAATTAAAATAACTATTTTTCCGTCCCAAGCTTGCTTCCGTCCTCACTCATGACATGAGCCCATTCTAAAGTGAAACGATAGTGGGCTAGCTCCCCGGGGAGGCCCGTCGCTTACCTGTGCCAAATCCCTGGTCGTTCCGACCCGCCTTGTAATGTTTGCCCAGCAAAATAGGGTTAACCGTCCTCCCCTTTGACGTTTGAATGGGCAAAGTGCTTTTGGTTATAGCTAGTTTTTTTAGTTGGGGGCGAAATCAAATTTATGTGCGAATCACCCTTGACCTTCAGCGGTGTATTTTGTTTGACCTGCAGATAGGAACGACGGTTGCCTTTTTTTATCTGTTACGTAATTGGAAGTAGTGAGAAAAGTATACATACATACATAAATCACGGCCACATCCCCGAAGGGGTAGGCCGAGGTGAACTAGCACCCACGTTTCGCCAATTATGTTAGGTCCCATGTAATAGGTGGCGAGCCTATTACCATTTATCGGGCACAAAAATATGCACAGCAATACATTGCTAGGTGGTATAAGAGGAACGCTGCTGCCCATTCCTCACCACTGATTTATCCTTACCGTATTTTTTACAACTTACGCTAGTGAGAAAAGTAAGTTGTAAAAAATACGGTTTCCATTACACCTTTAGGTTTCCAATGATTGAGAAAGATTTTTTCTGAACATTATTTAAATGTTAGAATAATTATACTTACTGCCGCACTCAGAGACGTCAAATAACGTTAATGAGTCCTTAAGGTCAAAAAATGACAATTCAAAACTAGTCGCTATTCTTGCCGGGTCTATGGTCTAGATTTGAATGAAAATTTTTGACATTAAACACTCATTAAAGTTAATTGACGTCTCTGAGTGCGGCAGTTAATGTAAAAAAATGACAATTCAAAAGTAGTCACTATTCTTGTCGGTTTATGTGTCTAGATTTGAATGAAATTTTTTGACATTAAGTACTCATTAAAGTTAAATGGCGGCTCTGAGTGCGGCAATTTGTCCTGATGCAGAGGACACAGTTTCCATTCGAGCATCTAGATTTTTCAAACTTTTTCTAAACACACTTTTTTTTGATAAAATAAAATGTAGGGAAGGGTGACATTGTGACACTATAAAATAGCTAATAGTAGGTATAAGTAGGTATTGCAGGTAACTAGGTATATATTATCTATGGATTTTTTTTACTAACCCGCCGTTGGTGTCCTAAATGTCTGTGAGACCGGGTGTTTTTAAAAATTGTAATATTTTTTTCCTCGATTTTGGTCGTGATTTCGAGTAGCTACCGCATTGCAGGTTCCCCGTCGTCAGTTCATCCGGCGAGGTCTGGGGGCCTAGACAAAGTAACATACCGACAAAGATAACGTAGTTCGGTAAAGCAAAATGTATGGGATTTGACGTAAGTTGCCGTGAAATCACGTGACCAAAATTGTCTTCGTAAGTTCCTAGTTATGTTGGTAACGCAAGCTAAGACGCTGTAGATACCAAAGTAATATGGTCGATCGTGACGAACTTCGTTATGAAACGATTGCCACTTGGCTACGGGCCCAGGATAGGTGCCAGTTCTGGAGTTCTGGGGCTAACCCGGTGCGTGAGACCGGCGTCACCATTGATGTAAGTAAAATTGACGTTACCAACGGCGGGTTAAAAGCCATTTTCTTTCCGATTCACGTACACAATAAACGCCCCATATAAAAATCATGGCACCTAACATAAATGAATAAATAATTATTAATTTCATTGTTGTTAAGCATATTGAGTGAAAAAGTGTAATAGTTATTTGTTGAACATGAGTGCAAAGTTGTTTTTTAACCGCGTGCTCAATTTTGATGACCGAGCTAGCGAAGGATTCTAAGGATTCATAAATCAGAATCCTGAGCGATAGCGAGGGAATCAAAAGAGCACAAGGTGAAAAATATTTGCACTCGAGTGCAACACGTAACTTTTCATCCCCCCCAACGAGGAAATTGCAAAATACAAAAAAAAATACAATCACAACAGTTTCTGTTTTCACCCAGAAACTTCCACAACACCTTCCCATTAACCCAAACACACTCTCAACACCCACCCAGAAACACCCACAACATTCACACCCGCAATACACACCCAAAAAACACCCATTCACCCAGAAACACCCACAAAACACCCATTCACCCATAAAAACCCACAAAACACCCATTCACCCAGAAACACCCACAAAACACCCATTCACCCAGAAACACCCATTCACCCAGAAACACCCATTCACCCAGAAACACCCATTCACCCAGAAACACACACAAAACACTCATTCACCCAGACACACCCACAAAACACACATTCACCCAGACACACCCACAAAACACACATTCACCCAGAAACACCCACAAAACACCCATTCACCCAGAAACACCCACAAAACACCCATTCACCCAGAAACACCTACAAAATACCCAAGCACACCCAAAAAACACTCAATCACCCAGAAACACCCACAAAACACCTAATCACACCCAAAAAACACCCAATCACCCAGAAACACCCACAATACTCACCCATCCATTCAGACACACCCACAAAAACCTATTCACCCAGACACACCCTCAAAACACCCATTCACCCAGACACACCTCCAACAGCCACCCATCCACCCAGCCACACCCGCAACATTCATCCAGACACACCTGTAAGTACCTAATAAAAATTACCGTCCCTAATGGAGTTCCGAGACGGTCAATCAGCTTGAGTCAAGCACGTTGATTTTCTGTATGTTTTTGTTCCGTTGCTGGCGTAAACAAATCAAACAGACCTAAAAAGCTTTTAAATGCTTGACTCAAGCATCCAGCAAGCGTTGCAGACGATTAAAATGTTTAAAGCAAGATTGACGCCAAGCTGATTGACCGTCACGGAACTCCTAGGTTTTAACAAATTTATGACGTGAAAAGAAAATGGCGCGTGCAAAGCAAATTACAAAAAAGTACACCAAGAAGGTTCCGAGTCTGAGTTTTTAACAAATTAAAATAGGTTGCATGACAATTTCGGCACCTTCGAGATAGAAATAAATATGTATAATGATGTTTTGAATTCACAAACTCATTGCACACGATGTTCTAAATTCAAATTTACTTTAACCTCTAGAGGATAAAAACGGCTTTTGCACTCATATATCGAAGAGCAAAAACGCTTTTTCCGAGATGGTGGGATGAAAAGATTATTTCTATTTTCTCCGGTTTCTTTGTAACCCAGTGTAACCAATTTTAATTTACGTTTAAACAAAATTAAGTAAATGCATATGCCATTCACTAGGTAACACGTAGTTACACCCACAAGTACCTACAAACCACGGGTGAAAATACTTAGTACGCAGGCATCCAATCCAATGAATTATTGGAAATAGTTGGGTATTCCTTTCACTATATCCCGTTCGGAGATCTGAGAAGATTTAGACAGTATATTAATACGACGAAGCGAGACATAATCGCTTTATGTAACGGTGTTATACGCTGTATTGGTATAATTACAATTAATGTGCAGACTCCTATTGTTCAAGCTGTAATATTAATAGGGATGATGACATAAACAAAGAATTACTGACATGATTTATATTAAAAATTTAGAATAAGGAGATTCGATAATAGTCACTTGTTATCAAATCATACTTTTGATTGATATTTATTATATAAAAATAAAAGTACAAAACTTAGCAATCCGCCATATTTGCTAAAACGCCGCGTGACGTCATTATTTAGTTATCTCAATTTTGAAATTATATTTGCCAATCAAATTCACTAGTACAATACCGAATCTGGCCTTTTCACAGAATAGTGACGTCAGACCGACGCCATTGCTATTTTGGCGGAAATTTCAAATTGCATTATTCAAAACATGTTTTTTCTATCAAAATCGAAAGTTTTTACATTAATATAATTTATTTTGGGTAAAATAGACACGTAAGAAAAACATGGTGTAGTTTTTCAAAATCTATGATTGCTCTAATACGAGCTGCTAAGCCCTGGTGCTAAGTGATGCCTTATTATATCCATGCTGGCTTGGGAGCGAAATAATAACATAGAATAAGCCAGCCCCGACTCAGCCCATGGGTGTCGTAAAAGTCGACAGGGAGATTGCCCCGTGTAGACCATGCCTTGGGGCACCCGAATGGTGGAGGGCAAACCATCAACAACAGCATACCCAAAGGGGTTGTAATAATTCAAACTAAGTCAAAACCTTGAGCAGTATGGAGCCGAAACGGACATAATGACTAAAGCGGGTAGGTCCTGTCGTCCAAAAAAGGTAAGCCCTGGTGATAAGTGATGCTTAGGGGAAGGGAGACCAAAACGGGCATGCTGACTAAGGCAGGTACTGTCGTGCAAAAAATGTAGTAATGCTGTCATGTAAAAAAAAATTCCAAACGGAAAATTCCAGTCAAACTTATTGACTACTTCCTTCCGAGGACATGTGAAAATTGAAATTACCGTCTGTGACCTTGGCTGTATATTATTACACACCTGAGTACCCGCTTGAGGCAGCATGCCCGTCTCGGGCCCCCTTGCCGTAATTGTATGATGTCTTGCCCAAGGTCACCTCTGTACAGTCACATACCATCATCATCACCAGTCCTTGAATATCCCCACTGCTGGGGCACAAGCCTTCCTTAAGGATGGGAGAATAGAGGGAAAATGGGTGACAACCTGCCACGCTAGCCCAGTGCGGATTGGTGGGTATTAACGGCTGCAGGGGCAGCCGGGATCAACAGCTTAACGTGCCTTCCGAGTCACGGAGGTACTCAAGAGAGTAAATTTTTGGTAACCCATCCAATGACCGGCCTTAGCGAACATTGCTTAGTTTGCGCAATCGCAGGCCAAGCGCGCTATGGCACCTTTAATAATAATATTATAACTATTTTGCCAAAAAATATGTACTATGTAATATGTTACTGCATACTTCACCAGATGGGTGAAAAAATCTTTGATCCAGGCTGATAATTCAAACATTTGTCAATAACCACAAATCATAATATGTATAAAAAACAGAGCTTACATAGGACCACATTGTTGGAGAAATGTCGATGTGTCTTCCTGTCAGTGTCTATGGCATCACAGTCAGACTAGATATCTAAAATAGTTGTCACACATTCACAATACTCAGCACTGATTGACCGATCACACAGGCACTATACCAAAGACTGTAATTTTCTCCAATAAACCACATAATATAGTGTCTATGGTACTTAAATAGTGTGAAATAGTTTTGAATGTATAGTATATTTCTGAGTTTTAATAGTTTAAGTTTTTTTAAACTACCATTTATAATAGCATGCATATTATCATTCACACTCTATGTCCTAACAACTTTTAATTAATTAAAACAACACCGCTTTTAGTCTACATAATAAATATGTAATAATAATATGCTTAGCTAATTATTTCTTTATCTTCTTAGTTGTCCCTTAATAAAATTAAAAAATTATAATTAATTATATTTCTTGGTTGCCCTGTAGAAAATAAACATTCTCAAGTCTAGACATTGTTCTGAGTAATATTCAAGACTGGAAGATATTTTGATATAAATAGAATTTGGTAAATAATTTGCAAAGAACTTTGTATGGCTAGGACAGTATGATAAGGGATATTGGTTCATTGGTCATAATTTTACTAGAGTACATACTGAAAAATAAGACAAACAATTAATTGCTAAATAATTTATTGCCTTACTAAACCTATACCTCTTCCCTTGTTAATTCTAGTTATTTTCCCTTGCATTTCTCTCGGGATGCCATGCTTTTCCATCAAATGTCGTCTCACCGATGTACCCTTCGCATATACTGTATCACACTTATGGCACAAGTACATGTATTTTCTCTCATGCATACTATTAGCATGCGCCTGCATTTCGGCAAGTCTAAAGAACTTACGTGGACACTGTGGACATTGTACAGTTTTTTCTGTATGGTAAATCATGTGTTTCCTCCAAATTGCCTTCCTACGGAATGTTAAGCCACATTTGTCACAGGTATATGGTCTCTCTCCAGTATGCAACCGCTCATGCTCCCTAAGTAAGAACTGCCTAGGCGCTTTGTAACTGCAATGCTTACAATTAAAATAAGGGCCTATATCATGCTTAGCTAATTGATGCCCCTGCAGCTCCGAATAAATAGGAAATCCCTTTCCGCAGTGTTCACAAATATATTTATAGCCATTGTGCCGCTGCATGTGGTTCCGGAATGTGTTTTGGTTAGCTAAATCTTTGTTGCATATTTTGCAGACAAATTTCTCTTTTGAGTTCTGTGCAGAAGAGACATTAGTTGCTTGTGATCTCCTAACGGTGCGCTTTTGAGTGTCGATTTGTCTTTCAATTCTCTGTTTCGCAATTAGCCTATTTCTAGCCAGCCATTGTTGTTGCTTGTAAGGTTTAATTGGTACAGTGTACTTTTCAGCTAAATCAGTCAAGCTCTTTTCCATGATGCTTAATAATTCGTCTGACATATCAACTGATGGGGATTTTACAGAGCTTTCCTCTTTATTAAAGTCTTCATTAAAACTGCTATTCTCATCACCATTGCTTAAACATTGCCTAATATTTTGAGCTAATGGTTTGTCCCGATCAGGTACCTTTCGTTTAAAAGTGATTTCCTCCGGAAAATACTGCGTAAACATAATATTTTGCACGATAACTTCATCGATTTTGCTTTCTGAGTCGCCTTTTGAATTGAAAGTTTGAGTCCATTCCAACAACTGTTTGTCACTGTTCTCACACTTCATTTTGAACATAATGGCTTGTTTTAGTAATTTTAAGCATTCAACACACATGTAGTAAGGTAAATTGTTTTCTTTATGTATGACAATGTTAGCAAACGCTGTTACGGCTTTTCCGTATGAACTGAGACCGCCTTCACTGTTGTTATCGACCAAACAGACTTTCTTTTTATCTTCAATAAATGATAAACATATGCGGCAAATATTTTTATACATTTCTTGGTAAGTGTTCATTGTTGGAGATACAATTTTTCATTTCATTGCTTATTTTTAGTAGCTCACTCAGTCAGCCACTCTGTCATGTCAGTCAAGTCAGCTATAACTTTGACATTGACAATGACAAATCGAAACAAATGAACAATAATTTCTAGCAAAGAAACTCAGTATACACAGCCAAACGAATGTTTTAAAACAATATGCATTGTGATTAAACAAGACGTTTATTTTTAAATCTATTTCATCCTTTGCCATGTTTGGGTCTCAAACTTTTATGTACCTACATAATTAAAATATCGAGCACAGGTTACACGTTAGGTTATTTAGAAATTAATTTACGATCTGAATTATAAATAGTTATTATTACTTTAATATAAGCAGAATTGTTTCAGATAATTGCTAATAAATGCACTTTTTCGGGCACCGGGTGCTTGGCCAAAGTTGGCTAACTTTGGCCAAGCACCACTTTTTAATACAAATAACATCAACTCCCCAAGAGACGAACATGGACAAGTTACGACAGAAAACAAAATGGCTTCCTATTAGTGTTTTCAACCGTCGACACCTTGTAAACAAACAACGGATGATTTATCGCAACAACCGGGTGGGAATAGGAAAGAATACGATCGTAAAACGCGCACAGAACTATCTTTATGTTCAGATACAACAACTTACATATTGTTATTTTCTGTTGAAAATTTCTTCAAAGTTTTAGCGCGTTTTCGGTCTGAGCTTTCGGGAATTTAAACTTAGATACCTAGTAAGGCCTAGCACGGAAAGTGGAATAAATCTCCTCGGGGCAAAGAAAATATTTTCCTCTCGCTCTAACTCCCACTAAATCCGGAGACAGATTTAGTCCACGTCCATCACGTTTTGTTGCAGTCTTAAGGTAAAGTTGAAAAGGAGCTCGAGTGGCTTGGCGCGCTCGGCCTGTGATTGCGTAAACTAAGCAATGTTCGTTAAGGCCCAATCATTGGATGGGTAACCAAAAATTTACTATCTCGAGTTCCTCCGTTTTATGATGCGGTATGCGGATAAATAATACATATAATAATTAATTTTCACATTTTTAATTACTTATGACAAGTACCGCACATATAAAAGGTTATGGGCTTAATTCGTGATGAAAAGTATGTGAGATATTTAATGTATAAAAAAGAAGAAATATAAATACAAATATATAAAATGGCGAATTCACAAGCACTACCGATTCTCGAAGAAAATAATTTCGGAAATTGGAAATTTAGGGTGAGTACCTTATTAGAAGAAAAGAATGTTCTAGATGTTGTGAGCGGTGAAAAAGAGAAGAGTGATGTTAATTATTTACAAGATGATAGAAAGGCACGAAATCTATTAAGTCAATGTCTGCCGGATAAATATTTAGAAATTGTGAAAGGAAAGAAAACGGCAAAAGAAATGTTTGAGACACTAAAAGATACGTTTGAAAGGAAGAGTATTGTAAACAAGCTTTATCTTAGAAGAAAATTAATAAATATGAAATGTGTCGGTGCGTTACGTGATCATTTTCTTGAATTTGACAAGATTATTACGGAATTAGATGCCGCAGGTTCGCCAATAGAAAACTTGGATAAAATATGTTATTTGTTGTCTACATTGCCAAATGAGTATGAAAATGTAATAACGTCAATTGAGACCATGTGTACGGATAAGGAAATTTCGTATGATTTTGTGAAGGCAAGGCTATTAGATGCCGAAATTAAGCGTAAAAGTAGTGAAGACAGTAAAGGTGAAAATTTATTTAGTACGCAACCTATGAAATGCTATATTTGTGGAAAACCGGGACAGAAAGCAAACGAATGCAGAAGTAAATGGCATGGTAGAAGAGGAAGAAGGAATTTCAGAGGATATTTTAGAGGTCGTGGAAGATATGAAGAAAGCAGTAGGACAGAAACTGCGGGAGAAGCAAACTATTCTTTTGTAGCCAGCAATGAATATGAAGAAAGTAATAATACGACATCTACTTAGGGTGAAATTAGATTTGTGATTGACTCTGGTTGTACTAATCATTTAATTAAAGAAGAATACGAAAGGTATATGTCAAATATTAAAATTTTAGATAAACCTATAAAAATATATGTAGCGAATGGACAATTTATAGAAAGCAACAAGCAAGGTAAGGTGAAATTTAATTTTAAAGGCGCAACAATTACATGTGAAGCTTTGATAGTTAAAGATTTAACACATAATTTACTTTCCGTAAAGAAAATAGTAGAAAAAGGTAATATAGTCAGTTTTAACTGGAAAGGAGTATTTATAAAATTTAAAAATAAATGTATACAGGCTGATTCTTTTGGAAAACTTTATGTATTAAATGGTGATATTTGTTTGTCTACTGTAACTAGTAAGGATGATGAAAATTTATGGCACAGACGGTTAGGTCATATTAATCGTAAAAGTCTAGCAATGTTAAAGTTACCATATTCGAAAAATTTATGTAGCCCGTGTATGCAAGGCAAAGCCACTAGGCAACCATTTCCTAGTATAAGTCATCGTAGGTCGAGTGATATAGCCGAGCTGCTACATACGGATATTGCGGGACCGGTTAAACCATTTTCTAATACAGGTGAAGTTTATTTTCAGACAATTATAGACGATTTTTCTCATTTCTGTGTTGTTTATACCATGAAGTACAAAAGTGAAGCTACCAACAATTTGATAAATCATATAAAACTTTTGGAAAAACAAACTGAAAGAAAGTGAAACGCATAAGGTGTGATAATGGTGGTGAGTTTACTTGTAATACTATGCAACAATTTTGTAAGGATTACGGAATAAAATTAGAAACGACAGTTCCTTATAGTCCACAGTCAAACGGCGTAAGTGAACGGATGAACAGGACTCTCTATAATAAAGCCAGAACTATGTTGATAGAGTCGAATCTACCTAAGCATTTGTGGGTTGAAGCCATTAAATGTGCGGCTTACCAATTGAATAGGTCACCTTCTGTGGCAATTTTTAATAAAACACCGGCTGATATTATGTTCGGTAGAAATGACTTGAACAGATTGCGAGTATTTGGTTCGAAAGCATGGGTAACTAATGTTCCAAAACAAGGAAAGCTAGACGCAAGAGCAATTGAAGGTAGAATGGTAGGTTATGCTCAAGCTGGATACAGGATTTGGAAACCGGACTTAGATGAAGTAGTTATTTCGAGAGACGTGAAGTTTGATGAAAGTGATTATATTTATGAAAAGAAAGAAAGAAAAGATAGTATAGTACAAAATTTTATAGATAGTGAAGAAACTGAAAATAATGAAAATGATAATAATGAACCTATTGAAGAGACTGTAATTGAACCTACTACCAGATATGGACGAATAATAAGAAAACCAACATATTTAGATTCTTATGAAATTAATAGCGTATTTTGTTTGTTAGGAGACCCAATAACTTTTGAAGAGGCATATAAGGACGAAGAATGGAGGAAATCAATTAGGAAAGAACTAGATTCTCATGAAAAGCAAGGAACTTGGGAAAGTGCTGATTTACCAAAAGGTGTAAAAGCTATTGATACGAAATGGGTTTTCAGGACAAAGTCGGATGGTACAAAGAAAGCTAGATTGGTTGCAAGGGGATTTCAGGAAGAAAATTTTGGAAATGTTTATTCACCAGTAGCAAAAATGCCAACAGTAAGAATGTTATTAAGTCATGCACTACAACATAACTTAGAACTAAGGCAACTAGATGTGCCAACAGCTTTTTTGAACGGAAATCTTAATATTGATATTTTTATAAAACCTCCGAAAGGTGTAAACAAAGAAGACGGGAAGAAAGTTTTTAAACTTAGAAAGGCTTTATATGGATTGAAAGAAGCTCCAAGAGTATGGAATGAAAGATTTCATGATTATATTATAAGCATTGGTTTTGTTCAATCACAATATGATTTTTGTTTGTATAGTAAAGAAGACGTTTGGTTATTAGTTTTCGTCGACGATATAATTTTAATGGGACCAAGCTCGGAAATTATAAAGAATTTAAAAGATGAATTTAATATTAAAGATTTAGGAGAAATGAATGAATATTTAGGCATGGAAATAAAAAGGGACAAAGATAAAATTGAAATATCACAAAAGAAAATGATAAATAAATTATTGGAAAAATTTCGCATGGAAGAATGTAATGGAGTAAATACACCGATGATAACTAATTTTGAAGTTGTAGCAGATAATAAAATAATAGATGTACCCTATAGAGAATTGATTGGGAGTTTACTTTATATCTCTAACACAAGTAGACCTGATATTACGTTTGCGACATCGTTCTTAAGCCGATATTTTGATAAACCTTCTGAACAGGTATGGACAGCTGCGAAACGGATCTTAAGATATCTTAAAACAACTAAAGAAAAGAAGTGAACTTACAAGAAAAGTAATAAGGAAAAGAAGATAGTAGCTTATACTGATTCTGATTGGGCTGGAGACAAAAGTGATCGTAAAAGTACTAGTGGTGCAGCTATATATTATTGCGGTAATTTAATTTCTTGGTATTCTAAAAAACAAGCAACGGTGGCATTGTCTTCTGCAGAGGCGGAATATTTAGCATCTGCTATGACAGCGACAGAACTTTTGTATTTGAGAGGAATTTATTGTAATTTGAATGATAACAATCCAAAAATTTTATTAATGTTAGACAGTAGAAGTGCTGGGCATATGATAGAATCTTACGAGAATGGTAAAAGAACCAAGCACATAGATATAAAAGCTCATTTTATAAAGGATATTTTAAATAAGAAACTGTTAGAATTAGTTTACATTCCCTCGTCTGACAATATAGCTGACGTTTTAACTAAACCATTGTCAGCTGTTAAGTTTCAGCAATTTGTGATGGACTTATGCATAATGTAACAATTTTGAGACAATTTCAAAACGAAATTATTATTTTTTTTTAATTTCGGTTTTGAAATTGAGGGGGGGTGTTAAGTATATAGGTCGTATATGTTTGTAAGAAAAACAAATGTGTCTGTCTTGTCAATATGTGCGGTTCTTGTCATAAGTAATTAAAAATGTGAAAATTAATTATTATATATATTATTTATCCGCATACCGCATCATAAAACTCCGTGCTTCGGAAGGCACGTTAAGTCGTTGGTCCCGGCTGCATCTGCAGTCGTTAATATCCGCCAACCCGCACTGAGCCTGCGTTGTGAGTTATGGCACATTCTCCCTATAGTCTTCCATCCATAGGCAAAGCCTGTATGCCCCAGCAGTGGGGACATTAAAGTGCTGGTGATGATGAAGATGAAAAGGTTGTGTATAGTTCGTATTGTAAGTACAGCTGTGATAAGAGAAAGGTGTGGTTTGAAAGAAGGCGTAATGATAATATTTGAGCAAGATAAAATTATGCTCACATGGTTTGGTCACGTAGAGAATGAAAGGAGAATGATAAAAAGGATTTTCATTCCCCCATCTAGGAACATCGTGTGCATTTAGTTTGTGTATTACATTAAAAACATCATTAAACCTATTTAATTCTACCTCCATGGTTACGAAATCATGCAACCTTTTTTAATTTATTAAAAATTCAGTCTTGGAACCGTAGTCTTTTAGTAATTTGCTTTGCGCGCGCCATTTTCTTTTCACGTCATAGTTCCAAGACGTTCAATCAGCTTGCGTCAATCTTGCTTAAAACATTTTGATCGTCAACAACGCTTGCTTGATGCTTGAGTCAAGCAATAAAAAATCATTTTTGACCTATGATTTGTTTGACCTAGCAACGGAACGGAACAAAAACTTACAGAAAATCAACGTGTTTGACTCAAGCTGATTGACCGTCTCGGAATCCCATTAGGAACGGTAATTTTTATTAGGTAAGGTACTTACAGGTTTTAATATGGCAAGTAGAAAATAATATTGTGGTGGGTGTGTCTGGATGAATGTTGCGGGTGTGTCTGGGTGGATGGGTCGGTGTTGTGGGTGAGTCTGGGTGAATGGATGGGTGTGTGTTGTGGTTGTGTCTGGGTGAATGGGTGTTTTGTGGGTGTGTATGGGTGGATGTTGTGTGTATCTCTGGATGGATTGGTGTGTTGTGGGTTAATGTTATAGTGTAGATGGGTGGGTGAATGTTGTGGGTGTGTCTGGGTGAATGGGTGTTTTGTGGGTGTGTATGGGTGGATGCTGTGGGTGTACCTGGGTGGATGGGTGCGTGTTGTGGGTGTGTCTGGGTGGATGGGTGAGTGTTGTGCGTGGGTCTGAGTGGATGTACTGGGTGTGCCTCGATGGGTGTTGAGGGTGTGTTTGGGTTGATGGGTGGGTGTTGTGGAAGTTTCTGGGTGAAAACAGAAACTGTTGTAATTGTAATTTTTTTTGGAATTTGCCATTTCCTCGCTGAGGGGGGATGAAAATTTACGTGTTGCACTCGAGTGCAAAGATTTTTTACCTTGTGCTCTTTTGATATGACTTAGCTGAAACAATCGCAAGCCGAGCTCCTCTAGACAAATTGGTGGCATTGTACCTCAGCTCTACACATTCATGACACTCAGAACGAACATTCTTTTTGTAAACAGTTAAGTGGTTTACCCGTCTCACCTGTGGCAGTAAGCGAACGTGACACAGGGAAATGCGACAATTTGACGAATGTCCGGTTTAGGAGTCAGGCGAGACGTGAGGAAATCTTTTTTCTTTTACCGACTTGACACCTTGACTGCAATTTAACTTTGTGACTGTACTCTTATCCGAAAGGGGATTTAGGGACCATCCATTTGACGGTCGGCTTGGTCCGAAGGTCAGATTGCTTGCTGTTGGTCATGAGGTCTCTGATTCTAATCTTGGTAAGGGCAAACCAGAGACATTTGTTCTCGAGCCATGAGGGTTTATAATAATTATGTTTATGTAGTGTAGGTCCTACAATTATCTATAATAATAAATGTACCTAACATAATTGGGGAAATATGGATAAAGGCGTCATTTGTGTATGGATGAGTTTTCACGGTCTAGGAAACGTCATCATCATCACCAGCCTTTAATATCCCCACCGCTGGGGCGTAGGCCTTCCCTATGGATGGAAGAATAAAGCGAGCATGGGCCACAATCCCGCCGGGACCAACGGCATAACGCGCCTTCCGAAGCAGAGAGGAGCTCGAGGAACTTAGATTAAATTTTTTTTTGTCACCTATCCAATGACCGGCCTTAGCGAACATTGCTTAGTTTACGCAATCGCAGGCCGAACGCGCTATACCACTGCGCTAGCGAGCTCCTCCTAGCGAGATATTATTAAGTCCATTAAAATTGTCACAACCATCCTCAGTCCCTATCCTCAGTAACTATTGACATTAAACTTGGAAAACCAACCTTATTTCCAGCTGCGCGCGGTCCAGGAAACAGACAACATTTATTCCCTTTTCGAATCTCGATCCGCGAGCAAGGAAATCGGTTCTCTATTCTACTAGAATTACTGTGGCGTATCGGTAAAGGATTCCGCTCTTGCACACCCGGCTTAATGTATCCAGTGCGGCTTTATGTGGCGAGCTCGCCGCGGTTTATTGGGTGTGTACTACGCTTTATTAACGTTCGATCGGGGATGGCTCGTTCGTGATAGATCCGGAAGGTCTTAAGTTACAGTAATGAGGATAACTGAACTGAAAAAAGGGTACTATAAAATTCAGGACTATTTAGATGACAAAGATGCTTGGAATCAATAACTTTTACATACTTATTATATAAATACTAAATATCTTTATCCAGTATGATTAAACGATTGCCCTTGAGTGTTCTTTATTTAAAATAGATATTGTGTTTGTTGTAATGAAGGATGTTGATAACTTCAGAATTTGTATCTTTATTGACATACTATTACTTGACGTTGTAAGTTATTGACATCTTTCAAATTCCAATTATTAATTAATTTAAATTACTTTTATGTAAAGGGAGGAAAAAACCTGACTGAGTTTCTTGCCCGTTCTTCTCAGGACAGGGCCTGCTGGTGGTTTGCGAACGGATGGCGTAAATTTCTTGTCTTGACGATTCATGAGTGTATTGTAATCATACCAGATATGAATAAACGAATTTTGATTTGATTTGATTTGAACTACTGGATATGAGGAAACGAAGAAGACAGTTAATATAATCTTTTATTGCCCTAAAAGTAAAGAAATACATAATATAACATAATAATTTTATTCTTATACAAACAAACAAACATACATTCATTAATAACAAAACAGTGCAGTCACAAAAATCACATAATCACCCATAGGTATATCTTTTTTATGTTATACAGTTCTTCTTTCACTTCCAACAATAATTATAAATCCACACTGGATGAAAGGAAAGTGACAAAGCGTCACTTTCCTCCAGTCTTTCCTTGACCAAACCACGTGAGCATCCCTTTCTCGATTCTTGTAAAATTACGTCTTCTTTCAAACCACTCCGTTCTCTGATCACATTAATGTACATACAATCAATCACTTCTGTAAATTTTGCACCAATTTGTTTTACCACAAGGAGTCGGTTTTCGAATAACCGATAATATTCCGGCCGAGCTGAGCACTATATGGCAACATTATAATAATGTTCCTCCGGAACTACATCGGCAAATCGGCAAGATTTCCGCTCGCCCGGACGACTCTTAACGTTTCCCTGGCTGCGGTCTTTCAGGAGATCCCGGAAGATATATAATATTCCGGTCAATATCTTTTAAATGTATTATTAACTTTTGTATTATATTACTATATAATAAATAGTCAGTGATTGGGTAAATAGGCCCAAAGGTACAACCTTATTGATTCTAATTCGGCTCTTCGGTTGACTGGTACAGATTACCATGGCAGGTTTGTTCCCATAGGTACCAACTTATTGATGCTTATTTGGCTCTTCGGTTGACTGGTAGACAATACATACATACATACATAAATCACGCCTATATCCCCGAAGGGGTAGGCAGAGGTGAACTAGCACCCGCGTTTCGCCAATTATGTTAGGTCCCATGTTATAGGTGGCGAGCCTATTGCCATTTATCGGGCACAAAAGTCGCAGTATATTGCTAGGTGGTATAAGAGGAACGCTGCTGCCCATTCCTCATCACGGATTTATCCTTAGTCGCCTTGTACGACACCCACGGGAGAGATTTGGGGTGGTGACAATTGTATTCTACTCTGCCGTCACCACACGGCCTATGGTAGACAATGCCATGGCTAAATATGTGCAATAATACCCAAAGAGATCTGGTGTCAGGCAGGCTACCGGCTGTAAAATCAAAGCCAAAACCAAGCAGTATGGTTTGGAATGTCATTCCAATCACTCTCTCCGTTCATCGGTCTCTTGACACGGTGCGTTCAGTTTCTTTTTTATACATTCCATGTAATGCCATTTATCCCATGTAATGCCATTTATCGGGCACAAAAGTCGCAGTACATTGGTAGGTGGTATACCTAAGAGAAACGCTGCTGCCCATTCCTCATCACTGATTTATCCTTAGTCGCCTTGTACGACACCCACGGGAGAGATTTGGGGTGGTGACAGTTGTATTCTACTCTGCCGTCACCACACGGCAAAGAAGAAGACTTGACTGTGTGTAATAAAGTTTATATAAATAAATAAATAATAGTTATTTGTTGTACGTGAGTGCAAAGTTGTTTTTTAACCGCGTGCTCAATTTTGATGACCGAGCTAGCGAAGGATTCTAAAATTGAATCACGAGCGTAGCGAGTGATTTAAAAATTAGAATCCTGAGCGATAGCGAGGGAATCAAAAGAGCACAAGGTGAAAAACCTTTGCGCTCGAGTGCAACACGTAACTTTTCATCCCCCCTAACGAGGAAATTGCAAAATACAAAAAAAAATACAATCACAACAGTTTCTGTTTTCACCCAGGAACTTCCACAACACCCTCCCATCAACCCAAACACACTCAACAACCACCCAGAAACAACCAGAACATCCACTCAGACACATCCACAGCACACATCCACAGCACACATCCATCCACCTAGACACACCCACAGCATACTCTCAGATACAACCACAACACCCACCCATCCTCCCAGAAACACCCACAACATTCACACCCGCAATACACACCCATCCACTCAGACACACCCAAAAAACACCCATTCACCCAGAAACACCCACAAAACACCCATTCACCCAGAAACACCCAATCACCGAGAAACACTCACAAAACACCCATTCCCCCAGAAACACCCACAAAATACCTATTCACCCAGACACACCCATAACATCCATTCAGACACCCACAACATCCACCCAGTCACACCCACAAAACACCCATTCACCTAGACACACCCACAAAACACCATTCACCCAGACACACCCACAAAACACCCATTCACCTAGACACACCCACAAAACACCCAATCACCATGACACACCTCCAACACCCACCCATCCACCCAGCCACACCCGCAACATTCATCCAGACACACCTGTAAGTACCTAATAAAAATTACCGTCCCTAATGGAGTTCCGAGACGGTCAATCAGCTTGATTCAAGCACGTTGATTTTCTGTATGTTTTTGTTCCGTTGCTAGCGGAAACAAATCAAACAGATCTAAAAAGCTTTTAAATGCTCGACTCAAGCATCAAGCAAGCGTTGTAGATCAAAATGTTTTAAGCAAGATTGACGCCAAGCTGATTGACCGTCACGGAACTCCTAGGTTTTAACAAATTTATGACGTGGAAAGAAAACGGCGCGCGCAAAGCAAATTACAAAAAAAGTACACCAACAAGGTTCTGAGTCTGAGTTTTTAACAAATTAAAATAGGTTGCATGATAATTTCGGCACCATGGAGGTAGAAATAAATAGGTATAATGATGTTTTGAATTCACAAACTCATTGCACACGATGTTCTTAATTCAAATTTACTTTATCCTCTAGAGGATAAAAACGGGTTTTGCACTCAGATATCGAAGAGCAAAAACGCTTTTTCCGAGATGGTGGGATGAAAAATATCTTGGCCGTTCCTATATATGCGATATATGGCGCCGGAGAGGACCGCGCACGCCCTGAGAGGATTTCTCCACAGCAGACATCTCCCAAGGAGGGACGACATCTCCCGGGGCAGATATACTGTCGCGGAGAGCCTCTCAGGGTGTTAGGAGTCGGAGCTTGGAGTGGCAGGCCTGAGGGTGCCTCTAAATGCGCGGACCTAGGCGCAGGCGTGCCGTGTAATGCAATTACATTGCCGTGTGGATATCTGAGCAGGATACATTTGGCAACACCCCCAATTCCTCCCGTGGGTGTCGTACAAGGTGACTAAGGGTATAACATACAGTATAGGACAGCGATGAATAATGGACATCAGCGTTCGTTCCTCTTATACCATACCTACTACCTATCAATATACTGCGATTTACGTGCCCTATAGTGATATATGGCTAACTGCCGCACTCAGAGACGTCAAATAACGTAAATGAGTACTTAACGTCAAAAAATGACAATTCAAAACTAGTCGCTATTCTTGCCGGGTCTATGGTGTAGATTTGAATGAAAATTTTTGACATTAAATACTCATTAAAATTAATTGACGTCTCTGAGTCCGGCAGTAAGACTCTCCACTTAATTATTACATGATATCTAGCGGAACGCTGGTGTTAATTCACCACTGCCTACTCTTGGTTATAGGCGTGATTTATGTATGTTATGCTGCTGCCCATTACTCATTGCTGTTTTGACTCTTAAGCCTACCATACACGGAGAGGCCGATCGGATCAGGCCAGTCTAACTCAGTTCGGAGCCTCATTCTCGGGCAGTTTTGCCTTCAGTTCTACCTGACCGGATGATAACGGTATGTTGTGTGTAATTTGTCATACACGATCCGTTCAGTTCTTCCGGTCAGGCCGATGTGAACGAATTGCTCCAGTCCATCCGGCCGACTGATGCGAGCTTTGGTTCTGGCCAGATTACACACACACGATACGGATTTGCATCCGGTCAGGTAGAACTGAAGGCAAAACTGACCGTGTATCAGGCATTTTAATCGCCTTGTACGAGAAATGGGAGTGGTGACAATTGTATTCTGCTCTTGCGTCACCACACGACACAGTGTATAGTGTAACTTTAAAAAAATATTGCTCCATAGGTTAGGTGATCAGTCTTACTCATGTTTGGAATCTAAGTCTGCGAATAAAAATGGATATAGGGCCCTGATACGAAACAAAAAAAAGTACAAACCACCTGTGGAAAGGGTCCCGAATGGACAAACAACAAGAATAAACAATGATGTTATCGATGCATCGAGATAACAGTAAACAAACGGGGATGTAAAGGTGTTTGATGTGGTCCCCCAACGGCCACAACGGTCACAACGGTGCTGTATGTTACCTTCGGGCACACTTGCCAGAAATTTCCATACATATGGGAAAAATGGGTTCGCCTACGGAGGAGTTTGTGAGTGAGCGGTGGTAATATTTTTGAGTTGGATAGTTTCTGTGGTATGATTTGGTTTTTATTTGAAAATTATGTTATTAGAGTTAGTAGTAGTAGTAGAGAATTTTTTTTGGAGTTTTAGAAACAGAAGCTATAACATAAATTATCCAAAATATTAATAATTTTTAGGCTTTGATTCCTGAAATGTATCAATGTTTACTAAAGGATTATTCTTTTCTTATATTCTTAATCATCTATTGTATTATTCTTTATTATCTAAAGGTTATATTAAATATACAGCCCGGTTTAAATTGTTTTTATATTTAAGGTCACGATTCTTTGCTACAACAAAAAATAAGTGACCATAAATTTTCTCAGATCCCAATTAACTTAATATTCATTATAAAGGCAAAAACTGCTGTTATTCGGAATTTGGTGCTGTTGTATTGTCTGTTAATTTCTATTCAAGACGTTGTCCAGGTGAAGCGAGCCTGCTAATTTAAGTAGGTAGTTCAAGTTTTTTTCCGTAAAATTTTACATCTAATTAAGTTGTATTGTTATTGTTATAACAATAGGTACAATAATGAAACGTATGTCAAACGCGAGTACTTCTTAGTTTAAAGTACCTATATACTACTAACAAAAAATGTAACAACTTTTATTGTACACTTGGTAGGCATAAAAATGTTTGATTTGATTTGACTTCTTGTAGAGCCACAAAGTTTCAGTATAATAAGTTAGTAGATAGCATCAGTAGAGATTTGACTTCTTGTGGAGCCTCTAAGTTTCAGTTGAATAAGGTAGTAGATAGAATCAATACCTATTTCGCATCAATCGCTTTAATACTCGGTTTAAACTATAGCCGGTAGAAATCACGTTCCCTTCAAAAAGCTTTACTTCTTAGCTTCTGACGCTTCTATAGCATTTATAAGTCAAAGTCAAAGTCAAAATTCATTTATAAACTATTTGATTTTAATTTTAACATTATATAAATGTTAGAAAAATTAGTACAAAGATTTTGGTGGTTAGAAAAAGAATTTCGAAAAATTATGATCTTGAGGCGGGAATCGAACCCGCGTCCGCTGCTATCTGGGCAGGTGCCTATTGCCATTTATCGGGCACAAAAGCCGCAGTACTATTGCTATGTGGTATAAGCGAAACGCTGCTGCCAATTCCTCATCACTGATTTATCCTTAGTCGCCTTGTACGACACCCACGGAAGAAATTTGGGGTGGTGATAATTGTATTCTACTCTGCCGTCACCACGCGGCGTTTTTAATTCAATAATCATTTATTTATTTCTGTGTTGTATCATCATCGCTTTCGAATTCGTTCTGTGTTTCTTTGATTTTCTTAGATGTTTCTTTTTTTTTCCATTTAATAAATTCAATTAGAAGTTACTTGGTACTTTTTGTATTCTTTGAAATCCACATCCATGAATAATTTAGTTACTCGTAAAACTTATACAGTGTTAGCACTTCTATCGTTGGACAAAGAGATTCTCCTTCTGTAAGAAGCAGCATCTTTTATGTCGACACATGAACGATCTAATACCTAATAAATAAATATTAGTTAAGCTCACACCTATCATCTAACTTAAAGTAAGTACATTAGCATTTGTTTTATGGATACGAGATGATGGACAAAATAAAATAATAAATTATTATATAAATAAATATTGAAAATATACAAACACAATCGTATAATATTATGAAAGTAACAGCATTTGGAATCCAAGAAACTAAATTTCCCATTCGAATCTAAAGTTTGAAACAGTCAGGTTTATTCTGGACTCGGTACATACATAAAGGCTAGTTACATCTCAACGTAATTACGGTGAAGCAATGTCAATCTCGTGCACGGTAGCAAGCTCGTCGCCATCAAACAATATTTGCTCAAAATATATTGAAAGGGTGACAGTAAACTTTCCTACAGCATGTACAGCCTATTTGTAACACTGAATCTACATGGATGATCTTTCGTTGTATTTGTAAAATGAAATATATTCTTTGTGTATCCCTATACTAGTAATAATATTTACACGCGTCTTCCTTATGGTGATGTCTCAATATTGGGAAGATATCATCATAAAAAATAAAATGCTTAATAATAACAACGTTGAATATTTTTAACTAAGGGTTCGAGCTTCTTTTTAAGAGTTAAGTTCCTCATATACCACCTAGCAATATATTATACCTCCAGCGATTTAGGTACCTGATAGATTATAATGCTCGCCATATGTAGGTACGCCATATTACATGGGACCTAACTTAACAGGCGAAAAGTGTGTGCTTAATACGCCTCTGCCTACCCCTTCGGGGATATAGGCGTGATTTATGTATGTATGTATCATATATTGGCCGTGTGGTGACGGCAGAGCAGAATACAATTGTCACCACCCCCATCTCTCCCGTGGGTGTTGTACAAGGCGACTAAGGGTAAAGACAGCAATGAGTAATAGGCAGCAGCATTTCTCTCATACCACCTAGCAATATAAATTTGTGCTGCAATTTATGTGCCCGATATATGGCAATAGGCTCGCCACCTGTTACATGGGACCGAACATAATTGGCGAAAAGTGGCTGTTAATTCACCTCTGCCTACCCCTTCGGGGATATAGGCGTGATTTATGTATGTATGTATGTATCAAATGGTCTTTGACGTAACAGCAACAAAAAGACAAGTCGCAAGTGTGACGCCTGCCTGCGGTCAGCTGCAAACAAGCCGGCTCACAATTAATCTATAGTACACGTCCTCCCACCCTTAGCTTAATCAAGCCTGTATTGTACCAATATCGCTCATAATAATAGTACATAATACACATGCGTTGACCGTTGACTAGTTACAAATATAACATCATCGAGGTAATTTTGCCGCATTCATAAGTTTTGCCATTCCGAATTGAAAAAAATATTTTGCCGCTTTTATAAGCTATGTCATTCCATTCTGAATTTTGATTCGCAATGGCAAATGTTATAATAACTTACTTATACCTAAGCCTGAAAAAAGATTACGACTGGCCTACAATTGCTGAAACTAAGCAATAACAATAAGCAAACTGAGCAGTTAGCCGCGTGGTGACGGCAGAGTAGAATACAATTGTTACCACCCCAAATCTCTCCCGTGGGTGTCGTACAAGTCGACTAAGGATAAATCAGTGATGAGGAATGCGCAGCAGCGTTCCTCTGATACCACCTAGCAATAGTACTGCGACTTTTGTGCCCGATAAATGGCAATAGGCTCGCCACCTATTACATGGGATCTAACATAATTGGCGAAACGTGGGTGCTAGTTCACCTCTGCCTACCCCTTCGGGGATATAGGTGTGATTTATGTATGTATGTATGTAAACTAAGCAGTTGAGTCGTTGGTCCCGGCCGCATCTACAGTTCTACCACTAATCCTAACTGGCGCAACGTGGTGGGTTATGGCCTATTCACAATTTTTTCTTCTATGCTTGTGTTGAAGCTATGAGAAAACAAAAGCGTTTATAATCTTCTTTTATATGTATTTGCACGAGGACTACACATTTGAAATAAAACAACTTTTACAGATAAGACTCGCGTATAATTTGACGGCCGCCTTGGTCGAATGCTCAGATTGCTGGGTATTGGCCAAGAGGTACCGGGTTCGAATCCTGGTAGGGGCAAACTTTGTGATGACCACAAATGTTTGTTTCCGAGTCATGGTTGTGTATATGCTTATGTAGTATATTTTCATCATTTATATATAATACATAATTATATTAAAAATATGTCCGTCATCTAGTATCCATAACACAAGTGCTTAGGCTACTTACTTTGGGCTAGATGATAGGTGTGAGTGTATTTTTTTTTTTTTTTTTATATTTAGACGTTAATTTGGCATGTCTATTATTAAACGCTACATTTCGATCACTTAATAGCGGCCGTGGTGATGGCACGCGATTCTTATCCGTAAAAGTTGTTTAATTTCAAAAAGAGTTGATAATAATGCTGATTAGGAGCCAGAACAATAGATACAACGCGCTGACTAAGCATAAAGTAGTAACAATAACATTAAAGATCCCCAAAAGCAATTTAATGTTCGGAACAAAAAATAAGCTCTTAAAATATTTCCCAGCGGACCTTCTTACAGGCATTTGCAAGGGTTTCGGATACATTTTCGAGATAAAAGACATTTTTATTACTCCCCTGTTATGATGAGGCCATCCTTTTAATTAAGTTTCAGGTTGTTTGAATGTGCTCCCCGTTTTTCATTACAACCCGTTGTCTTTGGAGTGTTAGGATCGGGTACAATTGCTCTTTTCTTTTTTCATCTGTTATTGAAATAAATCAAAGATCTGAATTCAAATTCTTCGTTTCTGAATTCAAATACACACACACACATACATAAATACACACACACATTACGTTTGTAAAAATGAAATAGTATTTCTCAAAAACAAAATCTTTAATTCTGTTACTATGGAGCGAGAGTGATTTTCTCTTCGCACAAGTGTTTTTACAGTTAAAAGGAGAAAATCAAACTCGAATATTGTAAAAACTATTTTATTTATTGTATAAACCATTTTTTCATTTTCTTTTTTCACTGACTTGATTCTTCGTGTGTCAATCAATTTGAGTCAATAATTCAACAATGCGTAATGTGACTTGTTTGACTCACTATCTCTTCTTTATTCGCTTCATTTCTAGATCTAGTCATATTCGTGTCAGGCATGTGATCCATGGACACACGTTCCAGTGTAGAACTTACTAATCATTATTACATTACTGGGAACGTTATTATTCTAAAACCTTATTTCATTATTATCAGGTTCGACAAGCAATCATGTGTACAAAATGATTTCATACTATTTTTATGCCAGTCAACATCTTCCACCGAATCCGCTTAAGGGGAGATTACTGCGGCCACCATTTATTTTGTGTCATCATTTTTCAATATGCCTCAGTCATCCCTGCAAATAAGATTTTGTGAGTCAACTACGTAAGAAAATGCCAAAGGTCACGTTCAAAATTATCTGGAGTCGTGATTGATAGCATTTTCTAAGTCCCACTGCTGGATACAATCGATTTAGTATTATCACACACTGAAATAGATAGGACTAACTTACCAAGTGACGTCTAAATAAATGAAGACATCTAAATTATGTGAAGTAATCTCGTCCTAAATATGATGTAATACCTGTCGTATTATATGGATCAGAGTGTTGGGCAACAAAGCGAGGGATGAAAGAAAAATGCATGCAGAGGAAATGAGAATGTTGAGATGGATGTGTGAAGGACTGGGAAAGACAGGATTAGACATGAGCACGTTAGAGGAAGTCAGAAAGTAGCCGATGATCAAAAATTTAAAGAGTAACAGGTTAGCGTGGTACGGGCATGTGATGAGGAGGGATGAATGTTACGTAACTAGAGGTGTGATAAGAATAGATGTGCATGGACCTAGAATGAGAGGAAGACCGAAGAAGCGATAGATGGATTATGTGAAAGATGATGTGAGAGAGTTCATGTTGAGCTCATGCTTAAAGAGGAGAAGTTTAAAGATAAGAGCAGGGCGAATAAGAGTCAAAATATGAGGACTTACGGAACGTAATTATTAATTGTAAGCATTTTACTAAACCAAAACCGAAACAAATTTAATAACTGAAACGTCTGCCTCCCAGACACCGGATAGGCGTTTTATTAATTTTTATATTTATTTTTTCGCGGAGCGGTGTCAGAATTTGTTTCTGGGACGGGTATTTTATTACGGTGGTTGGGTTTTCACTAAATTGGACGAAATGGGAGGGGCCACTATAAATCATGTTTGTGGGTTGATAAGATTGGGGCTGAACCACAAGCGGGTAGCGGAATTTAATATTTTTTGACTGGTGTAGGATTACTTGTTTTAATATTGTATAAGTCATTCGATTTTTAATTTTAACATTATATAAATGTTGAAGGGTAAAGGTTGGAAGAATTTCGGCAAGTTAATTAGTGTCTTGGGTGGCCGAGCGGTCAGGCACCTGCCCGGATAGCAGCGGACGCGGGTTCGATTCCCGCCTCAAGATCATAATTTTTCGAAATTCTTTTTCTAACCACCAAAATCTTTGTACATTTATATAATGTTAAAATTTAAAATCGAATAGTTTATAAAGCAAACCCAAGCTTAACCGAACGCACGGTATTTGTAAGAATATCTGCTTTGGAATGTTTGAAATTTATTTCTACATTGCGAGGGTACCCGTTGGCTTACAACGTGAAGTGTAAAGGTTGGAAGAATTTCGGCAAGTTAATTAGTGTCTTGGGTGGCCGAGCGGTCAGGCACCTGCCCGGATAGCAGCGGACGCGGGTTCGATTCCCGCCTCAAGATCATAATTTTTCGAAATTCTTTTTCTAACCACCAAAATCTTTGTAATATTATAATGTTAAAATTAACATCGAATATCAACCGTGTCAAAACGCTCGTGACACGTGCAATTGTGTACATACATACATACAGCTGTAACATTTCCCTCAATTAACAAGCTTAGTTTCCTGTATTCGAAGTTGGATCCGATAAATCAGAAGAAACTACCACACGTCTGAACTTGTCCCGTCTTATAACCACTTGGCGAAGTTTAAATTGCTTATTGATTTAAATTTTATTAATTGCTCCTCAGGGCCTGTTCGCTCGCGAAATAATCACGCTAGAGTTCGTGTGTATTACACCGATTCGGCAAATGGGATTTCGCACGGAAATGTAAGCGGAGAATCTTGCAAAACAACTTATAAGATAATTTTGGTTTCAATATTGGTCTGCTTCGAATATTGTATTATTATTTATTTGTGATACTAACTGCCGCACTCAGAGACGTCAAATAACGTTAATGAGTACTTGACGTCAAAAAATGACAATTCAAAACTAGTCGCTATTCTTGCCGGGTCTATGGTCTAGATTTGAATGAAAATTTTTGACATTAAATACTCATTAAAGTGAATTGTCGTCTCTGTGTGCGCCAGTTAGTTAGGTTGCGATTGAAATAAAAAGGAAATCTTCAAACTACTGTAAACGTATGGTAATAGTCACGAAGTTAATAACATTGCCAGTACCATAAGTAACTACAAATAACACTATATAGTATATTTTTTTGTTTAGTCGAATGTTCAGATCGCTGGCTATTGGCCAAGAGGTCCCCGGTTCAAATCCAAAAATGTTTGTGACGAACATAGACATACTCAATTTATGAATCCTTTCGAATATATCAGTTTTTACAGATTTAACTGTATCAATAATAAACCGTACTGGAGCTAGTTCATTAGTTGGAGTTCGAACAACCAGAGTAGGAAACTGTTTTAAAGTGTTGGAGTATAAACTTATGGCATTGTCCATAGATTTGTCTCTTTTGTATGACGTGTGTATAGTACTGCGACTTTTGTGCCCGATATATGGCAATAGGCTCGCCACCTATTACATGGGACCTAACATAATTGGCGAAACGTGGGTGCTAGTTCACCTCTGCCTACCCCTTCGGGGATATAGGCGTCATTTATGTATGTATGTATGTATGTGTATATTTTCTACACATTTTCTTCCAGCTTTTTCAATACAGTGGTCATCTTTTTGTAAGTTGCTCTTTTATCTAAACTATAATAAAGCTGAACAATTTGTTTATTTGGTTGGTTGAACGCGCTAATCTCAGCAACTACTGAGATTACCATTTATTAAACCATTTATCAAGAAAGGCTATGAGCTATATAATAACCGAAATTAAAGCGAGCGAAGCCGCGGGCGACCACTAGTGTACTATAAATATGAATGTATATGCGATCTGTGCCTTCTTTTTTATCTGAAAATCATAGTGTATGCCTCCCCCTGACCAGAAAGTGGGAATTTTCGTACGCGTAGCGGGCGAAAAAGGGTCAGGTGTGACATAAAAATTATATTTAATACAAAGATTTTAGTGGTTAGAAAAAGAATTTCGAAAAATTATGATCTTGAGGCGGGAACCCGCGTCCGCTGCTATCCGGGCAGGTGCCTGACCGCTCGGCCACCCAAGATACTAATTAACTTGCCGAAATTCTTCTAACCTTTACACTTCACGTTGTAAGCCAAGGGGTACCCTCGCAATGTAGAAATAAATTTCAAACATTCCAAAGCAGATATTTTTACAAATACCGTGCGTTCGGTTAAGCTTGGGTTTGCTTTATAAACTATTTGATTTTAATTTTAACATTATATAAATGTTAGAAAAATTAGTACAAAGATTTTAGTGGTTAGAAAAAGAATTTCGAAAAATTATGATCTCCCGCCTCAAGATCATAATATTAAATATGTTAAAATTAAAATCAAATAATTATATTTAAGTCACACAAATACGGGTGTATGTGTCAAGTTTTTACCACGCTGTCCCTCGTGACTTGGGCCCTCTCGGGTTAGGGGATAAGACTCCGGGGACTCCGTCAGCCGATATGATGCCGGCGAGCGGGATTAGATTTCTCGGTGTCCCAAATTAAGATAATGCCTGGAGTTACACGAGACCTTGTCTACTCGAAATGCCTTTAAAGCGCTCTCAACTTTTTTATAAGAAACTAGCTGACCCGGCATACGCTGTTATGCCATATAAAAGTCTCTACATACGCAACGGGAAATACCCCGGACAGGACGTGGCCGGGACGCGACTGGGACTCTCTCGGTCTTAAACCCCGTGCACGTCCCGTCCGTGACTCCGTGACATATGTCCTTCGTGGCACATTTTGTATGAAACGATGTTTCTGCTGTCCCCGTCCCATCCCGTCCACATCTCGTCCTGGGTATTTTCCCGTTACGTATGCTGAGACCTTAAATTATCCCGTAGCCACGGTTACGATTTGGTTGCAATGGTTACCTCAAATGGTTACCTAATATAGTGTCTTGAGTGGCCGAGCGGTCAGGCACCTGCCCGGATAGCAGCGGACGCGGGTTCGATTCCCGCCTCAAGATCATAATTTTTCGAAATTCTTTTTCTAGCCAACAAAATCTTTACCTCAAATGTTTGACAGGAAAGCAGTTTATATGGGAAAATTAAATTGTTGTTTTTACTATTTTCTTCGCATTTTTTCCATATTTTCTCACTTTTCCTGCCTTGCCTGGCCCAAGACAATCATTTCAAAACCAAAATCAGCTAAATCGGCCCAGGCGATATCGAGTTTTAGCGAGACAAACGCACAGCAATTCATTTTTATATTTATAGAAGATAAGAAGATGTAAGTGTCAGAGATGCTTTGATGTCGAAAGCGTCCCACGTTGAGACCTAATCCTTTTTAATCTCTTCGGGTTTCGCGGCTTGGGAGTCGAGCAAGATGTTTCTACGGTACCGATAATTGACACTCCTGTAAAAGGGGGAATTACCTAATTGGGTTCACTTTATTTTCGGGGAATTCGCTGTTCGTGTTACCTATGATTGATGCCTTGACGACGTTACATAAAGGTGACAGCTCATTGGTTGTCGGCGGTTTACGGGTAGACGCCGCGTGATCAACGAGTGCACATCGCATATTCAGCCAGTAGACCTAACGTCACTGTACCTAGAGCCACTAAGACCATACAAAAATAGTAGATTGTATACCTACAAGGGCGATAAACGAGAAGGCGTTAAAATGCGATTTTAGGGTTCTTTTTTTATCGCCCGAGGTAAGTTCATAGTTTTATTTAACCCCCGACCAGGAAGTGGGATTTTTCGTATGCGTAACGGGCGGTGCGAGTCGGGTGCCGGGTGGCTCTAATGAGCTGTGACCCTAATGCTGTCAACGTCAATTTGACGATCTCTAGCAAGCCTCCACCTACAAGAAGTAAATTTCAGTTCTCGTTGGTATCACTCTACGCCTACACTCAGATAGTAAGAGATTTCTGACAGAAATAAATTTGATACAAGCCGTCCCTTTGAGTAAATAAGGACAGAACTAAATTACGTTACCTTGCTCTTTCTTAATGTCAAAAGTTCAGAAACTATAAGGGCCAGTGCACACGGCGTATTTTTAACGCGCGTTTTTCATACTCTGGTTCTAAAGGTGCTCTTACACGGGAAATTATTTTTGGCAATAATTGCTTAGCATTAATTGTAATGGATCAATCTGGAGCAATCTAGAACAATATGTATGTAATATATTGCTTCAAGTTTCTCCATATAATCCTACCCAATGTCGCGAGTAGAAGTTGCTGATTATCCAATCACTTTCGAAATCTTTAATAAATTTTTGTTTGGGGGTATTGGTTAGTTTCTAAAGTTGCTCCATATTGCAACGTAACTATTGTGTGGCCGCATCTGAGCAGCATGTTGAGGCCGTGACGTCATAGCTGACAAGTACTGACAGGACTTAAGTAATTTCAGTTGCCCGTGTAGGCGTACCCTTAAATTTCACCAGGTTTGCGTTTCATTTGCATGTGTTCTGGACGTCGTCTGCACCTGCTTGTCTAAAAAGTTAGTTTAGCAAAAGCAAAAGCTAATTTTGTTATCTTGTAATATGGCGCCCTGGGGCACTAAGCTCTCACGAGCCATTAAATAAACGTTAGAAATAGGTAAACATATGATTTATTTGACCAAAATACTCGTAGCACGTCACATCACACAGTAACACATTTTCTTTCGAAATTGATGTAATCTAATCTTCTACTCCCTGCCCTGTTCCCAGTCTATCTGGGGTCGGTGCAGTATGTTTCCTCTTCCATTCATATCGGTCAGACGTCATCAAGCCATCCACTCCCTTTTGATTCATATCATCCATCACACCGTAAAGGTGCTACTGATGAATGAATGTATAGAAAAGAGACGGAACGGACCATGTCGAGAGACCGATGAACGGAGCGAGTGATTGGAATGACAACATTCCAATCCATACTGCTCAAAGATTGTTATAATTTTTTTTGTGTACAGTCAACAGCACGTCAAACTTCCACAAAATGGCAAAATTTCTCAATCGATTTTGTGCTCTATTATTACCAAGTTAAGGTTGACAATCGATTGAAGAAATTTGACAGTTTTGGGTAGTCTGAAGTGCCGTTGCTGTACCTATATTTGTTTGGTCTGAGAATAGCTGGAAGGCTATTTTAATACCCCTAGGTGATAAGGGCAAACCAACGATTGCCAAGTCACCTAGTTATTTATAAATATTTATAATATTTAATTTCTAAAGATAGGCAGACAGGCAGTATTCTAGCGGATAATTAATACAAGCTTGGTAATTATCCGCTGGAATACTGTCTTCTATGCTGGCCTGGGAGCGAACAAATAACGTAGAATAGGCCAGCCCCAACTCATCCCATGGGTGTCGTAAAAGTCGACTAAAGGAGATTGCCCGCTGTAGACCAATAAGCACCTTGGGGCACCCGAATGGTGGAGGGCAAACCACCAACAACAGCATACCCAAAGAGGGTTAGTGTCAGGCAGGCGGCCGGCTGTAAAACCTAAGCCAAAACCTTGAGCAGTATGGACTGGAATGTTGTCATTCTAATCACTCTCTCCGTTCATGGGTCTCTCGACATGGTCCGTTCCGTCTCTTTTCTATACATTCATTCACCACTAGCACCTTTACGGTGGGATGGATGATATGAATCAAAAGGGAGTGGATAGCTTGTTGACGTCTGACATATGAATGGAAGAGGAAACATACTACGCCGACCCCAGATAGACTGGGAACAGGGCAGGAAGAAGAATGACTACAATCTTAGTTAGTTATTGTGGTGACCTGACTTGCCTTGTACATTCATGAGAGTACGGAGTCCGATCGTTACATAGTGCAGGGTTTTTTTATGCTAGACAAGGAAGCTCTTGGCCTTCATCTCACCTGATGGTAAGTGACGAATATGGAATCGTGCTTCATCTGGAACCCTCAACCCCAGAGGGGCTGGCTATCTTATCACAATTATTGTCGGAACACAATAATGCTGTCAACATTATTATTATGGCGAATAATTTTTAATAAGATGGTGGTATGCCAACCTAATTAAATACAAATTTGGTCTCCCCTGGGGTTCGAACCGGGGACCTCGGGATCTTATTTCCGGCGGGCGAACCACCAGACCACGCAGGTCGAGTACCGAAAAATTAAGTTAAGGATTGTCGTGCAAACGAAACTCTTTGTACCAGCCATCGTTATTTTTACAGCTTGAAATATTCGGGCGTTAAAAAGCAGCCAATGGCTGGCACAAGTTTTAATTGCTCCTCAAATTAATGCTCAACAGAGCGGGGAGGGTCACACGTAAGGGTATTGTGAGAGAGCTGCCACGGATGACTTTCGTGGGCAACGCTCTGCATCATCAGACTTTTATCTTTAAGAGAAAGGTGTGGTTTGAAAGAAGATGTAATTGGCAAGAATTGAGATAGTCATTCTTACATGGTTGGGTCACGTAGAAAGAATGAGTGAAAGGAGAGCGACAAAAATTTATGTTGGAAGTGATTATAGGAATAGGAAGTGGAAGGCTAGGCAGATCTTTCATAATCAAATTGAAAGTCTGTTCAAAAAGGGCCAGGTCAAGAGTACCCGAAAGTGACGAACATTAATGAGATTTGATTTGATGCGAAAAAAGTATGTTACGAAAGAAGTAATGTCTGCCTAACCCTGTGGGAGAGAGGCTTTTACATACTTTTAGACTTTTATCTTCTTCATCTTTCTGCCCTGTTCCCAGTTTACTGAATCTCAGTAACTGAGCTGTGTAAGGGCAATTTATAGTGTCTATAGTACGAACTATATTTCGAACCACCAAAATCTTTGTACTAATTTTTCTAACATTTATATAATGTTAAAATTAAAAATCGAATAGTTTATAAACCAAACCCAAGCTTAACCGAACGCACGGTATTTGTAAAAATATCTGCTTTGGAATGTTTGAAATTTATTTGTACATTGCGAGGGTACCCGTTGGCTTACAACGTGAAGTGTAAAGGTTAGAAGTATTTCGGCAAGTTAATTAGTGTCTTGGGTGGCCGAGCGATCAGGCACCTGCCCAGATAGCAGCGGACGCGGGTTCGATTTCCGCATCAAGACCATAATTTTTCGAAATTGTTTTTCTAACCACCAAAATCTTTGTACCTGAAACACGATTAAAAAGTTTCTGGCAGGATTCATAATAATAATTATACAAGATCCGACCAGTCCTTAAAAAAAAGTACAGCCAACCCCTCTGTGGTCGCGGACTCCAGGTAAACCATCACCATCAGGTAAGATCAAAGTCAAGCTCCCCTTATCTAGCCTAAAACAAAAATAGAAATTATGACATTTTGCAATAATCTGACTTAAGTATTTATCATTACAAGGGTTATTATGAGGAGCACGACAACGCAGTGGTTTAACGCGCTCGGCTCGCGATTGCATGAACTAAGCTATATGCGCTAACGCGGATCTTAGGATGGGTGACCAAAAATTTACTATCTCGAGTTCCTCTGTGCTTCGGAAGGCACGCTAAGCCGCTGGTTCCGGCTGCATCTGCATCGTCTATACCCAATAATCCGCGTGTGCGGTGTTGGTTTATGATCCTATCTCGCTATATTCTTTCATCCATAGGGAAGGCCTGGGCCCGTAGCCAAGTGGCAATAGTTTCATAACGATAACGTGTCGAAGTTCGTCACGATCGGCCATAGTACTTTGGTATCTACAGCGTCTTAGCTTGCACTACCAACATAACTAGGAACTTACGAAGACGATTTTAGTCACGTGATTTTACGACGACTTACGTCAAATCCCATACATTTTGCTTTATCGAACTTCGTTATCTTTATCGGTGTGTTACTTTGTCTAGGCCCCCTGGGGTACGGGCCTAGCAGTGACGATGATGATGTCGCAAGTAACGCTTTCGAAGCGGCCATTGTCAGAGAACCGGCCCGTGTGGTCACAAAACAACAGATTTCACATTGTTGTACAGCTATGAAGTTGACATTTTTATTTATAGCGGCGCTCTGTTCGGTCGGCTTTTTTAGATTAGAGCTATAATTCTGGGCGAAAGCCAGTTAATTTATACAGGGCGCTTACCCCGGGATAAGCGGGAACGCTCATGGGAACGCGGCCGGTGTCTTGTTACCCGGATCCGGTGGAGGCTGGGATTTTATACTGAGTCTCGATGCGGGAACCGAACCGAAAAATTTCCCGCATCAATACCATAATTATTCGAATTTTTTCTAACTACCAAAATCTTTGTACTAATTTTGATAACATTTATATAATGTTGAAATAATTTTCTGCTAAATTGGACTAGAATTGGAGCTTTTGAAATGAAATTTTCGTGCCCGATAAATGACAATAGGCTCGCCACCTATTACAAGGGACCTGACCTAATTGGCGAAACGCGGGTGTTAATAATAATTATTCACCTCTGCCTACCCCCTCGGGGATAAAGGCGTGATTTATGTATGTATGTCTGCTCATGGGAACGCGGCTGGTGTCTTGTTACCCGGATCCGGGGGGAAGCTGGGGATTTTCTGATGCATTTGGACTCAAATTGTAGCTTTCGAAATGGAAGATCCAAGATCCAAGCGGACTCTATCGGGGACTCTAACCGCATCGTTAATTATTACAAAACAAAAGAAAAATAGGTTCCAGAGAGTTCGAAAAGTAACGCTAGAAACATATTTTTAAAACACGACGCCACCCGATGAAACCCGACGCGCGTTGAGTCAAATCAAATGGTATTGGTTTTCTATGACCAGAAACACACTATGTTCATAGTGTGTATCCGAAGCCAAGCCGGATTGTTCAGCGCTACAGGTAAAGTCTCGCCACGTTTCAATAATGTGTCGGGGTCATAATAGTGTTGATGCGGGAACCGAACCCGGTGTCTTTCGCAACTTTCGCAAACATTCCAAAGCCTAGTAAGGAACAATTTTTGCAAAATTGGTTTCAATGCATATTGTAGCAAACCTAGTAAGTCCCTGTACAATATACAAAAACACCAGCAATGAAATCTTAGATATAAACAGATATTAAAGCATCGATACCTAGTAAATGCACCATTTATCACCTCACAACCATTTCAAAACCTAGTACGTAAAGAACTTTTACCAGTTCAAAACCTAGTACATAGGTAAGTCTCTGAGACTCGCTTGGTTTTCATCTAGTTTGTGCTCCTTACTAGGTTTCGTTGTGTCTTTTGCGACGCATCTGCATTTTTGATGGTCCGCCCTTCACCATCTATACTAATATTATAAACCTGAAGAGTTTGTTTGGTTGGTTGGTTGGTTAATAAACGCGCTAATCTTAGAAACTACTGATTCAAATTGAAAAAATCTTTTTGTGTTGGATAGTCTATTTATTCAGGAAGGCTATAAGCTATAATACAACCGACATTAACGCGAGCGAAACCGCGGGCGACCACTAGTTTGAGATACACCGAGCAATCTCCCTTAGTTGACTTCTACCACACCCATGTCTTGAGTCGGGGCTGGTCCATTGTACGTTATTTTTCCCTCCCATAAGATGCAAACACGAATAACGTCAAACCATCTATTATTTAGTCCCTCGCTTTGAACCAAGCACCTTGAATGGTTAATGGCTACCCAAATCTTCGTTGACACAAGGCATCCTTCAGAAGTTAGTTTCCGGCAAGTATTATAATTTTAAGGTGTTGACAAGAGGTGTAGTTGTTTTTATGTTTAAGTGACTGTTTACCGTTTTCCGAATTAATCTCAACTTACTGTAGAAAGGCAGGAGAAAGTAGGGTAACCCCCCAATACAGAAGCGCTACTTAAATTTGAGCAATGCTTATAAAGTTAAGTGGACAGCACCTGTGAGAATGGAAACGTCAATATTGACAATACGTAAATGTTATGCAGGACTCCAACTTTGGGTAGGGTTTCTGTATTCGGGGGTGAGTAATTTATTCATATTTTGTAACTTATGGTTTCTTAAAACGTCGTTCTACGCTGGCCTGGCAGCAAATAAATAGCGTAGGATGTGCCAGCCCCGACTCATCCCAGGGGTGTCGTAAAAGTCGACTAAGGGAGATTGCCCGGTGTAGACCAATAAGCACATTGGGGCACCCGAATGGTGGAGGGCAAACCACCACCAACAGTATACCCAAAGAGGGCTGGTGTCAGGCAGGCGGTCGGCTGTAAAACCTAAGCCAAATCCTTGAGCAGTATGGATTGGAATTTTGTCAAAAAATTTACTGTGCCCCTTCATCAATCTTTCCACATGGTCCTATCCGTTTTTTATACATTCATACATTCATTCATTCAAAAGGGAGTGGAATGGTTTGATGACGTTTGACCGATATGAATGGAAGAGGAAACATACTGCGCCGACCCCAAATAGACTGGGTACAGGGCAGGGAGAAGAAGAACCGTAATTATAAGCGACGAAGACTCACCATCACTGACCTCTATTATACAAGTACGCTGCACTGAATACGTCTACTAAAATGACAAATGTTTCTTGTTCCGATTTGAAGTCCCATCGAGCGGCTAGGGCACTAAATTTGACGTTTGTTGCTTGTATTTGACATTACAAATGCATCTCTAATATTAGTTCCGTAGACGTTCACCTTCGTACACCAGTGCCATCAGCGCCAAGATGGCGATAATCAAATTGGCGTCATTTTTTGGATGACAATCTTCAGTCCAGCGTACTTGTCTAATAGACGTCAGTGTTTACCATTCAATCGACTAACCACGCTGCAAACATAAAATTACATACATAAATCACGCCTATATCCCCGAAGGGGTTGGCTGAAGTGAACTAGCACCCGCGTTTCGCTAATTATGTTAGGTCCCATGTAATAGGTGGCGAGCCTATTGCCATTTATCGGGCGCAAAAGTCGCAGTAAGTACATTGCTAGGTGGTATAAGAGGAACGCTGCTGCCCAGTCCTCATCGTTATCACTGATTTATCCATAGTCGCCTTGTACAACACCCACGAGAGAGATTTGGGGTGGTGACAATTGTATTCTACTCTGCCGTCACCACACGGCAACATAAAATTGTTGCAAAAATACGCGAGATGGCCGAAGCGTTTACGCCATCGCTTATCGCTTAGCATCGCGTATATCTCACCTTAACCGAGTCAACTTAAAAATTCATGACAAGGTCCCCGATTTAAGGTAACGCTCGTTCCCGTATTCATTTCCGAAATACGCTTAAACGATGGCTCTGCTAAATCTCGGCGGGAGCCATTTTCCTTATCCAACAACTCACACGAGTTTACGTATAAGAGGTTCGCAAACTTTCTTTCTCATGGACCCCTTTGAAATTTTGCTCGTTCCATTGGACCCCCCCTGCACTGCACTAGTACATTTCTACCAAACCTACTCCCGAAATTCGACAAAAAAATGTGAAGATTAGATCTAACTATGGGATTTTGCATACATACATAAATCACGCCTATATCCCCGAAGGGGTAGGCACAGGTGAACTAGTACCCACGTTTCGCCAAATATGCCAAGTCTCATGTTATAGGTGGCGAGCCTATTGCCATTTATCGGGCACAAAAGCCGCAGTACATTGCTGGGTGGTATAAGAAGAACGTATAAGAGGAACGGGAAAGATTTAAGGAGGTGACAATTGTACTTTACCTGCCGTCACTACACAGCTTACACGGCACGGGAATTGCGTTGCGGCTATTATCTATAGTTCTTCACTATTGAAATTAGATAAATGTTCGTGATCCCGCTTACGAATGTGAACTCCCATTTTTTTGTCATGCCAGCGTAGAATAGAATAGAATAAACCTTATTGCAAATAAGACAAAAAAAGAAAAACTATCCGTAAAATGCACACGGATCTTATCGCTAAGAGGACAGGATTTGATACATAAACATAGAGGTAACGATAGCGATGAACGACGAACTCAAAACTATATTAACGATAATATACTTAATAAAGTACCTATAAACATAAACCTACACATAAAAATAAACCTACATATAAATAAAATAAAGATAAAAACACGGACCCCCCGAGTCTCCCGTGGACCCCCGGGCGTCCACCTTCACCAGTTTGGGAACCAACGGTTTAAATAGAGTTCTATTGCCTCTGATTCAGTGACGTCCAAATTCGGCTTATTCACGACTTGTGACAGCGCATTACTTTTAAACAAGCCAGTTTGTCAGCGGCTGGTGAAATATGGGATTTTTTTTCAATTTCGTCTCGTTACAGCCTCGCCCGGCGGAGGTGAAAGAAATCTTATCCACACACTGCGCTTGACATGTAACAAATGAGTTCGGGCATCTGCGCTCGCATACTTAAGTATCTGCAAATAGTGTTGTAATTTTTAATTTTTAATGACATTTTTATCGATAATATGCTGTCTACAAAATAATGGGTCAGGATTAAATTAAAATTTTGAATTTTTTCCATTTCAGCCGTTTGGTGACGACAGCAGAACAGAATACAAGTGGCAACACCCCCATTTATTATCTCGAGTTCCTCCGTGCTTCGGAAGGCACGTTAAGCCGTTGGTCCCGGCTGCATCTGCAGTAGGTAGTTAATATCCACCAACTCGCATTGGGCCAGCGTGGTGTGATATAAAAAACTTAATTTGTAAAAAAAAAATTGAATTCTCCATACAAATAGTTCAATCAAAATGTATGAAAAACTTTTAAAATAATTTTTAGAATTTTAAATTTTTACTATTACCATAGTATTTATATGTCTATGTTTGCATGGGTAGGTGCCGGCTTTATATACCATGTACCAGACACACCTTGTATAACATGCCCGTACTATCAACCTCTTAAATAAATTAAGCATTTGAAAAATTATTCATAGCTTATAAACCTAATAAGACCATTTCTAGAAAAGTGTATTTATGCAAGGTGTATTTATCTGTAAGTGTTAGTTACACCTAGATTTAGTTGTCGATGTTTGTGTAAGTGATAAGGGCAAAACAACGATTGATGGGTCAACTAGATAAGTGTAATATTCTAATCTAGTTCAGGTAAGTATGTTTCGAGCTGATCTGAAGCCATGTTGGCTTGAAAAATGTATTCATTGGCACTGACAATAGGGATTCAATAAAAATGTAACCTTCACACTGACGCAATGCAGATTTAAGGTAGGATCAATAGCTTAACATGTCCTACGAAGCACGTAGGAGCTCTGGACAAATGTGTGGTCAGCAGTCCTCATCGACCCTTAGCGACGGCTACTTTGTTTTCGAGACCAAAATCCTTGCTAAACGACAGGATGGGGAATTTATATGTCTAAGAAATAAATATTTTAATGCAACGTTATTCCGAAATATATGTAAGTAATATTTTTTTAAATCATGATGTGGTTTACAAAATGTTACATTATTTTATTTCTGATGTGTTGGATGAAAGGGAGTGGATGGCTTAATGACCTCTGACTGATAAGAGTGGAAAAGGAAGAAGGAATACTGCCCCAACCCCAGATAAACTGGGAACAACACAGGAAGAAGATGAATATAGTCATATTAATAAACCCGTATGGTGACGGCCGAGGCAGAATATTACAGATTGTCAAATCAAAAAAACATGGACCTAACATAATTGGCGAAATGTGATGTATGTATTTTAAGACCGACATGTATACCTTTCGCCAATCCTTTCTCTAGTGTTTGCGAAAATAGTCACTAATAATTTGGTCTAACCTACATTTCAAATATTTTATACATTACATTTCAAATATTGTTCATAGCGAGTTGGGTGCTCTTGTGTAGCGAAATGAGATTAAGTTCGTCTTGTTACTCTGGTAACACAGAAACGGAACACGGAACGGTTGGTCGCAAAATATTAAAATATTCGGCCAAGTTTTATGAAATATTAGACATTAGACATAATTAAACCCTAATGAGGAAAATATCGATACCAATATCGACGGTCGCCCATCACTAGCTACACCTGCCACACGTCCCGTGACTGGGCCCGTATCGTTCGCACCGTCTTTGTTTCACCAAAAACAAGGATTTATCTGTAGAGCACCGATAATAACGCCCAAGTTGCTCCAGTATCCAGGGCCGGACTTGGAACTCCTAGAATAGGCGAGGGTTGCATAATAATAATAATTTATTTTATTTATTCCGTGATTTTTTCTTTAGATTTTTTCTTTCTTTAATCACTACCATGTACAAAAGTACCGAAACGAAGACTTCCTTTTTGTCTCTTGGAAATTATTTATTACTAGTGGTCGCCCGCGACTTCGCTCGGGTTAATTTCGGTTGTTATATAGCCTTCCTCGATAAATGGACTATCCAACACAAAAAGATTTTTTCAATTTGAATCAGTAGTTCCTGAGATTACGCGTTTAACCATACAAACAAACTCTTCAGCTTTATAATATTAGTATAGACGCGTACATTCATGTTCGTGCCCTGGGCTGGTAGGAAGAAGAAGCATTTACAGCTAGAAGCAGTGCAGACATTAAAAAGATGGTAGTGATGATTGTATTAAAATGTGTAACTAATCTCATGTCGCTGTCTGTACCTGTATCTAATAAAAATCAATCTTCGACGTCCTCGACCATATAACTACACGTGAAGACCGTCAATCACGCCGCACCTCGCGATACCCATGTCAAGTAGAAATGTAGGAATATTTGTCACACACGATTTGCGAATAGGCTCTTATTGAATTGATATAAAATGGTCGCTATTGTCAGACACTTATTAGAATCGGGTTTCCGTGCTGGCCCAGGGGAAATTCGAGGATTTTCCCTGTTTATTTATTTTAATTTGGGAAGGAAGAAGAAACCTGAATATTGTTAAGATGGGTAAAAATATTATATAAGAGCTTAGATTTTATTATAGAAAGTAGTTGATGATTGATTTATTTTACCACTGCCCTACTAAAGTTTTCTTTATACTGCTCTACGGCTCTGCTACGTAGAGGTTTTAATACTTAACCATCTGCCTAACCCTAACCCTGTTAGAGAAAACGCTTTGATTGTCGCATTTCTCACTAAGAATTCTGTGTGCAATATTATGTCCAAAAAATTATCTAGCCCAAAGTCTTTAATGTAAGTATGTAGTGAAACTATGTGATGGAAACTCTGTAGACCATATATACTCTGTAGTGAAACTCAGTATATAGTGTGCATACTGATCGCGATAATCAATCCACCCCAAATACAATTACATACACAAATTACGACTATAAATATCCCCGAAGGGGTATGCCGAGGTGAATTAACAACTTTTCGCCAATTCATTAGGTCCCATGTAATATTGCCAAGTCTATTGCCATCTACCGGGCACACAAATCGCAGTATATTGCTAGGTGGTATAAGAGGAATGCTGCTCCCCATTAGTCATTGCTGTCTTTACCCTTAGTCGCCTTGTATGAGACCCACGGGAGAGATGGGGTGGTGGCGATTGGATTCTGCTCTACCGCACCACACGGCACCCCACAAATTATAATACCCCAAATAACCATCAACAAAGTCCCCTTCCCTTAATCCATCTCTGTGCAACCCCATTTTTTGTTTCCTGTCATATCTGGAAGATGAGATTTTTTGATAATAGTCGTCTGTGATGAATATATTACGTTGACATGGGTCCTCATAAGGAGTTGACATTGAGGGTAATAATTTAAAGCCAGGTTCGAAGGGCTCTATGTAGTTACTTGAGTGAAGGTAAGCGTTTGAGTGACTGCGCCCTTTGTGATATTCAAAGCTGGTTTAGTGCGAAATTGACTTTTAGGGGAAGATGGCCCAAAACAAAATCATTTTTAACTCAAACTCTAAACGTTTATAAATTGCCACACTATGTTTGTGCGTAGGTGACAAAAGTGCTTAAAAAAAATTCTCCTACGCAATGCGGGCTGGAATAAATTTCTGCATTTACTTTCTTGTAATAATTTAATACCTAATAACACCTGATTTAATACCTGAAAACATTTTACTCCGCTGCGCATAGGTCAACTTATGTGCCGTACACACATATATTTTAATGAGAATTTAATCAACTTGCATCTGAAGCTATGCATTTTAACTTAAGTTAACGCTGCATCGCGTAGACGAGCAATCTCACTAAACCCCGTTAATTTATATAGTAATTTCGCGAGACTACTCAAGAACAGGGCCGTATTAAGGGGTTGCTTAGCCAAATTCCGTCCTACGTACCAAAAAATAGAGCTCAATGTCGCCCAGCAGTTCATGGCGTAGAATAAATGGAGCTACCATTATTAGAGTACAGTATCTAATAAAAGTCTCTTACATGACAGCGTGTCCTATTAACTCTGTTGGTCAGTACTCACGTCGTAGGAATTAATACTCTTGGCAAAAAAGGCTCTGAAACGTCGTATATATAGGTCTAGGTTTCATTGAAACCATAATTATGTTCGCATTGATACTAGAGACCTAGATGAGTGACCAATCTATTCGAACGAATACAATAATAGTGTATGAAACTGACGTATTATTAGTTAAATGTAAGAGTAGGTATGATAAGATGACTTATTTTAAAAAACTACACCATGTTTTTCTAACGTGTCCACTATACCCAAAATAAATTATTTTTCTGTAAAAACTTTCGATTTTCATAGAGAAAACATGTTTTGAATAACGCAATTTTAAATTTCCGCCAAAAATAGCAATGGCGTCTGTGTGACGTCACTATTCCGTAAAAAGGCCATTTTCTATACTAAGCTAGTGAATTTGATTGGCAAATAAAATGTCAAAATGGAGATAACTAAATAATGACGTCACGCGGAGTTTTAGCAAATATGTGCGGATTGCTAAGTTTTGTATTTTCATTTTTTTTAAATAAATATCAATCACAAGTATAATCTGATAACAAGTGACTATTAATGAATCTCCTTATCCTAAATTATTATTATAAATCATTATATCAGTGATTCTTTGTTAGTGTCATCATCCCTATTGACATTTGTATTTTATTCATTCGATTACATTGGCCAGTGAATACAATAACGCCATCGAATCAATGTTAATTAATGAATATGAAAGTTATGTACAAATTTATACAGATGCGTCTAAGGATAACAGTAGGTCAGGTTTCTCCTTCTATGATCATAGTACATGTTTTAAAGCTAAATTTAATGTAGATAGTAAATTTATTCCTATTATGGGCCTAGAATTACTTGCAGTGTTGGAAGCACTTAGTTACGCTGAGTCTTGCCAATATAGACAAATTGTCTTATTAACCGACTCTGCATCGGCGTTGCAACATCTGTTAAGGTGTAGTAAGGGTAGTTTCGGTAGAGAAGAGGCTTTCACCATTATTAAATGTATTTGGAAATTAATACGTAACGGTGTTCAAGTCAGAATACAGTGGCTTCCTTCACATGTAGGAATCAACGGGAATGAGGTGGCTGACGCAACGGCCAAAAAGGCTTTAGCAGATGGTATAGAACTAAAGTTTCCGTCTCATCATACTGATATCTTAGGACAAGTCCGCAGAAATATATATGACATGTGGAAAACATCGTTTAACCAGATTTCCATAGAAAAAGGAATCTGGTATAAAACTTTGGTGTGTGAGCCACCTCATATACCGTGGTTCTATGAGAGCAAATTTAACCGAAGAGAACTTGTTCTTTGTATGAGAGTTCGGACTGGGCATGTTCCATTAAATGCGTTTAAATTTCTGATGAGAAAAAGAAATGACCCTTATTGTGACACTTGCCCAAATGTCAAAGAAGATTTGTATCACATTTTGATGGTGTGTGCCCGTAATGAACCAGACAGAGTCGATCTTGTTAAAGCTTTGAGGTGTAATAGAATGGAGTTGTTTTTTGTTATCCATCAATGTTTAAGCTCAAACTTCAAAACTGACAAAAGCGACAAAATTGTAAAATTTCTTATTGCTTCATTTGACAAAGCTAATGTACATTTAAGTTAGGTATTTTGTAGCCGGCTTAACCAATAAGGTGTATGGCTTAATAAAGAATAAAAAAAAAAAAAAAAAAAAGATTACATTGGCCACTTTTATAGGCTCCATCTAGACAAATAAGTGGCCAATCTTCTTCTTCCTGCCCAGTTCCCAGTCTATCTGGGGTCGGCGCAGTATGTTTCCTCTTCCATTCATATGTCGGACGTCATCAAGCCATCCACTCCCTTTTGATTCATATCATCCATCACACCGTAAAGGTGCTAGTGATGAATGAATGTATAGAAAAGAGACGGAACGGACCATGTCGAGAGACCCATGAACGGAGAAAGTGATTAGAATGACAACATTCTAATCCATACTGCCCAAGGTTTTGGCTAAGGTTTTACAGCCGGCCGCCTGCCTGACACCAACCCTCTTTGGGTACGCTGTTGTTGGTGGTTTGCCCTCCACCATTCGGGTGCCCCTAGGTGCTTATTGGTCTACACCGGGCAATCTCCCTTAGTCGACTTTTACGACACCCATGGGATGAGTTGGGGCTGGCCTATTCTACGTTATTTGTTCGCTCCCAGGCCAGCATAGAAGTAAAAAAAATAAGTGGCCAATCAATTATAATATATTTGGTCACCCATCCAATGACCGGTCTAAGCGATTGCTTAGTATGAATTAACGCAATCGCAGGCCGAGCGCGCTAAGCCACTTCTGCCTAAAAGTCTCTTTTTCTCCGTGCCCTGTTCCCAGTCTATCTGGGGTCGGCGCAGTATGTTTGCTCTTCCATTCATATCGGTCAGGCGTCATAACTCCATCATCACTCCCTTTTAATTCATATCATCCATCACACCGTAAAGGTGCTAGTGATGAATGAATGTATAGAAAAGAGACGGAACGGACCATGTCGAGAGACAGATGAACGGAGAGGGTGATTGGAACGACAATATTCCAATTCATACTGCTCAAAGTCTTGGCTTAGGTTTTACAGCCGGCCACCTGCCTGAAATTAACCCTCTTTAGGTATAACTTCTGCCTAAAAGTAATTATGATAATACATTGCATTGCATTAAGGCGCCTATGCCTAACCCTTGTGATTAAATTTTAATGAGTGTGCTACATACTAACATAGATAAGGTAGATTTTTTTTTGTAATACATACCGATCACAAAAAAAAAAATTTTTTTGAAGAATAACTATATACCGCTACCTTCTTATGTCACTGGCACCGCATATTCCACAACTAGTGGTCGCCCGTGGTTTCGCTCGCGTTAATGTCGGTTGTTATAGCCTTCCTCGATAAATGGACTATCCGACACAAAAATAAATTTTCAATTTGAGTCAGTAATAAAGTATTTTGTGCCCGATAAATGGCAATAGGCTCGCCACCTATTACATGGGATCTAACATAATTGGCGAAACGTGGGTGCTAGTTCACCTCTGCCTACCCCTTCGGAGATATAGGCGTGATTTATGTATGTATGTACGTATGAGTCAGTAATTCTTCCTTTAAACCAAACGAACAAACTTTTCAGCTTTATAATATTAGTATAGATTATTCGATTTTTATTTTAACATTATTTAAATGTTAGAAAAATTAGTACAAAGATTTTGGTGGTTAGAAAAACCGTTGGCTTACAACGTGAAGTGTAAAGGTTAGAAGAATTTCGGCAAGTTAATTAGTGTCTTGGATGGCCGAGCGGTCAGGCACCTGGCCGGATAGCAGTGGACGCGGGTTCGATTCCCGCCTCAAGATCATAATTTTTCGAAATTCTTTTTCTTCTAACCACCAAAATCTTTGTATTAGTATAGATTTTCTGGAAACATTCGCATGGAATTTCCAGATAATATCACTACCCACATGGAAAACACTGCAGCTATTCGAATAGCAGTTCCGAATTTATTCAGTCAAATCTTTTAATGAGATAACCGGTAATTTATGTACTCGTTCGCATTGGCGGTTATCCAAACTGTTAATATAATTTGCATTTAACCGCGACAAAATAAATAATAGTGTATTTACTTTTCCAATCCCAGAATGGCCATTGTGTTTATTTTTATTGTTTGGAAATAATAATTTTAATTTAGTCTTCCATACCGCCCTGGGAGCGAAAAAATAACGTAGAATGTGCCAGCCCCGACTCATCCCAGGGGTGTCATAAAAGTCGACTGAGGGAGATTGCCGGATGTAGACCAATAAGCACCTTGGGGCACCCGAATGGTGGAGGGCAAACCACCAACAACAGCATACCCAAAGAGGGTTAGTGTCAGGCAGGCGGAAGGCTTGGAAATCTAAACATTGAGCAGTATGGATTGGAATGTTGTCGTTCCAATCACTCTCTTCGTTCCTTGATATTCCTTGTTCTCTTGACATGGTCCTTTCAGTCACTGTTCTATACATTCAATACTCTCTAGAATTTTCTGGTGTGATGGATTACATAACTCAAAAAGGGAGTGGATGGCTTGATGACGTCTGAACTTCAAAAATGGAAGAGGAAACATACTGCCCCGTCACCATCATCATCATCAGCCCTTTAATTACCCTACTGCTTCCCTATGGATGGAAGAATATAGGGAGATTGGGCCATAACCCACCACGCTTGCCCAGTGAGGATTCGTGAGTATTAACGACTAATGCAGCCGGGACCAACGGCTTGACGTGCCATCCGAAGCACGGAGGAACTCGAGACAAAACATTTTGGTCAACCCATCCAATGACCGGCCTTAGTTAAATGCTTAGTTTACGCAATCGCAGGCCAAGCGCGCTATGTATGCTACATTACATGCTTTTTTTTGTTTTTTTTTGGCCTTGGTATGCGGCTCATGGGCATAATACAACATACTTACATACATACATTATATCACGCCTAGATCCTCGAAGGGGTAGGCAGAGGTGAACCAACACCCATGTTTCGCCAGATATGTTAGGTCCCATGTAATAGGTAGCGAGCGAGCCTATTGCCATTTATCGGGCACAAAAGTCGCAGTACATTGCTAGGTGGTATGAGGAACGCTGCTGCCCATTCCTCACCACTGTTTTATCCTTAGTCGCCTTGTCGACACCCGCGGGATTGATTTGGGGTGGTGACAATAATAATTGTATTCTACTCTACCGTCACCACACGGCCACACAACATAAATGGCAATAGGCTCGCCACCTATTACATGGAACCTAGCATAATTGGCGAAGCGTGGGTGCTAGTTAATCTCTGCCTACCCGCTCGGGGATATAGGCGTGAATTATGTATGTATGTTGTTTTCTTGGGCATGATCCGCATGCCATAATACAAAGGTCCAAAAATCAAATGAATGGAGTCAATAGACCAATCTTGCGCAACCCAAGATGCTGCCCTCAGTACGCGTAACCTCTAAATGGATTATAAATGTTTCAGCCTCGCCCCGAACATTGTTTATAATTGTAAAGTGTACGCGCCACTTCTGTTCGCGATTTGTTTAGAGCGCGGGCCAATGATGGATCACTTTGGGCTCTCACACGTGAACCCACGCCTTGGTCAGGGAGGGAAGGAAAACTGGAAGATGGATTACCCGCGAGAAAAACGCTGATGTGTTAACCTTTACTTCGAATAATGCGAGGTGCCAAATAACGCTATACGTTATACCATCAACCGCAACATAGAAATTGCTGCTTGAGATTATTACAGGGCCTGTACACAAAACTGCGATGCGACGTCGCATCGTAAAAATCTTTAAGTCGCACGCCGCATCGCAAGAACTAGCGATTTGATTCTCAACGAATTCCTTCAATTTCATTCTTCTTCAATGATTTTGGTTTGGAAAAAGAATTTCGACAAATTATGATCTTGAGGTGGGAATCGAACCCGCGTCCGCTGCTATCCGGGCAGGCGCCTGACCGCTCGGCCACCCAAGACACTAATTAACTTGCCGAAATTTTTCTAACCTTTACACTTCACGTTGTAAGCCAACGGGTACCCTCGCAATGTAGAAATAAATTTCAAACATTCCAAAGCAGATATTTTTACAATTACCATGCGTTCGGTTAAGCTTGGGTTTGCTGTATAAACTATTCGATTTTAATTTTAACATTATATAAATGTTAGAAAAATTTATACAAAGATTTTGGTGGTTAGAAAAAGAATTTGAAGAAAATATTTATACTCTTTTTTCTAACATTTATATAATGTTAAAATTAAAATCGAATAGTTCATTCTTCTTCGTTATTGATGATGTATTTAGAATACTTGTTTTTTTGTTTTCAAGAGCATTTCGTAGCTAAAGAGACATACATTATCAAGATTGTTTACATTTTGTCTCAAGCCCAAGTGAATGAGGTGTAGCTCAATTTCCTGGGGTACAAAGGCTCACTATATTAGTCAGTAATCTTTCGACTCCAGTACCTCATGGACGAGGTTAATACCTGGTCCCAAGTTTACCTTTTAGCTAATCTCTGTTCGTCGGATTTTGAGCGGTCGGCTCCAACTATGGTCACAGAGCCACAGAGACTGCAGTACGCCAAAAGGAAAAGTCGAACCTTTTGCTTCGCAATTTTTATACTGCTGATTATTATTTGCTGTGGAGTGACAGACAGCAGAGCGGAATGCAATTTAGTATGAAACGCGTCGGGGTCGGCGCTTCGTTGCGGATCGGGGCGTGGGTGGGTTGTGGAGACCTATCGTTATAGACTGAGGCATGTTGCGCACTCCCCTATCATCCCTTAAACAAACGAGTTTTCGATATCTAGATCATCTTGACGATTCATAAGTGTATTGTAATCATACCAGAGATTAATTAAAGGATATTCGACTTTGACTTTAATTGTCATCACCCGCAATCTCTCCCGCGGGTGTCGTAGAAGGCGACTAAGAGTTACGACAACGATGAATGGCCGTAGGGTTCTTCTTATACCACCCAGAAATAAACTGTGACTAGTAGTCTGCCGCGGCTTCGCTCACGCTAATTTTGGTTACTAAATAGCCCATAACCTTCTTCGATAAATGGACTATTATTTAAAACTATTTTTAAATTTGAACCAGTAATTTCTGAGATCAGCGCGTTTAACCAACCAACCAACCAGACAAACAAACTCTTCAGGTTTATAATATTACTAGTATAGATTTACGTGCCCATTTTAGATGGAGTTGGCTCGCTACCTATTACATGGGACCTAACACAATTGGGTAAGTCCGGGTTGATGGTATTTTTTATTTTGTAGTTATTTATGGAGACTTTATTAGCTGTTTATTTCATATTTTATGCTACTAGTGTGTGTATTAATAGCTGTTAGTCTTCCCCTAATATAAATAAAAAAAAATCGTTCGTTAAACTGATAGTGTTATAGTTGGTATACTGTAAAGTATCCTGCTCTACGTCCCTGTGGACCCGTCGGCTTAGAAACAATGGCGAGGATAGTTTAACTTTTGCATTTATCCCGTAAGTCCGCCTTCATACAGCCGACTATCTTTAAGATGGATACGAAGTAGATTCCGGCTTAATATGCTGCATGTAAAATGCAAGTATCTATACCTACTATACAAAAGTACTGCTGGTCATACAATACCCGAGCCGATATCACTTCATCATAGTACAGATTTGTCAATGATAGGTAATTCTTTATGTGTATAAGTGCCGTGTGGTGACGGCAGAGTAGAATACAATTGTCACCACCGCAAATCTGGGTGTCGTACAAGGCGACTAAGGACAAATCAGTGATGAGGAATGGGCAGCAGTGTTCCTCATACCATCTAGCAATGTACTGCGTGCGTCTTTTATGCCCAGATTACATGAGACCTAACGAAACGTGGGTGCTAATAGTTCACCTCTGCCTACCCCTTCGGGGATATAGGCGTGAATTATGTATGTAGATATGTATTATTGGTAAAAAAATTAAGTAGAAGAGATGACAACCATGCGAGCAAAAAAATATTCCAAATCGACGTCGCGTAATTTATATAAATAATTGTATGTAGGTATGTTCATAATATGAAAATAAAATAATAACTATTCGAAATTTTTGACATTTCATTTTTCTTTCTAACCTAAATGATAATGTATATAAACGTTGAAACCTTAAAATGGGTTCAGCAATTTACAGACGAATTTTGTTTCGTTTTAGAACACTATGTCGACCATCGCAATAATGATTGTGAGCGCTAAGAACACACAAATATTATGTTCGAACTAATTCGAGACCTAAGCAAACGGAATAAATTAGTTCACAGGGCAGACGCTATGTACATTACTAATAACCATTGAACTAAGAGGACAGTACTGAAATTTTGCCAAAATTTATGTTTCTGGGTACCCCTAGACTTATCTAGAAAATCGATGGAGATTTACTGGCTTCTTCACTGGTAAGGCCCTGTACACAAACTGTGATGCGAATTGTAAAAATCTGCGAACTCGCACGCTGCATCGCGAGAGCTTGCCAACTAATTCGCATCGCGTATTTCTTCAATTTCTTTTTTCTTTGTTTCGCGGCAATGTACGTTGTAGTTTTCTGCGTTGCGAATTCAAATCGCATCAATTCGCAGCTATGTTTACGGGTTCTTAAGCAACTTCCGCAATTTGAAGCAATCATAATGTATGACTTAGCAATAGCTCGCCTTATATTACACGGAACCTAACCTAATTGGTGCAACAGGGTGATAACTCACTTCTGCCTACCCCTTTGGAGATATATATTATGGCCTAGTGTACCTTTTATAAACTGTGGTACGTCTATGTTCAACTGTCGATAGAATTAAAACGAGCTTTTAATTATGTTAAATCTTAGAATATAAACATCTACCTACCTATACGAGGGTTTTTCAAAGATATACCTACTAATATAGTTTTTCAGCTTTCTTCAAGTATAGATACTTGTCCAAGCAAGCAATTACCCTAAATTCCAAAAGTAGAACCTAATTTGCTGTCTTCTTCAATTTGTGTTTTGCCCACTTCCCAGACCTCTAGCTCCGCCCCTAACCTATTGCTTTGTTCAAACTTTATAAACAAAAAAGGTCATGAGTGATCTCGAGCCGAAACTCCAGATCCGAGCGCCCGTGGCCCGATGGAAGCAATCAAACTGCTAAGTAAATATAAATTTAACTTTAACTAACGTTCCTTTGAGATTAAAATCGATACTAACCGAATAAACTACCCGGCAGACTGGCATTAGCTTCCATTCTGCAGCTGCGGATGTTGTGAATTAGGGAAGATTGGTTTCAGAAAATTGTTTCGAAATACTTTTTAAATTAACGTTATCTCGATGAGATACTTTTGTAATCACCTACACCCTTAAATGATAGCCATTATTTCCCAATATAAGTAATGTTTACACATACTTAATATACATACATAATACAATATTTTTTTATTATTATTATTACATAATACACGTCTATTTATTCCCGATGGGGTAGGGGTGTTACGTTTGACTATTACATGGAACATAATGCATTAATATTACGTGTGACAATTGTAATATGTTAAGTATAAATAGGTTAAGTATTCAGTGCATCAGGTGACGTGCCTATTGCCATCTTAAAATTTAAAAGGTCTATAATTTTGACTGGTTCTAGCAGCATCTGGCTATAATCAACATCTTAAGACCACTTTTTCTTTGTAATAATTTTATAATAAAACATAAAAACCTTTTTATTCCGAAGAAGTAGGCAGAGGTGATTATCTAAAGTCATAGATGGGAGCCTATAGCCATCTATCGTGCACGTAAATCGCAGTATGTAGCTTGGGGGTGTTGTCAATTGTTTTCTGCTGGTTTTTTTTTAAATAATAACGGGGTTTTATGATAATAACCCTCAATAGAAACCTTTTGACTTTGACGCACACGTTTCCAATGTTCAGCGCATATATTTGACGATTCATGAGTGTATAGATACCTTATATTATGAATGAACCATATTTTTTTTTTTTTACTTTTAACCTCTAAAATCATAAAAAAGAGGTTGTTCTTTTACTTCCATTGCCTAACTAGTCTCCTTTTTATATAAATTTACCCCTCACACACAGACACTACTAATTAATGCCAAGAGCGAAATTCCGTAGCCGAGTTTCACGGGACTGTCCAAACATTTCGCCATTCAATTCAATTGTAGATCCGAATTGTCCGTTCCGGAGCCAGATTTAAATACGAAACACGCCTGACAATAGGACAGGACAGTCCAGGCCGATCGGGACCATAAATCACGGCTTTAATATCAAACAGTACACTTCAGTTGCAAGTAATTAAGAAGTGGAGATAAATCAATTGCAAGTGGGCATGCCCAAATTAATGGGACCGCTCTGTCCCGGTATCGGTGAGTAAACATTTGCTAGCCAAGATGAGACTGGTTTGCTTGCATTTAAAGATGAACTGACTGAAGAAGCGCGCTATGCCACTCTGCTAGCGAGCTCCTCGGCTTAATATTATAAGAATAAAAATCTTCAACAAGGCTGAAAGAGTATCAGTGCCTCTAGCACGAATATTTTCAACATTCGTATAGTAATCGTATCGAGTAAGCACTCTAAAACCAAAAAATTGAAAATCTTAAATCGGAAAATCATTAATATTTCTTGGGTAATTACATTAAATTATTATTAACATTATAAACACGTACTACCTAAAATGTCTTAAATTGTTGTAAATAAAATAAAATCAACTTTAATATTTGATGTAATAAATAAATATTTCTTGCTAATAATAAATATTTGTTTGGTTTATGAACGGCTTCCATGGCCATTTTGATTTTTGACAGCGACAGATTCGATTTTTTTTAATTTACACAAGTTTTCTCACCTTATAAATTTACGTGACAAACGTTTCGGATTCCGCTCGATACCAAACGACAAAAAACGTGAGTCACGGAAAGCGTTCATAAACCGAACAAATATTTATGATTACCAAGAAATGTTTAATTATTTTTATCAGCTATTGAAGTTGATTTTATTTTAAATAAAAGAATTTAATACATATTAAATATGTGTTTATAATTTTAATATTTATTTAATATAATTAAGCTAAGAAGTATTAATTAATTTCCATTTACAATTAAAACATTATTTTGTTATGGTTTTAGAGTGCTTACTCGATACGATTACTAAACGAATGTTGGAAAAATTCATGCTAGAGGTACAGAATCTATTCAACACAATCACTTAGAATCGAAAAACTTTTTCGACAATTTTTTGTTTAACATTCTCGACTCAATTGGAAGGTCAAACTTAAGCTACATTCACATCTTAATCTACGGATAAGTGTTCCAGAGAATCTCTTCATAATCCATAAGTACGTCGTTAAGAGTTGTCTTTTTGTCTAACAGCGCAAATTCTGTAACGAAATAATAATTGAGAGTGGTACGGGCACACTAGTTTTACAGGCATTTAAACTTACGATAAATCGAGTCCCGTTCACAGTCACGTGACCGCACGTGACGTCATTTTACAACACTCAGCAAGTTTACTTCTATAAATCGAAAAATAATTAATTGTGGTATTAATTTTTTTATTTTTTTTTATGTTAGACAGGGAAGCTCTTGCTCTTCATCTCACCTGATGGTAAGTAACTATAATGGCCTAAGATGGAATCTTGGATGGATGGAATAAGCTTCACCTGAAACCCTCAACCACAGAGGTATCATATCACAATTATCGGAACACAATAATGCTTTTTAACATTATTATTATGGCTACAGATTTTTGTTAAGATGGTGGTAGCTTGCCAGGCGGGCTATTTTCACATGTATTATTTATTTTTGACAGACAATATAAAGAGCTAATAGATGATAAAAAATAATTAACATTCTCCATTGTGTAAGAAATCTCCATTCACGTCTCTAGTCGTTACCTCGACATGGGAACGGCATACGACGCAGCGGGAATAATTACGCTTGTAGTACGTTTGCAATGCTTACAATGGGCGTTGTAAGAAGGCTCAAAGTCACTCAAAGGGCAATGGAGAGGGCTATGCTCGGTGTTTCCCTGCGTGATCATATCAGAAATGCTGAAATCCACAGGAGAAATGAGATCACCGATATAGCTCGAAGATTTGACGCTAAGTGGCAGACTTTGACTACCGCACTCAGAGACGTCAATTAACTTTAATGTGTACTTAATGTTAAACGATTTCATTTAAATCTAGACCATTAGACCTGGCAAGCATAGCGACTAGTTTTGAATTGTCATTTTTTGACATTAAGTACTCAGCAGCGGTATTTGACGGCTCTGAGTGCGGCAGTAAGTGGCAGTGGGCAGTGCACATTTTAAGTGGATCACAAGTCTTCCCTCTCTGCCACACTATGTGGACACTATATGGACCCGGACTTGCGCGGAGAATCAAAGCAATGCTAAAAGTTTTCTCGTATCTAATCTAACTAGCGAAACGTGGGTGTTAATTCACCTCTGCTAATGACAAAGATAATGGAATCGAGCTTCACCTGGAACGCTCAACCACAGAGGGGCTGGCTATATTATCACACAATGTCGGAACACAATAATGCTGTTAACATTATAAAATGGCGACGATTTTTGACAAGATGGCGGAAGCATATAGCCATGCGGACTCGAAAAAAGTCCTACCACCAACCAAACCGAGTACAAATTTGTACTCCCCTGAGGATCGAAACCGGGACCTCTGGATCTTAATCACGGTGGGCTAACCACTAGACCACGGAGGCGGTTAATTATATATATTTTTTTATACTCAATGAAAGATGTCCATAAACATTTTTTTTTATTCTCCCTATATTTTAGGGAAGGCAAAGGGTCTAGCCCATACAGCCAAGTCTTTAGTGTATATTTTATCTGTAAGCTTATGAAATAATGAGTGGGTGAAATGTATGAATGAAATGAATTTTACGTTAAAATATGGGTGTCACACATTTTTAATTTAATTTAATGGTAACAGAGTTAATGATGGTGCTTGATGAAATGGATAAAACCACTTTTTATAGTGATCTTCACCACAACATCAAACACATCATGAGACATATTTTCGATGATTCTGCTTAATTGCACATCAACACGGATGCTTGTGCATCAAAATAACACCACTTTCACTGCACAAAATCCACTCTGTAACAATTTTTTAATTAGTGAAAATAAATCTGACTGAGACTACGAAACGCGCCAAACACTCCGATGTCCACATTTCATTACAAACATTCAAATTAAATATATTGTATAAATATGATAACTAATATGATAAGATAGAATATAAAAGGATATGTAATATATTAAAATATTTTATGACATCTTTCATTAACTCATTTTCACTTCATCTTGCCGAGTTTCTTGCCTTTTCTTCTCAGAACAAGGCCTCCTGGTAGTTTACGAACGGATGGTGTAGCTTATAACGTTAAATATTGGAAACTGTTTTCCTTTTCGTTTCCAGTGTTTAACGTTATTTCTTTGACGATTCATGAGTGTATGTAATCATACCTTCTATGATTAAACTATATTTTCATTTCATTTCAAAGACTTATGCATACATACATACCTACAAACGTGGGTGCTAGTTTCCCCTCTGCCTACCCCTTCGGGGCTATAGGCGTGATTTATGTATGTATGTATGTACATACCTACAGTTGACTACTTGGACTCTGTCCAGCTAAGAACAGTTTCAACTCCATCCTTATCTGGTAACTTATTTATTCACGTTCGGCTTAGGATATTGCAGGTACACTGTAAAAAGTAGACTAATTCCTCAGAGGTGCTTGCCAAGAAACTTGTGCCTTTGGGGATATCATCGAAGAAAGCTCTTACAAGAAATACAGTTATAACGCTCGGTTTTCTACTTTTTACAAGCAAGAAGAAGTCAGAACTTATAATAAATGAATTTAAATATAATGTTATACCAATTTTTTTAAATAAATAAAAAAATGCAAATTTTAAAAAATGAATTCGTATTATCTTGATTATAAAACAGGTCCACCTCTACCACCACTGATAGTACCACCTCTAGATGGTATAAGAGGAACGCTGCTGCCCATTCCTCATCGCTGATTTATCCTAAATCGCCTTGTACGACGCCCACGGGAGAGATTTGGGGAGGTGACAATTGTATTCTACTCTGCCGTCATCATATGGCAGTACATATTTTATGTCTTAATTATATTCATTTAAACACCCGTTTCATTTAAGGATCATCTCATTAGAGCCTAATAACTTTTCTATCGTTACGTCGAAAAATTTATTCCCAAATTTCGTTAAGCCCAGCCTAAGCCCATAACACACCCTAACTCGAATCTATAAGCTTCCGTTTAATTAATGACACCAGTTTATGGATAACGTTGTGTCGACAGTGAAAATACAATCAGTAGGGGAACATGTTTTTCGTGTTTTGAACACTATTGGTGTTGTGACGGCTGAGCAGAATATAATTGTCACCACTCCCAATATCTCCCGCGGGTGTCGTACGACATCGGGCTAGCTAATGAAAATAGAGCAGCAGCGTTCTTCTTATAGATATAGGCGTGATTTATGTGTGTATTTTTAATTAAAAATACAATCAACTTACCTACTTACCACTTAAGTTGTCGTAGGTATATATTATTATTAAAAGCGTGAATTATTTAATATGTATCATCAAAAAAATATGATTGTATCGTGGAAGAACAATCTTAAATTTAAAACCTATTGTGTTATGTGATATGCAATAATAGTACAATAGTACATTGTTATGCAATAATAATACATACCTCGGGCGTTAAAAAGGAAAGCCTCAGATTGCATATTTATCACGATCAACTCCTCAAATACTTGCGACTTGCCCTTGGTAATAAGTGTACTATTGATTTCAGTTTGAATCAAATTTAAAATTATGAGCACCTCGTATTTGCTATAAAAATGTAGAATCTTACTGTCACAATCTACACTGTGGCCCCGGAGCCAAACGCCACCGTGCATGCGTGGAAGGAACTTGCGTAATGTACAACTTTGGCTTTGTCAATACAAACTATGAAATCTGTTAGGTGGATACGGGCTCTTAGGGGGGACCAACTCAGAATAATGGGCTTAGTTTTGAGAGACGCAGCTGCAGCCTCGGGTATTGAGCTTAATGAATATGGCAAATCTTAAAACGGGACTTAAGTTGTATGTAGAGTTCACCCAGATGTTACTGACTGATTGGCACTAATTTTTACTCCGGATTTTTTTAGTTTTTTCAATATTGGCGTATCAAGCCGGCACCTACCCATGCTAAAATAGTCATATAAATAATATGGTGATATTAAAAATATTTTCTAAAATTTTCATACATTTTGTTTTTCTGATCGAACTATTTGTATGGAGAATTGAATTTTTGTTTTATATGTAATTTGTTTTTGATATGACCATAATATTTATATGACTATTTTTAGCATGGGTGCCGGCTTTTAACCCAACTACAATTTTTCGTGCGTTTTCTGACCTATATTTAATTTTCTATGCAATAATTTTTCTAACATTTATATTGTAATGTTCTAATACATACGTCACGCCTTTCTCCCACAGGGGTAGGCAGAGATCACATCTTTCCACTTGCTACGATCCTTACATACTTCTTTCGCTTCATCCCATTTCTAATAAAAATCAGAATAACACACTCTTCCAATTATTTTTACATCCAGGATTTAATTCCCGTTTTCCTGAGTATCAAGCTCCCGTTTTATTTCTTCTATTTGCAGCTCCTCGCTACAGTGACGATTTCCCAAGGGAGCTTGCCTCCATTGATCAAAGTATCAATGCTTAGTCACCTTAATCGATTACTAGCTCATTAAAATTGCAAAAGAGTGAGATGTGCGTATATTATTTTTTCTTTGGTGCGCTAATAAATTATAATAAATTACAATAATAATAAATAAATTACAGTAATTTAGACACAACTAGTGTCTAAATTACTGTAATTTATTTATTCATTACACACATACGTACATAAATTACCAAGCACCCAAGTTTCGCCAACTATGTCAGGTCCCATCAGGCGATCCTATTGCCATTTATCGGACACGGAAATCGCAGTACATTACTAGGCATAAGAGGAACGCTGCTGCCTATTCATTGCTGTAAGAAAACCCTTAGTCGCCTTGTATACGACCCTTAAGGGAGAGATGGGGGTGGTGACAATTGTGTTCTGCTCTGCCGTCACCACACGGCAATAGCTTACACCTACTTAGGTTAGGATGAGAGCTGGTAGAAGAAGAAGAAACACTTGCTAATTAAAAGAAAAAAAATGTCGCGGCTCCCCTCCATGCATTTCCTAGGCCTGTTTGTCCTACTGACGAAGTTGTTAGTGCCACTGCCGTGATCAGCGTCGGCCCCTTTGTCTAGGCAACACTCATTTTCACATACAAACGAGACGGTGAGACGTTGGAGGTTCTGAAAAATTCTCAAATTGGAAAGGCTTAACAGTATTTATTAGGTAATATTCCTACACCAACACCAAGAGCGATAAAACAAAAAATGGCTCAAATCAAGGGAGACAAATCTGAGGCTTACTTTTTTATCGCTCGAGGTAAGATCATAGGTTTATGTAACCCCCTGACCAGGTAGTGGGATTTTTCGTACGCGTGGCGGGTGTAAAAGTCCACTTTAAGATCAGGGGGCCTACCGCCTAACTCGATTGCTGATGATAGCTATATTGCAATGCACTGCTTACGGCTATAGCAGCCATCCTGAATTTTTAGGCGGCACCGATTTTGTGCCAAATTCATACAAAATCATTCAGTGATCATTCGTTTAAATCTATCGCTAATAGATTAGGTACATTTGGTGCGAAATGACAGCATGACGTCATAAACTATAGCTTTTGCTTTAGCTTTAGCAATCGAGTTAGGCGGTAGGCTCCCAGGTGTGACATAAAAGATATTGCCGTGTGGTGAAAGAAGACGTTTGGAAGAAGATGAAATGACACGAATTGAGAAAAGGATGCTAGTATGGTTTGGTCGCCTAGAAACGATGAGTGAAAGGAGTTACAAAAAGGATTCATAATAATATTATGCCAGAAGTGAATGAAGAAAACGGCAGCGGAAGGCCTAGGCGGATATCTTATAGTCAAAATAAAGAAATATTAAAATAAGTCAGTCAAGTCAAGTGTACCCTAAACCGACGGGTATACAAGACGTAATTAGATTATAAAAAAAGCAAAAGAAGTATCTAACGATCGTAGCAAGTGAAAAGTAGCTTAGTGATCTCTGCCTTCCCCTGTGGGAGAAAGGCGTGACATAATTGTATACATACATAAAACACGCCTATATTCCTGAAGGGGTAGGCAGAGGTGAATTAACACCCACTTTTCGCCAATTATGTTCGGTCCCATGTAACAGGTGGCGAGCCTATTGCCATATATCTGGCACATAAATAGCAGTACAAATTTATATTGCTAGGTGGTATCAGGGAAATGCTGCTGCCCATTACTCATTGCTGTCTTTACCCTTAGTCGCCTTGTACGACACCCACGGGAGAGATGGGGGTGGTGACAATTGTATTCTGCTTTGCCGTCACCATACGGCCGATAATTGTATGTATGTAAAAAATACCATACATACAAAAATCACGCCTATATCCCCGAAAGGGTAGGCAGAGCACCCACTTTTCGCCAATTATGTTCGGGTGGTGAGACTATTGCCATATGTATGTAAATTGAACCTAGAATATTGAATTTTATACCAAAGGCGTTGAGACGCCGCGGGCGGTATCTGCGGAAATCCGAGAGAACGCACAAGATTACTCCGGAAGTCGCGCAAATTTCTAGTTTCAGACTTACGCAATTGGCATAAAACTCATTTTCGTATGTAGTACGATTCCGTTAAAATGTCGCTTCCATTCCGTTCTGCGGCAATGTAAATAAAGCTTTAGGTTTAAAAAAAAGTGATGAGACACGCTCCCTAGGTGGTATCCTAGAAATATGCTGTCATTTACGTGCGTGATAGATGGCAATAGGCGCCTATTATATAGGACGTAACGTAATTAGCAAAATATGGAGGTAAATATACGTCTTCGGGCATAAATTGGCATAGGTAATTGATTTATATGTCTTTATAAGATAAGAAGCTGTGTGGTGACGGCAGAGTAGAATACAATTGTCACCACCCCAAATCTCTCCCGTGGGTGTCGTACAAGGCGACTAAGGATAAATCAATGATGAGAAATGGGCATCAGCGTTCCTCTAACACTACAGCGACTTTTGTGCCGGATAAATGGCAATAGGCTCGCCACCTATTCCATGGGACCTAACATAATTGGCGAAACGTCGGCGCTATAGTTCACCTCTGCCTACCCTTTATATAGGCGTGGTTTATGTATGTATGATTATAAGATAGTATAATTATTAATATTCAAACTCGGAAAAGCAATATTGAAGCTAAAGAAGATGTTCTGTTACATTATGTTGACAGGAATTATATATTGAATGAAAACATTAAACTTATAATATAATTGACTTATGAATAGCTTATTAAGGTAACATATAACGGAGACTATGTTATTCATTAACTACAACTTTGGTAGTAAGATCAGAATTAAGTGCCTACATAATAATCGTAATAATAATGTTGGATTTTCCTTATTCTTTTCATTGATATCGACAAGGTTTTCCTCTGTCTTCGACATTTATTATAATTTCTGACCTAAGAGCGACCGCAGACATGCGATTTTAAGTTGGCCGACTAAATCGCAGATTGTACCAATAGTCATGCCGTGTGGTGACGGCAGAGTAGAATACAATTCTCACCACCCCAAATCTCTCCCGTGGTCTCGTACAAGGCGACTAAGGATAAATCAGTGATGAGGAATGGGCAGCAGCGTTCCTCTAATACCACCTAGTAATGTACTGCGACTTTTGTGCCCGATAAATGGCAATAGGCTCACCACTTATTACATGGGGCCTAACTAATTGGCGAAACATGGGTGCTAGTTCACCTCTATGTATTATTATTATAATTTCATTTTACCTAGTTTTATTATTTGGTTAAATGAACATTTTCTATAATAAACATCTGAAGTAATATTTATTTACTCTAATGTTTATTTAGGGCCTGTTTCACAATCGACAAGTAAGTTCGAAGTAGCTTACTTTTCAGTTCAATTGACATATATTTCATATTACAACTGTCAAATAATCTGCGAAGTAAGCTACTTAGAACTTACTTGTCGATTGTGAAACAGGCCCTTAGTGTAATTAAAATTTACTAATAACATTATATATAATAATATAATATATAATAAATAACATTATTTATAATAGGGCCAAACAGGTAGAGAAGGCATGCCATGCAAAATATATCTCTGAAATTGAAAATGCTATTGAAGACAACCCTGGGGCTTTTTGGAGATATATCAAAAACAGCGTGGTTCGTCTTCTCTTCCCACATGTATGTCCTATAAATCCGAAATATGTCATGATGGACAAGGCATCAGTGAACTTTTTTCAGAATATTTCAGCTCCACTTTTTTAAATAATAGTTCCAATTCTGATATAATTCCACGTAATTCTGATTGTGACAAGTTTGATGCTTTGTGTGATATTTCTACAATACAAGTAGATATTAACGAAGTGCGTGAATTATTGAAGAAATTGGATTTAGGGAAATCCGCTGGACCTGATGACCTGCCTGCAATATTTTTAGCTACTTGCGCAGACGAATTATGTGTCCCTGTGGGATTCATATTCGCAAGATCTTTAAACGAGGGTGTAATGCCACTTAAATGGAAGTCTGCTTTTATCTCGCCCATTCACAAAAAAGGTCCTAAGGATTGTATTGCAAATTATAGACCTATCTCTAAACTCTGTTTACTTGCTAAAGTGTTTGAGCGGGTGGTTTACAATCAGGTGTACAATGCTTTAAAATCATGCTTTAGTCCTCACCAGCATGGTTTCTTAAAAAATAGATCCACTGTCACGAACCTGGCCGTCTTTACGGATTTCTTGACAGATAAAATGGATCAAGGTGATCAAGTTGATGCCATATACACGGACTACGCAAAGGCTTTTGATCGCCTGCATCATGACACATTACTAATGAAACTTCAGAACGCAGGTATTAGGGGAGACCTATTCAGATGGTTCTCTTCATATATCCAAAATAGGTCGCAGTCAGTTGTGTTTAGCGGTTACATGTCTTCTTGGGCTAGTATACCATCGGGCGTTCCACAAGGCTCCCTTTTAGGACCCCTATTGTTTGTAATTTTTATAAACGATATAGATAAATGTTTCTTACATTCAAATTATCTGCTTTTTGCTGACGATATGAAGGTTTTCCGAGTTGTAAATAACAAAGAAGATGCAATGAATCTTCAAGAAGATTTAGTGAGACTGAGTACCTATTGTCACCTCAATAAGCTTGATTTAAATGTTTCAAAATGCTTTTCCATAAGTTTTACTAGAAAAACAAATTCATATCGTCACAACTATTACATTAAAAATAACATGTTGTCTAAAGAAGAAGCAATCGATTTGGGCGTTGTTCTTGACAATAAACTGATGTTTGATAAGCATGTCGCAATTTCGTGCAATAAAGCATCTCGTGCTCTTGGCTTCGTCATGCGTTCGTCAATATCTTTCACACGTATGAAAACGATAAAAATTCTCTATTGTGCTTATGTCCGCAGTCACCTCGAGTATGCCAGCGCTATTTGGAACCCTTGCTATGATTTATATACAGCTAGAATTGAACAGATTCAAAGGAAATTCACACGGTTTTTGAACTACAAATTTAAAATCCCAAAAATTCCATATGAGCAGCGATGTAGTAAGTTTCACTTCTTGAAACTTTCAGTGAGGCGTAATATTGCGGATATTATAATGCTGGTTAAACTTATAAGAGGGCTGGTCGATTGTCCAGTACTAACCAGTAAAGTTTCATTTAAGCTACCATGTCGTTTGCGCCGTATTAATACATATAAATTACTTAGCATACCTCTAATTCATACCAACTATAGACGCAATAGCTTCCTTATTAGGGCAAGTGAAGCTGTTAATAATGCTAGCGGATATATTGATATCTTTCACGATAGCTTTAGTGGCATTAGAAGGGCACTATTAGAGTTCAGTTAGTGAAGTAGGTTTTAATTTGTGTATGTTTGTTGATAATTCTGTTTAATAGTCAACTATTTTCTTAATCATAACTCGAAGTTTATATGTGGTAGCTTGTCAATAGCTCTTGAATGCTACTATTGTTGATTTACCATTGTTAAGTAAGCTGTTAGCTATCCAAAGAAAATAAAATAAAATAAAATAAAATATATTCATCATGCATGCAGCTTAGCAAGCATACAGCATGCAAGCAAGTATTCATGCAGTATGCATGCAGCATCCATGCAAGCATGCAGCATGCAGGCAAGCAAGCATGCATGCTAGCAAGCATGCAAATAAGCGAGCCTCGCAGCAGGCATGGTTTCTGTCACAGCTCCGGCGCTACGGGACTCTGGCGGTCCCACGCGAGTTTATCGTCACAGATGGCTCACCACTGCAGCTTCGGCTTGCTGGCCAGCCTCAGCCGCGGCGGCCAGCCTTACAACCACCTGCTCCTCAGCTCGCGGCCCGTCTCGCCCCTCTGCGCCTACGCGATTCTAAATTACACTCTAGGAGTATGGCAGACCCCAGTACCGCGTGGAGTCGGGGTTGGCTGAGTCGGATAAAGTAGACATAAGTAAATAACAAATATACGAAGGGAACTTTATATGAAAAGAACATTATTCAAATTGAAAATTCTGTAAAACAAACGTTATAATAAACGTTGTTAAAGCAAACAATAGTTATATGAAATAATATTTTAGGTAGAAATGTAATTAGATTACCTATTTGTCTTTAGAGTTTATGAAAATTGTATCATTTGAACGTTATTTCATAGCCGGCTTAACCAATAAGGTGTATGGCTTAATAAAGAACAAAAAAAAAACGTTATTTCAATTGAAATTATATTATCTGTTATTATATGAAACAGGACGCACCCAATTATTCATATGTATCACAAAAAAAGTTCCACACACCTGACTAGTATTCGCCCGCGGTTTCGCATAGCCTATAGCATTCCTCGATTGATGGACCTATCTAACACAAAAAGAATTTTTCAATTCGAGCCAGTAGTTTCTGAGATAAGCGCGTTTAACCAACCAAACAAAAAACTCTTCAGCTTTATAATAATATTAAGTATAGATGATAACTCGTCAAGAAATGTAAGTGAACACAGGAGTGAATATTTTATACCGACACGTTAATTAAAAATAGAACACACCACATCCTCCCCTGGCTTCTCTAAGCCAATGAATGTGGCCCTAATCTCCTAAGCCAATAACGACATTTTAATACCGAATTTGACAGCATATTGAGGCATACCAAATTCATTCCGGCCAGAATTTAATCAGCAAAAGTCGATGACCTATCAGCATAGAGGCGGAAGCGTAATGAAATTCCAGCCGTTTTCACTGACGACTCAACAGGGGCGCGCTAAGCGAATTTCGACTTTATTACGTTACGGTGACACGAACAAAGTCCATTGTTGATATTACGACGGGGGCGGGCACTGATTATTGTGTTTATTTATTTTCCTAACCTCATTCTGTAGCTGTAGACTTCCTGTGGTGATTCTTTGGAAAATCTTGCTTAATACATAAATCACGACTATAACCCCGAAGGGGTGGGCAGAGGTGAATTGACACCCACGTTTCGCTAATTAGGCTAGGTCCCACGTGAAAGGTGGCGAGCCTATTTAGCACCGGGTACAGAAATCGCAGTATATTGCTAAGTGGGATAAGAAGAACGCTGCTGCCCATTACCTATTGCTGTCTAAACCCTTACTGCCGCACTCAGAGACGTCAAATAACGTTAATGAGTACTTAACGTCAAAAAATGACAATTCAAAACTAGTCGCTATTGCTTGCCGGGTCTATGGTCTAGATTTGAATGAAAATTTTTAACATTAAATACTCATTAAAGTTAATTGACGTCTCTGAGTGCGGCAGTTAGTCGCCTTGTACGACACCCGCGGGAGAGATGGGCGACGTTCCGTCTCTTTTCTATATATTCATTCGTCACTAGTGCCTTTCCGGTGATATGAATAAAAAAAAGTGGATGGCTTCATGACACTTGACCGATATTAATGGAAGAGGACATACTGCGCCAATCCCAGATAAACAAAAAGTAAAGATTATGAAAAGGGCAATGTGGATAGACCCATGAACGGAGAGAGAGATTGTGATCACAACATTCCAACCCATACCGCTCAAACCCCAGATATACAAAAAACAATGACGTAAATGAAGCAAAGGGCAATGTTCCATTCCGTACCGCTCAAAGTTTTGGCTTAGATCTCTGTGTATAATCCAAATTATTGCTGAGGACATGCATAAATAAAGTTTGGTGTCACAATAATTAAACTGCATTCCGAAACCGCGGGGCGAGCATCCAGATGTTCTCTCAACAGTTCCAGACTGGAGCGTTTAAATTAAATCCTCGGCAAAAGTTTAAATTGGACAAACACAAATTAAAAGCGATCAAACAACTTGAATCGTCAAAGGTTTTAGTGTGGTAGCAAGTTGGCCACAAATTATCCATTTGTTCATATCAAAAGTTTGAGGGTAGGTACTGAAGTGACCCCTAAGTGCAATTCGGTTGGGTTGTTACTGCTATGCGGGCGCTTGGGGTGTGTAACCTTCAAAGATTGCACGTAATTAGTGTAATCGTAAATTTAAGTGGGGTTTCAAAGGAGGTATAATTGTATCTTTGCAAATCTTAAAACGTTAAGCTACTATGGGACTGACATAGGTTAAAGCAAAAGTCCCTAAATAAATAGAGTTAAATGTATAAAAAAAGGGCCGTGTGGTGACGGCAGAGTAGAATACAATTGTCACCACCCCAAACCTCTCCCGTGGGTGTCGTAGAAGGCGACTAAGGATAAATCAGTGATGAGGAATGGGCAGCAGCATTCCTCTTATACCTACCAACTAGCAAAGTACTGCGACTTTTGTGCCCGATAAATGGCAATAGGCTCGCCACCTATTACATGGGACCTAGCCTAATTGGCGAAGCGTGGGTGCTAGTTCACCTCTGCCTACCCCTTCGGGGATATTGGCGTGAATTATGTATGTATGTATGTATAAAAATAACAAATACAGTGGTGGATATCAGTGCCTTTTTTCATGGACCGTTCCGTAACAAATCAGTTCTCATGTAAAGTCTACGTTAAATCATCATCATCCAGCGCTTGAATGTCCCCACTGCTGGGGCAAGGGCCTTCCCTATGGATTGAAGCATATAGCGAGATTGGGCCATAACCCTCCACGATGGCCCAGTGCCGGTTAGTGGGTATTAACGACTGCAGATGCAGCCGGGACCACCATCTTAACGTGCCTTCCGAAGAACGGAGGAACTCGAGATAGTAAATTTTAGGTTACCCGTCCAATGACCGGCCTAGCGAACATTGCTTTGTTTACGCAATCGCAGGCCAAGCGCGCTATGCCACTGCGCTAGCGAGCTCCTCCCGTTAAATCAGTCCATTGTAATCTAAACGAATGCATAAAAAAATGGCGGCTTAGAAAATTATAATATATTATCTAAGTGTGTCCAAAGTTCCGTAGGCGTCTCACGTAAATGGCGTCCGTTTGGGCATTTAGCTGGAACGTATCGCGAATAGCAAATGCTGCCAGCGGAATATATTTCGTTCGGACTTCACAATGTTGCCAGCTTGAAAATATAGAACCTGTAACTATGGGACACACTTGCCGTGTGATATTAGAAACGTGTATGTCAAAGTCAAAAGGGTTCCAATCTTTAACTTCATAAGCTACGTCCAGAGAAGAACGGGCAAGAAACTCACCAGTTTTTTGCCCGTTCTTCTCAGATTTGTTCCTTTACACATGAAGTTTTTAGTTAATTAACGGTGTCATAAACTGAATATTATTACCAAAATTGTCATGCATTTAAAAAAGATTTACTTTCAATGTTTATGAACACCTTTCATGATATATGATTTGACTTTTTTATGCTAGACAGAAAAACTCTTGGCCTTCTTCATCAGCTATATACTGCTATATACTGCTTCACCTCTGCCTACCCCTTCGGGGTAGGCAGAGGTGAAGCACCCACATTTCGCCAATTATGCTAGGTCCCATGTCCGCCTGTCCTGCTATCACCATCTTTTCAAAATCTGTGGCCATTAATTATTAAGTTCTGAATTTTTGTGACAAGATAGCAAGCCTTGCGGTGACGGCAGAGTAGAATACAATTGTCACCACCCCAAGTCTCTCCCGTGGGTGTCGTACAAGGCGACTAAGGATAAATCAGCGATAAGGAATGGGCAGCAGCGTTCCTCTTATACCACCTAGCAATAGTACTGCGACTTTTGTGCCCGTACCCCTTCGGGGATATAGGCGTGACTAATGTATGTATGTATGTAGTACTTAATGTTAAAACATGACAATTCAAAACCAGTCGTTATTCTTGCCGGGTCTATGGTGTAAATTCATAACATTAAATACTCATTAAAGTTAATTGACGTCTCTAAGTGCGGCAGTGAGTGTAATAATATAAGAGTGAGGTGTGCCGTTTGTCAAGGAAGAAAGTAGCACAAAGAAAATGTCCTCTGCTGGTTCGATTCCCGAATCGAGGCTATGATTTTTCGAACTTTTTCTAGCCACAAATTTGTTTGTGATAATTTTTCTATCATTTATAATTATATTGTATATTGTTCAATTTATTATAAATCAAAATAATAAGGAAGAAAGAAAGTAATCAAATCAAAGAGGGTGCACCGTTGCATCTCGGCCAAACAAAGCCCCTAAAGCGCAAAGTACATCTCGGAACCACTCCTAATACTTTCCCCGGCCACTCAGAGCTCGAGACGAAATCCCACTTTGAAATGGCAAAAAGGTAAAAACCGCCCACGAACCGGAGACAGTCCCAGCCTCGGAGTCCCTTGCGGATTGTTGCAAATTTAAATCGGTGTCATTTCAATTTTATGTTGGCCTGGCTTTCAATCTTCTATATTAATAAAGAAGAGTAAACCAAACTGCCTAACTGCATACTGCCTCTCGTCTATAATCACGCCTATATCCCCGAATGGGTAGCCAATTAGGTTAGGTCCAATGAAATAGGTAGAGACCCTATTGGCATTTAATGTCCACGTAAACCGCAGTATACTGCTAGGTAGTTTAAGAGTAACGCTGCTGCATATTACTTATCGCTGTCTGTGTCGTACAAGCCGACTAAGGGTAAAAATCAGCAACGAGTATTGGGCAGCAGCGTTTCTCTTATACCACCACCTAATGTGATTTATACATACATATGTCACGCCTATATCCCCGAAGGGGTAGGCAGAATGTGATTTATGAGCCCTATAATAGACTCGCCCCCTATTCCATCAGACAGAACATAATTGGTGAAACGTGGGTGTTAATTCACCCATCTGTCTGCCCTTCGGCGATAATTAGTCTTGATTTATGAATGTTAGTTTATCGAGCAATCTCTATGTTTTGTTTTGACCGTTAAGATTCTTGTAGACTAAGAATTTTTCCAAAATTTTAATAATGTTCAATTACAAACAAAACGCCGTGTGGTGACGGCAGAGTAGAATACAATTGTCACCACCCCAAATCTCTTCCGTGGGTGTCGTACAAGGCGACTAAGGGTAAATCAGTGATGAGGAATGGGCAGCAGCGTTCCTCTTATAACACCTAGCAATGTACCAACTGCGACTTTTGTGCCCGATAAATGGCAAAAGGCTCGCCACCTATTACATGGGACCTAACATAATTGGCGAAACGCGGGTGCTAGTTCGCCTCTGCCTGCCCCTTCGGGGATATAGGCGTGATTTATGTATGTATGTATGTATGTACAAACAAAATGAGGAGCTCGCTAGCGCAGTGGCATAGCGCGCTTGGCCTGCGATTGTGTAAACTCGGCAATGTTCGCTGAGGCTGGTCATTGGATGGGTGACCAAAAATTTATTATCTAGAGTTGCTCCGCGCTACGAAAGGCACGTTAAGCTGGTGGTCCCGGCTACATCTGCAGTCGTTAATACCCACCAACCCGCACTGGACCAGCGTGGTGCGTTATGGCCCAATCTCCCTATATTCTTCCATCCATAGGGAAGGCCCGTGCCCCAGCAGTGGGGACAATAAAGGGCTGGTGATGATGATGATGATGACAAACAAAATTTTAGGGCAACGATCGTCTAATTGAAAGATTAGCTGCCGCACTCAGAGACGTCAAATAACGTTAATGAGTACTTAACGTCAAAAAATGACAATTCAAAACTAGTCGCTTTTTTGCCGGGTCTATGGTCTAGATTTGAATAAAAAATTTTGACATTAAATACTCATTAAAGTTAATTAACGTCTCTGAGAGCGGCAGTAAGTAACACAAAACAATAACCTCTTTTATCTGTTCTGTTAATAGAAATATAATTTCGTCTAAAAACAGACCTCAAAAGGTTATTTTTTGTAAATTTCATACAAAAACATTTTAAAATATCGCCACGGCTGCAACATACTCATATCAGCAAAATTGTCACTTAAATCACAGTTTCTGATAAATAACAGCCTCGGGTTTCACCTTAAAGTAATATTTCACATTGAAAAGCATTTTGATTTAGGTACATTGTGATTTTACGAAAAACCTGATTCAAAAAAATAAACAAGAAAATTTAAGAAATTAAAGTAGGTACTCAAATATCACATTTTCCAAAATAATCAATTTTAGAAAACGTGATATTTTCTTTCGTAACACCTAAATGCTTTTAAAGAAAGAAAATGTATATTTGGTACCGGACAAAAAACGAGAAGGCGTGGTGACGAAGGTGGGTGATCTCATGTTGTGAAGGGACCAGCCTGACTGGCCAGACAAGACAGTGTCTAGGGTGGCCGAGCGGTCAGGCACCTGCCCGGATAGCAGCGGACGCGGGTTTGATTGCCGCCTTAAGATCATAATTTTTCGAAATTCTTTTTCTAACCACCAACGTACTAATTTTTCTAACATTTATATAATGTTAAAATTAAAATCGAATAGTGCTACCATTGACTACCGCTTCTGCACACAATGGACCCGGCAGCCGCACGGTGAATCCATGAAATGCTAAGAGCTTTCGTCTCGTCTAATGTCAATATTTTGAAAGTCGCAAGGTTATGAAGGTAGATCATGAATCAACATATACAGCCTTTTGGTGTCGTATACACGGAAGAATGTAATACTAACGACTGCAGATACAGTAGGGACCAACGGTTTAACGTGCCTTCCGAAGCACGGAGGAACTCGAGATAGTAAATTTTTGGTCACCCATCCAATGACCGGCCTTAGCGACATTGCTTAGTTTACGCAATCGCAGCCCAAGCGCGCTATGCCACTGCGCTAGCGAGCTCCTCTAGACCACGGAGGCGGTAAATCCATCCGTTCTGCGGCATTCCTCTTCCGCTCCATATTTTATTATAACTTCGGCTTGAAACAATAAAATTTTTCAGACAATTTGAAAAAGAAGACACCGAATCTCGTTCACTCGGTTGCCAGCGTAATCAGAACACAAACAAGGCCCCGATCTAATTAGAGGCAGCCCTAACTTTTGAGCAAAGACAAAACTGTGGTTGGGGAATACAAAATTACTTTGAACAAGACGTGGGTAATGATTTTTCAATCGCCGCAGACTTTGCTTGGTTTCTCCGAATTTGTGATTTAATCACGCCACGCTTTTGGAAGACGGTTGTTGATCTTGCGGTTGTTAGAAAATATATCTATAAGCATGGTCGCCCGCGGCTTCGCTTGCGTTAATGTCGGTTGTTATATAGCTTATACATACATACATACATAAATCACGCCTATATCCCCGAAGGGGTAAGCAGGGGTGAACTAGCACCCACGTTTCGCCAACTATGGCAGGTCGCATGTAATAGGTCAAAGTCAAAGTCAAAGTCAAAATTCATTTATTCATATATCTGTGCGCAGCATGCCTCAGTCTGTAATGATAGGTCTCGCAAACCCGCCCACGCCCCGATCCGCAACGAAGCGCCGACCCTGCAGCGTTCAATACCAAGATGATGCTAAACGCATCAGGGCCCAACGCTCCGCTAGCAGAACGGCACGCAAGTAGGCTGTAGAGAAACCCACCATTGTCAACGAGTTATGACATTGCAGGTACATTGTAAATTATGCACAAATACAATCCCACAACTCGCCAATCACATAAACCGAAACATGCCGCGAACTACCAATCAACCCCCCAACCCCCAACCTACCTATACGGACACACAAGTTTTCAATATCTAGCGAAAAATCTACGCCATCCGTTCGTAAGCTACCGGGAGGCCCTGTTCTGAGAAGAACGGGCAAGAAACTCAGTCGGGTATTTTCTTCCCTTAGTTACATATATAATATATAATCTAAATTCAATAAAAATTTAATGAAAGATGTCAGCTTTAACGTCAGCTTTAACGTCAAGTAATAATAATTAGAGTTACAATTTCTGAAGCTATCAACATCCTTCATTACAGACAGAACAGCATATTAATCATCGATTATATAAATAAAAATAAAAGTTATTTATTCCAAACATCCTTGTCATCTAGATAGTCCTGAATTTTATAGTATCCTTTTGCCATTAGTACTTTTTTACATAAGGCTTAAATTTGTGTTGAGGCAGTTCAGTCAAAGGTCCTGGTATCTTATTATAGAAAAGTATACATTTCCCCATAAAAGAATTAGCAACCTTGTGCAATCTGAATCTAGTAAAGGCAAGTTTATTTTTATTTCTTGTGTTGTTTATAAATATCACTAATTTTAGCAAATGTATTTAAGTATTTATAAACATATAGAATGCAATCGTATATGTATTGTGAAGCAAGAGTGAGGATATTAATATCTTTAAACAGACTTTTAAGTGAATCGCGAGGTTTTAAATAGGTAAATAGCACGTATAGCTCTTTTTTGTAAAATAAATATATCCTGAATATCTGCAGCTGTACCCCAAAGAAGTAAGCTATACGACATTACACTAGGAAAGTAACTAAAATAAACAAGCCGGGCTGTTTCAACGTCAGTTAATAGCCTTTTTTTTTACCGCATATGCTGTTGAACTTCGTCTCTAGGATAAAGTTGAAATATGAGGATTCCATTGCAATTTGGAGTCCAACTTTATTCCTAAGAATACTGTAGAATTGACACGTTCTATCGTTTCATTATTAATTGCAATCGGACTACTACTACAACTTGCCTAACATTTGGTAATGAAAATTTAATACATTCAGTCTTTTTAGAATTGAGTAACAAGTTGTTATTTGTAAACCAATCAAGAACTTTGGAAATAGCTATATTGATGTCATCATAATTATCTTTACCTCTGTATACTTTGAAAATTAATGAGGTGTCATCTGCGAATAGTACCGTATCACATAGAGATTCTGTGTAGAAGGGAAGGTCATTTATATAATATATATTATGAATAGTAATGGTCCCAGTATTGATCTTTGAGGAACACCCATTTGCATTGGTGAACCCGAATATTCGGCTTAATTAATTACTACTTTTTGAGTCCTATCACTCAGGTATGACTTTATCATTTTCAATGAGGCAGCAGATACACCGTAATGCTTTAATTTTGCGAATAACGTTTGATGTGAAACACAATCAAATGCCTTAGAAAGATCACAAAAGATACCCAAAGTATCCTGCCGATTTTCCCAAGCATCAAATATGTGCTTAATGAGGGTTATTCCAGCGTCAGTGGTGGATTTTCCCCTCGTGAACCCAAACTGTTTAGCATGTAACAGTTTGTTAGCAGTGAAGTGAGAAAGCAACTGGTTCAACATAATTTTTTCAAAGATTTTACTAAGGGACGGTAATATAGAAATGGGATGAAAATTATTGGGTTCACATTGGTGGCGAGCCTATTGCCATTTATCGGGCACAAAAGTCGCAGTACATTGCTAGGTGGTGAGGGAACGCTGCTGCCCATGATTGATTTATCCTTAGTCGTTTTGTACGACACCCACGGGAGAGACTTGGGGTGATGACAATTGTATTCTACTCTGCCGTCACCACACATAGCTTATAGCCTTCCTCAATAAATGGACTATCCAACACAAAAATTATTTTTCAATTTGAACTAGTAGTTTCTGAGATAAGCGCGCTTAACCAACCAACCAAACAAACAAACAAACTCTTCATACATACATAAATCACGCCTATATCCCCGAAGGGGTAGGCAGAGGTTGAACTAGCACCCACGTTTCGCCAATTATGTTAGGTCCCATGTAATAGGTGGCGAGCCTATTGCCATTTATCGGGCACAAAAGTCGCAGTTCATTGCTAGGTGGTATAAGAGGAACGCTGCTGCCCATTCCTGATCACTGATTTATCCTTAGTCGCCTTGTACGACACCCACGGGAGAGATTTGGGGTGGTGACAATTGTAATCTACTCTGCCGTCACCACACGGCCAGAAACAAACTCTTCAGCTTTATAATATTAGTATATGTAGATAGATACATATAATACTTAAAAGAGTATATTAATAATTTGAACGCACCACATTATCTGTTAGAAGAAATGGTTACAATCAAAAATAGGTCGATCACTTCGAAAAATGGCAGAGGTGACTTAACACTCACTTTTCGCCAATTAGATTAGGTCCCATGTAATAGGTGGCGAGCCTATTGCCATCTTTTGGGCACGTAAATTGCAGTACATTGATAGGTGGTAATAAAAGGAACACTCACTTTATCCTCAGTCGCTTTGTACGTCACCCGCAGGAGAGATTCGATGTGGTGTCAATTGTATGCTACTCTGCCGTCACCGCACAGCATTAATCAGTAAGTAAGCTATTTTTTTAAATAAGTTAACTAACTGAACCGATCCCAAAGTCAACTAGATTCTATTGTTCATTGAATTCTGATTTTTAACTTAACCGCAGACAGTGCGGAGTTTCCGAATAAAGGAAGGCTATTTCTAATTGAGTTTCAATTAACTTGTTGTTAGCATTGAGTGTTGGCGGTGGGAGGGTCTTTGGAGGAGTTGGCTTAGTTTGTTCGAGGTCCGAGGACACTTAAGTTTATACAATAAATAAATATATTTACACTCACACCTATCATCTAGCCCAAAGTAAGTAATTATTTATATAGATGTTGAAAATATACTACATAAACATATACACAACCATGACTCGGGAACAAATAATTGTGTTTATCACAAAATTTGCCCCTACCAGGATTCGAACCCGGGACCTCTTGGCCAATACCCAGCAATCTGAGCATTCGACCAAGGCGGCCGTCAATTTCGTTCCGTTCAATTCCGTTATATTTAGGGTGAAGCCACCGAAGATCGGGCACAACGGAAGAGTACGAAATTATTATTTTTGATTTTTATTTGAACATCCCTAACGAGCTGCCAACGCCGTATGTTGACTGCAGAATACAATTGTCACCACCCCCATCTCTCCCGTGGGTGTCGTACAAGGCGACTAAGGCTAAAACAGTGATGAGGAATGGGCAGCAGCGTTCCTCTTATACCACCTAGCAAAGTACCTACTGCGATTTTATGTGCCTGATGATGGTATTAGGCTCGCCACCTTTAGCATGGGATCTAAGTAAATTGGCGAAAAGCGGGTGTTTAACTCACCTCTGCCTACCCCTTCGGGGATATAGGCGTGACTTATGTATGTATGTATTTGAACATTCTTGGTTGGTAGTAGGACTTTCTTCAAGTCCGCATGGCTAGTCGAATCTTATCAAAATCTGTGGCATAATAATAATGTTAACAGCATTAGCTATTGTGTTCGGACAGTTTGTAATGAATGAGCCAATCCCTCAGTGGTTAAGGGTTCCAGGTGAAGCTCGATTCCATCTACGGCCCTTATCGTCACTTACCATCAGGTGAGATGAAGGGCAAGAGGTTTTTTGTCTAGCTTAAAAAACATTATACAAATATCGTGTGGTGACGGCAGAGCAAAATACAATAAAATTGTCACCACGCCCATCTCTCCTATAGGTGTCGTACAAGGCGACTTAGAGTAAAGATAGCGATAACAGCATTCCTTTTATACCACCTAGCAATATACTGCGAATTACAGTGCCCGAAAGATGGCAATATTACATGGGACCTAACTTAATTGTCATAAACCACTGCCTACCGCTTCGGGGATATATGTATGGATCTTCACAGTTCAAATAAGATCCCTACACCAGTCAAGTCATACAAATCTCTCTGATATTTTTTTCGGTTTAAAACTTCCTACAAGAGTTCCATTGCTCGTTTATATCTCAAGTATCCAATTAAGAGACTCCGTTTGAACTTAATACAGTACTTATGGGAATATAGGGTCACAAGGACCCGGATGGGAACATGAAATAATCTTCAAGAAATGTACTGGGATTTTCATAATTAAGGCCCTCAGCTCTGGAGGTATTTTCGATTTGATTACTCTATATTTTCGATTCGATTACTTTTTATAAGTTACTAGTGGTCGCTTGCGGCTTCGCTCGCGTTAATTAACTTTAACGTTAGTTCACCGGAATTAAGATCCGGAAGTTTCGGGTTCGACGCCCAGGGGAGTACAAATTTGTACTCTGCTTAGTTCGTGGTAGGACTTTTTTCAAGTCAGCCTGGCTATCTACCAACGATTTATCAAAATCTGCCGCCATATAATAGTGTTTTCAACACAATTGCTCGTAAATTAACCCTTATTACACCGTTTTAAGGTCCATAATGCAGCATATTATGCACTCGTGCATAATATATTACGTACTAGTGCGTAATAGTATATTTTTTAATTCTTTTTTTTTTGTTAATCCTCCCTATATATTTTTAGGGAAGCATAGGGTCTAGCCCATACAGCCATGTCTTTAGTATATTTAGTCTGTATTCATGTGTGTGAAATAAAATTAATTTTACGTTATAAGAGGGATGTCACACATTTTAACGCATTTAGGGAGTGCTCGGCGCGAATTTAATGGTAACAGAGTTCATTATGGCGACTGATCAAGTGGTGAAAACCACTATAAAATTCTCACCAACAAACACATCACGAGACTTATTTTCAATAATTCCTCATAATTAAACGTCAACACAGATCCTTATGCATCAAAATAACACCACTTTAATTGCACAAAATCCACTCTGGAACAATTTTTGAATTAATTAAAAAAATCTGATTGTCACCATTGAAACGCGCCAAACACTTATTCTTATTGAATTTGTCTATGGACATTGAATATTTTTACGAATATTAAATTGTTTTAGAGTTAATATGATAAATCAACATTTTATTCCATGTTTATAAACACAAATTCACTTAACTATCGTATGTAGAAACACTTTTTTTTTGCGGTTATCTGTGTCTTTTGAAATATTTGTTTTATTATATTAATATTGTGTCAGAGTGATGTTTACTGTTAAAAAATGTGTAGTTTTGTGTAAAAAGTGCCTATGGCGATAAACAATATAAGGATTTAGTGAAACTAAAGTACATTTGATAAGAAAGGCGATGAGCATTTTCGTGGTCGATCTACCTCGTCAGTCTCCATAAATAGGCTGTTAGTGTTTTGCCGCCGAACTCTCCCAAATGCATTACAACTTGATACATCCGCGTTTTAATGCGATGAATACTGAAGAAAGTAGACTACATCAGATGAGGCTGTATGTGCGGTTCCCTTTGCCGTCCCTAGTAACAAGGTGAATTAAAAAGAACAAAAGAGAGTGTTTGGCGCGTTTCGTGGTGTCAGTCTGATTTATTTTCGCTAATTCAAAAATTGTTACAGAGTGGATTTTGTGCAGTGAAAGTGGTGTTATTTTGATGCACAAGCATCCGTGTTGATGTGCAATTATGCAGAATCATTGAAAATAAGTCTTGTGATGGTGTTTGATGTTGTAGTGAAAACCACGTAAAAAGTGGTTTTGCTCACTTCATCAGTCACCATCATGAACTCTGTTACCATTCAATTCGCGCCAAGCACTCCCTAGATGCGTTAAAATGTGTGACACCCATATTTTAACGTAATATTCATTTCATTCATAATTTCATCCACTCATTATTCCATAAAACTACAGATAAAATATACACTAAAGACATAGCTGTATGGGCTAGACCCTTTGCCTTCCCTAAAATATAGGGAGAATTTACCAAAAAAAAGAACAAAAACCAAACTTGTAGGCGCCATTTTCCTTAATTGGTAAACACATACATACATACATAAATCACGCCTATATCCCCGAAAGGGTAGGCAGAGGTGAACTAGCACCCACGTTTCGCCAAATATGTCAAGTCCCATGTAATAGGTGGCGAGCCTATTGCCATTTATCGGGCACAAACGTCGCAGTACATTGCTAGCCTAGGTGGTATTAGAGGAACGCTGCTGCCCATTCCTAATAATATTCAGATTTATCCTTAGTCGCCTTGTACGACACCCACGGGACAGATTTGGGATGGTGACAATTGTATTCTACTCTGCCGTCACCACGCGGCTAATTAATTTAATAATTAATTTAATTAGTTAATTGGTAAAGCTAATAACAATACAAGTTTCTTTTTTCCTCGCAATTGTGTTGAAAAACGTCGTATGCAACTCGTATGCATTGATCATTACACACTCAGCTTCCTTACCGCGCTCGCCTGCGGCTCGCAATAATGCCTCGTATGTAATGACCAATGTACCATACTCGTAGCATAATATACTATTAAAACATTATTGCGTTCCGTCAATTTGTGATAAGTTAGCCAGCCACTTATTGCCACTTACCATCAGGTGAGACGAAGACCAAGAGCTTTCCTGTCTGGCATAAAAAAGAAACAAAATTAAAGAGAAATAGGCCTTAATTACATACCTACATACATAAATTACGCCTAAATCCCCGAAGGGGTAGGCAAAGGTGAATCAGCACCCACTTTTCGCCAACTATGTCAGGTCCCATGTAATAGGGGCGAGCCTATTGCTATATATCGGGCCATAATAAATATCCCACGAATAATAATTTCCAAGACCTTTTCTCAAGGCCTGTAAAATGGGCCAAGTTGTACCATTCCTTACTTCAATATCTGCGGCCACACCGCTTCAATGTAACAATGTTGTATCTCTAGTTCGGAGGGGTCGTTAGATGCCACTCGACCGGGAACTGAACCCGGGACGTCTCGTTACGGCCCACTCGACACTCGGCCGAAAGGTGCCTCGGATATCCACTGGGACGCTGCACAGGCTGGGTTTCTTTTGTGCCATTGTTGAGGTAAGATGCATTCACGTGAAGGCTGGTTCAATCAAAATTGTTCGTAATGTTAACTATCTTTTTTTGAATAACCTGGGGTTATTTTCTTCAGTGATAAATGGCAATAGGGTCGCCCCCTATTACATGGGATTGGCGCGTAAGTAGACTTTAGAGAAACCATCAAGGTAGTTTTGCAAATTATACTCTTGATAAAATCCCACAATTCGCCATAAACCGAAATATACTGCACACAAGCAATCAATCTAAGATAATTTATATGCTTTGTACTTTTATTACAATTGGAAAATTATCACACTGAAAAATATGGGTAATTTGTCATCTGAACCCAAATGCCTACGGCCCATTTAGGACGAGTTGAAGGAAACCAAACTAATAATATTTTAATTGTGCAACTCGTCCCATGTTAAAATTAAAATGAGTGAAAACTTTGACACACGTTTCCAATGCTTAACGTAATTTTTTTTCACGATTCATGAGTGTATGAAATAATATATGGTATATGGTATATGAATAATCATATTTTTATTTTAGTTTTATAAACGTACTTGTTTATTAAGATTCTGTCTTCGCAGATATTTCGAAACATTTTTAACGATGCGACACTTAAACGGTTGGCTTCGTTGGCTCTTTATTCAATTACACCTAGCTCTGGACCGAAGCGGCTCCACTTGAAAATTCTATTGTAGGCTAGAAAACATAACAACGACTCTAGACAATCATCCTAATTTACCGCCCCTGAAACTTCAACCGTTCGAGCCAAGTTATGAGCGATTTTGGGAACTTGCGAATAAAGAGTAGTAATAAATAACTTGTTTTTTTTTTCCAAAACCTTAAAACTATTACACTGGAACGTATATCTAAGGCGGCTCTCACGGAATCTTACCAAATATCGCTGGGCAGAAAGATGGATTGGATTGTGATTTATTTGATTTTAGTATGCTTTATGTATGTTATTTATAAATTAAAAAAAAAGGAGAAAACTTATGACAAAATATTTTTTTGTGCTGATGCAAGAACAAATTTTTCCAAATATTAATGACTTTTTTTTTTGTAACATTTTATCTAACATTCAAATTTATCTAATGTTCAAATAAAAATGAAATCATAAAAATGTATTTTTACAATAAATTTATAACTTCATTAGCTACTTTTTGGCGCACGAACAAAATAAGGAATGAATACCCCGCTAAACTCAAAACTCGGCCCGACCAGCACTGCACTCGTTTAATCAAGCGGAGAGTGCGATTTAAACCGAACGGAACGGTGTCGGTAAATTGTCAATTTGCCGATATTCTGACCGCACTCCCACCAGTGCTGGCTATCTGCGATTTTGACGCTTTGTACTCCAGACATTTGCGTGTTTGAAGTTGCTATCGGTGGCTCCGACCGAAGCGAATACGACCCTGAGGCGTTACTCTGGAAATTAATTTGGTTCGATCGAGTCTTTGCGTCTTTGTCGTTCTTATTTTAACACGAAGTGGCGTGAGAAAGATGGATAGATGTGAGTTAATCGTTCGGAGTTTCAGAGTAGACCGCCTGATCACCAGTCTTTTAGTTCCTTCCCTATTATCCCTATGATGGAAGAATATTTTTTTCATCCCACCATCTCGGAAAAAGCGTTTTTGCTCTTCGATATCTGAGTGCAAAAGCCGTTTTTATCCTCTAGAGGTTAAAGTAAATTTGAATTTAGAACATCGTGTGCAATGAGTTTGTGAATTCAAAACATTATACCTATTTATTTCTACCTCCATGGTGCCGAAATTATCATGCAACCTATTTTAATTTGTTAAAAACTCAGACTCGGAACCTTCTTGGTGTACTTTTTTTGTAATTTGCTTTGCGCGCGCCATTTTCTTTTCACGTCATAAATTTGTTAAAACCTTGGAGTTCCGTGACGGTCAATCAGCTTGGCGCCAATCTTGCTTTAAACATTTTGATCGTCTACAATGCTTGCTTACTCACGTACAACAAATAACTATTTTATGTTAGACAGGGCGGGCGACTTCATCTCACCAGATGGTAAGTGACGATAAGGGCCTGGAAAGGAATCGTGTTGTGTTTCACCCTCAACCACAGAGGGGCTGGCTATTTTATCACAATTGTCGGAACACAATAATACTGTTAACATTATTATTATGGCGACAGATTTTAATAAGATGGTGGTAGCTAGCCAGGCGGAGTTGAAAGAAGTCCTACCACCAACCAAACCGAGTACCTACATAGGAGATTGACCATTTTTGTATGGACGTTGGACCAAGAGCCGCCCAACATAGAATCATAGTGCGTATCATAATATTCCACCTATTACATGGGACCTAACAATTGGCGAAACGTGGGTGCTAGTTCACCTCTCCCTACCCCTTCGGGGATATAGGCGTGATTTATGTATGTATGTATAATATTCCTTAGAGACTAATACTTGTCTTTAAGCCAAGCAACAAATTTATTGTTTTATGGACAAAAATGTATTGGTGTTTTTTTTCACTAATAAAACTACGACTAGCACTTAACCAGTGCCGTTCCGCAAGAGTGCATTCCGAAGACTAATTGTTTATGGTCACTGTAGCCTATAAATTCGGTTTACGATTCCGGTATTAAGAGCGTTGACCCAACTTTTGTTGGCAACTAAGAAGAGAGCATTTTATGCGTGCAGCCCCAGTAGCACGGGACGTGGACACATCTCTTTCTGGGGACAGAAAATCTTTTCCTCTCGCTCTAACTCTCACTAATTGCCGAGACAAAACATTGTCAAGTGGTGGAGAGAGACTTGTCCACGTCCCCGTGCTAGGCCCGCTGAGGAGATGTTTAACTCTTTGTATCTTCACTTCCCTGACTATGGTATCCTATGTTTTACGAAGTAGGGCTCAACATCAAATAAGGCAAACAATTTATTTCTGATAATAATTGATACTAATTTGAACTACTAATTATTTACTAATTTAAGTGATAATAATTTGACGGCCGCCTTGGTCGAATGCCCAGATTGCTGGTATTGGCCAAGAGGTCCCGGGTTCGAATCCTGGTAGGGGCAAACTTTGTGGTGACCACAAATGTTTGTTTCCGAGTCATGGTTATGTATATGTTTATGTAGTATATTTTCAACATTTATATACATAATTATATTAAAAATATGTCCGTCATCTAGAATCCATAGCACAAGTGCTTAGGCTACTTACTTTGGGCTGGATGATAAGTGTGAGTGTAAAAAAAAAATGATGTTAAAACTGACGATTTATTTAGGTTTAATGTAAATGTTTTGAATTACGTTACAATTACGTCAATATAACATAGCTTTGACTTCATAATAAGTACCTATAATACAATCTGTACTCCGTACTTTTCGTATCGCGTCTCAAGAAGTTACGTAATAAATCACGCAGCATCCGAGATGCAAACAGATCTCGCAGATACGCCTCTCGAGACACCGCTTAGCTTTAGGCACACGCGGGACACTTATACGACATATAACATACTATATAACGCACACCCCTGCTAACTGGAATTCACTACATACCTGCGGGCATGCCTGTAGACATGCCCGCCGGGCACTTTCCGCCAATTAAGTCAGGTCACATCGTGTAGGTGGCAAGCCTATTGCCATGTATCGGGCACGGAAATAGCAGTATATTGCTAGGTGGTATAAGGGGAACGCTGCCGCCAATTACTCATTCCTTTTTTTACGGGGTCAAAATGCAGTTCCCACCACCCAAATCCCAGGGCGCTGGGGTTGTTTACGCACAACCCCACCGCTTTGGGATTTGGGTGGTGGGGGGTGTGAGGGACTCTCCGACGTGTACAAGGCGCCGGGACTACCCACTAAAATATCCATTATTCATTCCTGTCTTATCCTTAATCGCTCTGTATGACACCAGTGGGAGAGATAGGGCGTGATGACAATTATATACTGCTCTGCTGCACGGAAAAATGACCTGAATGCACAGACCGGGCAAAGTGGAAGATTTAGCAGGAAAGCGTACTTTAAAATAATATACACAAATACATACATACATAAATGGCTAGGCAGAGGCGAACTAGCACCCACATTTCGCCAATTATGTTAGGTCCCATGTAATAGGTGGCGTGCCTATTGCCATTTATCGGGCACAAAAGTCGCAGTACATTGCTATTGCTAGGTGGTACAAGAGGAACGCTGCTGCCCATTCCTCGTCATTTAATTTATCCTAAGTCGCCTTGTACGACACCCACGGGACAGATTTGGGGTGGTGACAATTGTATTCTACTCTGCCGTCACCACAACGTTCACAAATATAAAATAATATGTCACAACAATAAAAAAAGGTACCTCGTTGGCAAAGGCATGCAAACAGTTACACTACGCGGAAATCCCACTTAGTGAAACACAATTAATAAGAGTGAAACATTGGACGGAAGCTATGAGTTGCAAAGTCTACAATAGCGGGACCGTAGGATCAGCGAGCGGGAAGTTGCTCAAACAAGCCGTGTAGCACAGTATACCCGGAACAGTAGTTTATCTGCGGCTTGTCGGCGAGTTATTAACCTACTCTGCGTTGAGGCTAGGGTTATAACTAAAGCACAAACATGAGTATTATATGAGTATCCCCTACTTCCGCTCCCTCGGGTACATGGCATAAGCCAGGCCCGCTCGCAGGCTCCTAGCCGGGCCTTACCCCACGGTAAATCACCCGGCACATGGTTAGACCGAGCCGAGGGCCTCGCCGCCAGACCGAGGTTGAGCACAGGGGGGCGAAGGGGAGCCCCGCCGTTTATAACGGCGGTCCAGACCACCGGGGGACTGATGTCTCCTGAGCTCATGCCCGGACCATGAGCTACCGCTCGATGCCCGCAGCCCGCCACCAGACGGATGAACCGGATGATGATGATGATGATGAAAAGCTTCCTAGAACACCGTCGCACTAACCCTGCCATTATGCAACTGGCTGTGCGTCATAAACCGTTTTTTCCAGTCTCACCGCGTGCGCGACAGCGGCCAGTGGTAACGCACACTGCCCCGCGTGCTTGTAGTAGTGCAACCGATTCGCGCGGTTGTATGACGAGCAGCGAGCGAACGTGCAATCACCTTGTACACGCGCGATCCCCCGAGAGCCCCTGTATTTTATTTAATTTTAACATTATATAAATGTCAGAAAAATAAGGAATTTCGTCAAGTTAATTAGTGTCTTGGTTGGCCGAGCGGACAGGCACCGGCCCGGATAGCAGCGGACGCGGGTTCGATTCCCGCATGAAGACCATAATTTTTCGAAATTCTTTTTCTAACCACCAAAATCTTTGTCAATGTGTGCGTTACAGTGCGTGCCTACACGGTGCCGCGCCGAGAACGAAAGCACGCGTTTTAATGGGCGGCCACTAGTTTGTATGAAGACGAATTACTGTTATGTGTATACTGTGCGTGTAGTTAGTTGCAAACAAAATTAAAACTTTCCCTGGTCCGAAACGGTTTTTGTGGACATTAACTTCTGGGAGTTCCGCCGTGGAAAAATGGTGGAGGCCAGAATGGAACCTGTATTGCACATGAAATTGAATACGTCGAACCTTTCTCATAAAGGGGTAGACAGAGATCACTTCTTTCCACTTGCTACGATCCTTACATACTTCTTTCTTTTCATACAATTACAGTAATCACGCCTGTATCCCCGAAGAGGTAGGCAGAGGTGAATTAACCCACGTTTCACCAATTATGTTATGTCCCATGTAATAAGTAGCGAGCCATAATATCGGACACATAAATCGCCGTATATTGCTAAGTGGTATGAAAGGAATGATGCGGCCCATAAATCTTAACTGTCTTTACCCTTAGTCGTCTCGTACAACACCCACGGGAGAGATGGGGGTGGTGACAATTATTGTATTCTGCCCTGCCTTCACCACACAATCCTAGGAAGAGCCATGTCACGTATTCTACTTTACTATTTCGCTCCCAGGCCAGCATGGTAGAATAAAATGTACCAAACAGACAGCCGTCCAATATAATAAACTTTCTCATCTAGCACATCCACGATTGGTGCCTGTAGTCTTAATAAATATAGACCCCGATACTCTTTATTGTTACTTCTAGGAGACGAACATTCTTAGGCCTGGGGTCAGATGCCGCCACTATACGTAGTCTAACTGTGATATAATCTAACTGTGAATTTTGTAATAGAATTGTGAATTGACACACTTATTGTTATTATGGTTTAATTTATTATATTGTACTACTTAACATGACAATTTTTAGACATAGAATTTGGACATACAGCTTTTATAATTAAATCTAATGACACTATTTTGTTTGACAATTGTTAATAATTTTGAATTAAGTAAATTTTGTAACATCATTTGCACGTTGAATACTTCAACAGGATATGTTGGTAAATTACTGTTCTGTAACAACTGAAGTGTACTACATTCTTGCAAATAAATACATTATTATTGTTATTATTACGGCCTAGGAGCAACAAAATCTTTTAAGAAAGAAAGAAAAAATCTTTATTTGGTACCAGACAAAAATTATTTGACTTTTCATAATTGCAAATAATTATTATTGGTGAGACTTAATAGTAGCTTATAGGCATTTGGCTTTTGAGAACTAACTTTAAAATTTTTTAATATACAGAATATACAATATATAAAATTATGCCCACGTGGGTGATATATTATGATATAAGATGCAGGTAATAAAGTAAAGCCCATAGATGATTTTGCGAATTTGTAGATTTCCACCCGCCATTCTATCCCACACCAGACTTTTATCATTTTAATACAGTTTCTGGCGTGATTTAAGTAATTTTTTTAATAGGTATTTTTCTGTACGTACAATACCTGCCACGTACAAGATGTATGTTTAATAAAGTAACCAGTAGGTACCCGAATAAGTTATGATAGCAATATATTTTAGTACACAATAAAATCACATAGTTCTCGGCTAAGTTATTTAAAATGTTAATCGCGAAGCTTACACAATGGATCATTAAGATTTATGTTTTAAGTGTGAAGGGGAATTCAATTTGCATGTTAATTTATGCAAATGGAAGAACGTCTATGTGAAAATCTGGATTAATGTTATGTCTTGAATGATTCAGAATCATGTGATGACCAGTAAAAAGGAGATAAGTCTTGCGTCTTTGCCCATTACAGCTTGTGTTTACTTTCTATGTGGCATATAGACGTTGCTTAAATGTGCGGAAACTTAAGCCTAAAATGAATAAGATGAGGAATGAGTACGTAAGAGGAAGTCTGAAAGCAACACCTGTAACAGAGAAGTTGAAAAGGAGCCGTTTAGCTTGGTATGGACAATATGTAGAAGAAGACCACTGAAAAATGGGTGTAATATGTAATCCTAAGTAGAACGACATAATATTACATAAAACTGGCTGGTTTAGTTAAAAAGGATTGTTTTTTTTTGTACTAAGAATGACTGAAGAGTTATTCGGATTTAGGATATGTAATATATTAAAACATTTTACGACTTCTTTCATTAACTCATAACTTCATGTAAAGGGAGGAACAAACTTGCTGAGTTTCTTGCCCGTTCTTCTCAGAACAAGGCCTCCTGGTAGTTTACGAACGGATGGATAACGTTAAATATTGGAAACTGTTTTCCTTTTCGTTTCCAGTGTTTAACGTTATTTCTTTGACGATTCATGAGTGTATGTAATCATACCTTATATGATTAAACCATATTTTCATTTTCATTCCATTTGATTTTGTTTTGTTATAGTTGTCGTGTCTGTTCTCTGTTTTACTGTCAATAATTTTTGTGTATTGAGGCTTTACCAAACCTTCACAATAGTAAGAAATATCGAGACGGTCATTATAATGTACTAATTAATAAATATGTACAGCCTGAATCTATTTCACCTCTGCCTACCCCTTCGAGGATATAGGCGTGATTTATGTATGTATGTATGTATGAATCTATTTTCAGCACTTTACCACTTTCCTAAGCACTATTACCTATTGTTTTAAGTAATCTACTTTTTTATTAGGACATGATAATAATTATCATTATTATCGTGATACAAGTGGTTAAACAGCAAAAATACTTCTATTCTTGAAGAGTCTTGTTGATATCCTAGTTCTTGTTTTCAACAGATGTTTTTGTTTTCTGTTCAAGAAGAGTTCTGTTGAAAAGGTTATTGTTCTCACGACATTCCTCCAACATGTACCCGGTCCCCTGAGGTATAAAACTAACACAGATCAAGAACTCATATCACGTCTGACCACCGAACTGAACGTATTGAATTCAAGTCACGTAAAATTGTATTTCCTTCATCTCTTGTCTCTTGTTATCGTTAGAGCTCGATAGGCATTCTTTGATTAATATCCGCTCAAAAACAGACATTTATTTAATCTATTCCTAGTGTCTAGTTCGCTCAGACATATGTTCCAGTATAGAACTCACGGTAGCTTCCGTGAGTTCTACACTGGAACATATGTCTGAGGCGGCTCTCGCAGATGCTTACCATTAATCTCTGCTTACCACCGTGGGAGAGAGGCGTGGCATATTATTATGTTTTGTATGGATTGGATAATTGTGTATTCGATCCAAGAACCCAACAAATTAAAAACATACGAATTCGATTGTTTTCGCCTGACACATTTTCTTCAGCAATAGTATCCAATCCAAACTCTGAGTTTCAACGGCTTTTTCCACCGGAAAAATGTCCCTGACCCAATAACTATTGAACTAAGAGACCCAGTCAACCGCTACAGGGTGCAAAATCAAAGATAGCCCAGGCGTCACGGCGCTGGCAACAGTTTGTCATTTTGACGCGCGACAGCCGGCGTCTGTTGATATCGGCGGAAATATGAAGGAGCTGCGGTGTTTGCATACAGCATGACCTGCATATTTAGAAGACATCCAGCTGGAATTCGTTCGAGTTGGGGGAAGTACTGGTCGACAAAAATATAAACAATCAACAAAATGCAAAAATATGAAGAATACAAAATTAGTATAGCTGGGCCTTTTCCGCACTTTTTTTTTATTTTAGACAGGGAAGCTCTTGCCCTTCATCTCACCTGATGGTATGTGACGATAAGGCCTAAATTATTTATTAACTTTAGTCTAAATTTTTTTTTTTTTTTTTTTACATTTAGTAGGTACCTACTCATTAAAGTTATTTGACGTCTCTGAGTGCGGCAGTTAGTCATATAAAAAGTATGGTGATAAAATTTTATTTTCTATGTAATTTTCTTTACTGACCGAACAATTTGTATATAGAAAGAGGAAAAAATTGGAAAGTTGTAATTCCAATCACGCTCTTCGTTCATCGGTTTCTCGACATGGTCCGTTCTGTCTCTTTTCTAAACATTCATGCATCCCTAGGTGTGATGCATGATATAAATCAAAAGAGATTGGATGGCTCGATGGCGTCTGACTGATATGAATGAAGGAGGAAAGAAACATACTGCCCCGACCCCAGATAGATTCAGAACAGGGCAAGGAGAAGAAGATGGTTAAAAGCGAAATAATTTGATTAGGTATGATATAGGCCTATAAAGGCATGATGACTTATTTTGAAAATCTACACTATGTTGTTTTTACGTGTCTACATTACCGAAAATAAATTATGTTTTTGTAAAAACTTTCTATTTTGATGGAAAGAGCATGTTTGAATAATGCAATTTAAAATTTCCGCCAAAACGCCAACATAGCAATGGCGTCTGTATGACATCACTATCTCGTAAAAATGACAGTTTCTATAATAAACTAGTTATTTTGATTGGCAAATAAAATGTCAAAATGGAGATTACAAAATATTGACGTCACGCGGCGCTTTAGCAAATATGGCGGATTGCTAAGTTTTGTATATTTATTTTTATAAAATAAATATCAATCACAAGTATAATCTGATAACAAGTGACTATTAATGAATCTCCTTATCCTAAATTATTATTATAAATCATTATTTGACTAATTCTTTGTTAGTGTCATCATCCCTATTGTCTTACCTATGCCCGTGTCATAAATCTCGATGGTAGGGTCGTGAACTCACTAAAAGCAAAGCGTTTTAGTTTTTAATCTCGATCTCTCTCTTTCTCGGTCCGGAAAATTAGCCTTGTGTGAAATATCTTTTATCGTGTCTGGGGGTAGACGATAGTCGGCGGGACGCGGTGCGTAGGCAGCGGGGCGGATGATTCACTATAACGGTGCTGCAGAGCTGGACTAAGGCATTATGGACCTTAGGTATTTATACATACATACACAAATCACAGCATTATCATTTAAGGCAGTGGGGCGAATGACTCACTATAATGGTGCTGCAGAGCTGGACTAAGGCATTATGGACCTTAGGTACTTATACATTGTCATATAGACACAGATACATCATATTCTAGCCGTGTGGTGTCGTACAAGGCGACTAAGGATGAAACAGTGATGAAGAATGGGCAGTAGCGTTCCTATCATATCACCTAGCGAAAAACTGCGATTTTTGTGCCCGATAGATGGCAATAGGCTCGCCACCTATTACATGGGACCTAACTTAACTGGCGAAAAATGGGTGTTTAATACACCTCTGCCAACCCCTTCGGGGATTAGGCGTGATTTATTTATGTATGTATGTGTATAGGTAATTATACATTGTCATATACACACAAATATATCATATTCGCAAGTGGGCAAAATATTGATGCGAAACCACTACACCATTAAGCTCCTCGACTAAAGTATAATTACCTGATCGGTCTAACTTACCAGTGACGTCCGATCCACAATTATGTTCCGTAATCTCGTCCTCATCCTATATTATAATAAGAGAAAGAGATTAGGGAACATAATTAAATAGATTGGTCCAACTTACCAAGTGACGTCCGATCCTCAATTATGTGAAGTAATCTCGTCCTCATCCCATATTGTTCTAATTATGAGGACGAGATTAGGGAACATAATTAAATAGATCGGACTAACTTATTATTAAATTACAAAGTGACATCAGATCGTCAATTATGTTCCGTAATCTCGTCCTCATCCTTTAATGTTCTAAATATGAGGACGAGATTAAAGAATATAAATAAATAGATCAGACTAACTTACGAAGTGACGTCGGATCCTCAATTAAGTGAGGTAATCTCGTCCTCATATTTTGTAAATTAAAGTATGAAGACGAGATTGCGGAACATAATAAATTGGCGACAAACGTTCCCCGCTGCACAACAAGCCGCGGCCCGCAGATCTAATAACCGTATATCATTGTTTTATCCCAGCAACTAGGGCGGACGGGGTGGATGCCACTAATTTTGTTTAGGGACCAATGCCGCCACGGCTCCATCGGAGCTCACCACTGTGTCCAAATGGGCAGTCGTCTCCCTTTTTTAGGAAATATCGGTACGCATCATACGTAGCTGAATACTAGAAAGCATCTTTCAATCGCTTTCGTCTATCTGTCACTCTCACTCATTGAGAATAATCGCAAAGTGTGAGAGTGACAGGTAGACGATAGCCATTGAAAGATGCTTACACACCTAAACGGGATTCGTGTCATATTATGCCAACGACAGCGTTTGTGCAGTACTTTACTAGCCACCATGTTGCATTTATATTGAAATCGACCGTTTACATACTAAAATTCTCAGACCACGTTTTCCCCAACATAAGCGGCGAACGGTTAAATAATGTAAGTATTCCCTAAACACTTTAAGTACGGTCCACCTGCTTATCAGACCAAACGTTCCCTTAGATATTTCTCGACGCCATTTCTTTGCATTTCAAAGCATATGGCTCGGCACATGCCGTACATGGGTCAACAGGCACTTGTCGCTCTACATAGATCGTAAGCCCTTTCGATAGAGCCGAGTTTTCTTCTCACGGTGATACCGCTGATGTGGCGATTTCAGTACGCCAGGTGCATACGTTTGTGCAATCAAGACTTTACTCCGAACCCTGACCGTTCGCTTGGCACTCGTATGTGTTTGCATAATCAGATTTTTGATACCAGATGTGAAACGGGGCAGTATTCAAAATAAAACGGTTTCCTTTGGAGTAATTGGAAAATTGCCTTTGAATACTCAGTGGAAAGTATCTTATATACCGCTCCAGATTCGCCAAAAGGTAATTGCGTAACTAATGCTTTAAATTCTGTACACTCTTGAACGCATTTTGATCTTGTGTTTTTTCTAAAAGGTGTAATCTTGAATTTTAGTACTTTTCAAGTAGATTGTATAACTACAAAGAGACGGAAGAAAAGTCTGAACTAGCACAATTACCATGACAATAAGAGTAAATATCAAAGAGACAAAGACAAAGACACTTTATTTCGCTTAAATATGGTACATTATGAGATCTTACAATTTTATATGCTTCACATATTTCACCAGAATCTGGTACGCAAAATTTAACAAAATGGAGAATACATAGAATACATGGAGAATTCAATACTACGTAAGATCCCTAATTTTGATGCCATCTAATGCCTTAAAATCTCTACACTGTTAAACTAATTTTGATCTTGTCTTTTTGTTGATGATGTAATCTTGTATCTTTGGAATATTTCCAAGTAGATTGTGTAACTGAACTTATAGGTTCTATAAGTTAGTAGTATTACCAAGTCAAGAACAGTAAATGTCACCATTTTTATTGCCATCTACTAAAGCCTGTTTGGCTGATACTTGGGTCTTCATAAAGAAAGAAAAATATAGGAAGAATGGGTCATGGCCACAATGTGGGTCACCTGTGCTTAGCAAAAAGAGGTCACCACTGCGTCCTTAAGACCTAAATAACAATGCTTAACTTACTCATAAAATATATTCTACAAGATCTGCACGTATATGCAATATATTATATAAGCATTCCAGTATTTGCCCGCGGCCTCGCTCGTCCCGTCGAGAATTCCTGCATAAAAAGTGTACCATAATTTTACTACCGCTACGACGCAGAGCTGTGCTACGAGTTACGTAGCAGCGTTCATTATTTGTAGCTCAACTTTGAATTTGCAGTGGATACTGCTACGGTTTTTATTTATTTTTAATAAGGACGTAGAGAGTTGTTTTTCTTTTGTTGGAAGTATCTATTGATATTATAGTAACAAGCAAGCTGTGTGGTGACGGTAGAGAAACGATTGTCACCACCCCCATCTCTCCCGTGGGTGTATACTACCTAATAATAAACTGCAATCTATGTGCCCGATAGATAGTAATAAGACTTTAGGTATGTACATACATACCTAAAGTCTTATTGCCGTTGTATGTATTCAACTGAGTATGTTGAATATGCAACACAGCCTTTTCTTGGTTCGCGCGTCAGCGAATATCGATATACTATAGAGTTGCTTTATAGCTAGCGACAACTAGAGACCACCACAGATCATATGCTTCGGTGAACTGCTATGCACGATCTACTCGGCTAGTGATGTCACACACGTGATTGCATAACGTTACCGATTTCGATAATAAACTGACCTTGTCATTCAGCATTCATTTGGAAGAAAGTGTGTTTGTTTTAAATATAGAATTCATCCTAGAAAATCATGTCCATAGACTATAACGACTTCAAAGAAATTGTGGGTAAAATCGGATGAATAAGATTCCTTCGATACTTATACCTGGATGAATAACGAACTCAATCAACTCCTTTTAGAAACCCTTAATTTCTGTCTTAGTTTTTAATAAAATATGGATAAAATAATTTGTATTTGCCTCAATAAGCGGCAGCAACAAGTATGCTCTAAAAAAGAGCACTGAGTTTATTTTAGTTTAATTTATTCGATTTTAAATTTTACAATATATAAATATTAAAATCGAATAGTTTATAAAGCAAACCCAAGCTTAACAGAACGCACGGTATTTGTAAAAATATCTGCTTTGGAATGTTTGAAATTTATTTCTACATTGCGTGGGTACCCGTTGGCTTACAACGTGAAGTGTAAAGGTTAGAAGAATTTCGGCAAGTTAATTAGTGCCCTGGTTGGCCGAGCGGTCAGGCACCTACCCGTATAGCAGCGGACGCGGGTTCGATTTTCGCATCAAGACCATAATTTCTCGAAATTCTATTAACCACCAAAATCTTAGTTTAATTTATAAACGAATAGAAATACCTTATATTATCTACCTTTTAATATAAGTTTTGTTTTCGAAAACTGACTTAATTTCCTAAAGTCTCATTTGCGAATATACACAATTTTATAATCGCAAATGAGCTTTACGTCCATAAACATAATTATTCTTGAAAAATCAAGACAACCAAAAGAATCAAATATTACTCAAATCTGAGTTTATTAATAGTTATTTGTTGTACGTGAGTGCAAAGTTGTTTTTTAACCGCGTGCTCAATTTTGATGACCGAGCTAGCGAAGGATTCTAAAATTGATTCAAAAATTAGAATCCTGAGCGATAGCGAGGGAATCAAAAGAGCACAAGGTGAAAAATCTTTGCACTCGAGTGCAACACGTAACTTTTCATCCCCCCAACGAGGAAATTGCAAAATACAAAAAAAAATACAACCACAACACCCTCCCACTAACCCAAACACACTCTCAACACGCACCCAGAAACACCCACAACATTCACACCTATCCACTCAGACACACCCAAAAAACACCCATTCACCCAGAAACACCCACAAAACACCCATTCACCCAGAAAAACCCACAAAACACCCATTCACTCAGAAACACCCACAAAACACCCATTTACCCAGAAACACCCAATAAACACCCAGAAACACACACAAAACACTCATTCACCCAGAAACACCCACAAAACACCCATTCACCCAGAAACACCCAATAAACACCCAGAAACACACACAAAACACTCATTCACCCAGAAACACCCACAAAACACCCATTCACCCAGAAACACCCACAAAACACCCATTCACCCAGAAACATCCACAAAACACCCATTTACCCAGAAACACCCAATAAACACCCAGAAACACCCACAAAACACCCATTCACCCAGAAACACCCACAAAACACCCATTCACCCAGAAACACCTACAAAACACCCAATCACACCCAAAAACACTCAATCACCCAGAAACACCCACAAAACACCTAATCACACCCAAAAAACACCCAATCACCCAGAAACACCCACAATACTCACCCATCCATTCAGACACACCCACAAAAACCCATTCACCCAGACACACCAACAAAACACCCATTCACCTAGACACACCCGTTCACCCAGACGCACCTCCAACAGCCACCCATCCACCCAGCCACACCCGCAACATTCATTCAGACACACCTGTAAGTCCCTTATAAAAATTACCGTCCCTAATGGAGTTCCGAGACGGTCAATCAGCTTGAGTCAAACACGTTGATTTTCTGTATGTTTTTGTTCCGTTGCTAGCGTAAACAAATCAAACAAACCTAAAAAGCTTTTAAATGCTTGACTTAAGCATCAAGCAAGCGTTGTAGACGATCAAAATGTTTAAAGCAAGATTGACGCCAAGCTGATTGACCGTCACGGAACTCCTAGGTTTTAATAAATTTATGACGTGAAAAGAAAATGGCGCGCGCAAAGCAAATTACAAAAAAAGTACACCAAGAAGGTTCCGAGTCTGAGTTTTTAACAAATTAAAATAGGTTGCATGACAATTTCGGCACCATGGAGGTAGAAATAAATATGTATAATGATGTTTTGAATTCACAAACTCATTGCACACGATGTTCTAAATTCAAATTTACTTTAACCTCTAGAGGATAAAAACGGCTTTTGCACTCAGATATCGAAGAGCAAAAACGCCTTTTCCGATATGGTGGGATGAAAATATTATTTGACTGAAATGAATGATGATTATATTTTTATCGATATGAAAATGTGGTCAGCTTTCCACGTCAGTAATGGCCGATGTCAGCCGCAGTCATTAGTGCTCAATAATCGGGCTATTTACTAACAGTTTATCGTCTAAAATTTCCGTGGGAATTAAGTGTGTTTCAGTTTCGGAAATACATTTTTGATGCCTGAAAGTATGATACTAATATTATGGTTTAATTATATTGAATATATATCGGAGGAAGTTGCTTTGCCTTCTATGCTGGCCTGGGAGCGAACAAATAACGTAGAATAGGCCAGCCCCAACTCATCCCGTGGGTGTCGTAAGAGTCGACTAAGGGAGATTGCCCGGTGTAGACCAATAAGCACCTTGGGGCACCCGAATGGTGGAGGGCAAACCACAACAGGTGTCAGGCAGGCGGCCGGCTGTAAAACCTAAGCCAAAACCTTGAGCAGTATGGAATGGAATGTTGTCATTCTAATCACTCTTTCCGTTCATGGGTCTCTCGACATGGTCCGTTCAGTCTCTTTTCTATACATTCATTCATCACTAACACCATTACGGTGGGATGGATGGTATGAATCAAGAGGGATTGGATGGCTTGATGACGTCTGACATATGAATGGAAGAGGAAACATACTGCGCCGACCCCAGATAGACTGGGAACAGGGCAGGAAGAAGAAGAAGATATATCGGAGGAAGTTTGAAAGTAGCACAATTGAGAGAGAAGATAAAAGGGAATCGTTTGGCTTACAATGGTCATGTTATGAGAAGAAACGACATGGATGTAACTAGAAGAGTGACAAACATGAATTGTGATGGGTAACTGTGGTTAAACCAGTTATATGGCAATGGTATATGGCAATACCTTAAGTGGCAGTGGGTGGGGTACATTGCGAGAACTGGCGGCCATTGGCACACAGCATTGGAAGGCCCCCACAATGTGAATCGACGATCCGGTAAAGGTCGCGGGAAGCTGTTGGGTGTAAGTAGTGCAGGACCGAACCGTTCGGAGATCCTTGGGGGAGGCCTATGCCCAACAGTGGTCGTCTCTAGGCTGACTCACTGATTCCCTATTAAAAGGTATCTAGAGGGTAAAATTTTCATGATGATACATGATATATTATATATTCGTTCAAATAGATTGACCACTTGTCTAGGCCTGTTCTTTCAAAGTGCATTATCGACAAACATCGATAAAAACACCGACTAGCTGCATCACTACCGAGCCGCACTCGCGGTCCGTATAGAAGTGGAACTTTTACGATAAAATGCATTCGCTCCACCGACGATTAAAGGTGGTCTCGGACTGGTCCGATTTCAACCGGGTCTTTGTTGATTTTTGAGCTAGATGTGTATAACGGGAATGATTCTCTGGGGCTATTGAGCAAAGATCACCTTTGGAAAGCAATCGGAGCGAATGCAGTATTCTGCTTAGGGCTTTTTAAACTTTGCACTACCCGCAAAGTGCATTATAAGGTCCTCCTTTTATAACAGTCACGACAAATGATTCTACGATCGAACTGAAGAAATCAAAATGGCTACTGATTCGCCTGTGAATGACGAACCGCTCATCTGTATACATACATAAATTACAATTTTTATTCCTTAAGTAACTATGTTAGGCCCTATGTAACAGGCGTGGGCCTATTGCTATTTATCGGGCACGTAAAGCGCAGCTTATTGCTAGCTTGTATGAAAGTAGCGCCGCTGCCCAGAACTCATCGCTAACACCCTAACTGCCGCACTCAGAGACGTTAAATAACGTCGATGAGTACTTAACAAACAATGACAATTCAAAACTAGTCGCTATTCTTGCAGGGACTATGGTCTAGATTTGAATGAATATTTTTTACATTAATTACTCATTAAAAGTAGTAGGGAAGAGTTTTCCAAAATCCTTTCTTAGTGCTCACCTACCACAAAAAAGGAAGCATTGTGCAAAATTTCAAGTTTCTAATCCTAGAAGTTTGGGCTGTGCGTTGATGGTCAGTCAGTCAGTCACTTTCTTCTTTTATATGTTTGTTAAGATAGGATTGCGAAAGACGTGGGTTCTAGTCACGCATCAGGTCATAATTATTCAAAAGTTTTATTCTTAATAATATTTTTTAATACTTATATAGTGTTCAAATAAATGAAATAATAATGACAATTAAATAATGCTGAAAGCATTAAAGAAATAATAATAAATAAAGAATGAAATAATCTCAGTATACTACTAAATGGTTGGACAAGAACGACTCTCCCCATTGATTATTATAAGTGTTTTAACCTTTAGTCACCTTAAACGACACCCACGGGAGACAATTATTTTGCTTAATTATAAAGCAAATACTGGTATTATTTAGTAAATTAGTGCAATTATCTATGCTTTAGAGCAAATCATCATCATCATCAGTAGCGCAATGTAACTGGCCTGCCATCGATATCATTTCACTAGTAGTTGCCCGCGGCTCTGCTCGCGTTAATGTCGGTTGTTATATAGCCTATAGCATTCCTCAATGAATGGACTATCCAACACAAAAAGATTTTTTCAAATTGAACCAGTAGTTTCTGAGATTAGCGCGATTAACCAACTATTCAACCATCCAATAAAGAAACAAACTCTTCAGCTTTATATTATATTATTTATATATTAGTATAGATTGCAAATAAACGTTTGGTTTGATAATGCATTGTTCTCCTGCCAAAGCTCTTGTAGACGCTAGTGATTTATAACTAGCCAAATTACAAATATTTCTTCTAAGTAGCTTTTTGTAAGACAAGCTACCGCCTCCTTGATCCAGTGGTTCGCCTACCGGAATAAGATTCCGAGGTTCCCGGGTTCGATCCCCTAGACAGTACAATGTACTCGGTTTGGTTGGTGGTAGGACTTTCTGAGTCCACTTGGCTAGCTACCATCATCTTATCAAAATTTGTCGCCATAATAATAATGTTAACAGCATTATTGTGTTACTTAAATTTGTGATAAGATATCCAGCCCCTCTGTGTCTTAGGATGCCATCTTCTGTCCCCGTATAGAATAAAAAGCAACATGCAAGATTTTTCTATCGATAAATCGAACAAGCGCGCATAGGTACATCACTAGTGGACCACAATCGTAGACCGCATGCAAATGGAATTTTGTGATAAAATGCATCCCCTCGAACGGTGATTAAAGGCGGTTCGAGGTTTGGAACATACGCTTTTTTAACTTCAGTTATTGATTCTTCTACAGAGCTGATCTATCTCTATCTGTTACAAAGTATTCATGTTTCAACGAGTTCGTTATTTCTTACATCCATGGCTATTTTATTATATTATCTTTTTCTCCCTCCCCTGTTCCCAGTCTATCTGGAGTTGGCGCAGTATCCTCTTCCATTCATATCGGTCAGACGCCATCAGGCCATCCACTCCCTTTTGATCCATATCCTGTACCTGTCGCATTGTTGTTAGATCATAGATCTAAACGTTGGGTCACTAATAAGAATGCATATTCTTACTTCTCTCTTATAGATATGCACTAAAAATAAAGGTACTTAAATTAACATACATCTTTAAGGCACCCGAATGAATTTTAAATAGTAAATACTGTCTATCCGGCTATAAATCAGTCAATTCTGTTTTACCTGTAAATATCGCTCTATGCCCGTCAGTTCTGTCTTACTGCATCTAAGATGGAGTTGGAGGCACAGTTTTTTACGACACCATTGGGGTGATTAGGGGCTGGCACATTATATGTTATTTTTTGCATCCAGGCCAGCATGGAAGACCGTGGAACCATATACCAGGGTACACCTCACTAAAACCTACCTCCACAAAAAAATGCAAAACTTTCGTCCCATTCAGTCAACGGTCTTTGTACGTCGACACAGTCAGTTACAATGCCATCCGTTGCCATGGCAACGCTGTTAATACACCTGCCCATTGTAATACACTGGCAAACAAAGCAATTTTAATCCTTTGATAAACTTTCTCGGAGACATTGCGACATTTTTGTTTCCCCTTCGCAGAGAGAATTTCGCGCGAATTCGCGGAGTGGGTACTTCGTTAATAAACAAAAGGAATGTTAGGAAGTTTACGGCGGGAGTAGGTTCCGTTGATTTTGGACGGAGCTCAAGGAACAGAAGCTGATGAAGTCATCTCCTTCGAAAGTTGCCGAAAGCGAGTTTGCCGCATATCCTAAAGCATCTATTCACGGTATTCTCAACAATTAAGCCTTACTCTTCTTCTTCTCCCTGCCCTGTTACCAGTCTATCTAAGGTCGGCGCAGTATGTTTCCCCTTCCATTCGTATCGCTCAGACGTCATCAAGCCATTCACTCCTTTCTGATTCATATCATCCATCACACCGTAAAGGTGCTAGTGATGAATGAATGTATAGAAACGAGACGGAACGGACCATGTCGAGAGACCGATAAACGGAGAGAGTGATTGGAATGACAACATTCCAATCCATACTGCTCAAAGTTTTGGCTTAGGTTTTACAGCCGGCTGCCTGCCTGACACCAACCCTCTTAAGAACACAATATACTTATTTCCTTCTTCTACCTGTCCTGTTCCCAGTTAATCTGTTTTTTTTTTCCATTTATATCAGTCACTGTCTCTTCAAGTTGACAGTCAGACCTGCTTATTTCACCCGGCCTTTGGCGAGGTTGAATAGCTGTGTCTTCTTTGATTCCGGTCCATTCCCGGATATTGCGCAGCCACGACTTTTTCCTACTTCCAAAAACTCTTCTTCCTTGCCTTGCCCAAGATTCTCAAGATGCTCAAGGTCTCAACCGCTTCCGTGGTCTAGTTTTGCCGACCAGAATGAAGATCCAGAGGGGAACGATCGAACCCAGGAGGGTTCGATCCCCAGGGGGGTACAAAAGTACTCGGTTTGGTTGGTGGTAGGACTTCTTTCAAGTCCGTCTGGCTAGCTACCACCGTATTTTCAAAATCTGTCGCTATAATAATAATGTTAACAGCATTATTGTTTTCCGACAATGTGTGATAAGATTGCCAGTCCCTTGTGTTGAGTTGAGGGTTCCAGGTGAAGCTCGATTCCATCTTCGGCCCTTATCGTCACTTACCATCAGGTGAGATGAAGGGCAAGAGCTTCCTTGTCTAGCATAAAAAAACAAAGATTAACTATTGAAAAATCTTGTATCTAGAATGCCTAAGCACCTGACCTATTTAGTTAGCAACTTGATATCTTAGTAGATATAGCTCTAATGATATATCTGTGTTATAACCTAATCTGTTTAAAAAGAGGTGACGGTAGAGTAGTCAAGTAAAAATGTTTTTCAAAGGAGAATATTTTTTTCTTCTGCAAGCCTCAATAATCGTAAGCCAACCTAAAGCAGTCTTTCCTAATATAAGGGGACATAATGACACATCATAAATTGCAGCCTTCATATAAACAAAATAAGTCACGTATCGCATCGCAAATAAAAGCAGGCCCTCTCTCATCCCTTAATCACGATAAGGTTCCGGCTACACTGGTGTATTGTTATAAGGGTACTAGGGGTCGCCCGCGGCTTCGCTCGCGTTAATGTCGGTTACTAGATAGCCTATAGCCTTCCTCATAAATAGACTATCCAACACAAAAATATATTTTTTAATTTGATTCAGCAGTTCTTGAGATTAGCGCGTTCAACCAACCAAACAAACAAACTCCTCAGGTTTATTATAATATTATAGATTTGAATGCCATGTGGTGACGGTGAAGCAGAATACAATTGTCACCACCCCCATCGCTCCCGTGGATGTCATACAAGGCGACTAAGAGTAAAGACAGCAATGAGTAATGGGCAGCAGCATTCCTCTTGTACCACCTTGCTATACCTATACTGCGATTTATGTGCCCGATAGATGGCAATAAGCTCGCCACTAAGTAGCTTAAGTGGCGAAAAGTGGATATTAATTCACCGCTGCCTGAAATATTACTTATCGTAAATTATAATAGTAATATGTTGCTTACATGCCTCATAACTGTTACAGCGTTCACGAAACACCCAATCATGTTACCTTACAGACATAACCTACACATTACTTACACCCGCAAGCAGCTCAACTTAATTTCTAATGGATGATGCTCTAAACACACTAAATGACATAGATAACTCAGAAATTGCCACTGCGTCTTTTGGAGATATTGAAGATTTACACAAATTAATTAACATAAAGAACAAAGATCTCACCCTGATATCACAGAATATCAGGAGTATACACCAAAACTTTGACGATCTTACGGTTTCGCTAACTCATCTGAATTTTAACCCGGATCTAATCATTTTAACTGAGTGTTGGATCAATGAAGACAAACCTAACCCAAGATTACCCAATTATGTCTCCTATTTTAGTACCCGCTATATCAACCAAAACGATGGTGTTATTGTCTACTCTAAAAATGACTTGTTGGTCAATGTAAGGGAAATATTAATTGACGATGCATCATGTCTGCAACTTGAGACTGGCTCCCATATTACCCTAGCTGTATACAGATCACCCTCGTGTACTAATGCAGAAAGATTTATTAACTCTTTGAATTCTCACCTTGGATCAATTGAATCACATAAATGTATAATAATAGTAGGAGACATAAACATAAACTTAATTCATATTTTAAGTGAACAAAACTATGTGAGAAAAAATCGCCAAGATTATCTTAATATGTTGAGTACCCATAGTATTATGAGGGGCCACCGTCTTCCTACAAGAAATGGTAATTGTCTAGACCATATAATGCTAAAACTTGATAAGAGTAGGATGCGCGCACGTGTAGTAGTACTTAACACTTCAATCACAGATCATTCTATGATTTTCCTACATCTAACTAACGTAAACACAAGATCGAAAACACAGAAGTTTGCATTATTTACAGACTATGACGGAGCAATTGCCAGCCTCTTGTGTAAAAAACCAACCGACTTGCTTCTTTGCGATGACCCGGAGATTATATCACAAAAACTTATCGCTTATATCACAGAATCTTTAAGAGAAAACACTCATCAGAAATCTATTCCTAAAAGACAGCGGATTATCAAACCGTGGATAACTCAAGGAGTTTTACGATGCATTAGGAATAGGAACAACATGCAGAAAAAACTACGCTCTAATCCAATTGATGAAGTTCTTAGTGTAACCTACAGACGATACCGCAACTTCTGTAACAAGCTGATAAAGAAACTGAAACGAAACTATGAAAAACAACTTCTAGAAAACTCAACCAATTCTAAGAGCCTTTGGAAAAATATCAAAAACATTACTCACTTGAACCAAGATAAAACAGATAATGAAAAACTCTTAAACAGTAAAGCTACCCCCAATGAATCAGTTAATTTTGTTAACCATTTTTTTGCAAAGATAGGAGAGAATCTTGCCGGCGGCATCGCGCCGTTGACGCCTGAACAGAATATCTCGGTTTCTGAATATGCAAGCCAACCCCCACTCACATCTTTTGTACTATTAGACACTGACCCCCTCGAGGTACATGAAATTCTTTTGAGACTAAAAGCCGACAGCGCCCCCGGACTTGACCGTATTCCGGTGAGCTTTCTTAAACTGGCAAGACACGTTCTAGCTCCTGTCATCTCTCACCTAGCCAACAATTGCTTCAGTAGAGGTGTTTTTCCAGCCCAAATGAAGCAAGCTATCATTATTCCAATCCACAAGGGTGGGGACAGGGTGGATGTCAATAATTACAGACCCATCTCTGTATTGCCTTCATTGTCCAAAATATTAGAAAAATTAATAAACAAACGTCTTTCAGAATATCTCGACAAATATAATATTTTGTCAAACTCGCAATATGGCTTTCAAGCGGGAAAATCCACTCAGGATGCTGTAACAGCCTTGACGTCTCTTATTACTGACCAGTTGGACAATGGAGGTAAATGCCTAACTATATACCTAGACCTAAAAAAGGCATTCGACACCGTCTCTGTCCCCATTCTGGTGCAGAAACTAGAGAACATTGGAATAAGAGGCACCCCCTTGAACTTGCTTAAGAGCTATCTGAGTGGACGGAGGCAGAGTGTTCGAGTGGGACAGTTTATTAGTGAAGAGGTTGATCTAACATTCGGCGTGCCCCAGGGATCGGTTATTGGGCCGACGCTGTTTCTCATTTATCTGAATGATCTTTGCAATATAAAGCTCAAAAATACAAGGGTGTTTTCCTATGCTGACGACACTGCTATGGTGGTAACAGGAAAATCATGGGAATCCATTAAAAAGGATGCAGAATCAGCACTTGCTATTACTAGTCTTTGGCTTAGACACAATTTACTGACACTAAATACTCTAAAAACTAATTTCATGTGCTTCACAATAAACAGTAAAACACAACCCCATTGTGACTTTGCTATTAAAATACATAATTGCCTAAGTCTTGATAACACTAACTGTAAGTGCCCTAGCATTGACAAGGTGAACTCAACGAGATATCTAGGAATTATGATTGATACAAGACTCTCCTGGCACCCCCAAATTGAGCTAATAGCAAGCAGGACTAGGAAACTGATTTGGATATTTAAGAACCTTAGATATTCCTGTAATGAAGATCTTCTTAAAAGAATCTATGTTGCCTTAGCACAGTCAATCATGACCTATTGCATCCCGGTCTGGGGTGGAGCATCTAAAGTGAAATTCTTGGAGGCGGAACGTGCCCAAAGGTTACTTTTAAAAACTATGTTTTTCAAAAAACTTAGATTTTCAACACAAATATTATACTCTTCGACGGACTTGTTAACAATTCGACAACTTTATATATTGAATACAATCATAAAAAAACACAAATCGCTTCCAGTAGATACCTCAATTCTAACCAAAAGACGGAATGACATTGTAGCCAAAACCAACAGATGTAGAACCTGTTTTGCAAAGCATCAGTACATAAATCGATCATCTCATCTATAAAACGCTGTAAACAAAATTCTGAACATTTACACAAAAACAACCTTAGAAAACAAGCAACTGTTAACAGACTGGCTTAAGACACTTGGTTATGAGGAAACCGAAAATCTTGTACTTAAGTAATTGTAATTGTCACTTTATTTAATAAGTAGGACTAAACAGAATGTATTCATGCTCTTCAATGTCAACTGCGAACTGCGAATTAGTTTAGATTAATGTTATGTATTTATAAAGATTAACTAATGTATTTAACCACTCTAAGCTATGGGAGACTGGCTTTCCCTGGCACAAGTGTTTTCACACTTAAAAGGGAAATCCAACCTCTGTATTGTGTAACCCCTAAAATGTTAATAATAAAATATTTTTCATTTTTCATTTTCATTTTCATTTCATTTTCACTGCCTAGCCATTCAGGGATACGGGCGTGATTTATGTATGTATGTGTATGTATATTTCATGAATCAAACAACTTTAGTGTCAATTAATTTGAAGCACGATGTCTCTACCAATCCTATATTTCTGTTAAACTTATTTACGCAGTCCTAAAATAGAATATGTACGGTGGACGAAAGGTACCGCAACCTAGAGATCTCTACTCTACAGGTTTGAATAATTAAACGAGTTCAATGTACTATAATGCTTAAAATAGTCGTACAATTAGTCCAATGGGGTATTTTAGACCAAAAAGAAAAAATATAAAAATCCATGTTCGTGATGGATTTCATTTCATAAAAAGTAAACGAGAAATGTCACGCCTTTCTCCCACAGGGGCAGGCAGAGATCACTTCTTTCCACTGGCTACGATACTTCTTTCGCTTCATCCAATCTCATTAATCTCTTTATGCACGGGCATGCCCTTCAGTTTCATGTACTTTTGACATGACTTTTTTTATAGACTTACAATTGGATTATGTAAGTTTTCTCCTAGCCTTCCCTTCCCATTTCTTCATTCACTTGCGAGCATCCCTTTTTCAATTCTTGTCATTCATTCATCACATCATCTTTCAAACCACAACTTTCTCTTTCACACTGTTGTACAATCGATCGCTCAGTCTTACCCCAGCCATGCTCCTCAACGCTCGCATTTCACTGTTGTTATTCTCCTTATAGTCGATATTTGTTCTTAAAAATTGAATTTAATTTTTAAAGTTCAATTTTAAATGTCTCTTTTTTAATCTTTTTGTCAAATGTCTAAAACGCCATTCAGCATCAATAGCACACAGACGTGACGTCACTCGCAAAGAACACATAGTAGAAATAGTTCTTTCGCAGTTATATTGCTGCCTAACAGTGTGACGTCACGACACGAGCCGAAACGTACCGGGCGAAATTAATAAAAAATTAAGAACCCAAGATCTTTTGGCCATAGCCAGTGATCTGACCATTCGACCTAACCGGCCGTTAAGATGTGAGCTGATGACGTGAGAACGATGTCTCTATGCTCCAATATCTCCTAGAGGACTCAAAATACTTTTCTGTTTTGTGAAACCGAAAATCAAAATGGCTTTCGGCGAAAGGAGGATATTCAATCTGCCAGCGCATTTTAATTTCGCGCCGAAGCCATGCAAAATAAAACAAACAAAAAAACTAATACAAGGCGGCAGGCAGTTAGCTGTGTGGCGGAAAATTTCATTCGCAGAAGGTCGCCGCCGCCAAGAATGCTTTGTACCATTTACTGGCATTCCATGCTTTGCTACGAGCACGTATTCATAGTGGTGGACTATGTATGCAGTTTGTAGAAATTTATTTCAACACGTCTATCATCTTGAGATAGATGTGGAAGATAGCTTGCTAGCGCATTGGCATAGCGCGCTTGGCTTGCGATTGCGTTACTAAGCAATGTCGCTAAGGCCGGTCATTGGGTGGGTAACCAAAAATTTACTAACACGAGTTCCTCCGTCCTTCGGAAGGCACGTTAAGCCGTTGATCCCGCATGCATCTGCAGTCGTAAATACCCACCAACCCGCACTAGGCCAGTGTGGTGGGTTATGGCCCAACCTCCCTATTCAGTGGGGACATTAAAAGGGCTGGTGACGATGATGATGATGACGTCTATCATCTTGCTCAAAGTAGTAATCAAGGGCTTTATACGGCGGTACAATATACACAATATTGTCGGTCGGTAGGTCGGGGAAAAACCGTCGGGGAAAAAAGTCTTTTCGCATAATTATAGTATAAAATAAATCAGTCATAAGGAATGGGCAGCAGCGTTCCTCTTATACCACCTAGCAATGTACCTACTGCGAATTTTGTACCCGATAAATGGCAATAGGCTCGCCACCTATATAAATACATGGGACCTATCATAACTGGCGAAACGTGGGTGCTAGTTCACCTCTGCCTACCCCTTCGGGGATATAGGCGTGATATATGTATGTATAAACTTGTAATAAATTACTATTTGCATCTGGCTGGTGTTCATGTTATTAAAAAAAAATACTTTTTAATAAAAGAAACAAATCAGTGAAACTTTGTATCCAGCTATTTTTCATTTATTATTATTCTTTTAGTCAAAGTGAGCGAACCTACTGAAGAAATTCGAAAATTAAGGCTCAAATCTAAAAATTAAATCTATGATATACGAGTTCCTCGACTATGAATAGATATTGGAGATCACGCAAAGTAGGACACAGCATCTAATAAGTGCAACGGGCCGCTACCACGTGTCTCTTTAAATAAATAAATATTTCTTACACTCGTACTTTTCATCTAGACTAAACTGAGTATAAGCCTTAAGCATTTGTGTTACGTGTTACTAGATGATGGACAAATTTTAATATACGTAATTATTCTATGTAAATAATAAGGGTTAAGGTATGAAATTGCCGATTTTCACTCATTATTTAGTAGTAGCGTATAATTCCTTTAAAAAAATAGTTATGTCCATTATTCTTTTTTTATTTTAAACTTCATTTCAAGGACTTATATTTATGTATAAAATTTTATCTTATTTTTATTTATTTCACTACCAATAAATCTTCAAAAACAGCTCGTCCTAAGTACCACTTAGATCCACGGATACGGACACCAGTCCGTCTCCGTTAATGTTGTTGTCTAAATATATCCACAAAATTATATAAAATTTAGATTTGTTCCTTAAAAATCGCAAATATGTTTGTATGGAAAAATGAATTTTCGCTAAATTCTCCATACAAAACGGCAATTTTATACTTAAACCCCTAATATTTTTTATACTTAAACCCCCCAGCAGCGATCTAGCAATGTACTGCAATTTTCGTGCCCGTTAGATATCAATAGGCACGCCATGTGTGTGTGTGTGGCTGCTATTCCATCTCTGCCTATAATATAAATAGGTGTGATTTAAATATTATTATGTATGTTATAAAATCAGAAAGAATCATATAAAATGTAGTAAGTAATAATTACATATAAATATTTACCATATTATAGGCACTACATAAACATGTTCATCCCAAAATTTTGCCCCTACCAGGATTCGAACCCAAGACTTCTTGGCCGATAGCCAGCGATCTGACCATTCGACCGAACCGGCAGTCAATATTTATTTGTACTGAATAAGGTTTATCGCTCATGATAAATAACGCAAGATACTTGTTTCAAGGGGCTACAGAAAATCGACGTTGCATAAAATTAGAATTGGAGATAGCCTTCGATTGATGTAAGAGGAAAGTCGGTGATGTAATCGATGGAGGTTTTTCTTTAGGCGATTCCGATACGATACTGATTCGCCGTGTGGTGACGTTAGAGCAGAATACAATTGTCACCATCTAACTAAGGTGAGGAACTGCCGCACTCAGAGACGTCAATTAACGTTAATGAGTACTTAATGCCAAAAAATGACAATTGATGACAATGATTTCATGATGAGTATAATGTTCTGTAGTATAATGAGTATAATGTAAAGCCGTGTGGTGACGGCAGAGTAGAATACAATTGTCACCACCCCAAATCTCTCCCGTGGGTGTCGTACAAGGCGACTAAGGATAAATCAATTATAAGGAATGGGCAGCAGCGTTCCTACTAGCATATACCACCTGGCAATAGCAATGTACTGCGACTTTTGTGCCCGATAAATGGCAATATACTCGCCACCTATTATTACATGGGACCTAACATAATTGGCGAAAGTGGGTGCTAGTTCACCTCTGCCTACCCCTTCGTGGATATAGGCGTGATTTATGTATGTATGTATAATGTTCTGAACACCATTCGGGTGCCCAAAGGTGCTAATTTCAAAACCAGTCATTATTCTTGCCGGGTTTCTGGACTAGTATTAATTGACATTTTTTGTATTAAGTACTCACTAAAGTTAATTGTTGGAGGAGCTCGCTAGCGCAGTGGCATAGCGCGCTTGGACTGCGATTGCGTAAACTAAGCAATGTTCGCTTAGGCCGCTCATTGGATGGTTGACCAAAAATTATCTCGAGTTCCTGCGTTCTTCGGAAGGCACGTTAAGCCTTTGGTCCCGGCTGCATCTGCAGTCGTTAACCAACCCGCACTGGGCCAGCATAGTGGGTTTTGGCCCAATCTCCCTATATTCTTGCATTGCCCCGTGCCCCAGCAGATGGGAACATTAAAGGGCTGGTGATGATGGTGATGATGAAAGTTAATTGACGTTTCTGTATTTATACGCTCCCAGGCCAGCATAAAGAGAAGTAGTCAACTTAGCAAAGTATATTACTATAAGTTTTCTTTTCCGTAAGTTCCGAATTCGGCGGAAGGCTTAGTTTCTTTTGGGAAGAATTGTTTAATTGGCCCGATCCCGGTGTTTGAACGGGTCATTTAGTATGAAAAAGTCCGAATTGAACGGAGTTTCGCGTGATTAATTGCTTCAGTCGCCATTTTTGGGAGCGGGAAGACGGTCCAGCGACAACCTTCAGACATTATTTTCGCTTTGGCGCGTTCTCGTGTTTAATTGGTTTTGCTTGGGCTGAAGAGGGATTGTATGTACAATCAACGTTGAATAGTTCGTTTCGACGAAAGCTGGATTTGATATTACTATTATGAAGTGTAAAGGTTAGAAGAATTTTGGCAAGTTAATTAATTTAATTTAGCAGCGGACGCGGGTTCGATTCCCGCCTCGAGATCATAATTTTTCGAAATTATTTTTCTTAGCACCAAAATCTTTATTACTATTATTTTATCATGAGTTATCAATGCGTTACCCGTTCCGGAACTCTGACTTGCAAATGTTGCAAAAAGGCGATGTAGCTTATATGGATGACTTTGTTCACTTTGTTCATAGTGACGGCAGAGTAGAATACAATTGTCACCACCCCAAATCTTTCCCGTGGGTGTCGTACAAGGCGACTAAGGATAAATCTGACTATGATTAGGAATGGCAGCAGCGTTCCTCTTATACCACCTAGGCTAGCAATGTACTGCGACTTTTGTGCCCGATTAATGGCAATAGGCTCGCCACCTATTACATGGGACTTGACATATTTGGCGAAACGTGGGTGCTAGTTCACCTTCGGGGATATAGGCGTGATTTAGGTATGTATCTATGACATTGCTACGTAAGTCGCAGTAGATTGCTAGGTGGTATAAGAGGAACGCTGATGCCCATTACTCTTCGCTGTCCTAATTGTACGAAAACTGTTTGGGAGTGTTGACAATTGAATTCTGCCTTGCCATGTTACAAAATGCTGCAAGAAGTCAATGTAGCTGTCTGTCTACGCCACAGATTATAGCACCATTCAGAAGAATCTTCCAATCAGTCCAGTCAGTCCAACAGTCAATCCCAATTTTCCTTCATTCACTCAATGTCAGTTTACAGTCATTCTTCTAATTTCTTCCGCCATAGATCCAGCTTATAAAATTACTTACTATAAACCTTAATTTACACATAAATTGTTCTTATTATTATGTTTGTCGTGTACGCTTATATGGATGAGTTTTTGCAAATTTTACTTATTTAAAGATGATAATCCTTATAAAAGTAAAATTGAAATGTACTTTTTTTCATCTTCAATACTGCATCAATACGCAAATATAATTTAACTAAAAGACGACAAAACACCCACAGTTTTCACCCTCGAAAGGTCAACCAATAACCATTCAAGAAAACTTCTGAATCGTTTCTTTCAGTAAGCAATTCCACTCCTGATTCTGACAGCTCAAAATAGTCGCCATTTCTAATTCACAGTGTTTTGAAAGGGAAACTTTTAAGACCGGTTAACTCTTGTATCACGGTGATAGATGCTGATTGCTGAAGTTATTTCTTTTACTTTTGGAATATTTTAGATTTTTTTTTATTGGTTAATTTATCAACAATTGTATACACTAAACTATATGGATCGACGATCTGGTGAAGTTCGCAGAAAGCCGCTGGATGCGGGCAGCGCAGGAGTTCGGTTTGGAGATTCTTGGAGGAGGCCTATGCCCAACAGTGGGCTCTCTCGGCTGACTGACTGAGTCCATGTCAAACAGAGGGAAGCTCTTGACCGCCATCTCACCTGATGTAAAAGTGACGATAGCGAGTGACGCCGGAGATGGGAGAAGAAGGGATGGAGCTTCACCTGGAACTGGCTATCTTTTCACAAATGATCGAAATATTGTAATGTTGTTATCATTTTTAAAAGTGAACATTTAAAACATGTTCTCAAACCAGTAAATTTTAATATGCCCAGGGTAAAGTCTCTTGGACCATCGTTACCTGTTTACAATAAAGGTCTTTAGACTTTGACTTTGAGAAGCAGTCTCTTATTAATTTCTTTTCTTGCACTCTGGTCATGACAAACACAGAGTGTTAGAACCTTACAGATTTTTCCCATTAAGAGCACCTGTGGATACTCTAGTGGATGCAAACTTTTGTAGATGCGATCGCTGCCAGCAATTGTAAGACTTTTAGGTACCTTAAAAGGTTGGAGTAGGTACCTTTAACAAAGTCGCACTAATTAATTTACTTCCTGTCGTACTAATTATTTTACTTCCTGTTGGTGTTAAATACCTCTGCCTACCCCTTCGGAGATATAGGCGTGATTCATGTATGTATGTATGTATTAATCCTCGAGAAATTGATTTCACTATAGCATTATTGATTCAAAGCTAAGCAAACAGCCTTTTGCCGAAATCTCCGCCGTAACTCCACGGCGACAAGCATGAAAGAAATAAATCAGGACAGTTACCTTTCAAACGGACGACCCTCGATACATCGGCTCCAGATATTAGATATCCGTTGACATTCGTTACCCCATTTTGACGTAGGTCGGATCGTAATAAATTTCCAGGATTAAAATTTGAGCAGAGACAGAATTTCTTTATTGAATTCCTGAGGATTAGAGAGAATGGAGCTTCAAGGAACCTTTGAACCCTTAATGAGGTTTTGAACCGTCTACGTGGTCCGGTGGTTCGCACACCGAAATTAAGATCCAGAGGTCACGGGTGCGATCCCCAGGAGGGCACAAATTTGTACCTACTAGGTTTGGTTGGTCGTAGGACTTCTTTGAAGTCGGCCTGGCTAGCTGCCACCATCTTATCCAAATCTGTCGCCATAATAATAATGTTAACAGCATTATTGTGTTACGACAATTGTGATAAGATAGCCAGCCCCTCTGTGGTTAATGGTTCCAGGTGCAGCTCGATTTCATCTTATGCCCTTATCATCACTTATCATCAGGTGCGATGAAGGGCAAGAGCTTTCCTGTCTAGCATAAAAAAGGAAGTGGGATTTTCCGTATGTGTAGCGGGTGGAATAGTCCACTTTATCGTCAGGTGTGACATAAACAAAATTATATGCGCTTGTGTGTCCCTGGGTTGGTGTGTTTGTGTATGTGAGATCTCATAGTCAAGATAGTTATCACAGCATTAACCCACACAAACAATACCTATCAGATATTCCCGAAAAACGGCCCGCAATAAACTGTCCGTAGCGGATAAAAAGGCACTTCGCACAATCATAAAACCGGGAATATTCCTTATTGTTGAGGAGCCGATTTAATAAGGGACCGGACCGGTGCCCGTATAAAATCCGGGGGGAGATTACTTGTAAACACTTAACAATGAAGCAAGGATCCGTATTCTGTGTTTGCGCCCCGAGCATGAACTCTTCGAAGTTCCGTGACGCAATCGTATCGACAAAGCACTCAATTTCAATGGTCATCTTCATGTTTGATAGCGACAGTTTAAATTTTTTTAATCTACAACAACAGTTAGTTTTAAAATTCTCCCTATATTTTAGGGAAGGCAAAGGGTCTAGCCCATACAGCCAAGTCTTTAGTGTATATTTTATCTGTAGTCGTATGAAATAATGAGTGGGTGAAATGTATGAATGAAATGAATTTTACGTTAAAATATGGGTGCCACATATTTTAACGCATCTAGGGAGTGCTTGGCGCGAATTGAATGGTAACAGAGTTAATGATGGTGCTTGATGAAATGGATAAAACCACTTTTTATAGTGATCTTCACCACAACATAAAACACATCATGAGACTCATTTTCAATGATTCCACATAATTGCACATCAACACGGATGCTTGTGCATCAAAATAACACCACTTTCACTGCACAAAATCCACTCTGAAACAATTTTTGAATTAGTGAAAATAATTCTGACTGACACCACGAAACGCGCCAAACACATCTCTACAACAACATCAATACGTGACTAAACTTTCGCATTCCTCTTTAGAGCCATCCATCATAAGTTTCAATGCCAAACCAGCCAAACGTCAAAAAAAAAGAGCCACAGAAAGCGTTCACCAACCAAACAAATATCAATATTGATAATAATATTTATTTTCATTAGCTGATCATCTTGATTTTATGTAAATTAAAAGAACGAAATAGATAATTTATATAATTACCAAATAAATAGTAGTGATTTTCAATTTAAAAATTTAGAATTTATTTTGTTTTGATTTCGATCAGAGTGCTTTCTCGATACGATTACGATTCGAATCATCGCAAAGTTCGTTCTCGGGGCACTGTATAATTCTAGTTCAGACGTAAAATAAAGCCCAACAAACAATGGCCAGCACATTCAGATGTAAATGAATTGGGACACAGTACAATGCCCCACGTAAGACGACGGTTAGGTGGCGATGCTATCATCCAAGGCTTGGATGATAAGGGACTGAATCGGCTAGTGCGGTCACAGTGTACCCAGAGCAGTAATACGTCTTCATACAAACTGGCCGTTGCCCATTAGAATGTGTGCTTTTACACTCCGCGCCGTGTAGGCATGTACTGCGAAGCACACATCGACATAAAATACGGGAGCTTAAGGGGGCAGCAGTCTGGGCCGTGCGTTCGATGTGTTCGCGCGTGTGCAAGGTATTGCACTTCGCTCGCTCTCGTCACATGAGTAAATAAACCGAGCAGAGTAAAAGCTTCCTAAGAACGCTGGCACTAACCCTTACATTAAGAAATTGGCTGCGCGCTATAAACGGGTTTTTCCAGTCTCGCCGTGTGCGCGACAGCGGCCAGTGGTAACGCACACATGCCCCGTGTGCTTGTAGTAGTGCAACCAATTCGCGCGGTTATATGAAGGTTATTCTCTGTTCCGTCTATCTACTCATATGCTCTCGTTCCCACCCGGCACATTCGCGCTCGCAGCCGCTGCTTTAGTTACAACCCTAGCGTCAAGCAGAGTAGGCTAATATGTCACAGTGATAGGCCTGCCATAACAACAGCGTTTCTGTGAAATTATGTCCCAGAAACACAAGCTGAGGCACAGTACCTTTTGGCCATGCACAAGGCATTAATTTTTTTTTTTTTTTTGCATCTTTTTTTTTTTTGTTAAATTCGCCTTATATTTTAGGGAAGGTAAAGGGTTAGTAAGTATTGTAAGTAGTGTTTATTTGTAATTGTTGTTAATTTTTTTTCTCTTATTTTGTTGTCTGTGTTGTCTTTGTGCTGGTCAATAAATGTTTTTCTTTCTTTCTTTCTTTCTAATATCTCGCCGACAGGCCGCAGTTAAACTACTGTTCTGGGTATACTGTGGTGCGGTGCTCTAACTTGAACTGCTGGCGATCTACTCAGTATTGTTAGACTAAGATCGATCGAAAAGGTCACTAGCGCAGTGGCATAGCGCGTTTGTCCTGCAATTGCGTAAACTAAGCAATGTTCGCTTAGGCCGGTCATTGTATGGGTGACCAAGAATTTTTACCTCGAGTTCCTCCGTACTTCGGATGGCACGTTAAGCCGTTGGTCCCGGCTGCATCAGCAGTCGTTAATACCCACCAACTCGCACTGAGACAGCGTGGTGGGTTATGGCTTTTACTCCCTATATTCATCCTGAATGAAAGAAGCCCTCCCAGCAGTGGGGACATTTGGTTGGTGATGATGATGATGATCAGAAATAAGAACTAGGAGAGGGTCCGTGAAAATGTGCAGTAGGTAAGGCGGATACCGTCTAGAATCTATAGAATGTTGTCGATACGAGTTAGATGGTTTCATTGGTTCTCTAGTCGCGGCTGTTTGTGTGTGGAATCGAACATTTAAATTTGATCACCCATCCAACGACAGGCCTCGGCGAACATTGCTTATTTTGCGCAATCGCATAACAAGCGCTTTCGAGCTCCTCCTCCATTCCTCTATTCTTTTCAATTTCTGGCTGAGAAATTTTAAGCCTTATCCCAAGTGCAAAGATTTTGGTGATTAGAAAAACAATTTGAGAATTAGAAAAGGAATCGAACCCGCATCCGCTGCCAAAAAGTCCACCATAATCTTTGTACTATTTTTTCTAACTGTTATATAATGTTGAAATGTAAATCGAATACCTTATCCCAAGGTCAACAGAACATCGTTATAGGTTAAGCAACAGGATCATTTTATCTCAAATGAACTCATCCACTGGGCTCGCTTAACATTACGTCCCACTGTGATTTACGAGCGGAGATACTGATATCTGGACGTTGATATCACTTATCTGTGACTTTAGGGTTAAACTGTGACATATTGCGTGATTGCAACTGAGACAATGGACCGATCATTGCTGGCGATCAATACGACTGATATAAAATCACAACAGTTCATCTGAATCATGCATTCAAAATTTTATGGGTTTGCTTCGGTTTCGGAATATCTACAATCTACATACCTACATGCCTATATCCCAGAAGGGGTAGGCAGAGGTGAATTAAACACCCAATTTTGGCACTTAAGTTAGGTGCCATGTTATAGGTGGTAAGACTATTGCCATCTATCGGGCACATAAATCGCAGTATCTTGCTAAGTGGTATAAGAGGAATGCTGCTGCCCATTACTCATAGCTCTGTGTACACTTACTCGTCTTGTACGACACCAAAGTGATAATATATTGTATTCTGCCTTCACCGCACGGCTTAACCGAATGGCTTTTGACTTTAAGTACTCATTATAGTAAATTGACGTCTCTGAGTGCGGCAGTAAGTTTTGTGTGAAACGTGTCAGAGCCCTACGGCGCCTCTAAAGGTCCGTTTATATCTACCGGCATTGAACGTGCCAGACACGTGTGGTGTCAGAAATTGGAAAACACCGTCGTGCGTTGTCGGGCGGCTCTCACTAGCACCAAACACTGACGTATGTACGGCAGGTAGCCACGTACCGTCATGAACCGCGCGGACAAAATATTCTTCCCGCGAATACGCGCCGGGCACGGCCCGTGTCTGATTGTGTCTGCGCGGCCATGTTACGTTAGATATAAATACGTCACTAAACACGGTATAGAAAAATAATAGTTTCTGGCACGGCACGTGTCTGACGCGCACAATGTCGGTAGATATAAACGGACCTTCAATCGTATATCCGGCTTCTCGAAACATAGTCAATACAGCCTCCGTAGCACGGGCCGTGGACACATCTCCTTCGGGGGAAAGAAAATCTTTTCCTCTCGCTCCAACTCCCACTAAATCCCGAGACATAACACTGTCAAGTGGTGGGGAGAGACTTGTCCACGACCCCGTGCTAGACCCGCAGCCTAAATCACTCGGGAGTCATCGTTCCGTCTGACTCAAAACGAATTCCATTTAAGTTACGTAAGCTGCGAGCTTAGTTCCGGTTCATTAATATGCCATTTGCTTAATCTAACTTACTCAAATGCGTACGCTTATACACACATGTTACTTAGCATCGGGGCAGGCTCGCAGGTAAAGAGATAACCTAACTTTGTTTACGCAATAGGTACGAACTAAGCAACTGTCCTATTTTATTGTTTTACTTATTTACCATTTTCAATTAAGTTTAGTTTTATAATAACGTGGAATGGGCCATCGTGGAATAAGGGAGATTGACATAATTGATTGATTGATTATAATATCACCTTGGGGCACCCAAACCACTAACAACAGAAGAAGAGAGTTAGTGTCAAACAGGCGGCTGTCTGTAAAACCGAAGCCAAAAACCCAGGGATTGGAATGTTATCATTCCGATCACTCTCTCCGTTCATCGGTCTGTCGACATAGTCATATTCATCTCTTTTCTGTACATTCATTTACTACTAACACCTTTCCTGGAGAATATAAATAAAAACGGAGTATATGGGTGGATTGCGTCTGACCTATATTAATGGATGATGAAACTATGAGCAGGGAAGGAAGATGAAGTACTTGACGTTCGTCGTCTTCAAATCATTTTACACACGAAAGTGTCCGTTTTAGGCCCAATACCGATTATGCACCACCTGCACTTGCAGCAATACTTGCCTACATAGGAAATGAAATTTAAAAAAAATAACCACAACAAATAGCACATTATGCCAGAACGGAAAGAAAAAAATTCATTAAAAAAAAAACTGTCACCTCAAACTCGCCTCCCTAATTGCCCAAAGCGTTCCCTAAATCAACATTAAAACTTGTAATGAACCAAATTTATGAAACTGGCAACATAAACAATAACTCCGCCGTAAACACCGAAGGGGCAGACGGGAGTTATGGCGCCATTTTTCCACCATCAAACGAGCCGGTCTTGACGCAGAACGTCACTTTCGCAAAATGTCATCGTGGAAATTTCGGCCACTTTCGCACATTATGTTATGCATTTTTCGACACTGTGTCACTAGACATACACATAGTGTCAAAACGTAATTTTAGCACAATGTCACCGTCGCAAATCGACACTTTCGCAAAACGTCATTTTCGCAGGATGTTACTCCGGCAACATTTTTTTTAGTCTATCATGTTGGTAATTTATTTATTTATTGTTTTAATGCTGATTATTTTTAATTCATAACTAACCCGTATCTGCAGTGTAAGTACTTATCAGATCTCTCCTAAGAAAAAAAATACTTGAGTGGCATTGTACAAAAATGTCGTTTTGCGAAAATGATATTGCGTAAAAAAGCGATAGTGACACCATGCGAAAGTGACCATATTTTTTACGATAACATTTTACAAAAGTGACGTTCTGCGTCAAGACCGTCCGTCGCTTTGTACAGCCCTCGTAATAATTATTGTAAAGTTGGAATTAATTTTAATTAAAGCCGATAGCTAAGCGGCTATCGGCTTAAAATCGTTAAATTAAAAGTAATTATCTCTTGATACTTGTGGTCTAGTGGTTCGTCCACCGGAATTAAGATTCTGAGGACCCGGGTTCGATCCTAGGGGGGGTACAAATTTGTACTCGTTCTGGTTGGTGGTAGGACAGGACTTCTTACAAGTCCGCCTGACTAGCTACCACCATCTTATCAAAATCTTTCGCTATAATAACGCCATAATTATAATGTTAACAGCATTACCTATTGTGTTCCGACAATTGTGATAAGATAGCCAGCCTGGCCCAGCCCCTCTGTGGTTGAGGGTTCCAGGTGAAGCTCGATTCCATCTTCGACCCTAATCGTCAGTTACCATCAGGTGAGATAAAGAGCAATCTAATAGAACATTAACCACCAAATACAGAAACGTTACATACTCAAATGTTGAGTACTATTATAAAGTTAAGTGGACAATACCCAAAGATTTTGGTGGTTAGAAAAAGAATTTCGAAAAATTATGATCTTGAGGCGGGAATCGAACCCGCGTCCGCTGCTATCCGAGCAGGTGCCTGACCGCTCGGCCACCCAAGACACTAATTAACTTGCCGAAATTCTTCTAACCTTTACACTTCACGTTGTAAGCCAACGGGTACCCTCGCAATGTAGAAATAAATTTCAAACATCCAAAGCAGATATTTTTACAAATACCGTGCGTTCGGTTAAGCTTGGGTTTGCTTTATGAACTATTCGATTTTAATTTTATCATTATATAAATGTTAGAAAAATTAGTACAGAGATTTTGATGGTTAGAAAACCTTTGTACTAATTTTTGTAACATTTATATAATGTTAAAATTAAAATCGAATAGTGGACAATAGCCGTCAGATTTTGTATGGAAAAACGTCATATTTGACAATACAAACTTTGAATAGCATTCTTCTATTCGGGAGTCAAACTTATACTCGACCTGCAATTTCCTATTTCGCGGCCTTTGCAATAATGTACTATTAAACAATGAATAATTTGTTCGGCGCTCCCATAAAATTAGATTTACAATTCATACACGAAAAGTAGCAATTTTCAACGCGCTCTGGCGTCGAAAGCCAAACCGCAACTTCATACATATTTACAGATCGTAATGAATGAAACGCGACCGCCATTAATTTACTTTGGTTAGACATGGAATAACAGTCTTTTGTTTCGGAAATCCAAGGCTGCGGTTTGGGGGTACAGAATCAGATATAGGTAGTGAACTGAGACTTTATATTCTATAGGTTCAAAGAGGGTTGTTGTCAGGCAGACGGCCAGCTGTAAAACCCAACCCAAAATCTGAAGCAGTAACGATGTATGTCCAAGTTAGTATGTCCAATATTATGGGTCCAAGAAATAAGGACGTGTGGTGACAGCAGAGCAAAAAACAATACAATTGTCACCACCCCCATCGCTCTCGCGGGTGTCGTACAAGGCGACTAAGGGTAAAGACAGCGCAGGGCTCTTTCCATCAGGTGAGATGAAGGCCAAGAGATACCCTGTATAGCATAAAAATAAATATTCATTCATCCATGGGCACAGTTGAGGACATAGAAGCGCTGGTGATGATTTATTTATTTTATTTTATGTTATTACACGGGCCTTGGCCCAATTATATAAGAATTACATGATGCTGTATCTTCTCCCTCCCCTGTTCCCTGTCTATCTGGGGTCGGCGCAGTATGTTTCCTCTTCCGTTCATATCGGTCAGACGTCATCAAGCCATCCACTCCCTTTTGATTCATATCATCCATCACATCGTAAAGGTGCTAGTGATGAATGAATGTATAAAAAAGAGACGGAACGGACCATGTCGAGAGACCGATGAAAGAACCGATGAAGAAAGTGATTGGAATGATAACATTCCAATCCATACTGCTCAAAGTTTTGGCTTAGGTTTTACAGCCGGCCGCCTGCCTGACACCAACCCTCTTTGGGTATGCTGTTGTTGGTGGTTTGCCTTCCACCATTCGTGTGCCCCAAGGTTTTTATTGGTCTACACCTGGCAATCTCCTTTAGTCGACTTTTACGACACCCACATGGGATAGGTCGGGGCTGGCCTATTCTACTTTATTTGTTTGCTCCCTGGCCAGCATAGAAGACTACATGATGCTGTACAGGTTTTATTATTATATTATTCTTACCGCTAGCTCTTGAGCTCTCCGAGATACGACCTTTTCTAACACACATCCCATTGAAAATACGCAATGAAAATCACGCGAGCGAGTGTCCCAACAAAATCTCCCTTTGAAAGGGCCATATCTTAGCCGTCCCATCTTAGCCGAAGTTCCTCCGTTCGCGCGCCAATAGGATCGAACTTTTGTGATGAAACTCCACGTTGGGTAATCGGCTGCGGGCCGGAAGCCGGGCGGGCCCGTGTCACTTCCGGTGATTAACGATCCTAACCCAATTTCCTTTTAAACTCTCAAGAAAATATGCCCAAGCGACAGGAGGTGGCGGGGACGTAGAAAAATCCTTTTATTGTAAAGAGAATTGTGGGTAGACAAAGTTCGAAAAATTATAAGTAGTCATGATGAGAAAACTTCTTGGTTGGCTGAGTGGTAACAGGCATCAGCCCGGATTGCAGAGGATGCGGCATGTTTATAAGTTTTACCACGAACATAAACAAAAGTAAATCTATACTAATGTTAAAAAGCTGAAGAGTTTGTTCGTTTGGTTGGTTGGTTGTACGCGCAAATCTCAGGAACTACTGAATCAAATTGAAAAATTATTTTTGAGTCGGATAGTCCATTTATCTAATAAGGCTGTAGGCTATTTAGTGACGGACATAAACGCGAGCAAAGCAGCAGGCGACCACTAGTTACAACAAAAATTGTGGTAAGGAAAAATTTGGAAAATTATAGTCTTAATACGAAGACAACTTGGCCGAGTGGTATAGGCATCTGCCCGGTGGGGCTATTATGTAAGCCGATTGAAGTTGCTTTCGTCCACCCTCTCTCACTCATTGAGAATAATAGAAAAGTGTGAAAGTAACGGGTAGACCAAGTAACTGAAATCGGCTGACATAATACTGGGTCGGAATGCAGAGGACGCGGTGTTTTATTAAGGTTTTACCACGAACCCTATTAGGGCACTACAATGGTTAATAGTTTATTTAACAAATGAAAGGAAGGAATTTCTCCTCGAAGGGTGGGCAGATTAGGTCAGGTCCCATGTTTTTTTTTATGTTAGACAGGGAAGCTCTTTCCTTTATCTCACCTGATGGTAAGTGACGATAAGGGCTGAAGATGGAATTGAGCTTCACCTGGAAACCTCCACCACAGAGGGGCTGGCTATCTTATCACACATTGTCGGAACACAATAATGCTGTTAACATTATTATTATGGCGACAGATTTTAATAAGATGGTGGTAGCTAGCCAGGCCATTGCTCATTGCTGTTCTAACCGTTAATCGCCTTGTACGACACCCACGGGTGAGATGGGGGTGGTGACAATTGTATTCTGTGACTCAAATAAAAGCATGAAAAGGAAGAATCAAACCAACTACGTCGACCGTAGAAACCGATTAGAAAAATGGTGACGATAGTAACCAAGTTTTTGTAACTTGACGACTACAACAGCATCTTGCTTATGACTTGGACTGTCATGTTTAAAAGAAGGTTCTGCGATTGGTCCGCTTAAAAGATGGTAGTAATAGCGGTGCTCAGAACTTTTAGGTATTTATAACTAAAAACATGTACCTATATGTATATAAAAATCACACCCTTAAGATGCAGAAGTGCTATTTGTGCTGCTTTAGCTTAAGAGATCATGGTGTGCCCCAGCAGTGAGGACATTCGATAGCTGGTGATGATTATGATGATGATGGTGGATCTGATGCTTACGATACTTGTGATGGAATAATAATTATGAATTTTAATATGTTTCTGTTCATTAACCATTCGTGTAACTTAATAACTTAAGTTAAAATAAGCAGATCTACAGCTTCCTTTACAGTAACAAAGCCACATCATGCCAGATCGATTTCGCAAACCAAATTCTTTATCAACCAACGGCCTACATACTGCGACAATTAATTAGGCGTTTAACCAGAACTTTCTAATTACAGCCTGTACTAGCTTTTAGACGTATGCAGGAAGCATTTGCGTTGGTACGCAGTAAATCCTGATCGCAGAATGGCTGACGATGACTTTTATTCTATTTTAAGGACATAGGTGAAAAGACACAAGAACACACTTTCTTTTAATTCTATTGTCATGATCTTCCTGTCCTGTTCCCAGGGTATAAGGGCGAGACAGTACGTTCTTAATTTATTTTAAGAAACAGAAGTAAACACCTTTAATGCTATTGATGCAATATTGCATAGACAATGACCATGGCGCCATGCAATATTGCGTCACAGGCACACAAGCACAAAATTGCTACGACAATTTCCCCATAGATTTTGACATTGTCATTGTTCGTTCACCACTAGTAGTTGGTGGGAGCGATGAAAACACTCAGCTTTCCATGGGAGAGAGAGAAGTCAGTCAGAAGATAGACAGGGCCTGGGACTTGTGACCTCAATAATTTGTGACCTTTGCTACCCTGACTACTCTCTCTGCCCATATTTGGTAAGTTTCTGTGAGAGCCGGCTTAGACGCACGTTCCAGTGTAGAACTTTTATGACAGTTCTAGACAAGCCAAGGTATTTTAGCAATCTTGGATTTAGTTTCCTTTGCTCCAACCTTAACAGCAGACAAACCAACAATGTAGAGCCATTTTCGTTGAATAACATTGGAACATCGATGTTCCACATTTCAATGCTTCGAAGTTCTTGGCAGCGTATTAACAACATCTGTTTGCTTGACAAAAATTCACAGTTCCATGGACAGAATTGTAACGAAACTTTCTTGTATTCGGCTGCCACTAACGCAGCACGCTCACTTCACTTGCTCGACTCCTGTTATTCTTATTCTTTGTTTACTTTAAGTTGATACTGTTTCTAATATTTTTAATGTTTGTTTCTTATTAGCCGTTTGGTAATGGCAGAGTAGAATACAATTATTGTTTACCGCCCCAAAACTATCTGAGTGTCGTATAAGGCGACTAAGGATAAAACAGTGATGAGGAATGGGCAGCAGCGTTTGTCTTAAAGGTACCACCTTGCAATGTACTGTGACTTTTGTGCCCGATAAATGGCAATAGGCTCGCCACCTATTACATGAGACCTAACATAGTTGGCGAAACGTGGGTGCTAATTCACCTCTGCCTACCACTTCAGGGATATGGGCGTGATTTATGTATGTTTATTAATTTTGACCCAAAACAAGCTGTTAGCTAACACAGTTAGAGAAATTTCGGCAAGTTAACTAACGTCTTGTTTGGCTGAGTGGTATAGGCATCTGCCCGCATTGCAGAGGACGCAGGTTCGATTCCCGCATCAAGACTATTTTTCGAACTTTTGCTAACCTCAAATTTCGTTATACAAAACAATAGCTCTATGTAGATACATGCAGATTACTGGTCTCACGTGAGTTATGTCTGTCTCCCTACCATTAAATAAAACTCGACCAAATAACATCCGTTCATTCACTCGTTTGGTCGTTCGCTCGTGCTGAACATGAATAAATGGGGGCTATCAAATTTAGTCCTTAACCGTCGCTTGAGTACAGTGGCACATTTTTTTAATTACTGTAAGAGTTAGGATAGGTTATAATGCCGTGTTAGTATACAATTGTCACCACCCCAAATCTCTCCCGTAGGTGTCGTACAAGGCGACTAAGGAAAAATCAGTGATGAGGAATAGACAGCAGCGTTCCTCTTATACCATCTAGCAATAGTACTGCGACTTTTGTGCCGGATAAATGGCTATAGGCTCGCCACCTATTACGTGGGACCTGACATAATTGGCGAAACGTGGGTGCTAGTTCACCTCTGCCTACCCCTTCGGGGATATAGGCGTGATGTATGTATGTATAATGCCGTGTGATGACGTTACCACTTAACAACACATATTGACGGGCCCGTCAGATGGCATCAGACTCACTTCCTATTACATGGGACCTAACATAATGAGCGAAACGTGGGTGTTATCTCACCTCTGCCCACCCCTTTAGGGACTTATAGTGTAATAGTAATACATATATACATACATAAATCACGCCTATATCCCGAAGGGGTAGGCGGAGGTGAACTAGCATCCACGTTTCGCCAATTATGTAGTAGTAGTGTATTAGTATAAATTATGTTAAAATAATATTTAAGAATGAACAAGAGGAGGAGAGTATTTTAAACAGTCTCGAAAATTTGGAGACCACTTTTTTTTCACTAATATTTTTTCTGACATTTAAAAATAAATGTTCCAATAAAAATAAAATTAAATCCACACCGATGATGTCGGCGATGTCGGTTAAAAGACGCATTATGTTAATGAATAATATTTTTATTACTCTGCCCTAGTGAACTATTACGAAATTATAGTGCGTAGGTACTGAGCTTGGACTTTTTCGGAAACAAAAGCGCGCAAGTTACGGATTCGCGAGTGTTTTATTGCGATGCATGTCAAGGCCCCGGTGAAATATGGCGTACCGAAAACGATCTTAGGGGGCCTCGTTTACAATTCTTCGCGTTCGCACGTTTCCGCGGCCACGTATACGGATTCGCACATAATTTATTTGATCTATTTATTGTTTCGCTGGAGGTAGGGCATTTTTTCCGGTCAGGTGGATATGAAAGGGACGGCATAATAATCTCTATTTAGAAAGTCGGGCTTACTAAGAAAGAGCGCGACTAATTTTTATAAGTAGGGCACTTTAGAATTGGGCCAAATGCTGCTTGTGCTGATAGTAAGTATGATTTAATGAAGAAAGGAGGAACCAGCCAATGTAAAGTTTTATTGGGTAGGGCACTTTATTTGGTGCCCTCGTGTGTGCAAAGTCAAAGTCAAAGTCAAAATTCATTTATTCATATCTGGTATGATTACAATACACTTATGAATCGTCAAGACGCTAGATACCGAAAACCCGTGTGTCCAAGAAAAAAAAATAGTAGAAAAAAAACAGTGGAGTGCGCAGCATGCCTCAGTCTGTAATGATAGGTCTCCCAAACCCGCCCACGCCCCGGTCCGCAACGAAGCGCCGAACCTGCCGCGTTCAATACCAAGATGGTACTAAACGCATCAGGGCCCAACGCTCCGCTAGCAGAACGGCACGCAAGTAGGCTGTAGAGAAACCCACCATTGTCAACGAGTTATGACATTGCAGGTACATTGTAAATTATGCACCAAATACAATCCCACAACTCGCCAATCACATAAACCGAAACATGCCGCGCACTACCAATCAACCCCCCATCCCCCACCCTACCTATACGGACACACAAGTTTTCAATATCTAGCGAAAAATCTACGCCATCCGTTCGTAAGCTACCGGGAGGCCCTGTTCTGAGAAGAACGGGCAAGAAACTCAGTCGGGTATTTTCCTCCCTTAGTTACATATATAATATATAATCTAAATTCAATGAAAATTTAATGAAAGATGTCAATAGCTTTAACGTCAAGTAATAATAATTAGAGTCACAATTTCTGAAGCTATCAACATCCTTCATTACAGACAGAACAGCATATTAATCATCGATTATATAAAAATAAAAGTTATTTATTCCAAACATCCTTGTCATCTAGATAATCCTGAATTTTATAGTATCCTTTTGCCATTAGTACTTTTTTTACATAAGGCTTAAATTTGTGTTGAGGCAGTTCAGTCAAAGATCCTGGTATCTTATTATAGAAGAGTATACATTTCCCCATAAAAGAATTAGCAACCTTGTGCAATCTGAATCTAGTAAAGGCAAGTTTATTTTTATTTCTAGTGTTGTGTTTATAAATATCACTAATTTTAGCAAATGTATTTAAGTATTTATAAACATATAGAATGCAATCGTATATGTATTGTGAAGCAAGAGTGAGGATATTAATATCTTTAAACAGACTTTTAAGTGAATCGCGAGGCTTTAATAGGTAAATAGCACGTATAGCTCTTTTTTGTAAAATAAATATATCCTGAATATCTGCAGCTGTACCCCAAAGAAGTAAGCTATACGACATTACACTATGAAAGTAACTCAAATAAACAAGCCGGGCTGTTTCAACATCAGTTAATAGCCTTATTTTTTTTACCGCATATGCTGCTGGACTTAGTCTCTCGGATAAAGTTGAAATATGAGGATTCCATTGCTTTTGGAGCATTTGGAGTCCAACTTTATTCCTAAGAATACTGTAGAATTGACACATTCTATCGTTTCATTATTAATTGTAATCGGACTACTAACTTGCCTAACATTTGGTAATGAAAATTTAATACATTTGGTCTTCTTAGAATTGAGTAACAAGTTGTTATTTGTAAACCAATCAAGAACTTTAGAAATAGCTATATTGATGTCATCATAATTATCTTTACCTCTGTCTACTTTGAAAATTAATGAGGTGTCATCTGCGAATAGTACCGTATCACATAGAGATTCTGTGTAGAAGGGAAGGTCATTTATATATATTATGAATAGTAATGGTCCCAGTATTGATCCTTGAGGAACACCCATTTGCATTGGTGAACCCGAAGATTCGGCTTTATTAATTACTACTTTTTGAATCCTATCACTCAGGTATGACTTTATCAGTTTCAATGAGGCAGCAGATACACCGTAATGCTTTAATTTTGCTAATAACGTTTGATGTGAAACACAATCAAATGCCTTAGAAAGGTCACAAAAGATACCCAAAGCATCCTGCCGATTTTCCCAAGCATCAAATATGTGCTTAATGAGGGTTATTCCAGCGTCAGTGGTGGATTTTCCCCTCGTGAACCCAAACTGTTTAGCATGTAACAGTTTGTTAGCAGTGAAGTGAGAAAGCAACTGGTTCAACATAATTTTTTCAAAGATTTTACTAAGGGACGGTAATATAGAAATGGGACGAAAATTATTGGGTTCACATTTGTCTCCAGATTTAAACAAAGGTATTAGTTTACTATGCTTCATTAAGTTTGGAAAACAGCCGTTATCTATACATTTATTAAAGATTGATGTCAGCTGAGGAGCGATGACATTAATGATGGGATTCAAAATGCTAACTGATAGACCCCACAAATCTTCAGTTTTCTTCATATTTAATGTCTTGTACGTTTTGATAATAGTGTCCATATTAATTTTGTGAAAATCAAAAGGTATATTACATTCGACTGTACTTAATTGTAGTAGAGACAGAGCTCTTTTTGTGCAAGAGTTGAGCTTGCTGGTTACTCGAGCAGGGATGTCGGTGAAAAAAGTTTCAAAGGCATCTGCAACCTCACCATCGGACTCCATAACCTTATTATCCATTTTAATTTTAAACGATCTTTCGCTGTTCCTAAGTTTTCCGGTTTCTGAATTGATAATTCTCCAAGTTGTTTTTATTTTATTATCAGAATTTTTTATTTTATTGCCAATTGAGATCGATTTGGCAGTGTTGCAGACTTTTTTGAATATTTTGGAATAGTTCCTGACGTAGTCTATGAAGGTGGAATCAACAGACGTGTATTTTTGGCTATATAAGTCATAAAGTTTCCTTCTACTTATATAATTTCCTGGGGTAGCCCAGTCACTGAATTTCTTTTTAGGGTGTATTCTTTTGAATTTTTGTTTAAAAATCTTATGAAATTCGTCTTTAATAGGATTAAACATATTATTGTACATTACATCAGGACAGTCATTGTTATCATTTATAAGGTAATTAAGTCTATTTGTAACATTATTTCCAAATAACTGCAACTGCTTTTGTGTTATTGGCCGAAATATTATCTTTATTGGTTTATGAACATTTTGATATTCAACAGTAATTTTTTGGCCAGTATGATCTGAATTAATACAATTTATAATTGATTTATCTAATATATTACAATTACAAAACGCGTTATCTAAGCAAGTGCCTGATGTTGGAGTAATTCTTGTTGGTTCATAAAATGTATAGAAAAGGTTATAGGATCCGAATAAGTTGATAAATCTGTCTGAGTGAGAACAGGTGACTAATATATCTACATTAAAGTCACCAAGGACGGCTAGTTTTTTGTTTTTATTACAAAGTTTATTTAGTATACCTTCCATTGAAGTCTCAAAAAGTTTATAGTTTCCCGTAGGGGGCCTGTATATACAAACAACAATTAGCTCCTCAAGTTCTACACAAGATACTTCAATTATTTGTTCAATAGAATATTGTACAATATCTTTTCGTTCTTTGTATTTCAGTCCTTCTTGCAATGCTATTAAAGAACCGCCTCTAATAGCCGTTTTCCGGCTAAAGGCGCTACCGATGTTGTAATTTTCATAATTCGAAAGTATTTCAGTACTTTTTAACCAATGTTCAGTTAAACATAAGACGTGAGCCTGTATACTGTTTAGGTATAACAATAATTCCAGATCCTTACCCGAAAAGCCTTGGATGTTTTGGTGGACTATTTTCAATGCACTAGACTTAGGCAATTCGCTAGAGACTTTCTCTATTGTCTTACGTACTAATTTAAATTACTTGGAATATATTCCACTGTACAATTTTGTACGTCAGAACATGTTTGCTCAATAAAAGCATTGTCAGAACACGATCGCTCAATAAAAGCATTGTCGGAAGATGATCGCTCAATAGAAGCGTTGTCATAACGTGATTGCTCAATAAAAGCATTGTCATAATGTGATCGCTCAATAAAAGCATTGTCAATATATTTTCTATTACTAATGATATATTGATTAGCCAAATTATTGGCTAACGTTTTTAAAGTATAGCATAGCGACATGGCTATTTGTTTTTTGTAAAAATTGGATAGAAACATTCTACCTCCCGTTATACGAAAATTATGGGTCATTTTGTTCGTATCTATGACATGTATTTTATTACAGTACTGTGTCATGGTATGCAGACTTAAATTCAAAATGTATCTTTTATGATTTTCCTCTGATGACAGGCTATTACTGTACGGCAAAGTGTACAAAATTATTTGTTTCACATTTAACAAAGATAATTTTGAAATGTAGCCTTTAAAAGTATTTTTATTTTCTCGGCTCCTATTTCCTATAAATATAATAACTGTGTCAGTTTGTAAGAATGGGCATTGTAGTAATTTATCCATTACGTTCTCAAAGCTACTGCCTGGCATGCAGTAGTTAAATGCTAGTTGGCCACACTGTTCTGAGAATAATTTACTAAAGTTTTTACCAATGTCATCACTAAATATTAAATATCTATCAGTCAATGTACCATTAGAACTCTGACAACTTTTCACACATTCTACGTTATTTGGTATTAGTTGATTGCCCACTGCTGGGACCGAGTTAGTCAAACTTTGACATTCACCCGCGGAACTCAGCTGGTTCAGCAGTGGACATGCAGCTATTTGAGACCTATTTTTTGTAACAAAATACTACATTGTTTTTTGTTCAATGCATCAAACCTGTCAGCATTATAATTACACATATCTTCCATATCCCGACATAATATTTTTTGGTAATTTAAATTTTTTTCAGACAAGACCTCAATATTTTTAAACATTTTCACTATAGATTTTTCCAAAGAATTAAATCTGTCTTCTACCGTTTTTGTGTACAATCCATACTCAATTTCACTCTGTGAAGTTTTACTTTTGATATTCTGTAATTTATTTATTAAATCTGACCTTTGTTTTCTTAACATAATGTGACTCTTAAAATGATTTTGTCTGTTAATTAATTTGTTAGTTTTTCTGATAAATTTATTTATTTTAATATATTTTTTAAGTTTTTTAGAAGAATTCATGTGAGGAGTATGGCTTGCACACAAAGTATTACTAATGACAGGTTTGTCATAATTACACAATGATAATTCACTGAACAAACTGTTGGAGCAATTCATATTATCTAAATTATTATTTTCTGACTTAGCTCTGTTTAGAGCATTGTGAGCCTCTGATAAACTACATTCTAACTCTTTTATTTTGTAAAGTGCATGTTCATGTGTGTCACTGCATTCTTGAAAGGATTTAATTTGGTCTTGTAATTCACTGCAAAGATCTGCTGCATCTACATACTTAAAGTGAAGTTCAGCTAACTCGTTCTTTAATTCCTTATTTTTGTCTAATATTTTGACTATTTCTTGCTCACTTTCTTCCCGCTCCTGCATTAGTTGATCGCAAAGCTCTCTTGAAGTTGCAAGGTCTAACAGTGCCTGCTTCAGTTTTCTCTCTGCGTCAGAAACAGATGCTTTCCTGGTCATCATTTTGAGTTACACTTCAGCTTCTATGCTCAGTCAGTACAAGCTTTTCAGCACAGGAACGCTGAAAAGTTATCAACACAATCAAATTGATGTCTGCCTAGGACTTTTATTATTAAATAAAGACTATTATGATTAATGATGTTTATTTATACAAAATAATAATAGAAATATATGGGGATAAATAGGTAATAAATATATTTTCTTTATAATGGATAAAATAATTACTTATGTGTGAAACTTTTATTGACAACTAGGGTTTTTAATTATTACTATTGCAAAAATATTGGTCCAAATTATGGGTGTGTCAAAAGAACAGTGTGAGTGTGTTGGTGATTGTCTGAGGCAATAATTATAGTCACCATCAACTTTACTTCCACTTATAGTCAAGTAAAGAGAGATTAACTGATGCCAAAAGTGTGTAATTGACGTATCTCACTGTGGTGAGAAGTGTTTAGTATTGTATTGTATTTAATAAATCAATTACTTTATAATATAAAATGTACTAACTAACTAGATGAATAACAGGTTATTCCTTAACAACAATTTCTAACTAGTTCAAATCGGTTTCTAACTGCAATTTGACAATATTTACCCTATAAATTGCCATTAAAGTAAGCTTGTTGCAGTTTGTAGCTGATATAGTTTAAAAACGATCATAAAATAATAATATTTTTGTCAGTTACTGATATTGTGGGTAAATGTATAAGCAAACTAATATGGGTTTAAAATATTCAAGAAAACAAAGTAAACTAAAGGAATGTTAGTCATGTATGTATATTTTAAGCATAAATAATGAAAACAATACTCCCCGGGTACTTTTATTCCAGTTTCGTTGATTCGAAATTGAATTGTTCGTTGACAGCCGGCCGGCTAGAAGGTTCGTCACGTAATCTTGTTTATTTTAATATACACTGGTTCACAAACGTTACTAATTGATATTTATACTCCAAATCACATTTATTATTCACATAAACTAGTATTAAAGTACTATAAATAATTAATTTTAAAATTAATTTCATCAGCTGTTAATCCTGCATTGAACAGGCCACCCCGTCTGGGGGGGTGTTCAGTGTTTCGGACATCTCCTCCTCGGCGCTGACCCCGGCGTAAGTTGGGAATCCCTCGGGAAAGACTGGTGAATTGCCGCGAGGCAGATCCCAGACTTTCCCCGCTTAAAGGGCTAGGAGGAACACCGGAGTGGTTTAGTGGGTATTGCTGATGCTTCGTGCGCCGAGCGAGTCCCACACACGCCAGTCGCCTAGCTAACGGCTGGTATGGTGCGTAAAAGCATTCCACTCCGACAAAAAAAAAAAAAAAAGGGCACTTTATTTGGTAGGGCAAATTTACATTAAAAGTTATTCGTATTAGTCGTATGTTAATGGGGGAATCCAAGACTCATCTACTTCACACCCTGAGTCAGCAATGTAAAGCCAGGGTACTAGCCCTAGGCTTTACATTTCAGAGCAACGCGACATGTAAAAAAAATCATTATTTCATCCTAAAAAGTAAGGGCTCTCCAGAAATATCCACCCGTGTTCTTGAAGGGCTCATAAATCAGATACCTTAAAAGCTATCTCATGTTTCGGAAGTCCTAAGAAAACACTGTTACCATTTCGGTGGCAACTAGAATGAATTTCCTAAAGAAGCAATTACTTAAAGAAACGATATATTTGCTTAGGTGTAAGCGGGCGTCGTTTACACGGTACGATGTCTCTGATTCGTAAGTGATGACTTAGCAAGTAAAAATTGAGATGTGAGCCAGGGACGGATCTGGTGGATCTAGGGCTCTTTGGGGTGTATCCCAGGGCCCTCTGGGTACAAAGGGCCAAGACCCTATTTCAAGACAATAGACGGTCGATATTGTGAAGTAAAACACTATTTTGCATTACACACAAACACTTATAAATTTATAATAATACATTTATTAGGCGGTAAAATAACGAATGTCTCAGATCGCAAATATTTATAATAATATGCGTTCTGAGGCTACCTACATCACTAGAAAATTCTTCTGTTTCTAGTATATCTGAGATCGGCACAGTAAGTTTCATCACTTCCAATAACATCGGTCAGACGTCATAAAGCAATTCTCTTTTGATTCATTATGATCAGCCATCATTGCAATTCATACTGCTTATGGTTTTGCTTCAGATTTTAGTCTTTGGATATGCTGTTGTTGGTGACTTGCCCTCTACAATTCGAGTGCCCCAAGATGTCTTATTGGTCTACATCAGGCAACCTCATAAGTAGACTTTTACGACAGCCCTTGGGTGAGTCGGGTCTGGCACATTCTATGATATTTTTTCGCTCCCAGGCCAGCATGTAAGTAAGTTTAACATAGGATCGTATATTTTTCGATTTTTATCTATTAAATTCATTCTTTATGACGTCTTAAATCCGTCTTCGGTGTTCACTTTTAAATTTATTATTTACTGGGAAATCGTATCGTATGAACACGCTCTTACTAAGTGGTAAAGGGGCAAAGATATCTAACCCAGCGACCGGTGGAGAAATCTGCGACATTCTGATTACATAAAAAACCCCTTTTCTTACCGTCAAACTATATTTGACAATATCGTATCATACATTCATATCTTATGGTTTAATAATACATAGAGATCCGTAACTATGCAATGTTCGCTAATGCCGATCATTGCATGGGTGACCTTAAATAAATTATCTCGATTTCGATATATTATATGTATTATCTCGGTTCCAGCTACATCTGTAGTCGTTAATACCCACCAATCCGCACTGGGCCAGCGTTGTTGGTTATGTCAAATTCGCAATTGACGAAATACGTGCGAGATAAATACTCCACTTAATTCATGAGACCTAACATTCTTAGTTAAACTTGGGTACCAATACACTTCTGCCTAATCCTTCGGGCGTGATTTATTTGCATGTATTAATATTTTTCGCTCTCTAGCTGAAGAGAAAAAAAACGGTTTTAAATCTCATTTACACGCATTACTGTTACAACCTTAATCATAGAGTGTTAAGGTGTCTTTTTCTTTCCCTTGAATAAGTAATTAAGCGCAGATCTCAGCGGAAACTAAGCCGCGAGTACACGCGAAACGTTTTAGACTTAGCACCTCAGGATATTCCGCAGGTTTGATCTCCGTCTAAGTACAGTTCGGTGTTAAAGGCTGGGTCTGAAGAGCAAGTAACATCGTCAACTATATCATATACTATACCGTCAGGCAGTCCTTCGGAGTCTTGTAACATCGTCAACTATGTCATTTTAACAGGAGGTCCTTCGTACATCGAAAGGTGCTGTAAACTAGTGTTCCCAGGCGACATCTACAGTCGATAACACCCACCGACCCTCACAGCAATCCAATGGTGATTTGGACATAGTTGTAACCCAAAACAATACTTGAAAATCCATTTGAGATTTGAGTTGATTTTTTTGGGAAGTGTTAGGACTTTTTTTTAAGTCCGCCTGGCTAGCTACCATCATCTTATCAAAATCTGTCGCTATAATAATAATGTAAACAGCATTATAGTGATCCGAAAATTTGTGATAAGATAGCCAGCCCCTTTGTGGTTGGGGGTACCGTGTGAAACTCGATTCTATCTTCGGCCCTTATTATCACTTACCATCAGGTGAGATGAAGGTCACTAGCTTGCCTGTCTAGCTAAAAAATAGTGCCCGTTTTGGGCAGTGCCCATACTGCACAAAACGGACACTTTTTCCCAAAGTGTCAACGTAGCCCGTTCCTCCCCTAATAACCCTCGGCTAAATCCGCCCAAGCACACATTATATGCCTGATACAAAGAGTTTTCTTTCTAATAAAGCAAGTCATGCTGAGCTCATAAATTCCAGGAAAATACGGCTGGTTCCCATAACAAGGGGTTAAAATATTTTTATGCTGCCTGCCCTTGTTAATGTTCATAATTCATATTGGACACTGCTTCGGGGGAGAATGGCTTGGCGCGCTCGGCTTGCGATTACGTAAACTAAGCAATTTTCGCTAAGTCCGGTCGTTTGATGGGTGACCGAAAATGTATTGTCTCGAGTTCCTCCGTGCTTCGGAAGACAAAAGCCGTTGGTTCCGTCTGCATATGCAGTGGTTAATACCTGCCAATCTGCACTAGGTCAGCGTTATTATGGGTTATGGCCCATTCTCTAGTGTTGTCCGACACCTACGAGAGTGCCAGGGGCGGTGACAACTGTATTCTTCCTTGCCGTCACCACACGGCTAACTGAACTCACTGCACAGCAGATGTTGCCGGAATTAACGGCTTACCATGCCTTTAGAACCACTGAGTAACTCGAAATATATATTTTGGTCCCTCATCCAATGACCAGCCTTAGCGAACATTACTTGGTTTACGCAATCGCAGACCGAGCGAGCTGGCTAAGTCACAAAGTTCCCCATTTAAGTGGTTGCGCGACAAAATGTTCTCTTACCGAGCATCTAACGCAGTGTTTAGTTGATTAATGGATTCGAGTGTTGAATATTCAGATCCTCTACTCATCCATCACTCGTGCTCGACTAATCAGTCTATGGCACCTAGCAGGCATGCGAGTATTCACATATTATATGCGTTCGTCACCAATGGTCCAAGAATATTACCGCGAAAATCGGTCGTCACTCAAAAGAAAATTCAGCTAAAGCTACCAAAGTCATCTCATTCTTCAAAGTCGAAGTGACTTTCTTCCTCCTGCCGACAAGGACATGTGCCAAAACATGTTTTTTTCCTCCACTCCTCTCTATCCATCCAACCATCTTCAAAGTCACTTCATCATCATCATGATTTCAGCCGAGAGACGCCTACTGTTAAGGATTAGATCCTGAACGTTTTTAAGTTGATGTAGTATATTGTAAATGTTTCTATGTATAATTGACGGCCGCCTTGGTCGAATGCTCAGATCGCTGGGTATTGGCCAAGAGGTCCCGGGTTCTAATCCTGGTAGGGGCAAACTTTGTGATGACCACATATGTTTGTTCCCGAGTCATGGTTGTGTATATGTTTATGTAGTATATTTTCAAAATTTATATACTTAATTATATTAAAAATATGTCCGTCATCTAGTATCCATAACACAAGTGCTTAGGCTACTTACTTTGGGCTAGATGATAGGTGTGAGTGTAAAAAAAACTTCCTTTTAAACCACCTAGCACCTAGCAGTGTACTGCACCTAGCAGTGTACTGCGACTTTTGTGCCCGATAAATGGCAATTGACTCGCCACCTATTACATGAACCTTACATAGTTGGCAAAAAGTGGGTGCTAATTCACCTCTGCCTACCCCTTCACGGATATAGGCGTGATTTAAGTATGTATTCTCTTGTAATATATTTACCAATATTAAATTTGTTCGTCATAAGTATCCATAACACAAGTGCTTTTGCTACTTAATTTGGGCTAGACGATAGGTCTAAGTGTAATAATTTATATTTTATTGATTATTTTGAGTACCTACACAACCAAAGGCCCGTCGGGATGACACCATCTCATCAGATTTAACTAAACCTATGCTCACACGAAACCTATAAACGTTTTAATACTCCGAAACCCACAAAGTCCGCTATGAAATTAATACAAAATTAATTCGGGAAAGCGAAGGAAATTTCTTGAATATAAAAATACTTTTTCATAACGAGTTCGGATTTAGCTCACGGTTGTAAAAGCTAACATGGAAATATATTAGGAGGGCTTTTTCTATGCAGCCTTTTTAGCTTGCCGTGCGTCTGAAGGAATTTGAGGGAAAAATTACTTTTGAACATAGTTATAACGACTTTTAAACATTCGCGTTGCATGATCAATAAAGGTTAGAAGTCCACGCCTGTGACCACCTGTGATTGAAACGTCAGGCATTAAAAAAGGTAAATACCTACTTAATCCTAAAGGGGTAGGCAGAGGTGAACTAGCACCCATGTTTCGCCAATTGTTAGATCCCATGTAATAGGTGGCGAGCCTATTGCCATTTATCGGGCACAAAAGTCGCAGTACATTGGTAAATGGTATAAGAGGAATGCTGCTGCCCATTCCTTATCACTGATTTATCCTTAGTTGCCTTGTACGACACCCACGGGAGAGATTTGGAGTGGTGACAATTGTATTCTACTCGGCCGTCACCACATGGCATCCTTAATTCTAACCTATATTTTTATTTATTTAAACTTTATTGAACACATATAATTAAAGTACAAAAGGTGGACTTAATGCCATAAGGCATTCTCTACCAGTCAACCGAAGAGCTGAGCAGGAATAAGAAGGGTGGAATGGGCACAAAAAAGTTACATAATATTAATTATAACTATATTATGTATAGTTATTAATGAATTGCGAAGTATGGAACAACTCGATAGTTGGTATGATAGTGTTATCCTTGGCGAAATGTGGTCGTCAATACACCTACCCCTTCGGGGATAAATAGGCGGTGATTTGGTGGTAACTATGTAGGAGAATTTTTGGTATAGCTTTAATCATCATGCTTTATGTTCTTGTACCTACATATATACAAAAAACATACCTGTTAACCCTTGAAGGGTAGGCAGAGGTGAATTAACACATACTTGTCACCATGATTATAGTAGGTCCCGTGTAATAGGGGGCGAGCCTACATCGGGCAATCTCCCTTAATCGACTTATAAGACACACCTGGGGCTAGTCGGGGCTGGCTCATTCAATGTTATTTCGTCGGTCCCAGGCCAGCATGGAAAACTTAATCGTGTAAAAAAAACAACACAATTTATTAATCTATACAGTGCTAATAAATATATTTTTTTAATTAAATAAACATAAGCCGTCTGGTGGCAGAGTAGAATATAATTGTCACCTCCCCAAATCTCTCCCGTGGCTGTCGTACAAGGCAACTAAGGATAAATCAGTGATGAGGAATGTGCAGCAGCGTTCCTCTTATACCACCTAGCAATGTACTGCGACTTTTGTGCCCGATAAATATCAATAGGCTCGCCACCTATTACATGGGACCTGACATAGTTGGTGAAACATGGGTGCTAGTTCACCTCTGCCTACCCCTTCGGTGATATAGGCGTGACTTTATGTATGTTAATGAATAAAATTTTAAAATTTAAATTATCAAGTATGTAATGTCACCACACTGCGAAAACGTAAATTGCTACGAAGTCAAGAGCCTAAAATATCGCGCGATTCGCCAACAAGGTACTATTTTCATTGACCGGTCCAGCGAATTCATCATTGGACAGTGTTATTTGCGTGTGTATTTACATCAGCGCTGAAAATCTCCCGTATCTGAATACACAGGCGAGTCTGCCAACACAGGCGGACAATTTACAAATCATTTTTGTCTGCTATCTGCTTTTAAACGCTCGTCGTTCCGGCTAAAGTCAATTGATTCGGTGCTCGTAGGAAAAAATTAAAATTTTAAGGGTAAAGAGAAAATAAAGTCAGTTCAATTGTTTGTCCTGATGCGGGAGCAATAATTAATAATAAAATAATTAGTCTATTCGATTTTAATTTCAACGTTATATAAATGTTAGAAAAATTAGTACAAAAATTTTTGGTAGTTAGAAAAGGTTCCGTTGGCTTACAACGTGAAGTGTAAAAGGTTAGAAGAATTTCGGCAAGTTAATTAGTGTCTTGGTTGGCCGAGCGGTCAGGCACCTGCCCGGATAGCAGCGGACGCGGGTTCGATTCCTCCATCAAGATCATATTTTTTTCGAATTTTTTTTTCTAACCACCAAAATCTTTGTACAATTATTTCTGATATTTATATAATGTTAAAATTAAAATCGAATAGTTTATTTTCTTTGTTCTATTTTTTCTAATTTAAATAAAAATCAAATCGTAATTTATTGAGGGTATTTTACAATAACTAGCACATTGTTCAAAGAGCCTTGCTTGATATGATATTACGAGGAAAGCTACTAACGGCGGTGTAATATAAAATCAGAGGCACTAGAAGTGATATATCGCTTTAAATTGAAGCTAAAGTTCTTTGTCCACATAAGTATTATGTTTTGAAAAAAGCTATAGAGTAAGGGTGTTGACTGTAGAATACTTTGAGTCTTCATCAAACCAGGGGTCCTAGACAAAGTAACATACCGACAAAGATAACGAAGTTCAATAAAGCAAAATGTATGGGATTTGACGTAAGACGTCGTGAAATCACGTGACCAAAATCGTCTGCGTAAGTTCCTAGTTATGTTGGTAGCGCAAGCTAAGACGCAGTAGATACCAAAGTAATATAGCCGATCGTGACGAACTTCGACACGTTATCGTTATGAAACGATTGCCACTTGGCTACGGGCCCTGTACCTGCTACAGTAAAAAAAAATGAATATAAACATTTGCTGTCCAAAATAAATAGAAGTGTGAATGATAGGAAGACCGAAGAAGCGATGGGTGTATTACGTGAAAGATGAGCAAATGATGCTGCGATGGAAATATCAAATATGGAACAGAAATAAAAATATACAGCACTAATGATGATGAAGATGACGATATAAATGCAGAAATTGTACTGAAACAAGTACCTAAACTATATTAATAATAATAAATTTCCATAATGTTTTCTTATATTTGCACGAGCACTACACATTTGAAATAAAACAACTTTTACGGATAAGACTCGCGTATAATTTGGTGTTTGGCATATTAATTATTTAGCCCGACGTTTCGATCACTTTACAGTGGCCGTGGTCACGGGGGGACCCCGAGGATAGGATAGGATAGGATAAGGATACGCGAGTCTTATCCGTAAAAGTTGTTTTATTTCAAATAAATTTCCAGTTTAGTATATTTTCTTTGGTCATGAGTTATGACCTGTACCCATTGAGTTATAAGGTACGCTAGTAATAGTAGTTCAATGCCTGTACCCCTTTTTTTTGCGGAGTGGAATGCATTTACGCACCATACCAGCCGCTAACTAGGCGGCTGACGTGTGTGGGACTCGCCAGACTGTCTACAGTCGGGAATACGCCACTAAACCACTCCGGTGTCCCCTAGCCCTTTGAGTGGGGAGAGTCTGAGGTCCGCCGCGAGGTAATTTGCCAGTCTCCCCCCAAGATGACCTGTACCCTAGTGTAAGTTTTTTTAACGTAAAGCAAACGTACTTAACTATCGCGTTTGCGCTTTAACTCAATTTATATGAAAACTGAGCTTTGGGTGAAAACTGTGCAAGTTTTATTAAGTTCTATAGCCGATGACGGCTATGGAATCCGACGTCAGAAACTATAGTGCTCAATAAAGCTTATGAATTGTTAGGCCTGAGCAATTTGTTTGAGTGACTAAAATGTTTCAGGTATTACGCACTATGTTTCCATATGACTGTACATTTTTTTGTTGGTGGAAAAAAAAATACAGTGCCGTGTGGTGACGGCAGCTGAGTACAATTGTCACCACCCCAAATCTCTTCTGTGGGTGTCGTACAAGGCGACTAAGGATAAAACAGTGATGAGGAATGGGCAGCAGCATTCCTCTTATACCACCTAGCAATGTACTGCGTTTTTTGTGCCCGATAAATGGCAATAGGCTCGCCACCTATTACATGGGACCTAATATAATGTGCGAAATGTGGGTGCTAGTTCACCTCTGCCTACCCCTTCGGGGATATAGGCGTGATTAATGTATGAATGTATGCATGGAAAAAAAATGTCACATCTACCGTACGGGAAATCCCACTTCCTGTTCAGGGGGTGACATAAAACAATGATCTTACCTCGGGCGATAAAAAAATTCCTCAGGTCACATATTTGAATCAACTTGCGTTCTGGGACATTCGTGGTTTAATCTACTATTTTAACTCGCCGTTGATAACGTCGTCAGATAGACTAGGAACAGCGCAGAAAGAATAAAAATCTAAATTTTTGGAACAGAGGTGAAATTTATCAACCTTTAATGCTTTTTTCCGAATATCCTTGGATCCACATAGCACCGCCATATCTGTGACCGCCACAAATGCATAAGAGTCTCTTAGTACTAGAAAATTCCAGTAACGCAACGCATACAAGCGGGTATCACCCCCGTAACGACCGAGCCGAACGAATGTGACAGAGCAATAAAAAAAACAAGATTACCATATTTAAGTCACGTGTCCGTCAAACGCGAACAATTATTGGGCGCATCGGGGGAATTTTAATTGGTTGTTTAATTTGGTAATTTTGGGTGTTTTGTTAGGGAAATGCGAGCTGGTTATTGGATCGGGAAGGTGCCTTTTGTTGGTGGGTCAACTGGCCACGACACTGATCTGTCTGATTACGGAGATTTAAAGGGTATTACGTTGATTTAGAAGTCATTGTTGTTTTGTGGAAGCGGCCCGGCCGAAGATTAGGTCCCATTGTCGAAATGAGGCTTTATTTAAAGGAGTTAAAGTAAATGATTCAATGCGGGAGAATTCGCATGTTGGGGAAATGGACGTGCTGGCGTATCGTTGTGGAGCTAATGTGGCATTGTGCTTGTTTAACCGAAGATCAGCTTGCTGATGAGGCGTAATCTGTAAGGGCCGATTTCACCGCAGAAATTAAACGCGATCAGTTGAAGTTGAGCTCGGTTTATGCTCTAAACTGAGTTCCGCTACCAAGTTTGCATTCATCAAAACCAAGTTTTATTAAACTCAGTTTCTATAAGAGACGGTGAAATCGGCCCTAAGTCATTTACCCCGGTATGGGCTGTTTTTATTTCCATACTGGCCCGGGAGCGAAAAACTAACGTAGAATGGGCCAGCCCTGACTCATCCCAGGGCTGCCTTAAAAGACGACTAAGGGAGATTGCCCGGTGTACATCAATAAGCACCTTGAGGCACTCGAATGGTGGAGGGCAAACCACCAACAATAGCATAACTAGAGAAAGTTAGTGTCGGGCAAGCGCCCGGCTGTAAAACCTTACCCAAAACCTTGAGCAGTATGAATTGGAATGTTGTCATTCAAACCACTCTCTCCGTTCAGTATAGTAAAAAAGGGAAATAAAAACAGAACATTTTTTCCTAAGGAGTCGGCGTATCGGGTATGTGTCCTCTTTCAAAAGGGACGGAACGGACCTTGTCGAGACTCCGGTGAACGGAGAGAGTGACTAGGATGACAACATTCCAATCCATACTGCTTAATGTTTTGGCTTAGGTTTTCCAGACGGCCGCCTGCCTGACACCAACCCTCTTTGGGTATGCTGTTGTTGGTGGTTTGCCTCCACCATTCGGGTGCCTTAAGGTGCTTATTGGTCTACACCGGGCACTATCCCCGAGTCGACTTTTACGACACCCATGGGACGAGTTGGGGCTGGCCCATTCTACGTTATTTGTTCGCTCCCAGGCCAGCATTGAAGCCTTGATTCCAGGTCTGAATTCGTCATAGATATGGATGGACAAAATTGCGACTACCCACATTTTACTTTGCACTCGCAGAGTTAACGCGACTGGTCACTCCCGCGGCGTCAATTTTAATTAAACAATCTCGAATTACATTAATTCCGGCGACATTATAAAGGCTCTGTTGCCTGCCATTATTCTTTCTCCTAGCAAATAGCCGACGGCCGTGAAATTGTCGAATTAAAGTTAAATGGGGCTTTAAAATGGACTGGAAAACAACGGATCGGTGTTACGGCGGGTCGGAATGGGCTGGGTGACCGGGTCAATTAATTGGCTAATAACACGGCTACGTATGTGGTGTCATTACTTTTGACTTCGCTTTTAATTATGTGGTTAGGACCTACTTTAGGGCATTTTACCGACAGAGATATGGGAGCATGCGTTGCGAGGGATGTGTTTGATTGAGGAGAGTCACAAGCTGTGTGCTGACGGCAGAGCACTTTGCCCTTTTGGGCGACCTTGCCCTATGTGTCTTGACTTGATATACTTCTACTAAAAAGGAGAACAGCCACTTTGTATGGAGCTCTGGTACCAATGTTAAAGTAATTGTACAAATATTAAATGTATATCCTTATAATGCTTATTACAACAGAAATGAAGTGGTGTTGATTTAACTTCAATATCTAGTGGGGTTCATTTACAAATAAGCACTTTAGAAAAAGTACTTTAGAGGTCATTTTATTGAATAAACTGTAGCAGGATTATATCTCAAAAGTATAAACCTGATTTTTATGGTGGATAAAATATGCAATCTTATAGTGTAGCCATTTTCTTAATTATTTTACTGGAAAGAAAAAATAAAGCAATCAACAATCTTTGATAAAATGTTTTTTTATTCTGATATTTTTTGAGGAGCTCGCTAGCGCAGAGGCACAGTGCGCTTGGCTTGCGATTCCGTAAACCAAGTAATGTTCGCTAAGTCCGGACATTGGATGGGTGACCAAAAATTTATTATCTCGAGTTCCTCCGCGCTTCGGAAGGCACGTTAAGCCGATGGTCCTGGCTGCATCTGCAGTCGTTTATACCCACCAACCCGCACTGGGCCATTGGGCCGTGTGGCCAATCTCCCTTATTCTTCCATCCATAGGGAAGGCCCGTGCCCCAGCAGTGGGGACATTAAAAAGGGCTGGTGATGATGATGGTGATGACGTTTTTTTTTTCATTACAATAGTTATGTGTAATGAAAGCTTTATCAGGAGCTTTTTATTTTAATAAGATACTATGTAGTTGCTGGAACAACTAATTAGGTGTTTATTAGCAACTTGAATTCATTATTTGAAAAGAGTGTAGTAGGTGAAATCAGTGATGAGGAATGAGCAGCAGCGTTCCTCTTATTCCTACCACCTAGCAAAGTACTGCGACTTTTGTGCCCGATAAATGGCAATAGGCTCGCCACCTATTACATGGGACCTAGCATAATTGGCGAAGCGTAGGTGCTAGTTCACCTCTGCCTACCCCTTCAGGGATATAGGCGTGAATTGTGTATGTAATTATGTATGTAGTGTAGTAGGTAGGTATATCCGAATGAAAAACAAAATATTTTTATATCAATTTCTTCATTTTCACATCTTTTCGAATTAAGATGTTATCTTGGAACGTGGCTGAACCTATCAAGTTATGTTGGTGTCGTGCGTGCCCATCCTAAAAACCAAACAGTAGTCATATTGAGGGCACAACAACCAACAGTTTGTGAAGCGAACGAAAGGTGCAAAATGAGAAGCGGACTGTATTTATGAAATAGACTAATATAATATAGAAAATGGATAAAAAATACAAAGCAAACTTGGTAGCACTAAAACACCCGTGAAGCCCTGAATCGTAGACAACAAGTCATTGACGTTGGCACTTATCAATTTTGATGTATTCACAAACCGAAAAGAACTTAAAACTATGGGTTGCGCTAGGAGGTCCGCAACAGTTTGTTTACCAACAATACAATTACAACAATATTCGTAAATTTTTTATTTTATTGGTTTTATTAAGAGAGTTTTTTAAAAAGAACTAAACTTAACTGTTTCACATAAAAACTACATTACTTATATCAAAATTATTTTTGTAAAACCCCAATTTGATTCGTATCATCACACCTAGGTGCTGAAAGTGATGAATGAATGTATAGAAAAGTGGCGGAAAGGACCATCTCAAGACATCGATGAACAAAAAGAGTGATTCAGATGACAATTAGGTAAGGGCTTAGGTTTTACAAGCGACTGCTTGCTTGACATCAACCCTCTTTGGGTACGCTCGTGTTGGTGGTTAAACCTCCACCATTCAGGTGCCCCAAGGTGATTATTTGTGACCTGGGGTGAGAGGGGCTGAGCTCATTCCATGTAAATTTTTCAATTCCATCTTCTTCTCCCTGCCCTGTTCTCAGTCTATCTGGGGTCGGCGCAATATGTTTCCTCTTCCATTCATATCGGTCAGACGTCATCAAGCCATCCACTCCCTTTTGATTCATATCATCCATCACACCGTAAAGGCGAATGAATGTATAAAACAAAATCGCTTTCTAGGCATAATAATAGACAAACACTTAAGCTGGAAAGATCACATCGACCTTGTCTGCAGTAAATTAAATAGGTTTGTCTTTGCTTTAAGAAAATTAAGACAGACCGTATCCAAGGCAGCTGCATTAACAGCGTACCACGGATACGTCTCATCCGTCCTGAGCTATGGCCTAATATTATGGGGTAATTCAGTAGATTTTGACAGGAGTTTTATAATTCAGAAAAAATGTATCCGGGCAATTTGTAACGCCCGATATGATGATAGCTGTAAGCCGCTATTTCGAACGCTCAAAATTCTCCCTCTGCCCTCTATGTATATTAGAGAGGCGTGCGTATTTGTTCGCTCTCATCCAAGTTTTTGGAAGATGCGGGTTGATATGATGCCCAGACAGACTAGACGACAATATGTCAATCTATTGTATCAACCTCCCTGCCATAAACATATTTATAAAATTAATGTCTACAATATGTGTATTAAATTATTTAATCATTTACCTGATGACATTAAATGGTTGACTATTAATAAATTTAAATTTGTTTTGACAAAGTGGCTACTAGAACACTGCTTCTATAGTGTTAAAGAATATTTAGAATACAAGAAAAAATAAAAAATTATAATGTTCAATTAATGTTATATTACCTTCTAAATAGTAGACTGACATTGTATAAATTTAAATAAATTACTAATACCTTATTATAATTTGCATACCTGCTTGCAGGTTGAATACTGTACTGGACCTATTGCTATTATGATGTACCTATTGTAAACATGTATTCTGGCAAATAAAGATTATCAATTATCAATCAAAAAAAAAAACGGTACGGACCATGTCGAGAGACCGATGAACGGAGAGAGTGATTGGAATGACAACATTCCAATCAATACTGCTCAAGGTTTTGGCTTAGGTTGTACAGCCGTCCACCCGACTTTTTGGGTACATACTTTTTCGCTCCCATGCCAGCAATTAATTTTAACGATCGTTGCCGTCCAATCCAACTAGAGCTGGTAAAATTATCAAAAAATTACCGATTCCAATCTGTCTGCGGTAGAAGCGCGAATATCACGAAAGTGACCAATCGGCGACAATCAAGCATTAATTACGATGATTACGTGGAACAAGTGAAAATAAATGCCATTGAACCAGCAGAGTGGGTCACAAATGAATGGTCCGGTGAATATTAATCAACGGACCGAGGTGTAATGTGGACTGGGACCGGGAAAAAGTGGAGGCGGGCGTGGAGGCGTTTGTGTGGTTCTTGTGTTTTCTCCCGGATCTATATAATTTGGAAATCTTCAAGGGCAGAGTGAACAGACATCTTCTAGGCGGGCGTGTGTGTACCATCTTAAGCCTCTTCTTCTCCCTGCCCTGTTCCCAGTCTATCTGTATCTGTTGGCGCAGTATGTTTCTTCTACCATTCATATCAGTCAGACCTCATCAAGCCATCCACTCTCTTTTGATTCATATCATCCATCACACCGTAAAGGTGCTAGTGATCAATGAATATATAGAAAAGTGTACCATCTTAGACCTCATCCTCGTTTTCCATCAGGCGTGAATGAGATCAAACCGATTAAACCTAAAAAAATACAAAATATTGGTTTATTTCAATCTACCCACAATAATTATACTTTTGTACTAAATATACTGAGAATTACGAGCCCATTAGATGTCAATAGAATCGACACCTATTATATGGAATCTAACAATATTAGCGAAATGTGGGTGTTAATTCACCTCTCTCCCGTGAGTGTCGTACAAGGCGACTACCCTTAATCAAAACGCCTAATATGAATTGGGCAGAAGCGTTCCTGTTAAACCACCTAGCAATATATTGCAATTGACGTTCGCGATAGATGGCAATAGGCTCGCCCTCTATTACATGGGACCAAACATAATTGGCAAAACGTTGGTGTAATTCACCTCTGCATAACCCTTCGGGGACAAATGGGCATGATTTATGTATGTGTGTTAATAATTAATAAATCTGTTAACTTGTTTTATTTCAAACTTCACATTTCTTTTACCTTACACCAAACCCACAGAGAATATTGACGTTATGCATAACCGAGGTTGCCGGAGACATGTTATTTGAATGCGGTGTGGTGACGGCAGAGCCGATTACGATTGTCACCACCCCCATATCGATCTTTTTTGAGTAGCCAGCTTTTTTCAAATTGTTCAAACCTGTTTTGTGGTAAATTCCCAGTTCTTCAGCCATGTCTTAAGTGCTGAAATGTCGATCTTGCTCCACACCTAGCAATACTGCGATTTGCGTGCCTAATAGATGGCTATAGGCTCGCCCCTTTTTACATGGGACCAAGAATGGCAAAATGTGGGTGCGTACACCTTTGCCTAATAGACCAAGGAGGCGATCGAAAATTGATGTCGAAAGACCGATGAACGGAGAGAGTGAATGGGTAGACAACATTCCAATCATACTGCTCAAGGTTACGGCTTAGGCTTAAAGCTAAGCTACCTGGCTGCCACCAACTCTCTTTGTGTATGCTGTTGTTTGTGGTATGCCCTTCACTATTTGGGAGCTTATTTGGATACATCTGGCAATCTCCCTTACTGTGTCACTCAGAGACTTCAAATAACTCTAATCAATACTTAATGTCAAAAAAATTCATTTAAATTTAGACCTCTTTGGTCCTGACAAGAATAGAGACTAGTTTTGAATTGTCATTTTTTGCCATTCAGTACTCATTATTGTTAATTGACGTCTCTGAGTGCGGCAGTTAGTCGACTTTTACGACATCCTGGCTGAGTGGTGGTACATTCTAAGTTATTTACGCCATCATTTCCTCTATTTCAATTCCTATCTATTGTCTGGGTGTCCGGCGCACAATGCTCATAAATAAAACTATGCAACGGCCCCTTAATCAGCTTATCAACTAAGCAATAACAAGTTCCAAGTCAAATCCTATCGGAACACTAATCGTCGCCGAAGTAATATCCGGGGGGTTCCGGGAAGTCGCCGGCGCCCGACATCCCGGCGGGAGACAACCGCTTATTGCACAAAGACTTATGTACCAACCTTAATAATATACGGGTTATTACGGGTTCCATTAAGTCCAGCACTAAATTAGAATTTAAAGTGAATACATATGATTTAAGAAATAGGATTAAAATGAATGTTCCTAAGGTGCGAACTAATTACGGGAAAAAAACAGTTTTATTTCAAGGAGTGCTGCTGTTTAACAAGTTGCCTCATGATATATTATCATGTCCTAATAAGACTACATTTGAAAATAAGCTAATGAAATTTGTAGCTTCGTTGAAGTAATAGGGCCTTTGGATTATAATTATTGTACTCCAGCGACCACCGTAATGCCTAAATATTTTAATTTGGTTGTATCTCATTTTAAGCAAACGGTAAGTTTTTATGAGAAATACATACATACATAAATCACGCCTATACCCCCGAAGGGGTAGGCCGAGGTGAACTAGTACCCACTTTCGCCAGTTATGATAGATCCCATGTAATAGGTGGCGAGCCTATTGCCATTTATCGGGTACAAAAGTCGCAGTAGGTACATTGCTAGGTGGTATAAGAGGAACGCTGCTGCCCATTCCTCATGACTGATTTATCCTTAGTCGCTTTGTACGACACCCACAGGAGAGATTTGGGGTAGTGACAATTGTATTCTACTCTGCCGTCACCACACGGCCGATGAGAGATTATGAGAAATAAAGATTCTTTAAACCTAATAATGGCACGGGAAACAATGGAGATTTTGTCAAGAACATTGAAGAAGTAAAACCCTACAGGCGGTTGGTGTCAAACAGGCGAATGGCTGTAAAATGTAAGAAAACCAATATCTGCTCGAAGTTTTGGCTGCTAGCTGGTACCCCAATCACTCTCTCCGTTCGGCGGTGTCTCGACAATTTTTTTAATGCTAGACAGCAAAAAATAATTCTCACAATAATATAATCCCTGGCGTGGACAAAAGAACCATTAAATATTGGACCCCCATTCTAATATTAAAAATGTCCTCACTGACGACGCTCACATTGTCGATAGAAAAACCGACCCAGTGCTCCAAAACAAACCCCCAAATACAGCAACGCTACTCAAAGTTTGAGTCCTGCTTAATATTTAAGTACTGTCAAAGTTGACGTTTCTCCATAACAAATTCAGACAGGTATGGTCCACTTAACATTTTAAGCAGTAATCAAAATTTGAGCAGCGTTTCTGTATTCGGGGGTAAAGACTTCTACTTTGTAGCGTGCCTAAAGAAATGAGTTACGAAGTTCCTCTACACAAGACGAAGCCTCTGTAAATTGTGTAGTCAAGTGAACTTATGAGGCCATCGCCTAAAGTGGTTCCTTAAATTATCAGGCCCAAAGGAGTCATAACGTGAAGCATTAAGGGATGAGGCTATTGAAATAAAGGTAGCGCTCTAATTAACTATTTCTGCGCATAAATCGTGCCTCCTCAAGCCCAAGGGTCGCATGAAGCCACCACAACAAGTCCCGGTATATTGTGACATATATGACACACTTTATAACCCGCAATGAAGGTACGGGGTGTCAATAGCAGCGGAAAGTTGTTTTATATCACACCTGACCATAAAGTGGACTTTTCCGCCTGCTAAGCTATACGGAAAATCCCACTTTCTGGTCAGGGGGTGACATGAAACTATGATCATGCCTCGGGCGATAAAAAAGACAGCCTCAGACACTTCCTTGTTTTATCGCCCTCGGTATATAATGTACTATTTCAGTGTTGGCCTGAACTGTATGTGGCGCGGCTTATCTGGTCACTGACACGGGAAAGCTGATAGCATTCCTCATTAGCATCAGATTCAGCCTAATAGTGCCATGCTAGTCTAACGCGGGGCTTAGTGGCTCATAAATAGAGTAATTTAATATAATAAGATAATTTTAGAAAATTATAACGTATAAGTGCTGTGTGGTGACGGCAGAGCAGAATACAATTGTCACCACCTCAAATTTCTCCCGTGGATGTCATACAAGAGGACTAAGGGTTCAAACAGTGATGTGGAATGGCCAGCAGCGTTCCTCTTATACCACCTAGCAATGTACTGCGACTTTTGTGCCCGATAAATGGCAATAAGCTCGGAACCTATTACATGGGACCTAACATAATTGGCGAAACGTGGTTGTTAATTCACCTCTGCCACGCCTATATCCCCGAAGGGGTAGCCCTTCGGGGATATAGGCGTGGTTTATGTGTATGTGTGTGTTTTCTTCATTAGCATAAGCCTAATAGTGCCGTACGACTCTAACACGGAGCTTAATGGCTCATAAAGAGAGAGACAGATAATTTCAGAAAATTGAACGTTGACAAAGATTTCAGAAATTTTTGTAAAATTTTTAGAAACTTGGGTATAAGCAATACACCTCTGCCCACTCCTTCGGGGATAAAAAGGCGTGATTTATAACCGTATTGTTGGACCTAGTGACGCTACGAAGTTACAAGGGCAACAAAGTTTTAAAAATGTTCACTTTCCACAAAATATCTACCTACCTAATTTATAAGGATTAGCAAAAGGGTGGATCTAACTAAACCATTTAATGGTTGAAGCTTTTCTCCAGTCTATTTAATTTTTAATTATAAGGGTTTGTTTTTAGTATAAATAAAATTGGAATCTAACAATTTGACAGTACAGTTACAAAATAGTTAATTGGTTTTTCCTTTAGTGTCACCGTCGCCTTCCTCCTTACTCTAAGTAGTAGACTTCTTCCACTCTCCTCTATTAGACTTGAGCTGAGCTTGAAATCCTCTCTACCTCGCATGATCTTTCACACATTCCATTCATCGCTTCTTCGGTCTGTCTATTCCTATTCTATTCACAATCATAATTAGCATACCTCTAGTTACGTATCATTAATCTCTCCTCATCACATGATCGTACCGTTGCCTATATTACTGATCGCTGTCTTTACCCTTAGTCACCTTGTACGAAACCCACAAGGTGACTAAGGGTAAAGACAATGGTTCTCTACTCTGCCGTCACCACACGGCTAAAGAAGATTCGACAAGCCAAAGTAGACCTAAACGGGCCCCCAACTAAAACCAAACTGCCCAAAGACTCTTTCTGCCCACAACAGCCCACAGACTGCCATTAATCAAAACGGGACACGTCACAATGCTTCAATAATTCCCCACAATGCTAATTCATTCCGAAATCCCTTTTATACGCACAGTGGTTGGAAACAATAAAATTGGCCGGCAGTATAACCGATAAATCTCCGGATTTGTTGCGATACGAGTTTCCGAGTGGTGATCCCGATGTGCCTTTTATGTGGGACAATAACTGTTTGCTCATTATTTTCACTAAATTAAACAATATTTCGGCGGAAAATCGGAACATTTTGTTCCCAGATTCCCCCGATTACGAAAAATTCCCAGTTTCCCCAGTAGTAGTAGTCAGGTAGTATTAAAATAGCCACCATATTGTATAGATGAATGTTGTGTGCCTCTACAAAATACCACTTAGGGGACAATAGCGGAATTTATTTGTATGTGTATGTGTGTTTTAGTTTAGATGTCCATTTTCAATGCCCAATCAATTTTAAATGAACGCAAACACATTTTTTATGAATTGCACATGTGTTTGTACGTATTTATAAGGAAAACAATGCTTCAAAGCCTAAATACAAGCTCGGGATTTTCAAACAAAGTTTCAAGAGAGCTTTATGGAATATACACAAAGTTTTTCGTCTTCGCATGCGCCCCAATATAACGAGTACAACCAGATTGACTGTAACTGCAAAACAGACTCTATTGAAAGGACTTAAGGCTCAACTGGAAAAGCTTACTACTAAACTTACTTATAGCCTATTGTAACTAAGCAGGAACAACTGTGAAGAACTCATTTAATGTTTCGCTCTTACTTTTTTGAGAAAAATACATAAGTTGTTTTCGTGTTTCATGCTAAAATCAAACTTGTGTTCCGCTCGTTAGGAATCAGTTTTGTTTTACAGTCGTCGATCTTTTGGTGGATTAGTTGGTATAAAAAATCATATTGCGTCAAATATTACTTTTAAAGCTCTTTTAACGTCCAAAGCAGTACTTACTGCTTCCGCAACATAATAATTAGAAATTATTTGTTAAGTTGCTGCTAATTTTGCACTCATTAAATGTATGTATTACACATACATTCATAAATCACACCATTTATCTCCTAAGAGGTAGACAGTAGAGGTTGCATGGGGCTACATCTTCAGGCTATTTTGATGTGATTGCGAAATCGCAATCGCAATAGGTGCCCGATTGGCGAAACGTGGGTGCTAGTTCACCTCTGCCTACCCCTTCGGGGATATAGGCGTGATTTATGTATGTATGTATGTGTTATTTATTCTAGTACTGGTTATGGAGTTCAGAATCGTCCGTCTCCTCCGACAGTCAGCAATAAATTGAAAATAAGCGGGACGCTAATGCCAAAGTATTTCTATTTAAATTTTGAATTTTGATGCGAAGTTATTTTTAAGACAATATTATTTTTAATAAGCCCAGTAAATTGTAGAAGAAATGAGGATCTGATATTGTACCACGTTACATTAAGAGCGTGATTTATGTATGTATATCGTATTATTAAAATAAATCAATGAAAAATGTAATCATTCAAAAACCATTTCGCATTTAGCGTAACTCGTACACATCCTACTTCCGCTTCGAACAGCAAAATTATTGGAACAAAACGCCACGGACGCTTTAATAGGAATAGTCACGAATTTCGTCCAACGTCCGCGATGTATCAAGTATTAAGTCAGTGCGCATTGCTTTGGAAACGGACTGCTTTTTAATTTCACATTGTCCAATTACTGCATTATAACTACTGTTAGTTCAATTATTCATCTTTTTCCTGTCCTTATCCCGCTCTGCACAACACGTTTCCTTCTTCCACTCTTCTCTATCCTTCACTAATTTGTCATCTACTCCTCTCGTTATCATATCCTCATCTTCCTCTCCTTCTATGTCCTTACACGTTCATACTTCTTTTGCCAACACAGCCTTCATCGCTTCGCATAATAGGACAATGCATAACACGGACTAGTGGCCGCCCAGTAATAAAAGTGTGCACATATTCCTCCTCCCCCGCATTTTACGTAAAAAGGGGTACAAAGTATTTGCTTTACGTATACATATATATTATGACATAACACATGAGACATGACTTGACCTGGGTCTTGGGCCGAAAAATTGGAAAAACGTTGTCAAACAAAGACATTGCAACATACAAACACAAATAAAGATTCGTACCTATGTGAAAGATGCTTCGCCGTCGAATTTTTTTTTTTCGTGTACCCAACCGAGATCCTCTTAAGGCAAACAAATGGCAATGGCATTAGGGCCGATGCAAAAACGCTAAGACGTTTTAATTAAACTCCTTTCCGCTGAAGATTCCCAAGTCCCAAGACGGTGAAAGCCACAGGTCAATCCGGGATGCTTAAGCTGGGTGTGGTGACCCTGGCGTGTAATTTGGTACCGCTAAACGGTCGGTCAGCAGCGATAGGTTAATGAGAAGTATAATGGAACCGTGACCCGGTACGCGAATACGGGATTTCTCAGCATCCAGATCCTTATCTATGTCGTGGCCAGATAATAGAATTAAACTTCATGATGTGGCCGACCATTCCATGAAATGGTTCCATTTCATGTTATAATATAATGAATAATTTTAGAAATTATATATAATTATAAATATTCATTTTACTATGACATGCCATGAGGACCCCTCTGGCCCAAAACTTTTGTTTACCATAATTTTAAGACCTATAATCTTATATTATTAATATTTATTAATAATCTTATTGTAATTTTAAGATATTTAAGTACTCTGTGCTGTGATAATGTGACATGCAATAAAGATTATAATTATGGTTAGCTAAAACTGACCATAATATCACTTAAACGTCAACGTTGGATGATATATCGATCCACGTTTGGCCATATCAATGAAAGTAGTCAATGTTCGTTATGTTACGTTGCTTTTCGAGTGACTTTCTCATCTACATCATCAACCTACCCTTATTCCCTGATCCTTTCTCCAGACTCTTCTGTCCTTCGACATCTCTTCATCCACACCCATCACCTATATTATCATACCTCACACAGTCCATCCATCTTTTCGGTGGTCTTCCTCCAGTCCGACATCTATTAACATTCATGTCCATACCAGGCTAAACGTCTCCCTTTCAACTTTTCTGTCACTGGCGCCACTTTCCATAATAATATACATAAATAAATCACCCCTATTTATCCCCAAAGGGTTAGACAATGTAAGGTCCCATGCAATAGGGGGCATGCCTATTGCTATAGCAGTATGTTGCTAGGTAAACAGGAAGATTGCTACTCATTACTCATCGCTGTCACCTTGTATGACACTTGCGGGAGAGATGGGGGTGGTGACAATTGCAATCTGCTCTGCCATCACCTCAAGGCACTATAGATAACAATCAATCAAATCAATGTATATTAAATAGCATGCCAAGATCGTTTTAATAAGTGGTGTATAAATATAAAATGACAGTCGGCTTGAGAGCTCGAGACACTACGTGAAAAAGTTAGTTTCTCCTCAATTCATGTACCGAGCAGCATCCTAGGATTTTCCCCGCTCCCATCATTGAGATAAGGTATGTGTGTTTCAAGTATATTACATTCCTATGTCTTGGGCCACACTGGAAGGTTTATTTTCCCGGCCTTAAGCCGCCGTATTACCAACGCTTAAGGTCGCATTTGCGACGGCAAAACAAATCCAGCGTTTAACGCCTAGAGTCCTCCGTTTTATTAAGCTTTTATGTAAAGCATATCTTTTTGAGTTAACCTACTTTTTTCACGGAAGCAGCTTTTTTTTCCGGGAAAATGTCGCGTCCTATTAATATATTATATGTTTGGGGGCACTTGTAAATAATACGCAATAAAACTGTTTTTTCAGCCCGAATAATATGGTGAGTGAGAAATGGCTTTTGTTGAAGAGAAGAGGGGGTGTTAATGAGAGGTCTTTTCTCCTCTCATATTGTTGTAGGAAATTAAAGATAACTTGTTATAAAAAACATTTATGGAAAGTTACAGTTAGCTGAAAATTATTGAGTGAAAAATATAAGTAAAGTTAACTAGTTAATTGAATCTAAATTGAGTTAGTTTCGTTTTAAATTCTCCCTATATTTTAGGGAAGGCAAAGGCTCTAGCCCATACAGCCAAGTCTTTAGTGTATATTTTATCTGTAGTCTTTTGAAATAATGAGTGGGTGAAAAGTATGAATGAAATGAATTTTACGTTAAAATATGGGTGCCACATATTTTTCTAATGATGGTGCTTGATGAAATGGATAAAGCCACTTTTTATAGCGATCTTCACCACAACATCAAACACATCATGAGACTTATTTTCGATGATTCTGCATAATTGCACATCAACACGGATGCTTGTGCATCAAAATAACACCACTTTCACTGCACAAAATCCACTCTGTAACAATTTTTGTATTAGTGAAAATAAATCTGACTGACACCACGAAACGCGCCAAACACACCCCTGAATCTAAATTGATAGTTAGTTTTAAATTCTCCCTATATTTTAGGGCAGGCAAAGGGTCTAGCCCATACAGCCAAGTCTTCAGTGTATATTTTATCTGTAATCTTATGAAATAATGAGTGGGTGAAAAGTATGAATGAAATGAATTTTACGTTAAAATATGAGTGCCACATATTTTAACGCATCTAGGGAGTGCTTGGCGCGAATTGAATGGTAACAGAGTTAATGATGGTGCTTGATGAAATGGATAAAACCACTTTTTATAGTGATCTTCACCACAACATCAAACACATCATGAGACTTATTTTCGATGATTCTGCATAATTGCACATCAACACGGATGCTTGTGCATCAAAATAACACCACTTTCACTGCACAAAGTCCACTCTGTAACAATTTTTGAATTAGTGAAAATAAATCTGACTGACACCACGAAACGCGCCAAACACTCCGAATCTAAATTGAATTCTAGTTTTAATTCCTCGCCAAAACATCTTCTTCTTTTCTTCTTAATTCTGCAGAATTCAGAATGCAACGGGGTTTAGCACATTCAGCCATGTGGACTTTTAGGCATCGTTAACAGGGGGGAAATGATCTTTTGGGATTAGCAGCGAACGAAGAGAATGTAACATAGTAGACGTGAATTTCAAAAAACGTATTTGCCCTATAATTACTGAATAATTAACCATTGGCGCGGTATAGGAGACACGCAACGCCATCTATTGTGTTTTGTGACTGTGCTTTTGAATTTATATAGTTACGACCGCGGCTTCGCTCGCTTTAATATCGGTTATTATATAGCCTAAAGCCTTCCTCGATAAATGGACTATCCAACACAAAATATATGTACATAATGTTTCAATTTGAGTGAGTAGTTCCCGAGATTAGCGCGTTTAACCATACAAACAAATAAAAAAAACTCTTCAGCTTTATATTATTAGAATAGATTTTTCTTTTACTTCGCAGTCGACAGTAAGAACAATGAACAATAAGTAATATACCGTGTGGTGACGGCATACAATTGTCACAACCCCCATTTCTACCGTGGGTGTCGTACAAGGCGACTAAGGGTTAAAACAGCAATGAGTAATGGGCAGAAGCGTCTTCTTATGCCACCTAACAATGTACTGAGATTTCCCTGCCCGATATATGGCAATAGGCTCGCCACCTATTACATGGGAACTGACCTAATTGGCGAAGTGTGGGTGTTAGTTCACCTCTACCTACCCCTTCGGGGATATAGGCATGATTTGTATTTGTCCTATAATTTCTGAATAATTAAGTAACTTGAAAGAAGTTCTACCACTAACCAAACCGAGTACAAATTTGTACTCCCCTAGGGATCGAACCCGGGACCTCTGGATCTTAATTCCGGTGGGCGAATCACTAGAACACGGAGACGGTTTGAAAGTAATCTCCTTCTGGGATTACTTTCAACCGCCTCCGATGGTCTGGGCCTGGCTAGCTACCACCACCATCTTGTCAAAATCTGTCGCCATAATAATAATGTTAACAGCATTAAATATTTTTTTTTACACTCACACCTATCATCTAGCCCAAAGTAAGTAGCTTAAGCACTTGTGTAATGGATACTAGATGATGGACATATTTTTAATATAATTATGTATATAAATGTTGAAAATATACTACATAAACATATACACAACCATGACTCGGAAACAAACATTTGTGGTCGTCACAAAGTTTGCCCCTACCAGGATTCGAACCCGGGACCTCTTGGCCAATACCCAGCAATCTGAGCATTCGACCAAGGCGGCCGTCAGATTAACATTATTGTGTTCCGTCAATTTGTGATAAGATAGCCAGCCCCTCTGTGGTTGAGGGTTCCAGGTGAAGCTCGATTCCATCTTCGGCCCTTATCGTCACTTACCATCAGGTGAGATGAAGGGCAAGAGTTTCCCTGTCTAGCATAAAAAAATAATTAAGATTACAATTTTTTCTCGTCAGCTTTCTTTGCGATCGAGATCAGTGTAGCCAGTAAGTATTTGGTTAAGCTCGAATCTCCAATACAGATGTACACAAACGCCTCCGGATCCGAAAACGTTTAATAAGATAGCCTCGCGGCGTAAAGCCGAAGCTATTCGCTAAATCAAGTCTTAATTGAGCGTTTAACAAACATAATAAGTTCGTAACCAATATACTTATTATTGTTTGTACATGTTTTCTATTAATAGAATAGGGACGATGACACTAACAAATAATCACTGAAATAATGATTTATAATCAATAATTGAATTACTATTAATAGCGTTTACCTTATAAACCCTTAGACATTGTTCATGAGTGTATTTAAGTCACACTTTGCATGCATTTCGTTCTCATAGGTTTCAATGTGTACCTATGAGAACTTACATATTTTTAATGTAATTTAATAGTTCAGAACTTAATATTAACTATTGGTCGCCCGCGTCTTAGCTCGCGTTGACGTCGGTTGTTATAATATAGCCTATAGCCTTCCTCAATAAATGGACTATCCAACACAAAAATTATTTTTCAATTTGAACCAGTAGTTGCTGAGATAAGCGCGTTTAACCAACCAAACAAACAAACTCTTCAATTTTATAATATTAGTAAAGATGTAATTTGATAGTTGTTAAGAACTCCTTTCTGATTAATTATATTTTTGATAGATTTTTGAATATGACATGACAATGTGAAAAGTGTAAAATAAGTGACAAATAAAAACAGACTAAATTATAAGAGCTACCAAGATTATTGGCTTTTATTGACTAGTTATTTACATTGTGGTCCTTCATCGCCGAGAAATGGATCAGAACGTATTGCGAAGGAGTAAACGACTACTAAAGCCCCAAAACGTTCAACCGACTACCGACGATAATCCGAAGACACCATCCATCAGGTCAGCCCGTTCAAATCGTACTAGCTCTAGCGCAGCGGCGTCTTTGAAACGACTAGCAGAAGCGCGCGCTGCGAGGGAGCTAGCCGAGCTGGAGCAACAGCGGGTGGAGCGTATGCGGCAACTCGAAGAAGAGCGATTAACTGCCGAACGCGCGCTGATCGAGGCGAAGTTGGCGGAGGAGACGGCGAAGCTCGATGACATGAGTATCAACGGTGATCATGACACATCATCATCCGGGTCAGTGGTTCAACAATGGATCAAAAGCAACACTGCATTTAATGATCATGCTCCTGCTGAAGATCACGACCAAGTACCCTATCAGGCTGATCGCCATAGTTCACCGGATAGACGAAATGACATCGCGAATTTAACGCGAGCCATCACCGATGCCATCAAGCTGACGAGGTCACCTGCCAACAACGAAGTGTCTTCCAGTGACAAGATGTTGAGCCGATTATCGGCTAGAGACCTACCGGCATTCTCAGGCGATCCTATGGAATGGCTGAAGTTCAAGAATTACGTTTCGGTAGACCAGAGTTAGTTTTAAACAAATTGATTAACGATGTAAAAAAATTACCAAAATTAACAGGTGCTAGGTCCGAATTAGTTTTACTTTCGACTAAAGTCGCAAACTGTGTAGAGGCCATTAAGGCTACGAATTTTAATAATTTATTTAATTTTGACTTAGTTAGCGATATTGTAAATAAATTAACGGAAAATCTTGTTTATCGTTGATCTGATTATTGTGTACGCTTGGACGCCAACTACCCACGATTATCCGCCTTAGCTGATTATTTGATGTTAGAGGCCGAAAAGGTCTGTAAGGCTGGGGTGGTGGAACTTCCACCATCGACTAACAAGAATTCCTTTTTAGATAAACGTACCGTACCAACAATAAAAGACAATGAAAATGATATGTCTGTTTCAGAACAAGAAAGTATTTCTTGCTTATACTGTGAAAAGGATGGATTTGCAGTAAGAAATTATGTTTTAAGTGCTTAAGCCCCAATCATCGACGAGAACGTTGTAGATCTAAACGACAATGCAAGGTATGTAACAGAGGACACCATAGCTTACTACACAGACATGACTGGGTAAAGGCTGCAGAATCGAAAGACGATACACCTCCGCTACTCGAAACCACAGCTAACGTATGGAACAAAGTAGTACAAACCAAACGTATATATTTGAAAGTATTGCCTGTCACAATCGAAGGCCCTACAGGTTGTGTCAATACGCTTGCACTGTTAGATGAGGGCTCTACTATTAGCTTGGTTGACAGTGGCATAGTCGATAAAGTCGGAATTAATGGACCTTCAAGCAGCCTGAACATACAAGGAGCAGTCGGGGGCAAGAATAAAATGGACAGCCGTATTGTGTCTCTTAAGTTACGTACTGCACTGGGAACTTACACCCTGGATAAAGTTCGCTCAATACATGACTTATCATTACCTACACAGACACTTAATAGGGAAATATTAAACAAGTATCGACATTTACAGGACATTCCATTGCAAACATATGGTGGACAGCCCACTCTGCTTATTGGTCAAGACTATTGCCAGTTAATAATAAGCAGAGAGATCAGAGAAGGTCGTGTTGCAACAGAACCAGTAGCGTCGCGCACAACACTGGGCTGGGTTTTACATGGGTTTGTCTCCTCGATTACTAGAGATATCCCAGAGTATAACTTCCATGTGTGCCAGACAAGAGATGATGATGAAGACTTACATGATCTTACGAAAAATTATTTTCGTAGTGAACAAATGGGAGTAAAATATGATAATAAGCGTAATGATAAACATACAGTCCACGAAGACCTTACTTTACCTAACCTAGACATGACAACAAATAAGCCTAATCATAAATGGAAAACAGTAATTTTATGGCGTTCAGATGACCTGAAGTTACCGGATAGTGAGAAAAACGTGATGCAACAACATATGATAGAAAAAATTATAGATGCTGATAAAAGTTTTGCCGTAGATTACAATAAGCAAGTGGACGTCATGCTTGAACGGAGTCATGCAGAAGAGGTGACAGAGATTGCTTCAGGTTGGCGAACGCAACCAGATGTATTTGGCTTTGATGTTAGTCTGAAAAGGATTAATTGCCATTGGGACAAAAAAGCCAATTGGAGGTAAATTTGTACAAAATAGATTTTCCTGACTACAGACATTGGATTACACCTCAAAATTTAAGTTAGATACTTTTCGACTAAAATGTTTTTGTATAACGCATCGGAGCAAGTTTACGCAGCCGTTACACATGTGCGCCGTGAAACTGCATTTGGCCGAAAGACTATGGATTACAACAATGTCAACATGACAACTTTCATCAAGACGAATACAAAATTAGTTGCAAATATTCATGTGGATTACTTGAGATTTCGTTACTTTAGACCAATTTATCTAAATTGAGTAATAATTGGTTATAAGCATGAAGACAATAATAGTAATAGAACAATGCATTACCACGGATTCAACTATAATGAATGACATTGAAAAGTTGATGAGTCATAGAGGATGCCCTGTTGTTATGTATTTGGACATTGGAAAAGATTCGCAAACATATCTGGAAGAGATGATTACGTATGTGAATTTCTGCCTACGTTGCCACCAAGAGGTTCTTGAGGTAAGGTAGTTAATTTGAAGGGGGATTCGTTAGTCACAGTGGTGGATCCTTTACTACCACGGGACCGGTTGCAATGGGGTGTCATGCTTTGCGGATAGTCGTACGGATTGGCGGAATCCTCAAAAGACCAAACTAGATTAGTATTTTTATTTGATTTATAAATATGTAGTGATGTTTTTATTGATTTTTGTTATGTTTTCTTTGATTAAGTGATTGTTTATGTTTTGGCGGGAGTATGTTAAGAACTCCTTTCTGATTAATTATATTTTTGATAGATTTTTGAATATGACATGACAATGTGAAAAGTGTAAAATAAGTGACAAATAAAAACAGACTAAATTATAAGAGCTACCAAGATTATTGGCTTTTATTGACTAGTTATTTACAATAGTTCTTTGGTGGCTCTAGTAGCTACTACTAGTACTGTTAGGGAGGTATCCCATCTATCCCTAATGTAAATGTCCCATCCCAAATCAAGATGCTAGTAGGTAGGTACACTCAGAAACGACTGTAACAGGATTGAAATTGTGTAATTCAGTAAAGTGCACAGGAGAGGATAAATATTCCGATGTTCCAGTAACATTTCATACATTCAGCGCACATAAATCTGCGTGCCTAAAGTCATGTGAGGAGCAAGCAGGGGCAGTGTTTTAACGCAATGTTTTGTCACATTTTTTATTGTAGTCTCGGGGACTGGAGACTTGTAATCGGAAATGTTACGAGTACGCAATGTTGTTACAGAGAGGCTGGATGACGCAGTGGCTTGGCGCGGTCTACGTGTGATTTCGTGAACTGAACTTTCGTCAAGTTGGCAATCATTGACGAAGATATTTAATATGCAGTTAAATAAAACTAACACTGAAAATATATAGTTCTTTTTGACGAATATGGTAACAATAATAGTTATTTGTTGTACGTGAGTGCAAAGTTGTTTTTTAACCGCGTGCTCAATTTTGATGACCGAGCTAGCGAAGGATTCTAAAATTGAATCACGAGCGTAGCGAGTGATTCAAAAATTAGAATCCTGAGCGATAGCGAGGGAATCAAAAGAGCACAAGGTGAAAAATCTTTGCACTCGAGTGCAACACGTAACTTTTCATCCCCCCCAACGAGGAAATTGCAAAATACAAAAAAAAAATACAATCACAACAGTTTCTGTTTTCACCCAGAAACTTCCACAACACCCTGCCATTAACCCAAACACACTCTCAACACCCACCCAGAAACACCCACAACATTCACACCCATCCACTCAGACACACCCAAAAAACACCCATTCACCCAGAAACACCCACAAAACACCCATTCACCCAGAAAAACCCACAAAACACCCATTCACCCAGAAACACCCACAAAACACCCATTTACCCAGAAACACCCAATAAACACCCATTCACCCAGAAACACACACAAAACACTCATTCACCCAGAAACACCCACAAAACACCCATTCACCCAGAAACACCCACAAAACACCCATTCACCCAGAAACACCCACAAAACACCCATTCACCCAGAAACACCCACAAAACACCCATTCACCCAGAAACACCCACAAAACACCCATTCACCCAGAAACACCTACAAAACACCCAATCACACCCAAAAAACACTCAATCACCCAGAAACACCCACAAAACACCTAATCACACCCAAAAAACACCCAATCACCCGAAACACACACAATACTCACCCATCCATTTAGACACACCCACAAAAACCCATTCACCCAGACACACCAACAAAACACCCATTCACCTAGACACACCCGTTCACCCAGACACACCTCCAACAGTATGCGTCTGCGGCGAAAGGCAAACGCCGCAGCGTTGTGCGTTACGATCAAGAGACCAAAGCTTTAGAAAGAAACACCGCTGCACATTATCTCTTCGACTACTCTCCACTGAGACTCACTTGGTACCGAGCGTTGGAATAAAAGCCGGAAGAATGTTTAGCAAGCATGGCGTATATTAGATTCTGGTGTCAGTCAACCACGCGGCAAAACCAATAGTCGGAGAAATGAAGCTGGAAGCTGTAAGTATGGGAGAGACGGGGGAAGAGCGGGCAAAATGGATACATTAAGAAGTATAATGTTCTTTAATTTGATATTATAAAGTTGAAGAGTTTGTTTGGTTGAAAGCGCTAATCTCCGGAAGTACTAATTAATTTGAATTACATACATATATCACGCCAATATAACGGAAGGGGTAGGCAGAGGTGAAGTAAACACCCACTTTTTGCCAGTTAAATTAGGTCCCAAGGCGAGCCTATTGCCATCTATTGTGCACATGAATCGCAGTATATTGCTAGCAGGTATAAGAGTAAAGCTGCTGCCCATTACTCATCGCTGACTTAGCCTTGTACAAAACCCGCGGGAGATATGGTGCAGGTGACAATTTATTGTATTCTCACAAAGTAATTTGTGGTGAGAAAAAGTTCGAAAAATTATAGTCGAATGCAGAGGACGCCGGTTCAATTCCCGGATCGAAACTATAATTTTTGAAACCTTTTCTAATTGCAATATTTTTAACATTTATAATGTACAAACAAAATTAAAAATCAAAAAAATATTTATTGTATTCTGTTCAGCCTTAACCACACAGCACCAATGTAGAACTAAATTACTATAATTACATTTCTAATATCTAAAGTAGGTTGTGAATTTTAGTAACAATTATCAAGCATTTTTTTTATAATAACAAGCTTAAATTCATTATTCATTACCAATTAGGCGTTTTACCTTCAAGTAACATTTCTGAAGCAACAAACAAACCTCACTTTGGTACGAAACAGTAATGGTGGGTAAGAGCTCGCTTTTTCTGTGTGTTTCAAAAAGCTTCCCACTCTGTGTTGAAGAGACCTTTTTACCCTGTGGTTTTTACGTAGTCTAATGTGCCCATTCGGTGGGAGTAATGGCATTTTAGCCACAATTTCGTATTAGGCAAGATTCAATTTCGAATTTAGCTCGAAATTGTTGGAGATAACAGCGTGTTTCCAAAAAATATTTACTGCCGCACTCAGAGACGTCAAATAACGTTAATGAGTACTTAAAGTCAAAAAATGTCAATTCAAAACTAGTCGTCTATTCTTGCCCGGTCTATGGTCTTGATTTAAATGAAATTTTTGGACATTAAATACTCATTAAAGTTAATTGACGTCTCTGAGAGCGGCAGTTAGAACCATAACTTAATAATGCCATGTGGTGACGGCAGAGCAGAATACAATAGGGATGATGACACTAACAAAGAATCACTGATATAATGAATAAATGATAGTTTTTACAAAAATATAATTTATTTTGGTTACAGTAGACACGTAAGAAAAATATCGTGTAGTTTCTCAAAATTAGTCATCATGCCTTTAGTCACAGCGATGAATAATGCCCAGGAGCGTTCCTCTTGTACCACCCAGCAATATACTGCGACTTTCGTGCCCGATAAATGGCAATAGGGTCGCCCTCTATTACACCTAACAGAATTGGCAAAACGTGACCGAAATAAACGCAAATGAATTGAGAAAGATTGTTTTATAGCAAATGCAATCGTACAAACATGAAAATACGTCTGGCGAAGTGTTTGCAGCGTCTGCGGTTCAACATTTTATTTTTAAAGTTAAAGACCTCCATTCGTTTTCTTTCAGATCGCTCAAAACGCTGAGTGGGGTCCGCTTGAAGCAGTTAATTAGTGCATTCAGGGTTATTGAAGAGGATTCTCTTTGGAGTTGAGTTGTCTTTTAAGAAATTTTCTTCTTGAACTTTTATTCCCGATCTATTTATTTATCAAAAGTTAAATTATTGTAAGCCGAGACACATAAGTGAGGAGCTCGCTATCCCAGTGGCATAGCGCGCTTGGCCCGCGATTGCGTAAAAATAAGTCCTACCATCAACCTAAACGAGTACTTGTTGATAACTACTGAGCGTGGACTGTATGAGAAATAATGATAAAAACACGTATTTTAAATAAGATAATAAAATGTATTGCAATTAGTACAAACGTCAGTTACAGACAGTGCAAAAAGCATATTTACAAGACAAGATCAAATTAAAAAAGATAATAAGAAAGAAGAACTAAAGAGGTTGTAAAACATAGTTGTAAAAAAGGTTTATATCGGTCAGTTTCCAACATTCCCGCCCCCAGTGGAAACACTAAAAAACAGTGGAAACTGACTGATTCTCAGCGTGGAGAAATATGAGCTTTCGGACTGGGCGGCGTAGAGTACCCCCTTTAGTTACAATGTCCGCGACCCGCACCATGCCGTCTGCTCCAGTAAAGGTTTTGATGACTCTTCCCAGTGGCCACAGACCACGCGGTAAGGAAGAGTCCACGATGAGCACTACGTCACCTTCGGATGGGACATGAACGTTGTTTCTGGGTCCTCTTGGTTTTAGCGTTGGTAAATATTCGCGCAGCCAGCGCGACCAAAAGTGGTCTGCTAACCGTAGAGCCTGCCGCCAATCACATCTCCGTGAGAAATCGGAATCAGTAAGAGAAGAAGTCCAAGGAGCAGTTGATGAAGTACCAAGAATGAAATGGAATGGTGTGATGGACTCTGGAACTTGTGGAGAAGATGGAACATAAGTTAGTGGGCGTGAGTTAACGATTGATTCTGCTTCCAACAGTAGGGTCGATAGGACTTCTTCCTTGAGTGCTCGGTTCTTGAGAGTAAATTTCAGCGCTGTCTTAACTGTTCTTACAAGGCGCTCCCAAGCTCCGCCCATGTTTGGTGATACTGGTGGAATGAATCGCCACTCGATGCTGTGATTCGTTGCGAAATCTTTAACGTCATCCCCATGTAGATTCCGGAGAATTCTGTTAGCGCCCACGAAGTTAGTCCCGTTGTCGGAATAAATGACGGAAGGGGAACCTCTACGCGCTATGAAACGTCTTAGACTTAACAGCGCAGAATCCGACGTTAGTGATGCGACAAGTTCCAGGTGAAGTGCTCGGGTCACAAGACACGTGTAAAGTGCAACATATCGCTTTTCGTGGCGCCGGTGTACCGTGATATCTATAGGGCCGAAGTAGTCCAACCCTACATTAGTAAATGGCCTTTTGTGGTGTTCCAAGCGTTCTAAAGGTAAATCGCCGGCTTGAGGTATAGTTGGCCGGGCTTTCTGCCTCTTACAAGTAAAACAAGCATTGGCCACGTCTCGAATTGTCCCTCGTGCTCTCAGTATCCAAAACTTTTGTCTAAGCTCGTTCAAAACTAGCTCGTTGAATGAGTGAGACATCTGGCTGTGGTAATGGAGAATCATGATGCGGACAATGTGATGGCGGCCATCCAATACTATTGGACTCTTTACACTCTCACTTACCCCTGGGGTGGATTTGATACGAGTGTCAAGCCTGATGAGACCATCGCTGTCTAGAACAGGGGAAAGTGCTGCGAGTCGGCTGCTTCTGCTCACGGCTTGCGAAGACTGCAACAGCCTCATGTCTTCAGAGAACGTATCCGCTTGAGCACGAAGTAATAGGAGCTTCTCTGCTTGAGTCATGTCGAATACTGTAAGATCTCGAGAAGACGTAGTGCCATCGGAGTATAATTTAGAATTTGGAGTAAGTGGCCGAGACAAAGTGGACCGAAATATACGCGCAGCTTGTAAGAAACGGGCTGTCGCCCTTTTGAGTCGTAACCATTTACTAAACCGCGTAAACATTGGTACATCGGGATTTGGAAGAGGTGAATCAACAAGAAGCCCCACTATTTCAGACATAACGTCCGAGCCTGGTGTGACTTCTGTTACATCAGATTCTGGTTCAACGGGCCAATGACAGTCGGACTGTAAGAGGAAAGATGGTCCGGAGAACCAGCGGTGTGACATAGTTAAATTTAACGCCTTGGGTTTAGTGGCATCGTCCGCGTTATTGAGTGAGCTGGGAACCCATCTCCAATTGGAAGGATTTGTAGTTTCCAGTATCTCGCCCAAACGATGAGCTACAAAGGGCTTAAACGATCTAGCGTCACTTCTTATCCACTTTAAAACTGTGGTAGAGTCGGTCCAGTAGAAAACAGCGGATGGTTTACACCTATGTGCATTCTGGATTGTTATAGATAACCTTGAAGCGATGAGAGCCGCTTGAAGCTCTAAACGAGGGATAGAAATGGGTTTAAGCGGTGCTACTCTAGCCTTGCTTCCTATAAGTGCTAATGAAACAGAACCATCCTGATATGTGAAACGCCAATAGGCTACGCAAGCGTACGCTTGCTCACCTCCATCTGCGAATAAATGCAGTTGAATATCAGCTGGTTGTACCTGGCACATGTACCAGCGAGGAATATTTATTTTAGAAACACTTTCCAAGAGTGCAAACCAACCCTCTATCTCAGGAGTGTGCTTCGAGGGTATAGGCGCATCCCAATGTAGACCCTCCCTCCACAGGCGTTGCAAAAGAATTCTGCCTTGAATTATAATAGGCGTTAACAATCCTAATGGGTCATAGATTTTCATCACACTCGAAAGTAAAAAACGCTTTGTCAATGTTTTGTAGGGTTGATGCGCTATACGGAAACTGAGACAATCCTCACGAGGGTTCCATTTAACCCCTAGCACGCCTACAGTATCGTTAGGAGGAAGACATACGGAAGAATTAACATCGCTACAAAAGTCCTTGGGTATGAAACTGAGTGCCTCGTGGCAGTTTGACACCCAAGAGCGCATTTCAAAGCAGCATCCTTTATGGACCGTTAGGATGTCAAGAGCAGTCTTTGCGGCATCGGATACGTCAAAAAAACTCCCGAGATAATCGTCCATATAGTGATCCCGGGTTATAGCCTGATATGCTTCAGGGAAACGATCTTTGTGCTCTTCGGCATTTTTATTTTTAATGGCTATGGCAATGTACGGGCTACTAACTGCGCCAAAAATCATTGAGGACATGCGATATTCCTTTAGTACTCCCTGCTTGTCGCGCCAGAGAAACCGTTGCGCGTCTCTGTCCTTAGCGGCTATCTTTATTTGAGGAAACATTTCTCTGATGTCACCGTTTAAAGCGACTGGCCCCTCTCGAAAACGGAAGAGAATATCCAGTAACGGTTGAAGTAGATCGGGACCCTTTAAAAGTAAACTGTTGAGACATATGCCCTTTGTTTTAGCTGCTGCATCGTGAACGACCCTAAGCTTCCGTTTTTGAGGGTGAAAAACACCAAACGTAGGGAGATACCAAGTGACATAAAAGTCGTTCATGTTGCGAGCGGTAGCATCGTGGTAGGTGTCGAGCTTGCATTCTTCGGCGTAATTTTTATCGAGGATATTAGATACAAAAGCTTCATAGCCTACCTTGAATGATTCATCTTTTGACAACTGTCTTTCGAGCAATTTAAAGCGAGAAAATGCTTGAGGATACGAATCGGGTAGCGATTGAGGTATATCCTTACGCCAAGGTAATGCAACCTCGAACCGGCCTGTGCTAAGTCGCCGGGCTGATGTTTCAATAATGTCTACTGCGCGTTGGTCATCAGCGTTACGTTTAAGAGGTTTTTTAGAAATGCCAAGAGAATCGATTTCATACTGATGTTTGATGAGGCGCTCTAGCTCATCGTATTGTGATGATGATGATGATGAAGTGAAATTATCATAGGAAACGTGATTGATAAAATCTACGGTTTCGAAACAGACGAAATAGCGCCGTGTAATACCCACCCTAACAACGTACGTGAGGCAACTGGTTGGTTTTTCTTGCCTACTCTGATTTCGCGGCTGAGCGATAAGTGCCAGTCTGAGGCGCCGATGAGAACGGTCGGATTGGTGTGCTCATATGAAAGCTCAGAAGAAATATTCGATAAATGATTGAAATCAGAATAGTCAATTTCACGTAAATTTTGAGTACGTAGACCTAACGGAGTAATAGCACGAGCGTTTTCAATTAAATACCGGTCCGTCAAGTTGCGGCCTCTAATATAAAAATCAACGTAACTCACGTTAACGTCTTTCGACATACCGCTGACACCTTCAATACGCAGGCGTTCGTCGCCGCTCGCCTTAACGCCAATACGTGCGGCTACGTCACCATCGATGAGGGTTGCAGTACTGCCTTCATCGAGAAGAGCAGTCGTCGCAAACTGGCCACCTGGACCCTCCAACACGACCGGCAGTACTTTCAAGAGACCACGGGAGAGCGTTCTCGACTGCGGTGAACCTGTTGCATTGATAAAGATGTCAGACGTGTTCGTAACATTAATATCAGGTGTACTTTCAATATCTAAATTGTTCGTAGCTACCGTGTTCTGAGTGATTGAAACTGACGGTTGTGGATCTGCGTTAGGGACGCCATGTAGAAGTGAATGATGACGCCTTGTACAGTCATCGGTACCACACGGTTTTGCACGACAGAAATTCCACCTGTGTGGATTGCCCTTTAAACATCGGTAACAAACCTTTGATTCGCGTATCCACTGCCAACGTTTGTCTACGGTAAGCAATGCGAAATTTTTACATTTCGTGATCGAATGTTGACCTTGCTTACAATAGACGCATTTTAGTGTACCTTCCTGAACTACAGCAGTTGTGTGTATAGTCTCTTGAACGGTCGGCTTTGTATTAGACTGTCTAACAAACTGAGATGTTGTAGCGTCAAAGGTAAAATTAAATTTCAGTTGTCGATCTGCCTCGATTAGTAAAAAGTCAGACAACATTTCTAATTTTGACGTAAGGCCACCCTCGGACACCATGCTATGAGAAGCTGCGTAGTCGGTGAAACGGCATCTCGTGTGTTCACTCAACTTAATGAGGATACTGCGAAACAGTTCCGGAGAGTACATAAGCTCATACTGTTGCAAATATTTCATGGTCGACACGCAGTTGCGAAGTTTATTCGCTAAGTTATTTAAATGCTCTGCAGTACTTATCTTAATGCCCCGTAGACCAGCTATTTCTCGTGCCACCAGAATCTCCGGGCGCGCGAAGGTCTGCTCCAGCGTACGCATGACGTGCTCGGGGTCGCTAGAGTCCCACAAATGAGACGCAACAGCTTGGTACGCTGGGCCGCGGACTGCATTGCCCAGACGAACTAGGTTCTCATTGGCGGAGAAAAGGTGTTTAGTTTTATCAAAGCTAGACTTAAAAGACATCCATTGACTGATGTCACCGGAGAAAAATGTCAATTCGGGACGTCTAGGACGTTCGGAAGAGGCCAAGATGGCACGTGTGAGTTGTTGAATCGGATCTGTGCAGCCTATATTCACTTGAGTTTGATCTGTATTTATGGGATGAATTGACTTGAGTGAAGTAGCAACAAACGTAGGAACCACCGCTGGAGTGGCCGCCCGTGTCCGGGTGTCCTGCGAGTTAAGCAGGGTCACGGGTGGAAGCGGAGGTTCACACACAACCTGTGACACCGGCTGCGGAGGGGCGTGTTGAGACATATTGTTCAACGTTACAGTCGGTGCGCAATGTGGTGATAATGAGTGTACTTCAGTCGAGTGAAAACGATGATTCATTACCCACTTCTCCGTGGATTTATCAGACCTGCGAGAAGTACGAGATGAACTCCTAGAAAATGATGACTTATCTGTAGCATCCAAAGCGGCGAGTTTCGCTTGTAGCTCCTTTTGCTCCGATTCGAGTTGTAATCGTGCCAACTCACGCTCGCGACTGGACTGCTCGCGCTCGCGCTCAGCATCGCGACTGGCCCGCTGCTGCGCCAACTCGAAGCGCCGTCGAAGGTGTTCCGCTTCAAGGGCGAGTTTTCTTGCGTGCACCGCAGTCGATGAACGAGACGACTGTGAACTTTTCTCTTTAGAAACGACACTGCGGACAGTAAAATCGTTTGAAGTTGAGGCATTGTCATCGATTTCAGGGCGCTGTGATATGTGCGACTGCACATTCGCGCTCGATGATGCCGCAACTTCGATATTGTCACCAGTTGGAACCGATCGGACGGTGGCGGAATGGTCCGCGGGTCGGTCTGCGCCAGAACGATCGATTCCAGGTGCTGGGATGTCTGCAACTGATTTATTTTGACTACGTGTTTTCACCATAGTTAAAATACTGAACAACTAACTAATTGAAAAATACACTAGGCGAGATGACGTAACTATGTGAAAATGGTACGTAAAAAGATATGTTCACGAAGATGATTATGCTGGAAAATGAAATTTAGGCGAAGAAAGGACCAAATGATAACTACTGAGCGTGGACTGTATGAGAAATAATGATAAAAACACGTATTTTAAATAAGATAATAAAATGTATTGCAATTAGTACAAACGTCAGTTACAGACAGTGCAAAAAGCATATTTACAAGACAAGATCAAATTAAAAAAGATAATAAGAAAGAAGAACTAAAGAGGTTGTAAAACATAGTTGTAAAAAAGGTTTATATCGGTCAGTTTCCAACACTTGTATTCCCAGGGATATGCACTCATCAACTTTATCTTGACGGCCGCCTTGGTCGAATGCTCAGATTGCTGGGTATTGGCCAAGAGGTCCCGGGTTGAATCCTGGTAGGGGCAAACTTTGTGATGACCACAAATGTTTGTTTCCGAGCCATGGTTGTGTATATGTTTATGTAGTAAATTTTCAACATTTATATACATAATTATATTGAAAATATGTCCGTCAGCTAGTATCCATAACACAAGTGCTTAGACTACTTACTTTGGGTTAGACGATAGGTGTGAGTGTAAAAATATTTATTATTATTATCTAAAGACATTATTATTGAATTTTCTTGATGTTGTATCAGCGATCATTCTAAAAATACTGACGATTTCTATGCAATTTATTCAATGTTATGACGAATACATACGACTACATACAATCAAGTAATTCATTGAAAAACTGCAAATAATACGATAGAACATGACCCTACTTCATGTACCTACTTAGAATATCCTTAGACACCGTTTAACTTAAGGGCATCCGAGACGGTCAAGCAGCTTCGCGTCAAACACGTAGATTTTCCGCTGCACAACGTGATTGACGAAGCCGCTTGACTGTCTTGGAGGCGATTTAAGCAAAGAATTGTCAAATCTGCAGCCAGATCTCCAATCGTCACTCACATAAAGAGTCCGATGGACGGTCGCAAAAGATACGGCAACTCAAAGTTATATGGCTGGCAATAAAAATAGAAAACCGCATCAGAGAGCGGGGCGCCGGTCAGTCGCGTTTCACTACAGAAATAGCTTAACAACCTTCGGGTGTTGGAGATAATTTTACTCGGGTGTTCTATCTAAACTTATATCTTTAGAGGATTCTTTCTATTATACCTCACACAATCTATATTTTAGTCCATGTAGTATGGTCTTCCTCTACTTCGACATCCAACAACATTCATGTCCATGCCTTTTTTGTCACAATTCGGCGAAATGTAGATGTTAGTACACCTCTGCCTACACCTACGGGGATAAACAGTCGTGATTAAGGATGCTTTTCCAGCAGAGATGTGCGAGGATGCGTTGGTTCTCTAATAGTTGGTTCTAAGGATAAAGTTGATGAGTCTATCCCTGGGAATACAAGTATTCGTTTCGGTTGGTGGTAGGACTTTTTTCAAGTCCGCGTGGCTAGCTACCACCATGTTAATTAAAATCTGTCAACATAATAATAATGTTAAGAGCATTATTGTGTTCCGACAATTTGTGATAAGATAGCCAACTCCTCTTCTGGTTGAGGGTTCCAGGTGAAGCTCGATTCCATCTTCGGGCCTTATCGTCACTTACCATCAGGTGAGATGAAGGTCAAGAGCCTCCCTGTCTAGCATAAAAACGTTGCTAAACTGGGAAAGGCGCCTTACCTCTTCCATGGTCACTTAAAAAGCGCTTTCCTCCTAAAAAGCCGTGATGATATCTTCAATATTTATAGAGCTTTCCTGAACCCGGTTATCCTACTTGGCACTATCCTCCAGGCCACAATCCAGACTTGCGTCGCCATATTTAACACAGCCCCTACGCACAGCAGACACCGTCGTCTATTATGCAAATGAGCATTAATTCCGAACGCCAAGCGCACTCGGAACCACCAGTTTCTAGACTAGAAATTTGTAATAAGACAAAATAAAACCACCGTGGCAGAGTGAAATACCACCCCTAATCCCTTCCGGTACTAAAGGACTTTTTGGTTTTTGGATGATTAGCAGTCCACTTTTTGTACAAATACATACCTACATAAATCACGCCTATATCCCCGAAGCGGCAGGAAGAGGTAAATTAATACCCGCGCGTCGCCAATTATGTCAGGCCTCGTGTAAGATGGCGAACCTATTGCCATGTATCAGGCACGAAAATCGCAATATATTATACTAGCTGGTATAAGAGTAATCCTGCTGCACATTACTGCCCATTGCTGTCCTAACCCTTACGGCGGGTCCCTATCCCTATATTCTATCAACAGTTAAAAGTGAGCTTGCTAAAGTTTAGTTGTCTGGCACTTTTTGTTATATTACGTTAAATAACAGAAGTTGCTAAGCAACTGAGCTGTAGTACGTCTACCTTCAACTGTTGATAGAATTGGGACTCGCCGTTAGTCGCCTTTTACGACACCCACGAGGGAGAAACGGGAGTGGTGCCAACTGTGTTCTGCTCTGCCGTCACCACACGTCTTCGAAAACGGGACTGAAACGTGTAATAAGACAAAATAAAACCACAATATGCCCGAAGGTTCGGAGGTTCCCGAATTGTTTCAGCGGGAGGAGAAGTGATTTATTTGAGCAAGTGCAAATAAAGGAATGGCGGGCGAATGATTTATGTGTGCGTGCTTAAGACGCGCGCTCTGTTCGGGATATTCCGTGTTCTTGAATAGTAAAGTTTTCTTCGGGATTAGGCGGCGGTCTTCGGGGCGCGGGAGCGCAGGCTCTGAGCGCTTGATTTACGTCTACAAGCGTGGCTTTGCTTTAAACGGCCAAAAAGGCTGTTTTAAGCAGTACCGCTAAAGCTGTTCATTTATCTGAACCTATAAAGCATGCGCTTGGCCTGCAATTGCGTAAACTAAACAATAGTAGCTAAGGCGGTTTATTGGATGGGTGACCAAAATGTATAGATGATGATGATTGTGATGATGATAGGTTCTTCTTACTACCCTATTCCCAGTCCTTCTGGGATCGGCGAAGTATGTTTTCTCTTCCATTCGTATCGGTCAGACGTCATCAAGCCATCCACTCTTTTTTATTCATATCATCCATCACACCGAAAAGGTGCAAGTGATGAATTAATGTATAGAAAAAGGCGAAAAGGTCGAGGGATCTGTGCATGGAGACAGTGATTGGAATGACAACATTCCAATCCATACTGCCCAAGGTTTTGGCTTAGGTTTTACAACTGGCCGCCTACCTGACACCAACCCTCTTTGGGTAACATCTGAACCTACATACATACCTACATATTATTATACGTATATTCTATTAATCTAACGAGAACCATTTTTAATTTTTTTGTGCAAATCTCTCAAACTAGTAAGTTTATTACAGACAAGTGACTACTTTATGAATTGCAATGCTGTCAGCGACTGGCTGGTAATCTAAGCTTTTTCATATATACATACATATATAAATCACGCCTATATCGCCGAAGGGGTAGGCAGAGGTGAACTAGCATCCACGTTTCGCCAGTTATGTTAGGTCCCATGTAATAGGTGGCGAGCCTATTGCCATTTATCGGGCACAAAAGTCGCAGTAGGTACATAGCTAGGTGGTTTATGAGGAACGCTGCTGCCCATTCCTCATCACTGATTTATCCTTAGTCATTTCATTTCCTTCCTTCATTTAATTTTTTTCATTTTAATTTTCATTGTTATTCATGCTTGCTTTGTCTAATGTTTGTGTGACAAAGCAATCATATTAGATTTAGTTGTGTTTCCTTCATTATTATACAATCTACACAGTTTGCTATCAAATATAATGTGGGGGTCATTCATAATAGGATCATAAGATGAAGTCAAAGTCAAAGTCAAAGTCAAAGTCAAAATTCATTTATTCATATCTGGTATGATTACAATACACTTATGAATCGTCAAGACGCTAGATACCGAAAACCCGTGTGTCCAAGAAAAAAAAAAAATAGTAGAAAAAAAAACAGTGGAGTGCGCAGCATGCCTCAGTCTGTAATGATAGGTCTCCCAAACCCGCCCACGCCCCGGTCCGCAACGAAGCGCCGACCCTGCCGCGTTCAATACCAAGATGGTACTAAACGCATCAGGGCCCAACGCTCCGCTAGCAGAACGGCACGCAAGTAGGCTGTAGAAAACCCACCATTGTCAACGAGTTATGACATTGCAGGTACATTGTAAATTATGCACCAAATACAATCCCACAACTCGCCAATCACATAAACCGAAACATGCCGCGCACTACCAATCAACCCCCCATCCCCCACCCTACCTATACGGACACACAAGTTTTCAATATCTAGCGAAAAATCTACGCCATCCGTTCGTAAGCTACCGGGAGGCCCTGTTCTGAGAAGAACGGGCAAGAAACTCAGTCGGGTATTTTCCTCCCTTAGTTACATATATAATATATAATCTAAATTTAATGAAAGATGTCAATAGCTTTAACGTCAAGTAATAATAATTAGAGTCACAATTTCTGAAGCTATCAACATCCTTCATTACAGACAGAACAGCATATTAATCATCGATTATATAAAAATAAAAGTTATTTATTCCAAACATCCTTGTCATCTAGATAATCCTGAATTTTATAGTATCCTTTTGCCATTAGTACTTTTTTTACATAAGGCTTAAATTTGTGTTGAGGCAGTTCAGTCAAAGATCCTGGTATCTTATTATAGAAGAGTATACATTTCCCCATAAAAGAATTAGCAACCTTGTGCAATCTGAATCTAGTAAAGGCAAGTTTATTTTTATTTCTAGTGTTGTGTTTATAAATATCACTAATTTTAGCAAATGTATTTAAGTATTTATAAACATATAGAATGCAATCGTATATGTATTGTGAAGCAAGAGTGAGGATATTAATATCTTTAAACAGACTTTTAAGTGAATCGCGAGGCTTTAATAGGTAAATAGCACGTATAGCTCTTTTTTGTAAAATAAATATATCCTGAATATCTGCAGCTGTACCCCAAAGAAGTAAGCTATACGACATTACACTATGAAAGTAACTAAAATAAACAAGCCGGGCTGTTTCAACATCAGTTAATAGCCTTATTTTTTTTACCGCATATGCTGCTGAACTTAGTCTCTCGGATAAAGTTGAAATATGAGGATTCCATTGCAATTTGGAGTCCAACTTTATTCCTAAGAATACTGTAGAATTGACACATTCTATCGTTTCATTATTAATTTTAATCGGACTACTAACTTGCCTAACATTTGGTAATGAAAATTTAATACATTTGGTCTTCTTAGAATTGAGTAACAAGTTGTTATTTGTAAACCAATCAAGAACTTTGGAAATAGCTATTGTTACGGAACGACATAAAACCTTTTTATCGGCAAAAGTTGTCAATTATATTTTTTTAAATCCAATGTCACTGTGTAAAAAATTGAATAGTGAATTTTATGTTCAAGCCTTGCTTGTTGTTAAAATGAAATAAAACAATTAGAAAAACAGTAAAAAGCTTTGCTTTTACATGTGGCGACCGTGACAAATATAAGAAGCTCTGCTTTACAAATAAAAAGGAACGATGTCGAATATAGAAAACCGGAAAAAAGAAAGGTCAGTAGTGAGGAGAATTTTTACAACATCGGCAAATGAATTAGAACGTGTATTAGATAGTGAGACCGATATATCCATAAATACAGGAGTTTCTCTCAAAAAACTCCAAGATGTGTACGAAAATTTACTTGGGTTGGATAATCATATAAAAGATATTTTACTACTCGAAGTAAATGAAGAGTTGTTACAATCTGAGCTAGAGGGGGCATTAGATTATAAAACTAGAATGTGGGGTATAGATGCCAAATATAAAGAAAAAACACGTTTACAGAGGAAAAATATAGCACAATCTAATATATCAAAAAATAATATTACACTTCCTAAGCTCCAGTTGCAGACCTTTGACGGCGATATTAAAAATTGGTTAACATTCTGGGGTCAATTCGCAAAAATAGACGACGACAACAATTTGGACGTAATAGACAAATACCAATACCTAGTACAGTCGATGAAGGAAGAGTCGGAAGTAAAGCGCTTAGTGGAAAGTTTCCCTGCTTCAGCCTATATCAAATGCTTAGAGGAGTTGAAATCAAGGTACGCTAGAGAAGATTTGCTCATTCAGATTTATATAAGAGAAATCCTTGCATTAGTACTGTCGGACAAGAAGAGTTCAATAACACAGTTGTATGACAAGCTCAATGCACAATTACGGGCATTAGAAACGCTGAACGTAACGAAGGAGAAATATGCTGCTTTTCTACTGCCTATGGTGGAATCGGCTTTGCCGCATGAAACGCTTCGGTGTTGGGAAAGACACAGGCAAAGCTCCAAGGACGTAGCGGACGAGCTCGCGAAACTTTTAGACTTTCTTAGGAAGGAAGTAGAGTCGGAACAAAGGATTGAGATCACACGGAAGACTTTTATCGAGCAGGATTTAATGAACGGCCATGAAAACGAAAACAAAACTGCGACAGCCGAATGCCTGCTGACCAATGTCAAACCGAAGACTTTGACCTGTATTTGGTGCGACAAAGAAAGTCACGTAAGCCTAGAATGTTATAAGATGAGTAGGCTCACGTTGGAACAACGGAAACAGGTCCTGAAAGAAAAGAAAGCCTGTACAATATGCCTCAGAAAAGGACATTTCGCAAAGGTATGCAGAACTCATGTTAAGTGCCTTACCTGTGGAAAACGGCACTCAACGGCACTATGTACAGAAAATAAAAATGAGGATAAAACTGTCTCTAGAGACAATAATTCTGAACCTTCAACGTCACTTTCTGCCTTATACAAAAAAGAAGAGACGTTGTTACAGACAGTAGTCATAGAGGTGGAACATGAGAACAAGAACGTGCCGGTACGTGCGTTATTTGACTCGGGTTCTCAACGCACTTATATTAAAAACAGCATTGTTGAGAAGCTAAACATCACACCAACCGGAACAGAAATTTTGACACAATGTTTGTTCGGCGGTATAGAAAATAGCTCTAAGGAATATAAACTGTACGATTTTAGAATTAAGTCCTTAGATAACACTTTTAACTTTGTAGTATCGGCTATTGGTCAAAATAATATATGCAAAAATATACCTAAAATTAATACTCATGATGTAAATATAAAACGTTTTTTGCGCGATCATAAGATTACACTGTCAGACATGGGTAATAATAATGTAACAGATGTAGGAATACTAATAGGTGCAGATTTCTTAGGTTACTTCTTAACAGGTACCATGATACATTTAGAGAACGGACTTGTTGCTGCGAAAACTAAGCTTGGGTGGACACTGCAAGGAAAACAGGTGAGAACATCAGTAAGTACATATAACAATCTCGCTACTATTATGCAATGTACATGTGACGACATTTTGGCAGGTTACTGGTCACTAGAAATACTTGGTATCAGAGATCCAGTAGAAGTAAAGAGCAAAGCAGAAGCGGAAGCAGAAATATGGCTGAACTACAAAGAAAATGTGACGGTGATGGAGGATAATAGGTATGAAGTACAGTTACCATTCAAAAACCACTATAACGACTTATTACCAAACTATGATAGAGCAAAACAAAGATTAGAAACAATGACTAAAAAATTGATGGCTGTAGGCAAGTTTAAAGAATATGATGCTGTTTTAAAATATTGGCTAGATGTAGGTATTATTGAAATTACTGACAATGATCCGAAATTTGGTCATTTCTTACCACATAGACCGGTTATAAAAGAACAGAGTTTGACAACTAGCCTTAGACCCGTTTTCGATGCCTCAGCCAAAGACAAAAACGGTCTTTGTTTGAACGCTTGTTTGGAGAAGGGTATAAATTTTATCGAACTCATTCCAGATTTGATTAACGACTTTCGCAAAGGAATGGTTGGCATCACGTCTGATATAGAAAAGGCATTTTTACAGATAAGTCTAAATCAGCATAACAGAGTCTATCTTAAATTTCTATGGTATAAAGACGATACCCTAAAAGAGTTGGTTACTTATAGACATTGTAGAGTTGTATTTGGGCTAACATCGAGCCCATTTCTTCTAACTGCTACAATACGGCACCATCTTAATCAATTTGAAAAGGGACCTTTCAGTTCAACTGCTAGAAAATTAAATAAATCCTTTTATGTCGACAATTCAGTACTGAGCTTAGATACAAATGAAGAGGCCGAGAAGTTTATCAAAGAGGCCAAAGAGATCATGATGACAGCCAAGTTCAACCTAAGGATGTGGGTGACCTCAAATGGACATAATGAAACAGGTAAAGAAGTAGTTTCAGTATTAGGTTTAAATTGGAATACAGTCACTGATCAATTGAGTTGTAACTATAGTAATTTACTTTCAAATGAAAACCAACAGAACATTACGAAAAGAGGTTTATTATCATTAGCGCAGAGTGTTTTCGACCCGATTGGTTTCACATCACCGGTGATGTTGATACCTAAACTGATACTACAAGAAACATGGCAACGTCAACTATCGTGGGATGAAATACTTCCAGTAGACTTAAAAACCAAATTCCATGAATGGTACAGGCATATCACTTATTTGAAAGAATGTAAAATACCGCGTAGATTATCTATTTTCATTCTCAAAGAAACAAAGGTTAGTATACACTTGTTTGTTGACGCCAGCAAGGATGGATACGCAGCGTGTATTTTGTTACGAGCCGAAAAGGGAACTGATGTTTCTGTTCAAATGGTAGCTGCAAAGTCTAGAGTCACACCAACACAGAAAGTAACAATACCCAGGTTAGAGTTGATGGCAGCCTTGATGGGATCAAGACTTTTTTCACGCGTAAGACAAAGCTTAGGTTTAAAATGTTGTTCTGAATATTGTTGGACTGATTCGGGCGTAACGTTGTGCTGGATTAAAAGAGAACTTCCGTTAAAACCTTTTGTGAGTAATAGAATAAAGGAAATACGGGACAACACTAATACTAAGAATTGGTATCATATTGCAGGTGAAGCAAACTGGGCAGACTTAGCATCGAGAGGCTGCAATGCGAAAATACTTTATGAGACTCGGTGGTGGGAAGGCCCGAACTGGCTCCGATTACCGATAACGCAGTGGCCACAATCAGATTTGATCGTCGATGAGCATCAAATAAACCTGGAAACAAGGAAAATGGTTTGCAATGTAAATATGTGTAAATATCAAGACTTATTACAAAGAATACAAAATTACTTTTCGAAGTACACTAAGATTATTAGAATGACAGCTTGGATGATGAGATTTATAAATAATTCGAGATATGTTATTAGAAAACGAAACGGAGAAATAACATATGAAGAATTTGTTGATGCAGAGAAAATAGTTATTAAGCTTGTACAGTTAGATAATAAAGATTATATAGATAAGATAAATAATTTAACTAAGTTTATGGATGAAGACGGTTTGATTAGAATAAAAACCAAATTAATACTTACGGATTTTCCTGAAGGTATACAGACACCATATCTGCTTCCCGGTAAAAATCCAATTGTTGCTTTGTTAGTCAGACAAAGACACGAGGAACTTCAACACATTGGATCAAGTCAATTGATAGCAGATATTCGATCTCGATTTTGGATCATAGGGATACGTAGAGTTGTCAAATTAGTAATTACGTCTTGTATCATATGCAAAAGGTACAAGGTCAAGGCTGCGACGGCTCCAACAGCGCCCTTACCTCCTGAGAGAATATTGTGTTCAGCACCGTTCCAGACAACTGGCGTCGATCTTGCTGGGCCATTGTACTTGAGAGATGGACAAAAGTGCTGGATCGTTTTGTATACTTGTGCCGTGTACCGCGCTGTACATTTAGAAATAACGAAGTCGTTGTCAGCGGATGATTTCATTATGACATTACGGCGATTCATAGCTCGACGTGGTCGAATGGAAATGTTAAACTCGGACCAAGGAACAAATTTTTGTGGAGCGAAAAATTTATTTTCCACTCTTGACTGGGATGAGATTCAAAGACAATCGACCATAAAGAGAGTAACCTGGAAGATGAACGCACCGACGGCTGCTTGGTGGGGTGGTTATTGGGAGCGACTCATTAGGATAATGAAGGATCTTCTTCGTCGGGTGTTAGGAAAAGCCGCTGTGACTTATTATGAATTACAGACCATACTGTGCGACTGTGAAGCTGTTATGAACGCGCGACCTTTAACGTATATTAATAATGAGTCTGGAGAATATCTTGAGCCACTGACACCGGCTTATTTCATACAACCCATTCCAAACACTGATGTTACGGATCTCGATAAAATTGACTCGAGCAGTCTAAATAAACGTCTTCAGTATTTGCAAAGGCTAAGAGGACAGTTTAGATCTCGTTTCGAGCTAGATTATCTTGCCTTTTTAGTACAGAAAGGCAATGAGAAAAAACAGACATCAAAGGGAGATGACATCGAAGTAGGTGATATTGTGTTACTTGAAACAGAAGACAAGAGAGTTAAATGGCCATTGGCTATTGTAAAAGAATTGCTTGCAGGTAAAGACGGAGAGAAAAGGACGGCAAGAGTGAAAACAGCTGCGGGAATGAGAATTAGACCGATACAACGTCTGTATAAATTGGAGATAGCGGGTAATGATTCTCTTTCAAATCCCCCCAGATCCCCTTCTTCTTCTTCTTCTTCTTCTTCAGGGCCGAAAGAGTTGCCTATTGTGCCAGTCAACGATTTGTACTCCACTCGAAGTGGAAGGAAAGTCAAAGTTCCAAGTAGGTTTTCTTTGTACATTTAATTTCTGTCTACAAAAAAAAGTTATTAACCCTGTCCTGCCAGAAATAACCAGATTTTTAATAATTATTTAGTTTATTATTTGTTATTTTGACCTGGTCGAATTAAGGTAAATAAGTAATTTATTTTACAATGTGAATTTAATGAAATGTTAACATATTTATAAAAGTTCTGTCGCCCGGAAGATGTTACGGAACGACATAAAACCTTTTTATCGGCAAAAGTTGTCAATTATATTTTTTTAAATCCAATGTCACTGTGTAAAAAATTGAATAGTGAATTTTATGTTCAAGCCTTGCTTGTTGTTAAAATGAAATAAAACAATTAGAAAAACAGTAAAAAGCTTTGCTTTTACAGCTATATTGATGTCATCATAATTATCTTTACCTCTGTCTACTTTGAAAATTAATGAGGTGTCATCTGCGAATAGTACCGTATCACATAGAGATTCTGTGTAGAAGGGAAGGTCATTTATATATATTATGAATAGTAATGGTCCCAGTATTGATCCTTGAGGAACACCCATTTGCATTGGTGAACCCGAAGATTCGGCTTTATTAATTACTACTTTTTGAATCCTATCACTCAGGTATGACTTTATCAGTTTCAATGAGGCAGCAGATACACCGTAATGCTTTAATTTTGCTAATAACGTTTGATGTGAAACACAATCAAATGCCTTAGAAAGATCACAAAAGATACCCAAAGCATCCTGCCGATTTTCCCAAGCATCAAATATGTGCTTAATGAGGGTTATTCCAGCGTCAGTGGTGGATTTTCCCCTCGTGAACCCAAACTGTTTAGCATGTAACAGTTTGTTAGCAGTGAAGTGAGAAAGCAACTGGTTCAACATAATTTTTTCAAAGATTTTACTAAGGGACGGTAATATAGAAATGGGACGAAAATTATTGGGTTCACATTTGTCTCCAGATTTAAACAAAGGTATTAGTTTACTATGCTTCATTAAGTTTGGAAAACAGCCGTTATCTATACATTTATTAAAGATTGATGTCAGCTGAGGAGCGATGACATTAATGATGGGATTCAAAATGCTAACTGATAGACCCCACAAATCTTCAGTTTTCTTCATATTTAATGTCTTGTACGTTTTGATAATAGTGTCCATATTAATTTTGTGAAAATCAAAAGGTATATTACATTCGACTGTACTTAATTGTAGTAGAGACAGAGCTCTTTTTGTGCAAGAGTTGAGCTTGCTGGTTACTCGAGCAGGGATGTCGGTGAAAAAAGTTTCAAAGGCATCTGCAACCTCACCATCGGACTCCATAACCTTATTATCCATTTTAATTTTAAACGATCTTTCGCTGTTCCTAAGTTTTCCGGTTTCTGAATTGATAATTCTCCAAGTTGTTTTTATTTTATTACCAGAATTTTTTATTTTATTGCCAATTGAGATCGATTTGGCAGTGTTGCAGACTTTTTTGAATATTTTGGAATAGTTCCTGACGTAGTCTATGAAGGTGGAATCAACAGACGTGTATTTTTGGCTATATAAGTCATAAAGTTTCCTTCTACTTATATAAATTCCTGGGGTAGCCCAGTCACTGAATTTCTTTTTAGGGTGTATTGTTTTGAATTTTTGTTTAAAAATCTTATGAAATTCGTCTTTAATAGGATTAAACATATTATTGTACATTACATCAGGACAGTCATTGTTGTCATTTATAAGGTAATTAAGTCTATTTGTAACATTATTTCCAAATAACTGCAACTGCTTTTGTGTTATTGGCCGAAATATTATCTTTATTGGTTTATGAACATTTTGATATTCAACAGTAATTTTTTGGCCAGTATGATCTGAATTAATACAATTTATAATTGATTTATCTAATATATTACAATTACAAAACGCGTTATCTAAGCAAGTGCCTGATGTTGGAGTAATTCTTGTTGGTTCATAAAATGTATAGAAAAGGTTATAGGATCCGAATAAGTTGATAAATCTGTCTGAGTGAGAACAGGTGACTAATATATCTACATTAAAGTCACCAAGGACGGCTAGTTTTTTGTTTTTATTACAAAGTTTATTTAGTATACCTTCCATTGAAGTCTCAAAAAGTTCATAGTTTCCCGTAGGGGGCCTGTATATACAAACAACAATTAGCTCCTCAAGTTCTACACAAGATACTTCAATTATTTGTTCAATAGAATATTGTACAATATCTTTTCGTTCTTTGTATTTCAGTCCTTCTTGCAATGCTATTAAAGAACCGCCTCTAATAGCCGTTTTCCGGCTAAAGGCGCTACCGATGTTGTAATTTTCATAATTCGAAAGTATTTCAGTACTTTTTAACCAATGTTCAGTTAAACATAAGACGTGAGCCTGTATACTATTTAGGTATAACAATAATTCCAGATCCTTACCCGAAAAGCCTTGGATGTTTTGGTGGACTATTTTCAATGCACTAGACTTAGGCAATTCGCTAGAGACTTTCTCTATTGTCTTACGTACTAATTTAAATTACTTGGAATATATTCCACTGTACAATTTTGTACGTCAGAACATGTTTGCTCAATAAAAGCATTGTCAGAACACGATCGCTCAATAGAAGCATTGTCGGAAGATGATCGCTCAATAGAAGCGTTGTCATAACGTGATTGCTCAATAAAAGCATTGTCATAATGTGATCGCTCAATAAAAGCATTGTCAATATATTTTCTATTACTAATGATATATTGATTAGCCAAATTATTGGCTAACGTTTTTAAAGTATAGCATAGCGACATGGCTATTTGTTTTTTGTAAAAATTGGATAGAAACATTCTACCTCCCGTTATACGAAAATTATGGGTCATTTTGTTCGTATCTATGACATGTATTTTATTACAGTACTGTGTCATGGTATGCAGACTTAAATTCAAAATGTATCTTTTATGATTTTCCTCTGATGACAGGCTATTACTGTACGGCAAAGTGTACAAAATTATTTGTTTCACATTTAACAAAGATAATTTTGAAATGTAGCCTTTAAAAGTATTTTTATTTTCTCGGCTCCTATTTCCTATAAATATAATAACTGTGTCAGTTTGTAAGAATGGGCATTGTAGTAATTTATCCATTACGTTCTCAAAGCTACTGCCTGGCATGCAGTAGTTAAATGCTAGTTGGCCACACTGTTCTGAGAATAATTTACTAAAGTTTTTACCAATGTCATCACTAAATATTAAATATCTATCAATCAATGTACCATTAGAACTCTGACAACTTTTCACACATTCTACATTATTTGGTATTAGTTGATTGCCCACTGCTGGGACCGAGTTAGTCAAACTTTGACATTCACCCGCGGAACTCAGCTGGTTCAGCAGTGGACATGCAGCTATTTGAGACCTATTTTTTTGTAACAAAATACTACATTGTTTTTTGTTCAATGCATCAAACCTGTCAGCATTATAATTACACATATCTTCCATATCCCGACATAATATTTTTTGGTAATTTAAATTTTTTTCAGACAAGACCTCAATATTTTTAAACATTTTCACTATAGATTTTTCCAAAGAATTAAATCTGTCTTCTACCGTTTTTGTGTACAATCCATACTCAATTTCACTCTGTGAAGTTTTACTTTTGATATTCTGTAATTTATTTATTAAATCTGACCTTTGTTTTCTTAACATAATGTGACTCTTAAAATGATTTTGTCTGTTAATTAATTTGTTAGTTTTTCTGATAAATTTATTTATTTTAATATATTTTTTAAGTTTTTTAGAAGAATTCATGTGAGGAGAATGGCTTGCACACAAAGTATTACTAATGACAGGTTTGTCATAATTACACAATGATAATTCACTGAACAAACTGTTGGAGCAATTCATATTATCTAAATTATTATTTTCTGACTTAGCTCTGTTTAGAGCATTGTGAGCCTCTGATAAACTACATTCTAACTCTTTTATTTTGTAAAGTGCATGTTCATGTGTGTCACTGCATTCTTGAAAGGATTTAATTTGGTCTTGTAATTCACTGCAAAGATCTGCTGCATCTACATACTTAAAGTGAAGTTCAGCTAACTCGTTCTTTAATTCCTTATTTTTGTCTAATATTTTGACTATTTCTTGCTCACTTTCTTCCCGCTCCTGCATTAGTTGATCGCAAAGCTCTCTTGAAGTTGCAAGGTCTAACAGTGCCTGCTTCAGTTTTCTCTCTGCGTCAGAAACAGATGCTTTCCTGGTCATCATTTTGAGTTACACTTCAGCTTCTATGCTCAGTCAGTACAAGCTTTTCAGCACAGGAACGCTGAAAAGTTATCAACACAATCAAATTGATGTCTGCCTAGGACTTTTATTATTAATTAAAGACTATTATGATTAATGATATTTATTTATACAAAATAATAATAGAAATATATGGGGATAAATAGGTAATAAATATATTTTCTTTATAATGGATAAAATAATTACTTATGTGTGAAACTTTTATTGACAACTAGGGTTTTTAATTATTACTATTGCAAAAATATTGGTCCAAATTATGGGTGTGTCAAAAGAACAGTGTGAGTGTGTTGGTGATTGTCTGAGGCAATAATTATTATAGTCACCATCAACTTTACTTCCACTTATAGTCAAGTAAAGAGAGATTAACTGATGCCAAAAGTGTGTAATTGACGTATCTCACTGTGGTGAGAAGTGTTTAGTATTGTATTGTATTTAATAAATCAATTACTTTATAATATAAAATGTACTAACTAACTAGATGAATAACAGGTTAATCCTTAACAACAAATTCTAACTAGTTTAAATCGGTTTCTAACTGCAATTTGACAATATTTACCCTATAAATTGCCATTAAAGTAAGCTTGTTGCAGTTTGTAGCTAATATAGTTTAAAAACGATCATAAAATAATAATATTTTTGTCAGTTACTGATATTGTAGGTAAATGTATAAGCAAACTAATATGGGTTTAAAATATTCAAGAAAACAAAGTAAACTAAAGGAATGTTAGTCATGTATGTATATTTTAAGCATAAATAATGAAAACAATACTCCCCGGGTACTTTTATTCCAGTTTCGTTGATTCGAAATTGAATTGTTCGTTGACAGCCGGCCGGCTAGAAGGTTCGTCACGTAATCTTGTTTATTTTAATATACACTGGTTCACAAACGTTACTAATTGATATTTATACTCCAAATCACATTTATTATTCACATAAACTAGTATTAAAGTACTATAAATAATTAATTTTAAAATTTATTTCATCAGCTGTTAATAAGACAACCATCCAACAGTGTTGCCAACACCGTACCTCCTACCTGAATTGCAGATGTTGCCCTTTTAGGCCCCCAGTTCTCTGTCTTCCGGCAGAAATATTTTTGAGGGTAACACGGAAACAGACACGCACGCAGCTACTAAACAAAAGCTTAAGCCACGAGAATTAATATTAGGTTATAATAGATCTTTATTTCGGACCAAAATCCATAATTATGTGTTAATAATATTGAAACTTACTCTAGTATTAGTATTTGCAAACATGCACTTATTTATACAGGCTGGGAGATTGTAGGGTATGCCAATAAAATCCCTATAAGTATACATTACTATACGTTACAATCAGCAGCATCATCCACAGATTGAAAAGTATACATATTCAATCTGTGGATGATGCTGATTGTACAATGAATTAAGATCTGCTGTAAACTTAGTTAAAAAACATATTATTATATTGTACAATTGTTTTTTGTCACAAATAAAGAGAAAAAAAAATACTAAATTTATTTACAATAGTTACTTTAATCTCCACAAGACATACATAATGTAAAGAACCAAACCTCTATTAAGTCAAAAAAATATCAAAGTTCGAGACCTCTCGGCGGATAAATAGGTATCGGCATAAATCAAAAACAAAATACACCCCATGAAATATCGACACAGTAAACGGCACATTTGAATTCATATAACGCCCAAGTGCATTTCGCCGAAGTATAAATTGCAAATACAAAACAACAGCTGATCGTTTGCGTCGCAGTAAATAGCTTCGGGCAACAAAAGGGACCTTTGATTCTTTCCGGTTCTTTGTCGGGGTCGGGTGAGCTACAAAAGCATATATTTCATCATATAATATGTATATTTTCCGATAAACAAAAGCATGTTGTCGTATCATGAGAGTTTTCTGCAAACTTAGGATAATAGTAGTATTAGAAGCGAATTACATTGTATATGTAAGTAAGATTATCTCTGCTTTTTGACTATATGGCCGGGACAGTTTCCAAAATATTTCACTACGAATAGTAGGGTACAACATTGAGTTTGCCGTGTGGTGACGGCATAGCAGAATATAATTGTCACCACCCCATCTCTCTCGCGTGGTGGGTGTCGTACAAGGCGACTAAGGCTAAAGATAGCAATGAGTAATGGGCAGCAGCATTCCTCTTACACCACCTAGCAATATACTGCGATTTATGTGCCCGGTAGATGGTGATGGTAATCATAATTGGCGTGATTTATGTAGGTATTCTAAACGTATTCGTAAACTTCTTTCTTAGGTATTCGATTTTAATTTTAACATTATATAAATGTTAGAAAAATTAGTACAAAGATTTTGGTGGTTAAATGGTGGTCGAATTTATTTTTCTAACCACCAAAATCTTTGTTCTTTTTAAGGGTTATAATTTCTTGAAACAGGACTCTGGGCCCGTAGCGAAGTGGCAATCGTTTCATAACGATAACGTGTCGAAGTTCGTCACGATCGGCCATATTACTTTGGTATCTACAGCGCCTTAGCTTGCGCTACCAACATAACTAGGAACTTATGCAGACGATTTTGGCCACGTGATTTCACGACGACTTACGTCAAATCCCATACATTTTGCTTTATCGAACTTCGTTATCTTTGTCGGTATGTTACTTTGTCTAGGCCCCCGGGACTTAGAGCGCGAATTTTTCTAGCGAATACGACTCCATTACTACTAGGACGCTACACTGTTTTACTAAATCCCTTTTGTGAAGGGCAATGGATAACGAAACGGCCCTAACTTCCGGACAGGGTCTTAAGTCGCTCGCAGTACCGGAAACCAGTCCATTGCCCAAAGTTATATCAAGTGTGCGGGCATACAAAAAATCTGTCAACTGCCAAACTCCCCGAACTAGAAATCCGCGCTTTTGACTTCCATCAAGTCATGCTGCGTCATTTTCTTTCCCACAACCCTTAAGGCTGGGACACACGAGATACTTTATTTATGAAATTTCCATGAGTACATACATACTTTCTTCTTCTTCTTCTTCTCCTTGCCCTGTTCCCAGTCTCTCTGGTGTCGGCGCAGTATGTTTCGACTCCCTTTTGATTCATATCATACAAAATACCATTAAAGGTGCTAGTGATGAATGAATATAGAAAAGAGACATAGAAGACCATGTCCAGAGATCTATGAACGGAGTGTTTGGGATGACTACATGTCAATCCATACTGCTCAATGTTTTGGCTTAGGTTTTACAGCCGGCTGCCTGCCTTACACCAACCCTCTTTGGGTATGCTGTTGTTGGTGGTTTGCCCTCCACTACATTCGGGTGCCCAAGGTGCTTATTGGTCTACACCGAGCAATCTCCCTTAGTCCACTTTTACGACACGCATTTGATGAGTCGGGGCTGGCCTATTCTAGGTTATTTATCCGCTCCCATGCCTATATAACGCCTATTTATCCCCGTAGGGGTAGGCAGAGGTGAATTGCCACCCACATTTCGCCAATTAACGGCCGCCTTGGTCGAATGCTCAGATTCCTGGGTATTGGCCAAGTGGTCCCGGGTTCGAATCCTGGTAGGGGCAAACTTTGTGATGACCGCAAATATTTGTTTTCGAGTCATGGTTGTGTATATGTTTATGTAGTATATTTTCAACATTTATATACATAATTATATTAAAAATATGTCCGTCATCTAGTATCCACAACACAAGTGCTCAGGCTACTTACTTTGGGCTAGATGATAGGTGTAAGTGTAAAAATATTTATTTATTATTATTAAATCTGTCGGTGGCGAGCAGTATGGATTGGAATGTTGTCATTCTAATCACTCTCTCCGTTCATAGGTCTCTCGACATGGTCCGTTCCGTCTCTTTTCAATACATTCATTCATCGTGTGATGGATGATATAAATGAAAAGGGAGTGGATGGCTTGATGACGTCTGACATAATAATATGAATGGAAGAGGTAACATACTGCGCCGACCCCAGATAGACTAGGAACAGGGCAGGAAGAAGAAGTGTGAGTGGCGAACCTATTCCCATGTATCGGGCACGAAATTCGCAGTAAACTTAGATGACAAAAGTGGAACGCTGCTTCCTCATCACTATTTTAACCTTAGTCGCCTTGTACGACACCTGCGATAGAGATTTGGGTATATAGTTATTATCGTGCAACATACCTAAGCAGGTACAATACCCGGCACATATACGCAGCGGAGTATACGTTTTCAGGTTTTAATTGAGGTTCCGTATGAGGTGCGACGTGTGTCTGTAACCATATCAACGTCGACTGGCTGTGCGAGCGTAAACCGGTTTTTTCCAGTCTCGCCTAGCGGTCAGTTGACAAGCTTACTGCCCCACTCAGAGACGTCAATAAACTTTAATGAGTACTTAATGTCAAAAAAATCGTTTAAATCTAGACTAGAATAGCGTCTAGTTTTGAGTTGTGATTTTTTGACATTCAGTACTCATTATCGTTATCTGACGTCTCTGAGTGAGGCAGTTATTCTCTGTTCCATTTGTTTACTCATGTATGTGGTAGGGATACCCGCTCTTGCGCGTTCAAAATTTAGCTTAGAAACTTTTTCTTTCAAATATACTGCGCAGACGACCGTCATTATAGTCCAAATAACGTGCCGGGAACTATATTGTTACACTAGTGAGTAACGACCCTTAGAATCTGGTGACTTGGCTATTCATGTCATCGTACGATGACCGAATTAATGAATCCAAACCCAGTACAGTCAGCCGCAGGTCAAGACTATCAGGGCACTTCAAAAAGATCTTTATCTACTCTACAACGCGACGGCATTCAGGGGATTTGGTTGGTCATTCCGTTTTCAACCTACGACGGTTCATCTTAAGACATATTTTTTACCTTTTCTACCGATTTCTATTTCATTTTATTACATCTAACGAATATTAATAATAATATACTCTTTATTGCACTTGAAAAAACATTATAAATACAAGTTACAGTACATAGTTTGCAAGGGCGGACTTATCTCTACAAGCTAGTTTTAAATTTTCAATGTCTTTTTTTATTTACTAGGTGACCTGACTGACGTTGTCCTGTGTCAGCTACAATGAATATTTAATTGGAACTGAAATAAATAATTTATAAAATATATATTTTTTTAAACATTTTTTACCATAACGCTTTTTGATATCTCAACATTGTTCGAATTTTTTCTGAGGCGTAAATAAATAGCTAGTTTACCTCTGCCTACCCCTTCGGAGATATAGGCGTGATTTATGTATGTATGTGTGTATCGTGTAGTGATGGCAGAGTAGAATACAATTGTCACCACCCCAAATCTCTCCCGTGGGTGTCGTACAAGGCGACTAAGGATAAATCAGTGATGAGGAATGGGCAGCAGCGTTCCTCTTATACCATCTAGCTATGTACCTACTGCGACTTTTGTGCCCGATAAATGGCAATAGGCTCGCCACCTATTACATGGGACCTAAAATAACTGGCGAAACCTGGGTGCTAGTTCACCTCTGCCTACCCCTTCGGGGATATAGGTGTGATTTATGTATGTATGTATCTAAATAAATAATTTCATGCCGAACTTTCTAAATTTATGTGAAAGTGAGTGTTGGGGCCCCGTGAACCTACACTTGGGACTTGCCTTCCATGTCTGTAATCTAATGAACAATGGATTTTTTTCAATGAACATAATGTCTCAACTTTAAAAAAAGTGTCAATGGTAGAATCGCCATCTTTTCCTTCCGGACTTCCTTCCGGTTATACTTTCTGGTGCCATTATCAAGATTTCATCACCCGTAAACTCCTATGATGGTAACCCAAAACTCAGAGTAGAAAGCTGAATCGCATTCTGTGACGATATTACAATACAAAGCGATCCTTCGAGCGTATTCCATCATAATATCATACATACATAAATCACGCCTATATCCCCGAAGGGGTAGGCAGAGGTAAACTAGCACCCACGTTTCGCCAAATTATGTTAGGTCCCACGTAATAGGTGGCGTGCCCATTGCCATTTATCGGGCACAAAAGGCGCAGTACATTGCTAGGCGGTATAAGAGGAACGCTGCTGCCCATTCCTCATCACTGATTTATCCTTAGTCGCCTTGTGTGACACCCACGGCAGAGATTTGGGGAGGTGACAATTGTATTCTACTCTGCCGTCACCACGCGGCATAAATCATAATATCGGCTATAACAAATAAACACTGCGCGTGAAAGATTCAGAATTTATTCAAGCACAAAAAGTAACTATGGAGAATGCCCGGAAAGCGAGCCGGCTGATGCATGGAGCAATTTGTAACTCCGGAATCCTCAACTCTTTTATTTGGTATTGGAAGGTAACCGGTTTAAAACTTGTACTGATGTACTGAGTAATGTTACTACTGAACGAAATGAAAAATACTATTCGCTTGTTCAATAAAAACACTTTACAAGTGCGAGTCGAACACGCCTTCCGATCCGAACCGATATAATTATTATATTTCATTTTTTTATGCTTGACAGGGAAGCTCTTGCCCATCATCTCACCTGATGGTAAGTGATGATATGGACCGAAGATGGAATCGCGCTTCACCTGGAACCCTCAACCACAGAGGAACTGGCTATCTTATCACACATATTGAAAAAGTATAAGCTTTCGGAAGGTTTTATTTGAAATGAAACTTACTGTTATGTAGTATAGTGAAGTACAACTTCATTGGAGTGGGTACATTACCATTGATAAACAGACCAGCGGAAGCGATCGCGATACAACACAGTAGGCTATCTATCTTTAGACGAAAAACTGTCTATAAAATAATAATCAAAGGCTAAAATTATCAAGTAGTTATTTATCCGTTAGTCCGTTACATTAGACTAAGTGCAATGCAATTGTAAGGTGAGAAATGTTTAATATTTTCTCATATTTTTGACGGTCGGCTTAGTCGAATCCTGCTAAGGACAAATTTTGTGATGAACACAGACATTTGTTCCCCAGTCATGGAGGCTATTATAAATGTTACTTTATATAATTATTAAGTATATTAAAGTTTGTCCGTCATCTAGTACCCATAACACAAGTGCTTATGCTATTACTTTAGGTGCTCACGAAATGATAGATGTAATAGTAAAAAGTATTTATTATTTTCTTAAAGCTACTTATCATAAATGTGTTAAATATTAATTAAAAGCTCTAAAATTTCCTTCAAAGGTGTGTTAAAATTTAATTAATATCTCCAGAATAACCTTCAAAAGTTTTTGAGCAAACACAGAGTGAACCTAGATCGGCGCCCGCGCTAAATCACGCGCCGGAACGGGAAGTGGTTCGCTAATAAATATGGCCGCCGCTCGACCGCCGGTTCCGGATGAACCGCGCGCGCTTTCCAATAACGCCTGCCTTCGGCTGCAGGTTCTTTTTTCATAATTACTGCTTTTCTGCTGACTTTTGTTTTTATCAAAAATAAATAACTATGATTTTACTCGAGGTAAAATCATAGTTTTAAGTCACCCCCGACCAAGAAGTGGGATTTTTCGTACGAGTAGCAGGCGAAAAATTCCAACTTCTGGTCAGGTGTGACATAAAATAATTAAAAAACATTTCTTACACACCTAACATCTAGCCTAAAGTAAGTTGCGTAAGTTTTTTTTAATGCTAAACAGGGAATTAATTGCCCTTCATCTCACCTGATGGTAAGTGACGAAAAGGTCTGGAGATGGAATCGAGCTTCACCTGGAACCCTTAACTACAGAGGGGCTGGCTATTTTATCATAAATTGTCGGAATACAATATTGTAATGCTAAAAAAAGATCATAATTTTTCGAAATTCTTTTTCTAACCACCAAAATCTTTGTACTCATTTTTCTAACATTTATATAATGTTAAAATTTAAATTGAATAATATTGTAATGCTGTTAACGTTATTATTATGACGAGAGATTTTGATAGCTGGTAACTAGCCAGGCGGGCTTCAACAAAGTCCTACCACCAACAACCAAGCAAGTATTTTTGTTAAAGATATTAGATAATGTATTGCCAAAAACTATACATTATTTATATTTAGTTCCAATTTTCCCAGCTAATCATTTGTTTTTTCTAAATTTTTCGACATACTGTACAAATGAGCCATTTTGGCACACCTTTGCAAACGACCAACTCAACCATTTACAATCGTTATTCCTCTACAGTCTACGCCGCAGAGCATCGTGGTCGTGACGCGAAAACAATAATTTCGCTGTCAAAATTTCCGCACGTAGAACGAGTTAACCTCTGACCTTTTTAAATGTTATTCATGATTTAAGCCCGCAATTAGGCCCGCTTAATTAAGACTTACATTGTTAATTAGCATCACGAGGCGCCGGCACATACATTCCGAGGACGTAGCTTCGGGGGAAGGAGGGTGAACCGATAAAGAGATTACACTGCACAGGGAGACGTAAGAAGTAGAGAGATGAGAAAGGGCCTGGCGTGGAGTAGGCAAGAGAAGAATTTATTGGCTTACCTTATACATAGAGGAGCTCACTAGCACAGTGGCATAGCGCGCTTGGCCTGTGATTGCGTAAACTAAGCAATAAAATCGCTTAGGCCGGTCATTGGATGGGTGACCAACAATGAATTATCTCGAGTTCCTCCGTGCTTCTGCTATGTCGTCACCAATCAATTTATTAATGTAACATCAATGTAACCTGTGTATCGCAATAAAGAAATTTGAATTTGAATTTAATGATTTCAAACAATTTGTTGTTGTACATGCTAACTTCACAGAATGCAAATTTCAATGCTAATTCAATGAATGCTTATTTCAATGACCTTTCATCCAAGAGACGCCCACTGTTACAGTGCGTCCACAGTTATTTAACTCTGACACTTGTCATCATCCTGCTCTAACATATGGAAATGTCATATTAGTATCCTTCTCCCACATATAACGTAAATGGAACCGTCAGAGGTAAAATAACTGTGAACGCACTGTAGACATAGACCGGGGGAGGCTCCCCGAGGATCTCCAAACCGGTCGGTTGAGCTGCCCGCATCCAGTGGCTTCCCGCGGCCTTTACCAGTTCGTCGGTCCACCTTGTAGGGGCCTACCAACGCCCTCGAAGGACCTTTCCGCCCCAACGGCCGTCAATCCTTGCAATTTGCACTGCCCACAGCTACTTAGGGTCCGCAATACTTCGGGATAAATCAGTGACCTTAGTTCTCCTGCGGATCTCAACATTTCTGATATGATCACACAAGGAAATACAAAACGAGATTTAAAAGTCAGTATGAAATCTCGTTAGTTCATTTGGAATCCCCTAAGGAACCTATCGGAACCTATTAAATATCGGACCTAATTACATTAGACACAAATGTTCACGATGTCTATCGTATTACTTTCTTGACGATTCAGGAGTGTGTATGTAATTTCGCCTTATAAAGTATAATAATATAAACATTTATTCCTTACAATTCGAAAATAATTTACCCCACCTTATACATCAAAATACACCCACGGTTCTTTGCCCAATCTATCATAGTAAACGTCCCTCCATAGCCACAGATGATGCCGCCAACCTTTAGTCAAGGGCAGCCGTTATATTAGCGGAAACTTTCCTGGAGGATGCCCAAGACGCTCGGGGACAACAAAACAAGGCTTTTATTATGGACCATAAGTTAAAACGTGGACGCCCCGCGTTATTTGGGGTTATTGCGTCACACATTCTCAACCTAGATAATAATAGGTACTCCAACAATTGTTAAGAGATACTAATACACGTTAATACACGTTAAGATACAAAATGTATCCAATTTTGATAAAAAGATCGAAAAATTATAATCTTGATACGGGATACGATCCTCTGCGATCCGGGCAGATGCCTTTACCACTCGGCCTACCAACGTTACAATATTCTTTGTACTAATTTTTCTCACATTTTTAGTAGTAAAATGTTCAAATTAAAATCCAAATTGTAATAAGAAAGGTGTATTTTGAAATTGAACTTACATACTCATCTATTCGATTTTTACTTTCAATATTATATAAATGTTACAAAAATTAGTACAAAGATTTTGGTGGTTAGAAAAAGAATTTCGAAAAATTAAGGTCTTGATGCGGGAACTCATATTGTATTCTACTCTGCCGTCACCACACGCAAGCAAGCAAGCAAGTTCATCATCTTCATGCACTGTTCCCAGTCTATCCAGTCATCAAACCATTCACTCCCTTTTGATTCATATCATCCATCACACCGGAAAGATGAATGAATATATAAAAACAGAGACGGAAAGGACCACGTCGAGAGATCGAGAACAGATAATTGAGATTGGAGTGACAACATTCCAATCCATACCGCTCAAAGTTTTGGCTTAGGTTTTTCAGTCGGCCGTCTGCTTGACACCAACATAAGGTGCTAAGAGCCAAAGTAAACACGTGGGTATAATCACAATAAACCATTTTTCGATTATTTCGAGTTGGGCCAAGCTTTAACAAGGCGTGCGAAATTTCCACCAGCTGCTTTCTCTAAAAGAAACAAAAAGATTCATTTAAAACGGCTTTGCGTGAAAAATTACGCAAACACCCAACTTAGTTTCCCTCCATTTTGAAAACCCCCGACTTGAGAAGGACGCTTCATAACTTCCGAGACGAATGTGCTAAGTTGGACGATTTTGAACGCGATCGGTACGGCAGGATTCGTTTGGGGGAGCGGATTCAAAACGGAGCATACGGGAAAAAATTGGTGCGCGGTCGCAGTAAGCGGGGCTCGAACAAGAGGCGCAAAATAGAACATTGAAATAAAGAAATCTCTTAGACGAGACGACAACTCTTACTGCCGCACTCAGAGACATCAACTCTCACTGCCGCAGTCAGAGACGTCAATTAACTTTAATGAGCATTTAATGTCAATAATTTTCATTCAAATCTAGACCATAGACCCGGCAAGAATAGCGACTAGTTTTGTATTGTAATTTTTTGACGTTAAGTACTCATTAACGTTATTTGACGTCTCTGAGTGCGGCAGTTAGCATTTCATGGGTGCACTTCTGCGGGTGGCCAAAGGCCGTGTGGTGACGGCAGAGTAGAATACATTTTTTCACCACCCCAAATCTCTCCCGTGGGTGTCGTACAAGGCGACTAAGGATAAATCAGTGATGAGGAATGGGCAGCAGCGTTCCTCTTATACCTACCACCTAGCAAAGTACTGCGACTTTTGTGCCCGATAAATGGCAATAGGCTCGCCACCTATTACATGGGACCTAACATAATTGGCGAAACGCGGGTGCTTGTTCACCTCTGCCTACCCCTTCGGGGATATAGGCGTGATTTATGTATGTATGTATGTATGTACTTCTGCGGGTGCTGAGTCCATAATGCGTCAGAGAGGGAATTCAGTAGCAGCGCCTGGCACTTGTGACTCAAGTGTAGGTTTAAGGGGCGCCCCTTCACAACTACTCAACACTGACCTTCGCAAATGAAAAAGGGGAAAAATGTCTAAAATCTGATGCGATTCCAAAATATTTTTGTTTTTTTTTACATCATTTTTCTATATACCTAAATACATCAAGATGCATAATTGATAGAAGTGTTTTAACACCTGCGTTTTACCTGCGAGCCTTTTGCCATTCACCTGGAACTTATGATGTAGTGATTTAATAGATGGTGCACCGAGGTGGTGTTAAATTTTTATTTGAATGAAATTCTGCCCGAATTGCGGTGGACACGAGGGGTTCGTTTCCGCCATAAAGACTATAATTTTTCGAATTTTCTAATAAATTTTTCTTTTTATTATTCTCAGACCACGCCACCAGTGGCACCCCACCCTAGCCAAGAGAGGGAACAATTCAGTCGCTTTCGTTATTCGGACGCGGGCGCCAGTCACCTGATTACGCGCTCCGGTGGGCAAACAGGGTTGTGCCACTTCATCGATAAAGCGGCACATTCCATCGGGCACTTTAGCCGGAAAATGGGGCTAAGCCGGTAACTAAGGAACTTGCCAGAACTTGAAGAACATGCAAGAACTTAGGCCGTGTTCGATCCAAACATATAGTCGGCCGCCGAATGTAGCCTGCTCACACTGCACAGCGAGTCCCAGTCATCATCATCATCATCATCACCAGCCCGTCAATGTCCCCACTGGTGAGGCACATGCCTTGCCCTATGGATGGAAGAATATTGGGAGAATGGGCCATAATTTACCACGCTAGCCCAGTGCGGGTTGGTAGGTAATAACGAATGAAGATGCAGCCAGGACCAACGGCTTAACGTGCCTTCCGAAGCACTGAGGAACTCGAGACAATAAATTTTTGCTCACCCATCCAATGACCGGCCTTAGCGAACATTACTTAGTTTACGCCATCGCAGGCCGAACGCGCTGTGCCACTGAGTTAGTAAGCTCCTCAACTTAAGGAACTTGCAAGAGCTTAACTATTATACCCTCTTGAGTTGGTGTCAGGCAGGCGGCCAGCTGTAAAACCTAAGCCAAAACTCCTTTAAAGCTTTAATTATTTTCAAGGGAAAAATCATTGCTTAATAACTGTTCTCTTGTTGTTATTACACTAATTCTTCATCACAATTAAGTTTTCATATTATGTATAAGTGATAGAGATAACTAAAATTAGTGATAAACCAAATCTACAAAAAATCTTAAAGCTGTATCCAGCATTGGCGATTCTACATTCCCAAGCCGAGAGCTTTCTATCGTACTACGAACGCAAATGCAAAATCTATAAATAGACGGGTCCTTCCAGCTCGATAGTGCCTTTCGCATCACTAAACCGGGCTGGCAGCTTTAAGTGAGCATTTGGTCCGGTGCCGACCTCCCTAGTTACATCTACAATTCTGAATATATGGAAGGGAGGGCCTCGACTTCTCACAATACCTTTAAAAGCCACCTAGAGAACTGATGCAAAATACATTTATGTTGTACTTGAACTGTTTAAATTGCGGCCTCTGTTGGAAGTAGTGTCTTTATTAGGTCATTAGATCAAAATTATATTGATTTACTACGTTGTTTTGCCCTTATAACCTAAGGGTATAAAAAATAGCCGAGGACCTGTTCTCAGGCCTACCAAATACAAAAAAAAAACCTAAAAATCGTTCAAGCCCTTTCTGAGAAGTTCGATATCAAACACGGGTGTTTCAGATTGATTTATTATTTGCCGTGTGGTGACGGCGGAGCAGAATACAATTGTAACCAACCCCTATCTCTCAGCGGGTGTCGTACAAGCCGAGTGAGGGTAAAGACAGCTATGAGTAATGTGCAGCAGTGTTCCTTCTTATACCACGTAGCAATGTACTGTGCATAACACTGTCATCAACCCATCCATTCCCTTTTGATTTACATCATTGATCACACCAGAAAGATGCCTAAGATGAATGAATGTATAGCCAAGAGACAGAAGGAAACATGTCGAGATACCGAGTGATTATGCCGACAACATTCCAGTACATACTGCTCAAGGTTTTGGCTTAGGTTTTACAGCCGCTTGCCTGCCTGACACCAACCCTCTTTGGATATGCTGTTGAAGAAGGCTTGCACACCACCATTCGGGTGCTCTAAAGCGCTTTTTGATCTACATCCCCCTTAGTCGACTTTTTCGATACCCCTGGGATAAGTTGGGGCGGGCATATTCTACGTTTATTTCGTTCCAAGCCAGTTTAGAAGGCTAGGTACTGCACAAAGCAATAGATGTGTGAAAAATGCTGCCTCGCTTTTTGCCGTGGCAAATAAACTCTGTACATAGGTGATAAATATTCAGCACGCACGTGAGTGACTGACGCTCGCCAGGAATTGTATTGTTTAATTGGCGGGGGGTGTATTCTCAAACTTGAAAACCATTTCAATTGTTATTGAAATTTGCGGGTGTCGACTAATGGTAATTGCCCGATGTAGATCAATAGCAGCTTGGGGCACTCGAATGGTGGAGGGCAAATCACCAACAACAGCATAACCAAAGAGGGTTGGTACCAAAACAGACCGCTGGCTGTAAAACCTGAGCCAAAACCTTGAGCAGTATGTATGGATTCCAATGCTGTCGTACCAATCACTCTCTGCATTCCTGGGTATCTCGGCATGTTTCTTTCCATCTCTTGTCTATATATTCATTCATCACTAGCACCTTTACAGTGTGATTGACCCGTTTTGGGTTGTCTTACCCTACATGAGTTCAGAGGGAAGATATATTGTTCACACTTTTTCTTTCGATTGATCTCGTAATAGCCACCTAGTTCCAGTTTTTATTCCTAAAACTCCGACAGTACGGGTTAGGTATCGCTACTTTGTTGATTGAAATATTTATTCGCTGTTAAAAATTTAACACCGATCTGACGCGAAGGCACAGTTGAAAAGACTAAGCAGTACATTTTCTAGAATGTTGTCGGCTAAAATCTGCAGTCAAAAGTAAGCTTACTAAAGTTTAGTTTCTTGTTATATTACGATAAATAACACAAGTTGCTAAGCAACTAAACTGTGGTATCTTCAACTGTTGATAGAATATTGGAACGGGCCTTAAGCGGTAATTCGGGGGGACATTGGCAACAAATAAAACAATAAATTGAGCTACAACCACCAAACATTTTGTCACCAACTAATAATTTTTATGAATAAAAGATTGGTTTTTTAACTAATTGACTACTTTCTTCCGAGGACATTGAAATTGAAAACCATCAAAAAATGTTAATAGTATCGTTTGAGCACCCTCTTTAGGCAACATGCCCGTTTTGGGCCCCCTTCCCCTAGGCGTTACTTAAGCATACTAATTTTACAAAGTGTTTGTTATTACAAAACAATAACTTCGACAAAAGCTGTAACCCCCAAGGCGCTTTGGTGACAATAATTCTAAAGTACCGCGCACACGAGGATTTCCCGCATTAGGAGCGTAAGCCGCTAAAAACTCACTCGCGCCTCCTGTCCCGATCAGAAGTCGTACGGGGGAGCGAGACGAAAGATCATCCCTATGACCCAGTACATCACCTGTTAAACCTTCAATAATTCAAGCCAAGTAAAACATTGTTTAAGCCACGACAGGCTGACTGTCACACCATACTGCTTTTTTTGTATCCCTATGTTTATAATAAATAAAAATGAAAATCCCTTGTCATCATCACACCTTTTGTTGATGATCTCACCCAACCTCTTTGCTCTATATTTAGAAGAATATTTTGGAAAATTATATGTGAAAATATATTTACATACATAAATCACGCCCATATCCCCGAAGGGGTAGGCATAGGTGAATTAGCACCCACGTTTCGCCAATTATGTTAGGTCCCATGTAATAGGTCGCGAGCCTATTGCCATTTATTATTTATTTTTTTAATCCTCGTCGCCACTGAGAAATACCCGGCCTGGTATTCCTTAATACTACATCGGAAATAATACACAACGTCTGGTCGATAGAACGTATATTTTAAGACTGACATAAGTATTTTGAAATGCATATGACACAGAACAATATTAGCAAAAAGTTAAACGATTCTAGCTGGCCATTCATACATTACAGGGTAGGCAGAGGTGAACTAGCACTCACGCTTTGCCAATTAGGCTAGGTCCCATGTAATAGGTGGCGAGCCTATAGCCATTTATCGGGCACAAAAGTCGCAGTACATTGATAGGAGGTAGATATAAGAGGAACGCTGCTGCCCATTCCTCAACACTGATTTATCCTTAGTCGCCTTGTACGACACCCACGGGAGAGATTTGGGGTGGTGACAATTGTATTCTACTCTGCCGTCACCACACGGCCTATCATCATCATCATCACCAGCCCCTTAATTCAGGCCTTTCCTATATATGGATCGAAGACTATAGGGAGAATGGGCCTTATTGATTGCGCTATCGAGCTCCTTCATCGAGGTATTGTAATCATACCAGATATGACAAAGAAAGTGCTTACAAAAAGTTCGAAAAATATACCTTGATGCGAGAAAACTATATAATTTTTCGAAATTTTTTTTTTACGTTACACAACGGTGTAAACGCGCCCGGCTAATCCTTGTTTTAGCGCCGCCGTTAAGCCGCGGTTAGTATTCTCGGGTTGCAGATTTATTAGCAAGCCATCGCGGAGCTTATTCAATTAACTGCTTCACTATTTAAGCCGGTTATTACAGGCAATTCCGAGATAATTTGTTGTACAGTCAACGGCACTCCAGACTGCCCAAAACTGTCTAATTCCTTTAATCGATTGTCCACCTTAACTTGGTAATATTAGAGCACAAAGTCTCGAGAAATATTGCCATTTTGTGGTAGTCTGACGTTCATCATCATCATCATCCGGGTCATCCGCCTGATGGCGGGCTGCGGGCATTGAGCGGTAGCTCATGGCCCGGGCATCAACTCAGGGGACATCAGTCCCCCGGTGGTCTGAGCCGCCGTCTAAGCCCTGTGCTCGACCCCGGTCTGGTGGCGAGGCCCTCGGCGCGGTCTAACCATATGCCGGGTGGTTTGCCGTGGGGCAAGGCCCAGCTAGGAGCCAGCGAGCGGGCCTCGACTTATGCCATGTACCCGAAGGAGCAGAAACTAGGGGGGAAGGAACCTGGTGGTGGTGGGTCGGCGAGATAAGTGGGGATTGATTGAGATAAATCTGACGTTCAGTTGACTGTACATACACACGTAAATCACGCCCGGTTTTCTCCTAATTGGTGAGAAGGGGTGTAATATCACGCCTACAAGCCGGATGCATAGCCATCTGCAGCAGCGTCCAACCTTTACAAAAATAACATGACAGACATGACATGACGTGACAATACTGACCGACATTATAAGTAACGAATAAAAGTGTCGTGTGGTGCCCGTATCTCGCTAGCGCAGTGGATAGCGCGCTTGACCTGCGATTGAGTAAACTCTAAGGTCGGTCATTGGATGGGTGACCAATAATGTATCATCACGAGTTCCTCCGTTCTTCGGAAGGCACGTTAAGCCGTTGATCCCGGCTGCATCTGCAGTCGTTAATACCCACCAACCGCACTGGGCACGCGTGGTGGGTTATGGCCCAATCTCCCTATATCCTTCCATCCATGGGGAAGACCCGTGCCCCAGCAGTGGTGACATTAAAGGACTGGTGATGATGATGATGCAGCGTTCGGGAAGCTACGCGGCATATTCTCGGCCCATCTACCGCAGTGTTTAAAGACAAAGTTATTCAATGCGTGAGTGATGACTTACGGCACCGAAACGTGCCCGCTTACAATGGGCCTTATAAGAAGACTCAAAGTCACCCAAAGGGCAATGGAGAGGGCTATGCTCGGTGTTTCCCTGCGTGATCATATCAGAAATGATGAGATCCGCAGGAAAACTAAGGTCACCGACATAGCCCGAAGAATTGCGGACCTTAAGTGGCAGTGGGCATTGCGAGGAGGACTGACTGCCGTTGGGGCGGAAAGGTCCTCGAATGGCGGCCACGCACCGGGAGACGCAGCGTTGGAAGGCCCCCCACAAGGTGGACCGAGGATCTGGTGAAGGTCGCGGGAAGCCGTTGGATGCGGGCAGCGCAGGACCGACCGATTTGGAGATCCTTGGGGAGGCCTATGCCCAACAGTGGGCGTCTCTCGGCTAAATGATGATGATGATGTGGTACCCGTGTGGTAACGGCAGAGCAGAATACAATTGTCACCACCCCCATCTCTCCCGTGGGTGTCGTACAAGGCGACTAAGGGTAAAGACAGCGATGAGTAATGGGCAGCAGCGTTCCTCTTATGCCACCAAGCAATGTACTGTGATTTCCGTGCCCGATAAATGATAGACTTGCCACGTAACATGGACTTATCTAATTGACAAAACGTGGATGTTAGTTCACCTCTGCCTAACCTTCGGGGATATAGGCGAGATTTATGTAGTATGTCTGGCTAGCTACCACCATCTTATCAAAATCTGTGGCCATAATAATAATACAAAGATTTTGGTGGTTACAAAAAGAATTTCGAAAAATTATGAACGTGAAGTGTAAAAGGTTAGAAGAATTTCGGCAAGTTAACTAGTGTCTTGGGTGGACGAGCGGTCAGGCACCTGCCCGGATAGCAGCGGACGCGGGTTCGATTCACGCCTCAAGATCATAATTTTACGAAATTCCTTTTCTAACCACCAAAATCTTTGTACTAGTTTTTCTAACATTTATACATATAATGTTAACATTAAAAATCGAATAGTTCATAATAATAATGTCAACAGCATAATTTTGTTCCGACTCTTTGTAATAAGATAGCCAGCCCTTCTGTGGTTGAGGGTTCCAGGTGAACGATTCCATCTTCGGCCCTTATTGTCACTTAGCACAGATATATCAATATAACGCTGCCCGCTTTTTTGCTGTTGTTTACACACACAGCTGCATAAAGCTTCTCGTGTTCTGATAATAAGTGCGGGAGTTTTAAATCTGTGTGCGTTAGTTGTAATTGCGACACTCGGACTCTCTATAAACGCAGCGTTTCGGCCGATCTTGTTAAATTGATATATCTGTGTCACTTACCATCAGGTGTTATGAAGGGCAAGAGCTTTCCTGTCTCTCACATTGAATTATCCTCATTAATTGACATTTTATTTATTTAATTAAATGACGTTTTTTTTAAATCTATTTCAATTTTTTTTTATGTCAACAAGAATATAAATAACAAGACATGTAACCATAATAATTGTTATTGTTAACCAATATTTGTATGCTGAATTCTCAGCGAAACATGTTAAGAGACTAAGAAATACCATGTAACATCTGACCATGTACCATGTTTCTAACAAATAAACATATTTCATTTCATTTCATTTTGCATAAAAAAAGTTTTCACTGAAACAAATACGTGTATAGGAAAGTGATGGAAAGTACCTCACTCTCACAGATTCTTGCCAAATATGGCAGAGAGGAGTCGGGGTCACGAAGGTGAGTGTTGACATAAATAAATAAAATAAATATTTTCACACTCACACCTATCATCTAGCCCAAAGTAAGTAGCCTAAGCACTCATGTAACGGATACTAGATGACGGGCATATTTTCAATATAATTATGTATATAAATGTTGAAAATATACTACATAAACATATACACAACCATGACTCAAAAACAAACATTTGTGGTCATCACAGAGTTTGCCCCTACCAGGATTCGAACCCGGAACCTCTTGGCCAATACCCAGCAATCTGAGCAGTCGACCAAGGCGGCCGTCAACATCTTGTGAAGGGGCCCCGTAAACCTACACTTGGGTCACAAGCCCCAGGCGCTGCCACTGACTTCTGTTTCTCAAAATTATAAGACAAATTATCGCGTACGTCTATGTTACAAACTCATTTCTGTTCGGCGATACTTTTTTAAAGTTGCCTCATTTTATCGCGCGGCCGTGTCAAGTTTAACACGTATTTTATATCTCATTTCGGGAGATTCGGTGGGAATCCTTCGTTATTTATAAGTATTGATTAGGGCGCCCGAAGACGTGCGACGAATCGCTGACGCGCGGCTTCGATGTCGTAAGGAAAAACTATTATACCTATATCGAGTGGTCCGCATAGTTTACACGAAATGCTTGCGATCGCGAAACGAAACAAACAGGGCCTTTGTTTTTCCCTGTGATATCACATTTGTTCAAGCACGGCCCTGACTGAAAATAGAGGGTCATTGCGACAGCATAGTATAGATACTCACGCGTGTACTTCTAGTCGAACTGACTTTACCATAGGACACAAACATCCTCAAAGACCACGCTATAAACACCAAAAAGTGATTTGGTTTAACAAACCAACCATCAAAAATGGCTACATTATTGGTTTGTATGCTGTTCAAGTAGGAGCGAGGGGTATACCAGCTAAATCCCTATAAACATTACTAAAAAATCTTGGCTAGTCTGGTAACTCGAGGTACATTTTTGGTCACCCATCCAATGACCGGCCTTAGCGGACATTCCTTAGTTTACGCAATCGCAGGCCGAGCGCGCTAGCGCTGCCCTTACCCTGTATATGTACATACATACATACATAAATCACGCCTATATCCCCGAAGGGGTAAGCAGAGGTGAACTAGCATCCACATTTCGCCAATTATGTTAGGTCCCATGTAATAGGTGGCGAGTCTATTGCCATATATCGGGCACAAAAGTGTCGCAGTACATTGCTAGGTGGTAAAAGAGGAACGCTGCTGCCCCATCCATCATCACTGATTTATCCTTAGTCGCCTTGTACGACACCCACGGGAGAGATTTGGGGTGGTGACAATTGTATTCTACTCTGCCGTCACCACACGGCACGTATATGTATGATTATAATAGTATCCCAAGTCTCTCCCGTGTCGTACAAGGCGACTAAGGATAAATCAGTGATGAGGAATGGGCAGCAGTGTTCCTATTATACCACCTAGCAATGTACTGCGACTTTTGTGCCCGATAAATGGCAATAGGCTCGCCACCTATTACATGGGACCTAACATAATTGGCGAAATATGGGTGCTAGTTCACCTCTGCCTTCGGGGATATAGGCGTGATTAAATTATGTATGTGTGCTATATAATAAAGAAATAGCCATTAATTGATTGAAGCTGTCGAAAATCCAATGATTTTTGTAAGTTGCAGAAAGGTGCTCGTGATGAATGAATGTATATAAAAGAGACGGAACGGACCATAAACGGAGAGAGTGATTGGAATGACAACATTCCAATCCATACTGCTCAAGGTATTGCCTCAGGTTTTACAGCCGGCCGTCTGCCTGACACTAACCCTCTTTGGGTATGCTGTTGTTGGTGGTTTGCCCTCCACCATTCGGTGCCCCAAGGTGCTTATTGGTCTACACCGGGCAATCTCCCTTAGTCGACTTTTACGACACCCATGCGATGAGTCGGCACTGGCCGATTCTGCGTTATTTTTTCGCTCCCAGGCCAACATAGAAGATCCTGTGTAAGTATGATTATTTATAACATGACACGTCTCATCTCGCGCAATACAATCTCCAATACAAACGGTGACGGTTAATTAACTCCACCAATATCACAACAGCATTAATAATTGTGTAAACAATTGTTTAGGGAAACAACCAGTTAATTAAACATTCGCACTTCACTTAGCCCGGGACATTTCGCGCTGAAATCATTCCGTTTTTAACGCTTTGATCGTACCAATTAGAATCCTCTGTCATGTCGAGCGTCTTTTAGGTGATCGACACACTGATTGCGACGCGAAGCTAACAGATTAATTCACTACATACAAACATACATCTTCCCCGTTTCTTTTTCCGTATTTTTCTTATTCCTCATCACCGTCCGTTGTCTGGAAAGGATTTCTTGTATGCAATGAGGCCGCCTATTTGTAGTCTTCTGCTTCTTATATGTAATTTTTTTTTGTCAAACCCGAGCAAAAAGTGGCATTTTACGCCAGCTACGCGGACGAAAAATCCCACTCCCTGGTCTGGGGGTGATATAAAATTTTTCACTTACCTCGGACGGTAAAAAAGAAAACCTCGGGCGACAAATAGGTACTTGCGATCTAAGACATTATTTGTATAACCTATCGCCCTCGGTAATAAATATACTATATTATTTTGTATGTTTTTTTTGTGTGTGCCTGGTTGGCTCACTTAGGTATATTTGCCATGGTCCATCCATGCAGGAGATTCCGTTCAAAATTCAACCTTAAGCCCGCGCCCGCTCGTACCGCCGTCTGGTGGTTCGCAATTAATGAACCAAAAAGGTAGGGCATTAAAAAAGGGAACTCCAATATTATCACAGACATTATAAAGGCCAGATTCCAAAAGCAAACAACCGCGATAACTTCATTTGGAATCACAAACACTCTTTTGAAAGTGTAAACAGACCGCTTGCCGATAACGACGCAGCAAGAGTTTGTTCTGCCTCAAATTTGGGACCCTCATTTGCGACCCAAATGTCCAGAGAAATGTTTTAAAAGGGTTCGCATTCGGGACACGGACGCCGCCGAGCGAAGTGCTAAATTGTATTTCTCAATCTTAATTGGCGTATACCTACATGGTGGTTGGTTTGATTTACATTATTTTAAAGTAATAACAAATACTAAGGTAGAACAGCTAAAAGGAATGGACACAGCAGCGTTCCTCTCATACCACCTAGCAATATACTGCAACTTTTGTGCCCGAAAAACGGTAATAGACTCGCCACCTATTGGCTATATACGTGGGACTTAGCATAATTGGCGAAATGTGCTAATTCACCTCTGCCTACCCCTACGGGGATATAGGCGTGTTTGATGTATGTATTTTTATGAGCCACATTTTAATTGCATTTCTTTCCTTCCGTGCTGACCTGGAAGGGAAAAAATAACATAAAAATGTGCCAGCCCCGACTAGACTCGACAACGGTATCGTAAAAGTCGCCTCAGGGAGATTTCCCGGTGTACACCAATAAGCACCTTGGGGCACCCGATTGGTGGAGAGAAAATTACAAACAACAGCATACTCCAAGTGGGTTGGTGGCAGACGGCTGGCTCTAAAACCTGGACCAAAACATTCGAGTAGCTCATCGATTGAATAGTTCATCGATCTCTCGACATGGTCCTTCCTGTCTATTTTCTATACTTTCATTCATCACTAGCACCTTTACGGTGTGATGGATGATATGAATCAAAAGGGAGTGGATAGCTTGATGACGTCTGACCGATATGAATGGAAGAGGAACCAACCCCAGATAGACTGGGAACAGGGCAGGGAGAAAAACAATAGTAGTAAGAAAAATGGGAGTAAATGATCCAAGATAAACTGAGAACAGTGCAGGGAGACAAACAATAGTAGTAAGAAAAATGGGAGTAACTGATCCAAGATACACTGGGAACAGGGCAGGGAGCCAAACAATAGTAGTAAGAAAAATGGGAGTAAACCCTTATTGAAAATGTTAAATATTCGGTTATTAAATATTCGCCTTTATACAAAAAGTCGCATTTATCAGCGATTTCCGTGGAATTGCCTCCCGAATGCAATCAGCCTACGCCCTTGTGCGTACCATACCTTCCTCAATCCCAGTGAATCTCGTAACTGATAAATTGTGTTTCAGATGTTCTTATTGTCTTTTTTGGGTTTCTCGTACGATTACTGCAATGGGGGTGCGTATAGTGGCGAAGGGGATGAAGATTTAGGGTTATGGCTGTGTTTTCAAATCGGGCTGACCTCCTAATGGACTCTTCTGATTCACAATCTTGAATAGTGTTAAATAATCATTGTAACACTCTTCATCCTGCCCTGTGGCCGTATCATGAAGTATTAGTGCGATCCAAACGCGGGTGACAAAACGGGACGCCGCTCTACTCGGTTTATAGAGTTATAGCTTATAGAGTTACATACATAATTCACGCCAATATCCCCGAAGGGGTAGGCTGAGGTGATGTTGTGATATGCCGTAGTGGACTGTATGATTTGTAGGGCTGACTTGGTACACAGTAAAACACTTCTTACAGGGCACTGTTTATTGGTGCTAAATTACAACTTTTTAATTTATTTTATTAAATATAAGCTTATAGAGTTGTCTCACATTAATACTGGGAATTGAGTCTCGTTTAGAGTTGGTGGTAAGGCCCCTGTTCCCAGTCTATTGGGGTCGGCGCAGTATGTTTCCTCTTCCATTCATATCGGTCAGACCTCATCAAGCCATCCACTCCGTTTTGATTCATATCATCCATCACACCGGAAAGGTACTATTATTGAATCAATGTATAGAAATGACAGATAAACCTTGTCGGGAGATCGATGATGAATGGAGAAAGCGATTGGAATGATGTCATCCCACACCACCCCATCCTTCCGCGGGCGTCGTACAAGGCGACTAAGGGTAAGCCAACTATGAATAATGGACAGCAGCGTTGCTCTTATGCCACCTTGCAATATTCCGCTATTTGTTTGCCCTATAGATGGCAATTGGCTCGTCATCTATTGGACGTAACATAATTGGTCAAACGTAGTGTGTAAATTCACCTCTACCTCTCCGGGGATATTGGCGTGATTTATGTATGTATGTTAATGGTTATGTGACTTTCTTTATTGTTGGACAAAATCATAAAGTTGTGGCTGTTGTAAACATGCGATGAGGTGACGGGAGAACAGAATACAATTGTCACCACCCCCATCTCTCCCGCGGGCGTCGTACAAGGCTGTTAATACACCTCTGTACACTACGATTAACTAGTTACGTAGTTAACTACAACCACTTACAAGTTAAACCCATGTCCATTAGCATAAAACAGCTAGCGTAATGTCACTAATTCCGTATCATAGTTACAACTTCAGTAAATCAATTACGCCTTCAGACTGAGCTCGTCCAATTAACCACCTTAAGCGGCAGGAGTTAAGGATCACAATAAGTCAACGGTGACACTACAGCGGCTTTGATTGTTCTCAATCTCCTGGGATATTGGAGATTTATATCTTAAGGGGCTCCATTAGCTGACTGCGCGACGCTTTCCACTGTTCTTGAGAACGTAACGGAAGCCGTGTCGATGATTAAATAAACGATAGCATGAATCACTTGGAGGTACGGTGAGATAGGAAGAAAATTACGGAAAAATTAGAACCAAACCCGTATTAAGCCTACCATACACGGAGAGGCCCATCGGATCTGGCCAAACTCTTGCCTTCAGCTCCACCTGACCGGATGCAAATACGTATCGTGTGTGTGTGATTTGTCAAACACGACCCGTTTAGTTCTTCCGGTCAGGCCGATGTGAAGGAAGTGCTTCAGTCAGACGCGTGCTTTCCTTCAGGCCAGATGACACACACAAGACACGAATTTGCATCCGGACAGGCAGAACTGAAGGCAGAACTGCACGTGTATGGGGCCCTTTATGTGAGCCGATTTCAGTTGCTTTGGCCTACCCGTCACCGTCCCACTTTTCTATTATTATCAATAAGTGAGAGAGACAGGTAGACCAAAGCGACTGCAATCGGCTTACATAATACGGGGGCCGGTCCAGGGTTCTAACTATAACTTTATTAGTTAAATTTCAAAATATATGCCACATGTGCGGGTTCAGTGGAGGCAGTATTTCATAACAATAACATTTTTAGTAATTCAACAATAAATACCGGCCACAAACCTTTAGTTGACTCACTTCTGTATTAGGACAGCATATTCATCATCATCATCACCACAAGCCCTATATTGCAGATTGGTGTGTATTAACGACTGCAGATGCACCCGGGACCAACGGCTAAACGTGACATCCGAAGCATGGAGGAACTCGAGCTTATTCATTTTTGACGTAACAAGAGACCACTCCAGCCCGGCTAGCATGACCACCGAAACACGATATGATATAGCCATTTATCGCGTTGAACTTACAAAAATCATTGGATTTTTGACAGTCCAAAGCGGTAAAGCTGAGAGGCTTATTCAATTATCCAATTCAGGGATAATCAAGTGTTAAAATCCAATGATTTTAGGCCGTTCGACACGATAAATTGCTATATCATATCGTGTTTCGGTGGTCATGCTAGCCGGGCAGTAGTTTTTGATACGATGATTGTGTCCGTCGCCAGGTACCGTACACCGCAGCGTTGTGCGTTACGATCAAGAAACCAAAGCTTTAAACAGACCTTGGAGCATGCTGCCGAAACTGTCAGTCTGCTAGCATGACTACCGAAACACGATATGATATTATGATAAAGCCATTTATCGCGTTGAACTTACAAAAATCATTGTATTTTTGAAAGTTCAAAGCGATAAATAGATATTTTTTTAACATATTATATATAGCTATATAGGCTTATTCAATTATGTCTTATTCAAGTATTCAAATCCAATGTGTTTTGTAAGTTCAAAGCGATAAATGGCTATATCATATCGTGTTTCAATGGTTATGCTAGCCGGGCTGGAGCCATGAAATTTATCATAATTTGATTTGTCACGTCTCGAACCACACCGACAGACAAATTAACCTGCCTCAGAGAGCAACCACCTTGCGCCGTTCACGGTAAAACCATAGTATACTCAGAACAGTAATACGTCTTCACACAAACTAGCCCCTGCCCATTAGAATGTGTGCTTTTGTACTCGGCGTCGTGTAGGCACGCGCTGTAACGCACACATTGACATACAATACGAAGAAATAACACAGTGTAGAACCAGTAGTTTATCTGCGGCCTGTCGGCGAGCTATTAGCCTACTCTGCGTTGACGAATGTAACTAAAGCTGACGGCCGCCTTGGTCGAATGCTCAGATTGCTGGGTATTGGCCAAGAGGTCCCGGGTTCGAATCTTGGTAGGGGCAAACTTTGTGATGACCACAAATGTTTGTTTCCGAGTCATGGTTGTGTATATGTTTATGTAGTATATTTTCAACGTTTATATACATAATTATATTAAAAATATGTCCGTCATCTAGTATCCATAACACAAGTGCTTAAGCTACTTACTTTGGGCTAGATGATAGGTGTGAGTGTAAAAATATTTATTTATTATAAGCGGCGGCTGCGAGCGCTATCACACCGAACCCTTATGCCCCCGTATTTTATGTCAATGTGTGCGTTACAGTGCGTGCCTACACGGCGCCGAATACGAAAGCACACATTCTAACGGGCAGCGGCCAGTTTGTATGAAGACGAATTACTGTTCTGGGTATACTGTGGTAAAACGTCGGACGACGCCGAAGACGCCGACTTAATTGCGTACCAATTAATTTACCTGGAGAGTTCGATGATTCGTTAGCGTTGTGCTCCCAAGTCTTGAAAACAAAGAGACAGAAAAAGCAGTTAGGTACTCAAGTCTTTAAAGAGGAGTTGAATAGCGCAGTGGATTAACGCGCTCGACCAGCGATTGCGTAGACTAAGCAATGTTCGCTAAGGCCAGTCTTGGATGGGTGACCAAAAATTTATTATCTCGAGTTCCTCCGGGCTTCGGAAGGTACGGCAGCCGATGGTCCCATGTGCATCTACATACAATAATACATACATAAATCACGCCAATAGGTATCCCCGAAGGGGTATGCAGAGTCATGTTTGATGTGCCCTAGCAGGGCGTCACCTGTACTGGATCAATTATTTTTGTAACACCTTTTTAACTTGTGACTTATATGATGATATATATACTTCCATCCATAGGGAAGGCCTGTACCCCAACAGTGGAGACATTAAAGGGCTGATGATGGTGATGTGCTACCAATCTTGAAAACAAAGGGATAGAAAAAACAGTAACCTACTGAAATCTTTAAATTTCCGGACAGTTATAAGCGATAACCGGCTCCGTGGTCTGTGGTTCGCCCACCGGAATCAAGATCCCGAAGTCCCGGATTCGATCCCCAGGATAGTTGAAATTTGCACTCGGTTTGAGTACAGAGAGTACATAAATACATACATACATAAATCACGCCTATATCCCCGAAGGAGTAGGCAGAGGTGAACTAGCACCCACGTTTCGCCAGTTATATTAGGTCCCATGTAATAGGTGGCGAGCCTATTGCCATTTATCGGGCACAAAAGTCGCAGTAGGTATATAGCTATAGGTGTTATAAGAGGAACGCTGCTGCCCAATCCTCATCGCTGATTTATCCTTAGTCGCCTTGTACGACACCCACGAGAGATTTGGGGTGGTGACAATTGTATTCTACTCTGCCGTCACCACACGGCCAAAAAGAGTGAGTTCACATAATAACACTAACAAATAATTTGGTAGTTTATTTTTTATGAACACAATTATAACTCTTGTCTTTATCACAGAAACAAAAACAAATGAAATAATTAAAATGGCAGCACAAGTCACAAACGCGACTGAAAAGATGCCAAACACTTACCTATATTAAAGGACTTTTTTGTCTCTCTCTTCGTAATGCGTTTAAAAATAAAAATTATGCAAACATTTTAAAATACATCGTCGTTTTTAAGATATTCATAACGATTGACGACTATTAAAAGACACGTCAAGATTGTTTACATTTGTCTCTATTTATCATCATCATCCATTATCATCACCAGCCCTTTAATGTCCCCACTGCTGGGGCACGGGCCTTCCCTATGGATGGAAGAATATAGGTAGATTGGGCCATAACCCACCACACTGGCCCAGTGCGGGTTGGTGGGTATTAACGACTGCAGATGCAGCCGGGACCACCGGCTTAACGTGCCTTCCAAAGCACGGAGGAACTCGCGATAATAAATTTTTGGTCACCCATCCTATGACCGGTCTTAGCGAACTTGCTTAGTTTGAGAAATCGCTGGCCAAGCGCGCCGTGCCACTGCGCTAGAGAGCTCTTCCGCGCTAGCGAGCTCCTCTGCGCTAGCGAGCTCTTATAATGGGGGGTTTAGATCATTGCACCTAATTCACATTTTAGAGATCTTATATCTAACCCGCGTCCGCTGCTATCCAGGCAGGTGCCTGACCGCTCGGCCACCCAAGACACTAATTATCTTGCCGAAAACTGGCTTACAACGTGAAGTGTAAAGGTTAGAAGAATTTCGGCAAGTTATTTAGTGTCTTGGGTGGCCGACCTGCCAGGCACCTGCCAGGATAGCAGCGGACGCGGGTTCGATTCCCGCCTCAAGGTCATAATTTTTCGAAAAAAAAATTCTAACCACTAATATCTTTGATCTTATTAGTCTTTTGAGCAAATTAATTTCATTCCACCCACACTTAATATTGCAACAAGCATTTACTCAAAAGTTTCTTAACTGCAAACATCACCAAACCTATCTCTTTGTAGTACACTCTTCGAAGGCAAAATAAATAACTATGTTCTACAACAAATCTATAAATAAACTTACAATGACTTATTTACATAATTCTAAACATAGTTCAACGCAGCGGCATACTGTAGCCAATATAATGTTTTAAGCACCATAATAACTTGAAGGTTAACCTCTGATTCACAGAAACCAGTACATACTAATTCTGTACTTTCCACAGCTATCAATGGCTCACTACGATAATTATTTCAATTATTCATTGCTTTACGTCAGCCTCTGTTGCACGTCCAGGTTCGTCTTTGTTTGAAACATTTCCATCGATATTTTCCCGTGTCACATTAGAACTGTCCAAGTCAGCCAAAAATATTCTCTCGTATTCTTCTAAATATGTCCTTCTGTCTGGATCGTGAGCGTTTATCTTGTATCTGATCATTTTTAAGAATTCTGCCACTTCAGCAACTGGCGGCAGAAGCGTTCCGTTCGTCTCAAATTCTTCTACCGCTACTAGCAGAAGCGTTCTGTTTTTCTCAAATTCTTCTGCCGCCACCAGCTTCTCTCTGAGGAAGTTGTCGGCGAAATTCTCGAAGATGACCTCTTCGTTCTCGATTCCGTCATCGCAGCAGCGTTTGAAGAAGAGATGGACTACCGGCCTTCCGTGGATGTAGCTCAGAACCACCATCAGGATCAACGACACTAGCACGCAGAACGTCAGAATGCGCCACAGCATTTTCCAATGCTCATTGTTATAGAATAATAAATTGTTAAATAAACGCTGATCAATAGCGCCAAATGTATTGTCTGTTTTGTTTTTTTAATTGTCACTTTTTCTTTCTTTGAATTATTAAACGTCGACCTCTTTTGATGTTACACTTTTTTTGTTTATTTTTAAAATTTTCTAACGTCAACCTCTTTTGATGTTACAACGAAAGGAGCTATATTGTCACATTATTATTGGAACACGCGGCGAGCGATCTCGTGTATACGTGGTATAGAACTAAAGATGTCGCGAGGAAAATGCATTTAAAAGACAATCGGCATAGATTATCGATGAATGGCTGTGACGCGTCACTGCTGTACACACGGGTTTTAATGTGATGCTGTGTTATACGGTGGCCTAACAGATCATGTTTTGTAACCTTACCCAAGTAACAAAAGTTTCTATAAACAGGGCGTTTTATCACCAAACAGTAATATAGTAGACCTATTCATTGTGACTGCTTGTACCATAAAGTTGCTTCATTATATCCCAAGTCTTCCAAGCTGGCCTAGAAGCGAAAAAATTGCCTAGTAGGTATGTGCCAGCTCCGTCTCATCCTAAGGGTGTATAAAAGACGAACAAAGGAGAATGCCCGGTGTAGACCAATAAGCATCTTGTGGCACCCGAATGACGGAGGGCAAACCACCAACAACAGCTACCCAAATAGGGTTGGTGTCAGGCAGGCGGCCGGTAAAACCCAAGCCAAAACCTTGAGCAGTATTGACATCAAAATTAGATAAATGTAAACCCATGATGCAATCATGAAATTTGATTTCCCATACCGTAGTAGTCGTCAATGTTGTCTACTACTAGCTACTAATACTACTGGGCCAGCGTGGTGGGTTCTGGCCTATTCTCCCTTTAACTTCCATTCATACGAAAAGTCTTTCCTCATCAGTGGCGAGGTAAAGCGCTGGTGATGATTGAATTTCTAAATCCTGAATACATAAACGCTACTCAAAGTTCCTGCTTAACAATTAATTTGACGTTCTTCCATATAAATTCTGACTGATAATGTCCACTTATCGTTATAAGCAGTGCTCAAACTTTGAGTCTCGTTTCTGTATTCAGGGGTAAGCAATGCAATGTAATAATTTAATAGGTAGTATCAATGAGGAATGATATTGACGGCCCTTAAGAGCTCACAATCAAAACAATAAATAATCAAGAATATCATTGTTCGTCTACCAAAACCCAAGCACAAAGCTATCAAAAATCACCCTTATCATTCGCTACAACCTTAAGCCGTTAACTATAAGAGCTATAATGCGGCGAAGAGTGTGAATCTTGAGCGGTATGTGGTACGCCATCCCGACAAGGCTATACGAGGCATTTGTATGCAGATGTCGATACATCTTCCATATTTCACCCAAAGATGTTTATCCGATGTGCACTGTGCATATTAATATGAACCAGCTTGTTTCCCGACATAACTATCGACGGTACAGTCCGTCACATAATATTAAGGGCAAGATCATATTTGGGCATCTTAAAGCGGTCAGCCTGGCTATAGCTAAAGTCCCGGGTTCGAATCATGGTAAGGGGAAATTTTTGTGTTATGAACACAGACATTTTGCTCTCGAGTCATGTTTTTGAGTGTAATTAATAATTATATTCAATATTATACTAAAAAAACATAGATTTTGGTGGTTAGAAAAAAAAATAAAATTACGGCCGCCTTAGTTGAATGCTCAGATTTGGCCATTTTCAGGGTATTGGCCAAGAGTAAAAATATGTCCGTCATCTAGTATCCATAACACAAGGGCTTAGGCTACTTACTTTGGGCTAGATGATAGGTGTGAGTGTAAAAATATATATTTTTTTTATGGTCTTGATGCGGGAATCGAACCGCCGTCCGCTGCTATCCGAGCAGGTGCCTGACCACTCGGCCAACCAAGACACTAATTAACTTGCCGAAATTCTTCTAACCCTTCACTGTTTTTAATGTTTGAAATTTATTTCTACATTGCGAGGGTACCCCTTGGCTTACAACGTGAAGTGTAAAGGTTAGAAGACTTTCGGCAAGTTAATTAGTGTCTTGGTTGGCCCAGCGGTCAGGAGGTCAATAATCGTTGGAGAAGAATGATTCTCGAGTGGCCAAGACCAAGCAATATATGTATAGGGGAGGCCTACATTCAGCAATAGAAGTCAATAAGCCCGCTTCAGGCAGCATGTTCGTTTTGGGCCCCTTCCCTTAATTACTTTTGTTTTATGTTCACTTCATATAACTAGCTCTAGTAAATAGTAAGATATTGAAGTTTTCTTACTGACTAGTATTCTTTGGAGACGAATGTAGTTTTAATAAAAATTTCGTGATGATCAAAGAACTTCAGGGCTTCCGGTGCCTTATTGGAAACTATTACAAGTCCTGTAGGAAATAAAGCATAAAACACAATGGCAGCAGGCACACTCCAAATATAGGTTTTTGCGGTTTCCGCTAACCGTAATAAAATTTAAATAGGTGACAATAAACGTGATTTACTCATACAGATATTATTGTGGCGCTATGTGTAAAGAGCGGGGGCACAGTTGAAGTATTGAATCAGTATACTTACTGTAATAGTAGATTTTAAACCAAGGGCGTTAAAACAAAGAATGCCTCAGATAGTATTTGACGACTGAGCTCAAGTCGAGCACGATATAAGGCTTTCTTTTATATGCGATATAAAGCTTTCTTTTTTACCGCCCGAGGTAAGTCAATAATTTTATGTCACCCCCAGGAAGTGGGATTTTCCGTACGCGTAGCGCACGGGAAACGCTACGACATAAAGAACATTATACTGATTCAATACTTTGCACGAAAATGCAACTTGAGATGACTGTGGTGAAAATTAAGAGGCGAACCTAACTGGCGAAACGAGGGTGTTAATTCACCTCTAGGTACCTACCCCTTCGGGGATATAGGCGTAATTTAGTATGTATAACCGAAACATACCGTAATCCTTATGCACAACAGAACACTTCCTCTTAATAGGGCCACGATAATGACTGTCTTCTGAACCCAGCTCTTCTTCTCATAAAATAATATATTATTAACATTGAAGATAGAGTTGGGTCACTCGTACTTGCGGTAAAAAAAAACCTCACACGAGCAGCAAAATGAGATGCACTACTGAAACGTAACTGTACTATGTCAGAATACGTTCGCTGTGATATTTAGAAGTGGACCTCTCTTAAATAAAGTTTGTATTGGTCACGATTTTGTTGTTAGTTCGATAACAATGATGGGGTAGTGGCTGGTCGTTTCCGAAACCAGAATATTGAGGTAACGGAATTGAAAGTCTATGGGCGAACCGTAATTTCGACGCCATTTCTACTTCATCGTCTAGAAAGTTAATTGAAATAAATGTTTATTTTAAAATGGAAATGATAATAAAATAATGGTAATTTTTTTCTTTTTCTAACCCCAAAATCTTTGTACTGATTTTTCTAACATTTATATAATGTTAAAATTAAAATCGGATCACTCAAAAATCTCCCGCGGGTATCGTACAAAGTGACTTTACTGCCGCACTCAGAGACGTCAAATAACGTTAATGAGTACTTAACGTCGAAAAATGACAAAATGTTAAATTTAATGTTACAAACAAAAACAAAAGTTAATGCTAATCTTGCCGGTCTATGGTCTAGATTTGAATGAAAAATTTTGACATTAAATACTCATTAAAGTTAATTGACGTCTCTAAGTGCGGCAGTAAGGTTTAAAACAGTGATGAGGAATGGGAAACAGCGTTGTTGTACCATTATTGTGAATGTTGATATACCTCTGACTAGCCTTCCAGGTCTATATATCAGACGTGATTTAATAATGTATGTTATAATTATATTATTCTTTCACCCATAGGAAAAGTCAGTACCCTAGCAGGAACATTAAAGGGCTGGTGATGATGTTGAATGAAACATTATCTGTCATCATTATTAAAAATAACTTTCCACGCTGAATCGAGCTATTTACTGAACCAGAAAAAAAATATCTATCTCGGAGACAATAAATTTTCTCCAAAATGATTGGAGTTATTGATGACTTCAATCTATGGGGCTTATTGCCTGTCTTAAGAGGGGGGGAGGTCCAAAGTGAGATGATCGCATATCTTAAGAGGCCGATCCCTAATAATAAGGGGATTTCAAAGTAATTTCTTTATTCTAATACATACATAGGTAAATCAAGCCTTGTCCAATTTAAGGCAGAAGTGAATTAGCACCCTGGGGGCCTACTGCCTAACTCGATTGCTAAAGCAAAAGCTATAGTTTATGACGTCATGCTGTCATTTCGCACCAAATGTACCTAAACTATTAGCGATAGCTTTGAACGAATGATCACCGAATGATTTTGTATGAATTTGAATGAATTTTCAGGATGGCTGCTATAGCCGTAAGCAGTGCATTGCAATTTAGCTATCATCAGCAATTAAGTAAGGCGGCACGCCCCCAGGTTTCGTCAATTATGTTAGGTGCCTAGGGGGCGACCCTATTACCATCTATCAGGTACGAAAATCGCAGAATATTGCTAGGTATAAGAAGAATGTTGCTTTGTAATTCTTCATCACTGTTTTAACCCTTAGTCGCCTTGTACCTACGACACCCGCGGGAGAGATTAGGGGTATTGACAATTGTAATCTGCGCTGCCATCACCACCGTCACCACACTTCTAACATTAACCTATAACTACAATAATATAACGTTTATCATAAATAAAAAAATCCGGTATCAACAATGATATTATAATAATATCATTGTTGATACCGGATTTTTTATTATAATAATATCATTGGGTAGCAATAACAAATTTAAATGCTCGTATTCTTCCCGATCAAGTCTAGCAAGGAACGAGTGATTTCCTCAGTTGAGTAACATTCTAGAACAAAAAAACACCCAGTAGGTATCACAGATCGTTTATGCAAATTCGTCGTTCAGCAGACAATATAAATAGATCTTCGAACGTAATTATTCATTTTAATGAGCAAGAAATTGAAGCGTCCTTGCATTGTCGATCAATCGTCGAATAATGTAGGAAACATAATTAGATTCTGTTATTTTATAAAACAAAATCCATATTTGACATTATTACATTCTGATAATACGGTACACAAAATCCAGACTTAACATTATGAAATTCTGCACAAAATATAGACTGAACATAATTACATTCTGATATTTCAGTACCTACAAAAGATATAACATAATTACATTCTGATAACTTAACACACAAAAGCCAGACCTAACATAACTACATTCTGATATAATTTAATACACAAAATCCAGACTTAACACAATTACATTCTGACAATTTAATACACCAAATCCAGACTGAACATAATTACATTCACATAATTCACAACACAAGCACTGTGGTAATTGCGTAATAACAACGCATAATGGTCTGAAGGCATGATAATTCTCGATCCGTTAATCTACGCTGGTCTTCTCCAATTGCTAATTAGCGCACTAATTAATCTCCAAGCTGATTGGAATAAACGTTATTTGTATTAGGTATTAGATTTATTATTACGGTAGCCATATTATCTGGAAGGTGATAATTTATTTTGGATTTTTATTTGAACAATATATTAATTAAAATGTAAAAAAAATATTCTAAACTCTCTCTAACCACCATTTTCTTAATCTGGTAGGTGGTCAAGGAAAGATGAGAATGAATTCAACTATGACTGTCGTTTGATACTATCCTCGTAAAAAAGTTGCAACTGAAGTAAAAAGAGGAGCTCGCTAACGCAATGGCATAGCGCGCTTGGCCTGCGATTGTGTAAACTAAGCAATGTTCGCTAAGGCCGGTCATTGGATAGGTGACCAAAAATGTATTAACTCGAGTTCCTCCGTGCTTCGGAAGGCACGTTAAGCGGTTGTACCCGGTTGCGTCTGCAGTCGTTAATACCAACCAACCCGCACTGGGCCAGCGTGGTGGGTTATGGCCCAATCTCTCTAAATTATTCCATCTACAGGGAAGGCCCGTACATTAAAGGGCTAATGATGAATGATGATGCACTTCATCAAGCTATCCGCTCGAAAATAAAACACCACAAAACATTTGAATCAAACTTTATTGTCTTCAATGCGTTTCCTTAACCAAGCCCCATAGCCGTCTAGAAATGTGTAGGTCACATCTTTGCTGAAGCATAGGCCTTTGTCCACTGGGTTGCCGTTCCTTAAACCCCTCAGATACAAGCTCTTGTCCGCGGCTTCGCTCACGTACACGCCCCCGTAGCTTGGGCAGAGAGCCACGTCTGAAACGAGACGAAAAAATTGCAGATGATTGTTTTTGAATGATTGTTACCTATGTCAAAACAATTTAGCTGCATAGCTAAATACCTTTGCTTACGCAAACGCGGTTTATGTAAAATTGCAACACTACTGCCTTGTGTGATTTTGGCGGGAAAATTAAAAATTTTCAGTGTATCAATGGCTTCCTTAAAGTAAAATTACAAAGTCTCGACTACTAGTCCTTAACTTATTGCAACTTGAAGCTGCGAAAGCTGAGAAAAAATAAAGCCGCTACACATTCCAAGAGACGGAATGAGGAGAACACACAAAGTAAATGGATTCCGTTACTTATCCGCTTCGCTCGACGTCACCACTGAGCAAAATCCCAGGCTGAGTTATCTCAATAATAAAATACATAAGATACACATTATTTCATAAACAAACACAGGGCCTTTAGCGGCTTAGCATCCTAAAAAACAGAGTAAAGACTCTCTCACCATTGCCGTAAGTGGCGCAAAACGTATATTCCACTTTATTGTCAAGGGCGCAAGCTCTAGTTTTCTCTTTATCGAAATATACGAGCGTCAAGTTTCCTGAAGGGCTCCATGCGGTGGTCTGAAATGAAAATATTTCTTTTGTTTAGCGCCTAATGAAAGTTACATAGCAAGCATTTTCGGTCGCGCGGAAATGTGCCCGTGTGTAATTGCTATTTGTTTTTGTTAGGGGTTTGTAATCTGTAACGATATCACGCATACGTCGGGTATTACTTCCGAGAGACCATATTTAAATAATTATTTATATAGTAGGTATATTCAAGTGCATGCACGAACTGGAAGCTTTACTCAATAAAATTTGCACAACGTGAAAAATCAAGTGTACCAATCTATTACCCGCATCATCGCTATTAGCTCTACCAACGGCTTAACGTGCCTCTAATCATAATCATAAACTTTATGCATTTTTTTGGAACTCGAGAAAAACATTTTTTTAAAATCATATATAAATCACGCCTAAATCCCCGAAGGGGTAGGCAGAGGTGAAATAACACTTACGTTTCGCCAAATATTAGGTCCATTGCTGTGCAACGTTAATAAGTATTTAACGTCAAAAAATGACAATTCAAAACTAGTCACTATTCTTGCCGGGTCTAGATTTGAATGAAAATTTTTGACATTAAATACCTACTCATTAAAGTTATTTGACGTCTCTGAGTGCGGCAGTTAGTCACATTGTACGACTCCCACAAAAAACATGGGGTGGTCACAATTGTATTCTGCTCTGCCGTCACCACACGGCTCATATCGATACCACACTATTAACCACCACCCATCCACTAATAATAGTACCAAGGTACCAAATGATAAACTAAATATTTATAATGTGATTATGACCTATTCGATTTTAATTTTAACATTACACAAATGTTAGAAAAATTAGTACAAAGATTTTGGTGGTTAGAAAAAGAATTTCGAAAAATTATGACCTCTCAATCTCTCACTATCCCGCATCAAGATCATAATTTTTCGAAATTCTTTTTCTAACCACCAAAATCTTTATGTGATTATGACGTTAAGTCTCATTATAATTTTTTATAAATAAAAATAAAAAAAAAACAAATGAATAGATTTTTTATCAACCTAATATCGAACTTTGCCTCGAACTTTGCGAATGCGAATAACCAAAAATATGCGAATATAAATATTCGTTACACCACTAGTAACTACCCGAATGGGAGCACAATTTCACTTACAATAGAATCTCCAACTTCGCTGGTCCCATCGTCAGGTAAGCAGGCCACACCAATACCCCCATTGGAGGTAACTCGTTCCTCAAGAACTAACACAGCTAGGTCGTTCTTTCCAGTGCCATTGACAATAGAGAAGTTTTCATGGGCCCTTACTGATTTCACCTGCAAGTAAAATTATGCAGATATATAACGTTAATAATCAAGTACCTATACATACATAAAGTACGCATATATCGCCGAAGGGGTAGCCAGAGGCGAACTAGAAACACCCAGTTTTTAGTTAGGTCCAGTTAGGTCCCATGTAATAGGTGGCGAACCTATTACCGATAGATACATACATACATAAATCACGCCTATATCCCCGAAGCGGTAGGCAGAGGTGAACTAGCACCCACGTTTGGCCAATTATGTTAGGTCCCATGTAATAGGTGGCGAGCCTATTGCCATTTATCGGGCACAAAAATCGCAGTACTTTGCTATTGCTAGGTGGTATAAGAGGAACGCTGCTGCCCATTCGTCATCACTGATTTATCCTTAGTCGCCTTGTACGACACCCACGGGAGAGATTTGGGGTGGTGACAATTGTATTCTACTCTGCCGTCACCACGCGGCACACACGTAGATCAGGCGATTAAAAGATTACCAGCAGTTTTTGACAGTTCTTCCATACAGGAAAATGTAAAAATTCGACGGTTGGATAATAATCGCCTGTTTAAGTGTTGTCCCGCGTCAAGACTATAAATTTTCGATTTTTTTCTGACTTCTTCTTCTTATTGGTGAATGAAGTTTCAATCATAGCTATCTTAGCCGCCTTGTACGACACCCACGGGAGAGATGGGGATGGTGATTGAATTCTGCTCTGCCGTCACCACACGGCTTTGAGAGGTGTCGTCTCTTGAATTTATCCAATCTAATATCCATTCCAGAAGCACTTATGCTTTAGGCTAAATTTGTATACAACTTTCACACTCACGCCGAATGTAAGTGTGAACGAAAAGTTTTGAAAACGGGAATTTCCAAAGCAGGGTCATCAACCAGCCCTTAATGTCCCCACTGCTGGGGTTTGAAGAATATAGGGAGAAGCGAACATGGTGAATCTACAGAATAACGGCCTCAGTAATAAACTCGGTATAAGCCTTGAGTAGTTACTCAATGTTTTGTCTTCATAAAACCAAGTTTCACGAACCCCATCCATTGCTATCAATCTTTCATTCAAAGTCCATCAATTTTCAGATTTGAAATTTTTGTCGTTGCTTTCACAAACATGATTTTGAATGCGAGGAAAAGAGACAAAACACTGAGTAACTACTCAGTGCTTATTCCGTGTTTATTAGTAAGGTCGTAAGAGTATTCGCCTCTCAGACATATTTTGTGAAAATTTACCCTTTGCACATTCTCGCCCTGCCGGCTGACCAGCAACGAAGTCTTTCCCAGTATCACGATCAAGTCCTCATGGCTGTACGTCTTGACGCCGTTTGAGACGCACCTCGCAGCTGAAAACGAAGCAACTCTAATTTTAATCATCTTTTTCTTACTGTGCGTAAAATCGTTGAACTATTTGGATTTGGTGCAGAATAACTTTATCTAATATACTTCGCTCGCGTTAATGTCGGTTGTTATATAGCCTATAGCCTTCCTCAATAAATGAACTACCCAACACAACAAGAATTTTTCAATTTGAACCAGTACTTTCTGAGATTATCGCGCTTAACCAAACAAACAAACAAAATCTTCAGCTTTATAATATTAGTATAGATGTCACTTGTTTTTAAAACATTTACTGCCGCACTCAGAGACGTCAATTAATTTTAATGAGTATTTAGTGTCAAACATTTTCATTCAAATCAAGACCATAGACCCGGCAAGAATAGCGACTAGTTTCGAATTGTCATTTTTTGACGTTAAGTACTCATTAACATTATTTGACGTCTATATAAGAGAAACAGAGAATCTGCCCGGACTCACTCCTGGGGTAAAAGAGTCGTAAAAGTAAACTAAGGAATAGGCTCAGTGTAGAAGTAGAGCAACAAATACCTTGGGGCACCCGACTGGTGGACGGCAAACCACCAACTCTAGTCTAGAAAATGTAGTAGGACTTTTTTCAAGTCCGCCTGACTAGCTACCACCATCTGATCAAAATCTGTCGCATTATTCTGTTCCGACAGTTTGGGATAAATAAGACAACCAGCCCTTCTGTGGTTGAGGATTAAAAGAGAAGCTCGATTCCATCTTCAGCTCTTATCGTCACTTACCTTCAGGTGAGATGAAGGTCAAGAGCTTCCCTGTCTAGCATAAAAAACCAATGTTTCGAAGTTCTTTTAGAGATGCCAATATCATCATCATGATTTCAGCCAAGAGACTCTGCTGTTGGTCAAAGGCCTCACCAAAGAGATGAGAAGATGATGAGACTTTGAGATGTGCAGGTTTTTTTTTATAAATTAGTGATATCTATTTATATCTGTCTATTAAAAAAAAGGCAAGATCAAGAGTACCCGATACCGACGAGCATGCGGGAAGAGATTAATGACATTCGTGCGTACGATCAGCCGTGTGGTGACGGCAGAGTAGAATACAATTGTCACCACCCCAAATCTCTCCCGTGGGTGTCGTACAAGGCGACTGAGGATAAATCAGTGATGAGGAATGGGCAGCAGCGTTCCTCTTATACCATCTAGCTATGTACCTACTGCGACTTTTGTGCCCGATAAATGGCAATAGGCTCGCCACCTGGCACCACATGGCACCTAACATAACTGGCGAAACGTGGGTGCTAGTTCACCTCTGCCTACCCCTTCGGGGATATAGGCGTGATTTATGTATGTATGTATGTATTAATGACATTGGATGAAGCGCAAGAAGTATCTAAGGATCGTAACAAGCAAATGGTAAGAAGCTATCTCTGCCTCCCCCTGTGGAATCAAGATGTGACATATGTATGTATTTTACGTATATATGTATCACACAAACATCCACCTATCGAGGCACGAGCAATGACGCGGCCAATTATTAGTGCGAGCAACTTGGAAAGTTTCGCTTAGCCAACTTTTAATGACAAAAAGTTAATTAATTAACGAATGACCCAGGGGGACTCGTTAGATGGTTCTTTGCCAAGTTTGATGGTGGATTTAGTCAGTTACTTGGTGGCCAATGTTTTGGGATGACTTGTGTTTGTTTTGTAGTCGTCATCATCATTTCCAGCCTTCTAATGTGCCCACTGTTGGGACACAGACCTTCCCTATTGATGGAAGAATATAGGGAGAATGGGCCATAACCCAGTGCGGATTGGTGGGTATTAACGCGTGCAGATGCAGCCAGGACTCGTCAGTCTAGGCTGCATCTGCAGGCGGTAATTAAGGCGCTTAACGTTCCGTCTGAAGCACGAAAAGGAACTCGAGATAAACAAATTTTGGCCACCCATCCAATGACCGGCCTTAGCGAACCATTGTTCTGACTTTATTTTCTTTAACTGACACCATCCTCTCTTTGGGTCTACTGTTGTTGGTGGTTCTCCCTACCATTCGGATGCCCCAAGGTGCTTATTGGTGTATACCGGGCAATCTCCCTTAGTCGATTTTTACGACACCCCTGGGGTGAGTCAGGGCTGGAGCGTTCTACGTTATTTTTTCGCTCTCAGTCCCAGGCCATGGAAGTGTCAATTCAAATCATTATTACATACATACATAAATCACGCCTATATCCGCCACGTTTCGCCAATTAGGTTAGGTCTCATGGCGAGCCTGTTGCCATTTATCGGGCATTATATAAGAGGAACGCTGCTGCCCATTCCTCATCACTGTTTTATCCTGAGTCGCCTTGAACGACACCCACGGGAGAGATTTGGGGTGGTGATAATTGTATTCTACTCTGCCGTCACCACACACATTATAAATATATATTTAGAATATAATAATGTTCTACATGCCGGGAACGCGGCATCATTAGAAAGTTTGATTTTGAGTATATAATACGCTCAAGCGCGACGTAATTAAAATATAAGTACGCAAAGTCCCAATAATAAAAGCAATTAAAACGTTCCCGATGCAAAGACATCACAAACGATCGTAGGAGACATCAAGTCTTGCAAAGTATTAAGAAATTTCCACTCGATATAATAAAAGTTCCCATTCAAGCACGTGTAATTAATACAGCAGCGGGCAAACAAATGAAATCTGAACGCCGACAGGCGGTTCCGTACATTTACTAGAAGATAAGTCTTTGAAATAAAATAAAAAAATAAACCATTCATTGTCAGACCAATACATCATGACTTATGCTCAGCAGTGTGCCTGTTTCGTCTAAAATGATGATGATGATGACAGTCAGGCCTCCCATCATCACCAGCCCTTTAACATCGCCACTGCTGGAGCACAGGCCTTCCATATGGACAGAAGAACATAGGGAGAATGGGCCATAACCCACTACGCTGTGCAGATTTAGAGGCTTAAGAAGGCGCCTTCGAAAGCACTGAGGAACTCCAGATAATAAATTGGTCATTTTCGTAAACGCTAGTCTAATTAAATATCATAAAAATGAATACCTTTTTATCTTTTGTGTTTTCCTATTCTATACAAAAATCTAATAAAAAATTATTGCTTTGGTTCCGTTTCACCAATCGCGCCAGCGGATCCCCAGAATCGCTGCAAAATAGGACAACTTTCTTCCCTTGAAGTTGAAAAAGTTACAATGTTCAAGGATTAGTCTTGCAGGTAGGCGGGCCTATACCTATCTATCTCTCCGATTTTTTGACGCGATATTACGAGCAGACACTGGGACCCGAGGGATTATTAAAAAAGTTCATCTAACGTGAAACTCTCAAGATGGGGTTCTAAACTGAGTGGCGAAAATTTTAATTTGCGAACTGCGATTTTTGGCTCCATCTACATCCATACATCACAAATTCCCTATCCATCCCTACCTAACCTAGAAACTCCCCCTGGTAGGCAATAAGTATAAATACACACTGGGCTGCAAAGAGAATGAGAAATCTAATAATAATAATAAAAATCTCCCTGTGGTGACGGCAGAACAGTACCTCTAGCTCGAATGTTTCCAACATTCGTATGGTAATCGTATCGAGTAAGGACTCTAAAACCAAAACAAAATATTTTTTTAATTGTGAATCGAAAATTCCATCTCTGAATTTCTTATTGTGTTTGGCTGCATGGCTCATTTTATTTGCCTTAATATAGACAAATTTATGAGTAGATACGTTAATGCTCTAGAGTCAACAAAATCGAATTTTGTGCAGCCTATATCAGAGAGAAAAAAATTATTCCAAAAATCAAGATGGCCATGGAAGCCGTTCATAAACCAAATAAATATTTAATAATAGCAAGAAATATTTATTTCTTTACATCGAATATTAAAGTTGATTTTATTTTATTTACAAGAATTTAAGACATATTAGGTAGGTACGTGTTTATAATGTTAATAATAATGTAATGTAATTACCCAAGAAATATTAATTATTTTCCGATTTAAGATTTTTATTTTGGTTTTAGAGTGCTCACTCGATACGATTACTATACGAATGTTGGAAATATTCGTGCTAGAGGCACTGAATACTATCTTCTTCTTATCGCTACCCCTACTATTGTCACCACCCCCATCTCTCCCGTTGGTGTCGTACAAGGCGACTAAGGGTAAAGACAGCGATGAGTAATAGGCAGCAGCATTCCTCTTATACCACCTAGTAATATACTGCGCGAATTGTGCACACGATAGATGGCAATAGGCTCGCCACCTATTACATACATACATACATACATAAATAGTGAACTCGCCCACGTTTCGCCAATTATATTGGGTCCCATGTAATAGGTGGCGAGCCTATTGCAAAAGTCGCAGTACATTGCTAGGTTGTTTAAGAGGAACGCTGCTACCCATTCCTCATCACTGTTTATCCTTAGTCGCCTTGTACGACACCCACCACTACTCTGCCGTCACCACGGCGGCGGCACACCTATTACATGGGACCTAATATTTGGCGAATCGTGGGTGTTATTGCACCTCTGTCTTTAAAAGCGTGATTTATATATGTATAAAAATCTCGTGTCACAGTGTTTGTTTTAGAACCCCTCCAAAACGGCTTGACCTATTTTTATGATGTATTTTGTGTATATTTTGATAGGTCTGAGAAAAAAGAATTTCTATACTCCTAGGTCACAACTGCTAGCATCATCTACATAGTATTAAATATGTTAATAATTTCATTTCATTTTCATATTATTTTCAAAGACCCCCTTTTCATAGCAACCCAGTGTACATCTTTGCCTATTCTTCGGGCATAACATACATACAGTCAAGTCGTGTCTTTTATATGTAACAGGGCCCGTAGCCAAGTGGCAATCGTTTCATAACGATAACGTGTCGAAGTTCGTCACGATCGGCCATATTACTTTGGTATCTGCAGGGTCATAGCTTGCGCTACCAACCTAACTAGTAACTTACGAAGTAGAACTTCGTTATCTTTGACGGTATGTTACTTTGTCTAGGCCCCCAGGTACGATAATTGCTTACCAGTGAGCACAACATTATTCGACAGCAATGCTCCATCGCAGAAATATTCGAACTGGCCATCCTTGGTTTCATTATTCACATAAATGGTCGCCACCCATGGGAAAACAGCCATGGGAACAGTCGTCTTGTTCCCGTTGCATGTTGGTATCGTCTGGAACATATAACATACAAAAATAAGGTTCACTACAAAGTACTTTATTTTTATGCTTGACAGGGAAACTCTTGCCCTTCATCTCATACATACATAAATCACGCCTACCTATATCCCCGAAGGGGTAGGCAGAGGTGAATAAACACCCACGTTTCGCCAATTATGTTAGACCCCATGTAATATGTGGCGAGCCTTTTGCCATTTATCGGGCACAAAAGTCGCAGTACATTGCTAGGTGGTATAAGAGGAACGCTGCTACCCATTCCTCGTCGCTGTCTTTCGTTGTCCGTACAACACCCACGGGATAGATGGGGGTGGTGACAATTATATTCTCTAGTATTGAGGTTAGAAAAAGTTCGAAAAATTGTAGTCTTTAAAAATTTTAGCATTTGTGTATGTTTTTCTAAAAACAAATTTTCTTTATAATAATTTTTCTAACGTATTTTTACAAATGTTCAAATAAAAATCAATGATACTATTTTGAACAACCACGAAGCACTAATAACTAAACTCTCTCATGATGACCGATTAAATGAAATCATTTTCCCGAAACGTGCGATCATCGAGGGAGATCAGAAACATTTTTCTTTCGCGTAATCTATCTACTGGAGATAGCTATTGACGGCTGGTATCTGATGTCTCCATTGAACTCTAGGGTCTGACAAATGATGAATGAATCGCTAGGGGTCTGTCTATTGTTAACAATGAGTCTAGGTTCTTTAGAAAGAATACCCTCAAATCGGTTAGTAGACAAGAACTAGAGCCACACGGAAATTTGTTCTCAAATCATGATTTTTTATAATTATGTTTATCTATACTAATATTATAAAGCTGAAGAGTTTGTTTAGTTGGTTGGTTAAACGCGCTAATCTCAGAAACTACTGGTTACATACATACATACATACATATGTCACGCCTTTCTCCCACAGGGGTAGGCAGAGATCACTTCTTTCCACTTGCTACGATCCTTACATACTTCTTTCGCTTCATCCAATGCATGCCCGTCGGTTTCGGGTACTCTTGACCTGGCCCTTTTTTAATAGGCTTTCAATTTGATTATGAAAGATCCGCCTAGGCCTTCCCCTTCCCATTTCTCCACCCCACCATTTCTCACCCATTCTTTCTATGTGACCAAACCATGCGAACATCCCTTTCTCAATCCTTGTCGTTACATCTACTTTCAAATTTCAAAATACTACTGGTTCAAATCGAAATTTTTTTTTTGTGTTGAATAGTCCATTTATTAGGGAAGGCAGGCTATAGGATCATAATAACCGACTAACGCAAGCGAAGCTGCGGGCGACCATTAGTGTTGTATATTTTGGGCATATTGCCGTGTCTGATTGATTGGTCTCATAAAAACCCAAATGTGGCTCATCGATAACCGCTAATGACCAAAACATGGTTTATAGATAGTCTTATTCCCATAGGGCATAGTAAGCAGAGGTGAATTAACACCCTAGAACCTATTGCTATCTATCAAGCACGTAAATCACAGTATATTGCTTAGTGGTTTAAAACAGGAACGTTGCTGTCATTACTCATCCGCTGTCTTTACCCTTATATCTTCACTTCAGTCACCGGTTACGACCATCGCGGGAGAGATTGGGGATGGTCACAATGATAATTGTATTCTGCTCTGCCGTCACCACACGTCAGTAAAACGAAAGCAGAAAGAAAGAGCGGCTAGCAAAAAATCGGTAAATTATATCATCGAAATATTTAATTTTTCGATATTTTTTTGAACTTTTTTCTTAAGGTCGGTTTTTTGATGCATAGTTAACCAATTGTTAAAAATTTTAAAAAACATTTAGGGCCCAAGTAAGTTCGAAATAGCTTACTTTGCAGATCATTTGACAGTTGTAATATGAAATATATGTCAATTCAACAGCAAAGTAAGCTACTTCGAACTTACATGTCGATTGTGAAACAGGCCCTCAAAATAAATAAACAATTGTTGATCGTTGGTTGAGTTAACTATGCATCAAAAAACCGGCCCATAGAAGTTGTGGTTGGTACCTACATCGTCTATTTTTGTCAGCCATTGTCCTGTGACCGTAACAATTGCAACTAAGTTACCGCACACGCGTGTGCCCAAAGTTTTTTCCCGATTAATTACTCAACCTTGAGTCTTCGTGAGTAGGCCATTACTACAGGGAGAGATGTCCGAAGAGCGAGCACATTATGGATGTGACAATAGGGATGATGCCACTAACAAAGAATGACTGATATAATGATTTGTTATAATAATTTAGGATAAGAAGATTCGTTAATTGTTATCAGATTGTGATTGATATTTATTTTATAAAAATAAAAGTACAAAACTTTGCAATCCGCCATATTTGCTAAAACGCCGCGTGACGTCATTATTTAGTTATCTCCATTTTGACATTTCATTTGCCAATCAAAGACATTAGTTTAGTTGCCACGACATTGCTATTTTGGCGTAAATTTTGAATTGCATTTTTCAAAACATGTTTTTTCTATCAAAATCGGAAGTTTTTACAAAAATATAATTTATTTTGGGTAAAGAAGACACGTAAGGAAAACATGGTGCAGTTTTTCAAAATTAGTCATCATGCCTGTAGCGCCGATGGTATGAGGAAAAAACTGGTTAGATTCTTCGACAGTGATGAATCTAGTTGACGTGTCTCGAGAGCCCTTAGAACTTAATTAGTGGCACAAAGAATACAATCGCACGCTCAGAGTTCAAAGACGTTGAAGGTTTTAAGTGGTTGAAATACTTTTGTGGTACTTGAAAAAAAATTAAGAGGCTGCAGCGGCTGCGTCATAGCTGTACACAAACAAAGTATTGAGTAACCGAGAAGCGAGCGATGACAATTTAGTCAAATCTTTATTTTTTAGACCTAATAACTTTACCTTTAGTTTATAAGGTATCTTGTTTGCTGTAAAAGGGAAGGATTTTTGGGTAGTTATATTTTAAGTGTGCCTTATGATAAAGGAATTTTAGCTAAGTTACAGCACTACACAAACAACGAATAGAGTAACCGAGTATTAATTCATCTCTGTCTGCCTTTTCGGGGATATAGCGGCGTGATTTGGCGTGATATGGCGTGATTTTTTTATGCTAGAAGAAGGTAAGCCCTAGGCCTTCATCCCACCTGATGGTAAGGGACGATGAGGATCGAAGATAAAATCTAGCTTCACCTGGAACCATCCGCCACAAAGGGGCTGGCTATCTTATCACAAATTGTCGGAACACAATAACGCTGTTAACACTAATATTATTATGGCGACAGATTTTGATAAGATGGTGGTAGCTAGCCAGGATACTTGATAAAAGTTCAACCAAACCGAGTACAAATTTGTACTTTCCTGGGGATCAAACCGCGACCTCTGGACCTTAATTCCGGTGAGAGAACCAGTAGCACACGGGGACGGTTCAAAATATATGTGATATTTGGAGGTATGTATGTACCTCAGTATTATGTTACATACATAGATTAATCACATATATATAAATAGATAGAAAATGTATACTATGCTAAACCATTTCGAAAAAATCCATTGTTTTTTGACACCTAGCACGGGAGTCAGAGGTTTCACTATTACATTTTTGTACATATTTTATGTCAATAAAGTATTATTATTATATCATATTGTGTTTGGGTGGTCATGCTCGCCGGGCTGGTATCTGTACATAACATAGCAGAAAAACTTTGCAAAACCCCCGAAGCAGATTGTATCTTTCGCGGCTGGCAGCGAGCGCTGTGTTTTATTAATCTTCTGTTTCACCACACTTACCGAGCTAAGGGGTCCAAAATTGTGTTATCCATTACGCGAGGCGTTTCTCACATCGTCGCGGGCATTGTGGCCGCGTGATTGATGAGTTGGCATCGCGTGATGCCAGCTATCAACCTCTTTCTGCCTCCAATTTGCCCCGTGTTTTTGGGAAAAACTAAACCTTTGTTTACCGAACAATCCTGAACGCTCAGTCAGCCATTTCCTGCTGCTTTCCAGCTGAGGATCTCTATGGTGTACATACTCTTTATGGCTCGACAATCTCTACATGCAATTGGTAAAGAAGTTCAAGTAATACATTGTAGCGGCTACGTCATAACGTGTCGGGTAACCGAGAAGTGGTTGATCAGCAAAAAGCACGACAGCTCATGATGACAATGGAGTCAAACCAATTGTAGACCTAATGGCAGTTGTGATAAGGCAGAACTGGATTAACAAGTCCTGAATCACGATTACAAAGTTTCTGGAGGATCTCAGAATATATACAAGATCCGACGAAGTACAGTCGGACCACGGTCCCCGAGTGCACACCTGGTCCGGAGGAAGATTTCCCTTTCTTCGCTAAATATGCAGCAATGCTACCGCATACCAACACAGTTTTAGTCACGCCTTTCTCCCACAGGGATAGGCAGAGATTACTTCTTGCTACGATCCTTACATACTTCTTTCGCTTCATCTAATCACATTAATGTCCTCATGCATTCTCGTCAGCTTCAGGTACGCATGACTGGCTCTTTTTAAAAAACTTTCAATTTGAATATGAAAGATCCGCCGAGGCTTTCCCCTATCCTTTTCCCCCATTCACTTCCGAGATGTTAATCCTTTTTGTCACTCTACTTTCACTCCTCCTTTCTACGTGACCAAACCATGCAAGCATCCCTTTCTCAATTCTTGTCATTGCGTCTTCTTTCAAACCACACACTCTAATTTTGAACGTAGCAAGTAATTTAATTAAAGCAAAGTATAAATTTCAACAAAGGACTATAGTGGAACCTGAGGAGGAGCTCGATGTCCGTTAAGGTCAGTCATTGGATGGGTGGCTAAAAAATTATTGTCTTATTGTCTTGCAGCCGGAACTAACGGCTTGTGTGCTTACGTTGGTTCCGGCTGCGTCTGCAGTGGGTTATGGTCCATTCTCCCTATATTCTTCCATCCATAGGGAAGGCCCGTGCCCCAGCAGTGGGAACATTAAACGACTGGTGATTCTGATGACCCGCTTTTTTCCCTCCCCCATATTTATTTTCCGTAAATATCATTACAAATAGTATAGTATCTTTAAGAAAATTCGATCACGTAATGACGATGTAACGATGTAATCACGATGTAACCGGTCTTAATCTTTGCATACAGCCCAATTGTTTCGCAATTACCGAACGTCTAACACCGTGTTAACCTAGGCGTATTAATTATCGGTTATAATGACTGATGCTTGTCAGTTTGCGGTTAAAAAGGCCACGGTCAAAGTTTGTTGTCCAAACATGGTTTAAACTTAATTAATGAACGACAGTTTACGTCTTCCCTGACAAGAGATAGACGAGTACACGCGAGCTGTGTGCGTAAACTGATTACTTTGTTTGTTGTTATGTGTACCAACATTATACAGGGTTAATTGTACCTACAACAATATTTTGTGCAGTGTACAATTATTTTTAGATTTATTTGTTTATTTATTCATATTAAGGCTAAAAACATTACAGGTAATATGAGTACCTAAAAACTATTAATATGCTTAATCTTAATGTAACTTATATTTGCACGAGCACTACACATTTGAAATATAACAACTTTTACGGATACGACTCGCGTATAATTAGGTGTTTGGCATATTAATTATTTAACCCGACGTTTCGGCCGCTGTAAAGTGAAAATATTAATATACTCTTAAATTATAGATATGCACTGCATTTTAACAATATAGAAAAGGGAATGTTTTTCAATGGATCACCAATAGAGTCCATAATATTTATTATTTTCATTTTAATTTGAACATTATATAAATGTTAGAAATTAATGCACAGAAAAATGAAGGTAGTTAGAAAATGTTCGAAAAATTAGTCTTGATTCGGGAATCGAACCCGCTTCATCTGCAATCCGGGCAGATGCCGAGTGGTAAAAGCATCTGCCGGATTGCATAGGAGACGGGTTGAACAGAATATAATATCTTTGGGTATATTTTTGTATGGATCCAATTACCGGATTTTAATATCTGTACCTCTAATTAAATGGCAAAGCAAGGTAGTTTTTGGCAGTCAAAAGGAATTGATACCTCTCTCAATACACTATCGAACCTAGGACTCTCACAATGGCTTTTTAAACGTATTCCAAAGTGAAAAGAGTGCGACCCGCGCAAATCATTCGTCATGGGTTTCTATAGAAAATTGTTTTTCGCCCGCCCCTGGATTGCTTTTCGCGTATTTTTGTGGTGCGATGATTGATTTGAGCTCGTCGGGTGCCAGGGTGGGACACACGGGCGGGGAGAACGGGCAGCGGGGTGGAAATAGGCAAGGTGCACCAGTAGCGACATCTGTTGATTTAGAAGGAAAACTGCCTCCGTTGTCTAGTGGTACACACTCATCAACTCTATCTAAGGACATTTTGTTGACTTTTTTTGCTGCGGCGATCATACTGAAATACTGACGATATCTGTGCAATTTATTCAATGTTGTTACGGGTGACCATAATTAAATAAGTCATTGTAAAACTGCAAAGAATATGTCCGTATTATAAGGCTAGAATGGGGACATAGAACATGAAGTAGATGTACATAAAATATCCTTAGACATTGTTGATGAGTATACGTACAATTACATATATACATACATACATACATACATACATCACGCCTATATGCCTGAAGGGGTAGGCAGAGGTGAACTAGCACCCACGTTTCGCCAGTTATGTTAGGTCCCATGTAATATTCACCTCTGTCTGCCTTTTCGGGGCGAACCTATTGCCATTTATCGGGCACAAAAGTCGCAGTAGGTACATAGCTAGATGGTATAAGAGGAACGCTGCTGCCTATTCTTCATGTCTGATTTATCCTTAGTCGCCTTGTACGACACCCACGGGAGAGATTAGGGGTGGTGACAATTGTATTCTACTCTGCCGTCACCACACGGCTGAATTACATATATCACGCCAATTTATCCCCGAAAAGGTCAATCCCAATGGATGGCAAACATATTACCGTAGTATATTGCCGCTATGGCTCTTTAGTCAACTGAGGTCGCTCAAACTCATCCCGCGGGATTAGTTGACCGAGTTGACCAAATGAATGTTTTGAATCGGGCCACTGATAAGTTCAAAATCAAATTGTTTATTTTACATATGAATAAGGTATACAAAAGATGGTCTAGTAACAGTAAATTCAACTTATTCAGCTACATAAAGATAACATGCAAAATTATATTAGTCAATAAGATTTAAAATTAAGATATTATTATGAAATCAATTACAATGTACAATGTATGATACGTTTAAAATAAAACCGTTTTCAGGTTTTAATTCAAGTTCTGTATGAGGTGCGACGTGTGTCTGTAACCATAGCGACGTAGGGTAGCCCACTTCTGGGCGTGCAAAATTTAGTTTACACACTTTTCTTTCAATAATACCTGCGCAGACGACCGTCATTTGGTTCATCTTACGTGCCGAGAACTATACCATTAGTACATTTTATGATCTCAAACTATAGACATGAATAAAAGTGCTCTCTAATATTTTATGTTGGTGGTGACAATTGTGTTCTTTTCTGTCGTAACCAAACATCTACACACAGTATTAGAATATTTTTCGATTATATCATTTTTCCTCTTACATACCATTTGACCGTACGAGCCTGTTGGCGAAACCTTCGGCCTTTGTGTCACGGGTACACAAAGCAGCTATTTCTTTGGACCAAAAATATTATACCATTCACATTTCCAGTTGTGAATAGAAGGTTTAGTAATGATACTAAGTGTAATGTAATTAACCTTTGAATAAGTTTTGAATAGTTCATCCGCGGCGAACTCCATACAAGCTTCGTTCTATTAAGAACTCAGGGTTACTACTTTGAAGGGTTTGTCCTTCATATATAGGGGATATAGTCCATATAGGGGAAGATGGTCCAAAGCGAGTACATTGCCTAAAGCGGGTATAAAATTACATACATAAATCTATGATTATAAATAAGTCTATGATATATGTATGTAACTATCCCAATGTATATCCCCGAAGGGGTAGGCAGAGGTGAATTAAACACCCACGTTTTTAGGTTAGGTCCCATGTAATAGTATTAGGGGACGAGCCTATTGCCATTTATAGGACACAGAAATCGAAATACATTGCTAGGTGGCATTAGTAACATGCATATCATTAGTCATTTCTGTTTTAACTCTAAGCAGAATACAATTGTCACCACCACCAATCTCTCCCGTGGGTGTCGTTCAAGGTGAAAGCAGCGATCAGTAGGTAATAGGCACATTCTTCGTTATTTTTTTTTATTCCAGGCCAGCATGGAAGGCAAAGTATCAAAACAATTACACTAGCTATTAATACGTGTTAGAAATATGTACCTACATAGTTACTCGTTATCTAACCTTATAAAATTTAATTAAAGACGAGTTTACTCGAACAATGGAAAACTTCACATCATTAATGTTATATCAAACTTGTGCTTGCTAAAGCGTGTAGTTGCGTAATACTTATTTTAATGTAGCTTATACGTGGTCTAGATACCTATTAATAGTAGGGTCAATTTAATAGATCGTCAAATTAATAGACGTTTGACATCTGTCAGTTTTAATTTCATACTGCCGCACTCAGAGACGACAGTTAACTTTAATGAGTATTTAATGTCAAAAATTTTCATTCAAATATAGACCATAGACCCGGCAAGAATAGCGACTAGTTTTGAATTGTCATTTTTTGAAGTTAAGTACTCATTAACGTTATTTGACATTTCTGAGTGCGGCAGATAGGAGCAAAGCGTCTAACGCTATTCTTGCCGGGTCTATGGTCTAGATTTGAATGAAAATTTTTGACATTAAATACTCATTAAAGTTAAGTGACGTCTCTGAGTTCGGCAGTATGGGATACTTAAATCGCAGTATATGGCAAGGATTGGACGAAGCGGGGAAAAGGGAATCGTAGGGGGACTAGCCACCGCCGCACATAGTTTCATCAATGAAACAAATCTCCCTTCAGATGAAGGTCCATAAGACCTGAGGTGGTTTTACTCGGAATCCGATATTAAAGTGCGCGCCAGATAAGTCTGCGCGCGATGGGTGGCGCTGCTTGCTAACGTTGACACTCAGACCAACAAAATAGCGGACGAAATTTTAGTTCCAATTTTGACCACGCGCGGGCTTATCTGGCGAGCACTTTACCTCCAGACCATGACTTTACATGATGCATGAGGCATTTCGCGCTATCCTCCCACCGCACAATGCATCTATCATCTCTCTACATACCTACGTAGGATAATAAATAAATAAATATTTTTACACTCACACCTATCATCTAGCCCAAAGTAAGTAGCCTAAGCACTTGTGTTATGGATACTAGATGTCGGACATATTTTTAATATAATTATGTATATAAATGTTGAAAATATACTACATAAACATCTACACAACCATGACTCAGAAACAAACATTTGTGATCATCACAAAGTTTGCCCCTACCAGGATTCGAACCCGAGACCTCTTGGCCAATACCCAGCATTCTGAGAATTCGACCAAGGCGGCCGCCAAAGATGCCACTCTACCTTCGGAAAAATAGATTTTGTCTATTTCTTTCCAAATTCATCTTCCTCTAGCATCAGTCAAAATTATATGTAAAGAGCAGAAACCAATAATTTACTTTCGTGTTTCATTTAATTTGAAAAACCCTCTTCGGGGACTGTAAATTAAAGCTTAAAATGTAAATTTAATTTAATTAGTAGTCGCGTTAGGATGCCATTTAAGTTTTAATTAGTGAGCTAAAATTGATACGAGTAAATTGGCATGTGGCTCCAAAAATTTATGGGTGTTTTTTTGTTATTAAAAAACTTGATACGAATCGTAATTAACATCAGAACGGATGGTTTTGTTATGTTAGAAACGAGAGATATTCCCACGTTGTTATTACCTTAACAACAATTTTTTTTGAGTAGGTAACTTTAATAATAAAACAGCAATGTATATAAAAAAAACAATTTGAAATTAAGTCAATATTAAATAAATAATGTTTTAATGTTTCAAAAGCAAATATTTTCGGAAACGTACTTAACAGTTCATGTAATTCTATAATCATAGCGTCTTATGATGATAAAATTCATTTATGATAAACAACCTTTTTAGAAGAAACTCAAATACACGATAATCCTTACTTAGTTTTATTGAAAAAATCGTTACTTACATGAGCCGTAACATTTCTGCCGAGGTCAGTCAAAGCACCGTCCTGCGTAAAAGAGAGGGAATGCTCAATGGCATTGTCTATATCCTTTTCTTTCTCACTTATTCGATCAGCTAACCCGTTGATACTGTCCGGAGTTGGGGCTTTGGTCACATACACTACGTTTTCGTTAGTAGTATCCTTATACAAGTCAATGTAATCGATGATTGGATAATCTGTGCTGTTATCATCTTGGATATCATAGTCAATATTATCTTTTATCTTTATTTCGTTCTCTGCGTCACTCTTCATAGGTATAACACTGAATCCCTGAATGCTTGGTGGTGTGGTGGCATAATTCATTGCCAGTTCTTTAAAATCCACTGTTTCGGTAGCATACTCTCGGATGTTAACCACTGTAGTGTCATCAACGACAGGTGTTTGTGTGCTGTCATCGAACACATAAGTTTTAACATAGATATTTGTGTTATCATTATCATATTTCACGGTTTCTCCTTCCTTAGCATTATAGACTAACTGCTTAATTAGGTTGGCAATATTTGTTAGCACATCTTGTACACTGTCACCATTATCGTCCACTTCTATGTACTTGGCTGTAGCATTGTCTCCGTCTTCCACTGTGCCGTTACTACTAAATACGTTTTGAAGGAACTCAGTAAAACAATCAATGTAATCGTCACAATCACCTCGCACGTCGACAACCAATGCGCTCATTAAAAACAAATAAAACACAAACGTATTCATTTTTCTTAAAACAGTTTACAATACTAAGCGTGAAGCTTCGATGTGAGTCCGTAAACAAATGAATACGAGATGAGCAGGTCTATTAGATACCTACAGTCATCTCGTTTTAAATGACCGTTAAGTTTAATTCTTATTGCGTTTCTGTTAAAGCTCAAAATGTTTTGTGTGTTCATTGTTGTGCAAGTATCTTGATTGCAGTGACTTTGATAGATGGCCGAAGACAATTATCTTTGTACGAAAATAAAACCTGATTAAAAGCCTTAAGGTCTTTGGAGCTTTGCTAATAAGAACTTGAGTATTACATTAGTAACGTTAAGCGCTTTTGAGAGCTTTGAGACATAATTATTAACGAGGAAATAATTTATCATAAATGTGTATTAATAAATTTACCACTTATTTCATAATCAACTACATAATGTGTGAGACAGTGACTTCAAATGACTATGTGTTAATTCTATTGTATATTTGAGTTTAGAATCAAAGTAAAAAAAAACAACGTACAATGACGTCATAAATAGCCCTGACTAATCCCAGGGGTATCTTTAAAGTCATCTAACCCTCAATTACATGATTTGATTCTAAGAGGTTTGTACCAATAAGCATTCTGAAGCACTCGAATAGAGGAGATAAAACCACGAACAAAATCATACTCAAAAAGGGTTCGTGTCAGCCAGGCAAACAGCTATTGCAAAATTTAAGCCAAAAGTTTAATCAGTATCGATAGGAATGTTGTCATCCTAATCACTATGTTCAAAGCTCTCACCAGATGGTAAGTAAGGGACGATAAGGGCTGAAGACGGAAATCGAAGGAAGAAGGAATCGAACTTCACCTGGAACCCTCAACCACAGAAAGGCTGGCTATCTTATCACAAATTGCCGGAACACAAATTTTACAAGATCGTGGTAGAGCCAGGCGGACTTGAAGAAAGTCCTACCACCAACCAAACCGAATACAAATTTGTGGGGAACCCTGGGGAATGAGCCCGGGACCTCGGAATCTTAATTCCGGGGGTCCTGATCTCGAAATAATATAGTTGGTCACCCGTCAAATTATGTGCTTTTGCTAATGCTTCTCACTTTACGCAATTATAAGCCTAAAGTCATTGCGTCCTTGAGCTCCTCTTAGACAATAATTATAATGAATAGGTATATGGGTTCGAATCGAACTCAATAGTAGATGGTTAACGAATTGCTCAAATGTGGAGATACAAAGTGCTTCGCTAATTAGTTCAGAGTTCAGAATATGTGTATAATAAGCATTATTGTCTGACGCATTAGGTACGCCTACTAATTATCGAATGTAAGCATTCCATACATATAGTTTGAGACAAGCCACTTAGCAATCATTCTCAATTAGAGATTTGCCTTTACCAGAATTTTAGTGATCTGTTGAGGAGACTTTGTTTGTGTTGTTTGAATGGCGGGCATCATCATCATCTCCAGTCTTTAATGACCCCACTGTTGGGGTATGGGCTTTCCCTATGGATCGAAAAATATCTATAGGGAGATTGGGCCATAACCCACCACGCTAGCCCAGTGCGTGTTGGCGGGTATTAACGACTGCAAATGCAACAGGAACCAACGGCTTAACGTGTTTTCCGAAGCAAGGAGGAACTCGAGATAATAAACCTTTGGTCACCCATTCAATGACCGGCCTTAGCGAACATTGCTTAGTTTACGCCAAGCGCGCTATGCCACTGCACTAGCGAGCTTCTCTCGGCGTGCATTTGGGCATGTAAATCACAATTTATTGCTAGGTGGCATAAGAGAAACGCTGCTGCCCTGCCTTAGCCCTTCGTCGCCATATACGACAACCCTGATATATATTAGATAGTTCCCGAAAGAAGAGTAAACGGTCGGTAGAAAAGTACTGTAGTGTTAGTTCGATGGACATGACTGCATATGTGCCACTATGTCAATTATATGCAATATCTTACACTGATTATTTAAAATGTTTTGATCTTATTTTTTACTTATGAACAAGTGAACGTACTACTAACCAAACATGTAACAACTTTATTGTACACTTGGTAAGCAAATAAATGTTTGATTTGGTTTGACGTAGTCAGGATGTAAATAAAGGGTCTGTTCTGCTTTATTTCAGTCGCTTCTGGCGTGTCACATGTTGAACCATAATAATTAAGTCACTTGTTGTTCACACCATTGATTTAAAAATAATAGTATTTTAGCTCCTGATACAAAAGTTACATTATCGAGCTGGGATAAAAAACAATAGATTGTATACTGCTGCTGGTATTCCGATGAAAATAAAAAGATTTAATAGTACTCACCTGCGTTCCGTTTCCTTCGTTTAAATCCTTCAAAATTTCGACGTCCTTCAACCCTTTCACTGTCAATTTGCTTTCATCGATCAAGTCATTCATTACCTTCGAATTCGATTCGTCGTAATCGTCAAAAGAATAATCAACCAAGACACCTTTCTTGGGGACTTCACCATAATCATCTTCCATGTTTTCTAACACAGCCCTCCGAACCTTAGACTTGGGTATATCAAATCCAAAAACGTAGTCTTCTGTATTCGTATCGAATACCGTCGATGCGTCCAAATAGTCGTTATCCGTAGTCGAATACGTCTCGGTGTTGTACTCGATTATTTCAAACACGGTTAGGTTTAACTCCGAAATGGTTGGTATTCTGGTGATGGTTATATTGGCGTTAATATAGTTATAAACATCGGGCCAGTACCTCGCGCTGTATAGGAACGCGGATATGATGAAAAGCAAAGCAAAGACTATCATAAGCACTAGAAGCTTAATGAAAATCTTCATTACAGATATGTTTAACTTCATTGCTAGTGACGTGTGGTATTGCGTTATTGGAATCTGATTTAGCACTGATCTAAGTGGTGGCTTCAGACGCCATTAAAGTTTCTATATGTGGTTCGCGATGAAGACAATAAGCTATTTACTGTAACGTCTATGGACTAATTTCCGAGGACACGGTCGTAATAATTAATTTGCTCGTATGTGGTGGCATTGTTATCTGTAGATTGATTTAGGGAGACCTTCGGTGTACTAAGCAACGGTGCAAATATGATCATCGGATGGGTGACCTATAAATTATTCTGCTCTAACTGAATGTATTCTACAGCAATCTCTCCTGATACATAATAATGTATTTTTTACATATTTCAATTTCTCATTGTTTCTTCGAAATTTACTTCGATCTGTTTGGTTCAAAATCAAAATTACCTTCGGACTAATTAAAATAACATGATATATTATATGTTCGTACAGTCCTTTGTTGAATAAATTACAATTGTATATTTATAGAGCTAGATTAGATTACACACTCTATCTGTTCCAGAATATTTTGAAACCAATGTTATTAATTAAATAACTATCCCTTAAATATAATTGTGTCCTTGGGTTCATTTAATTATACTCTGAACATAATAATCATTTACTGCCGGTATTATTTAGGTTAAAAGGCTTTATTGGGAACAGAGACAGACTATCGGTGGCGTAAAAAGGTTTATAGGATTTATTGGGTAGGTACTAACTAAGAAGGGAAGTGGTGTTTAAACTTTGCGAGTATTTCTGGATCACTAACTAATACTACCGCTTAATACGCACAAGCTATTTTACAGAGTTTTGATGAAAACACGAATTTTACCCTAAGACCTAAATTTCATCTTATCAAAAAAAATAAGATTAAAAAAACATCTAAAATATTTTTGAAAATATTGTTTTTATGCATCATCTTCCTGGCCTGTTTCTATGTTATGTGCTGCAGGTGCAGTATGTTTCCTCTTCCGTTTATACTTATAGGTCAGACGTCATCGAGCCGTCCACTCCTTATAAATCATTTTATCCATCACATCACATCACATGTGCTAGTGATGAATGTGCACCCAGAAATGATGGAAAGTAGGTGCCGTGTGGAGAAACCGATGAACGGGGTGATTATTTGTGGCGTTAATAGTTTGTTATACTTCTTTATTTCAAAAATTAGGATTAAGACATAATGCTATAACAGTCCGATGGCATAATTAGCTACAACTTTGCTCTAATTGCATTAATTATGTTTGTTAAGAGAACTTAAATGAAACCATAGTCTTTTTATAAAAGTTTTTAATATCAACAACAATTCCTTAATAAAACTAAATAACATTATTAATAGTCAACAAACACATACAAACACACAACATAAAGATACTTACACACACACACACAACTGGATACAAAACATACAGACTCCACACACGCAGAAAACGAACAATCATTTAAATTGAACGGAATAAGTAAAGTGAGCTTAGATTACAATAGAGGTACAAAAGGATTTATGTTTTGACAACGCACACACAATAATTGGATGCACGATGGACGAGTGACAACGGTATGATGTCTTGAGTGAACTTCTGAGCCACACCAAAAGTACATTTTTTTGGAAAATACATTTCTAAACGTCAATTGATAACATTAGGTAACTAGGTATGAAATGCTGCAAAAGCCAGTAAATGCTATCTAAATGTTATAGAAAATCTTGGTCCATTCTCCTTCCCTTCTGACCAGAACTGCGATGTTCTAATTAATAAATAGATCGATACAAAACGCGAAATCCTACAACTGTAGTTTAAAGCAATGATACAGTTGGAAATTTTTAAAACGTAAACAGTCTTCTTTTATGAACGTGTGGAATTATTTACCAAGAATTTTACTAATTCACTCCACGACATTTTGAAACTGATCACAAGAGGAAGATAAGTTTGGTAGTGTCTTTGAAAATTTAAAAGGTACACATAAGGAACATTAAAGCTGTTTTTCCACCAGACACGTGTGAGGTAGCTAAGCGGTGCGCTAGGAAAGATCCACCAATAGGATTCTACTAGTTCCTTATAGCAGAAACAGTATTGGACGACTTTTCCTCGCACGCCGCTTTGTCACCTCGCACGTCTCCGGTGGAAAAGAACCCTGATAGTCCAGTTTGAATGAACCATAAAACGGTAAAGACCTTAATAGTCCCGTTTGAAATGAACAATAAATCATTGAAGACCTTCGCGTTACGTAGATGATCCCTTAAAATTACTGTCTTATCCCACCTTAGATCTTATGAGACCCTTTTTTGGTGTGGATAATCGTTTCATACACGGGCACCTTGAAAGGTACAGGCTTCTCCACGGGCACTATAACGTGCTTGTACACCGTGAAAGGAACCTCCTTGATTTTGGGAACATGAACCTCCCTCTCAACGGGATAAGGCACAGATTTCTCTACAGGGATCGACACCTCCTTAATGATGGGAATCACTACGGCCTTCGGCACGGGCACCTGGATCGGGATTGGGTGGGGAACGGGAATCAGCACTGGCTGGTTGATTTTGAACTCTACGTTCTTAGGGATAGGGACGATGATCTCTTTGTAGTGCTTGATGGGCTCAGGGTTGTCTTCCTCGATGTGTTGGTGTACCGGGTACGAGTGGGCCTTCAGTTCGTGCCCACCGAAATTGTGACCACCGAAGTCGTGGCCACCGAAATCTTGTCCACCAAAATCGTGGCCGTAGTCGCTTCCTGTGTTAGCTCCCGTGTAGTCACTGGCTTGTACCTGGTCGAAAGAAATTAGAAATTATTATTAAAATAAATTGATTGCTTCACTATGAATGTCGCCATTAGCGAAATTCATTCAGCCAGCCGTTATAAAGCCGTGTGGTGACGGCAGAGCAGAATACAATTGTCACCACTCCCATCTCTCCCGTGGGTAAGGCGACTAAGGGTAGAGACAGCAATGAGTAATGGGCAGCAGCGTTCTCCTTATACCCACTAGAAATATGGCAATAGGCACGCCACCTATTGCCATATTTCTAGTACGTACATGGGACCTAACATAATTGAAGAAACGTAGGTGTTTTTAATGCCCGCACATATACCTCTTCCTACCCCTTCGGGGTGGAAAATGCGCGTTTTACGTATGTATGCAATTAAAATTATTTATTAAAATTTAATAATCGGTTCCAGTTTGCTAAGAGAAAATTTTAAAATAGTGTACGTTCAATTTGGTTGTAGTTCTTAGGGTTTCCAGTCGTTTGGTTTCCTTTTTAAAGCCAATTGGAAAATTTAGAAAGCAATGTTGCAAAATAAGACTAGAAAATCCATCTAATATTTTTAGTAATTCGGCAATCATGCTGGAGAAACATTAGTCTTTGTAATTAAACGGGAATTTTTGTAACAGTTTATATTTTTAAATACAACACGTTTCTGTTAGTTCTTTTGATATTTGAACATTAAATAAACGTTAGAAAAGTTAGAAATATTAAACAATGTTTCACAATCGACAAGTAAGTTCTAAGTAGCTACTTGCAGATCATTTGACAGTTGTAATATGAAATATATGTCAATTGATCGGCAAAGTAAGCTACTTCGAACTTACTTTTCGATTGTGAAACACGCCCTTAGTGAATGTGATTACTTGATTAGAGATGAACCGAACGACAGTTGAAATTTTTTCTCTCTATAGACTTTCCGTTTTAGTACTACATACAAGATAAGGTTGAGTATGATTGAGGAATCGACTCTAGAGATCTATAAACAGAGAGTGGATGGATGACAACATTCCAATCCATACTGCACAAGGTTCTGATTTTGGTTTAACGGCCGGCCGCTTGCCTGCACCAACCCTCTTTGGGTACGTTATTTATAAAAAAAACTGAATGTTTAAACATTCCCCAGCCTTTATGAGTGTGTGATTTTCCAATAAAATCATTCGTCGCTCCTTTCAGAATGCCATCCGAATTCCGATGCACAAATAAATTCAACGCCTTTTGAATTGATTGACATAATAATTTAAAAACACGACGGTGACCGGACAGACGGACTGACGACGGCGGAGGAATCCCAAAACAAATGAATATTCAATATCACGAGCCAGTAAAAAAACAATGCACCATATTTCACTATAGTCGAATTCTTCCAGCGTGCGATCGTGATGAAGTTACTATTGTCCTCGAAATATTGCTTTAATGTGGGAAAAGCACGTTTAAACCTAAAGGTTCGACCTGTGTTCATTACAAATTCAAAACATTTTTCGCGGAATACAATGTTTTAATTAATTTTGAATATTGCGCTCGATTTGCCTGGGATCTTGACTTGGTGACAATGGGAACACTTGAGAAGTATTTTCTATCGAATAAAAAATAATTGTGTAAATCGGTTCACAATTGACTTTTATTTCCAGATTCCTTTTAATTGAATATCAATACAAATCACTGTGTATCAAAAGAACGCTACTTTCACCGCAGAATACAACTTTTGATTTATCTAATAAATAATAATTATTAAAATTGAAACTTAAATTCGACTGTAGTCATTAAAACGGCGCCAAACGCTCCCGAGTAATTTTAAAACAATTTCGCGGATATTTTAGTGCCATAGAGAAGACTTGTCATTTGGAGTCACAGATAAAAAAGCGCCTCTTTTCCGCTCTCCAATCGTTCGCGCCAATTTAATAACGCGGCGGTCGCTGGCCAAAATAAATAGTTAAAAACGAAACTGGTCTGGTCGACGGGGCCCTGTTAAGAATATTTGTTGTTTTTTTTTCTGTTCCGGACTTTCGTTTAACTTTTTATTTCCTTTCGCGAGCGTTATTCAATGAGTTGCCATCTGACCCATAGAGCCTTTCGAGCGTTGAATGTAGAACACTTTTCAGCTATTACGTAAAGTAGGACCGGGGTTTTGAAACGTAAGTATATTGCGGGCAGTCGGACTTATGTTTGGCAAGTGTACATTAGATCTGTGTATTAAGAGCGAGGAGATCGCTAGCGCAGTGGCATAGCGCGCTTGGCCTGCGATTGCGTAAACTAAGCAATCTTCTCTAAGGCCGGTCATTGGATGGGTGACCAAAAAATTATTATCTCGAGTTCCTACGTGCTTGTGAAGCATGTTAAACCGTTGGTCCAGGCTGCATCTGCAGTCGTTAATACCCACCAACCCGCACTGGGCCAACGTGGTGGGTTATGGCCCAATCTCCCTATATTCTTCCATCCATAGGGAAGGCCCGTGCCCCAGCAGTGGGGTCATTAAAGGGCTGGTAAATGTATTATGTCGGATTCCTTATGCAGGCACGTTAAGGATTTGGTCCCGGCTTTGTGTTTATATACTGAATACTAACTTACAACTTTAAAATATTATAGTAAATAATAAGTATATCTCAAAACAGCGAAGAATACAAAAGATATCATAATATGTTAATGGTATAATCTGTAATGGATTCCTTCTTTATATTGTTGAGGATGTACCATCAAAGAGTCTATAGACGCCAGATAAAAAGGTACCTTATTTTCAGAGCAATAGGATGCAAAAGCCTTCGTCGTCAAAGAACGAGTTCCGGGTACATCCTGCCCTTTGAAGTTTATCCATGTAATAGAGCAGCTTAAATTTAATTCGGTTGCAGGTGAAGCAATCATGACTTGTATTGTAAAGGCGCCTTTATCACCGTGGGCTAAGGTGCACAATTGCATAAGTACATCGCGATATGCTCGGTACTCGCTGTGTTTATGTATCTTTAGAAAAGACTTTATTTACAGAGAAAGTGAATACAGAAAATTTTCGAAAAATTATTGTCGTGATGAGGGAATAATTTTTGCAGCCATCTAGATTACGAAGTATGCGGGTTCGATTCCCGACCTCTTTTCTCATTCTAATATTTTTTCTGACATCATGTAATGTTCAACTGAAAACGCTTTCTGTAACTTTAAAAAGATATGTCGGCATTTTAAGCTTAATTTTGTTTGTGCTTTTTTAACTTCGTCTCAATTAGCAATAGACTTTGGGCCATGATATAAAAGACGATTATCATTACCAGCCCGGCTAGCATGATCACCGAAACACGATATGATAGGTATAGCCATTTATCGCTTTGAACTGTCAAAAACCCAATGATTTTCGACCCGAACACTTATCGAATCAATAAGCATAAACTTTGTTTGTGTTTAGCAATTACTTTTTTTTATGCCACTTTAGTTCTCTTCACTGAGACAAAACTTGATTTACATATAAGAACTTCTATTTTCGTCGACAAATCCGTGGATTTCAGAGACAGAGCGTCTCCAACAATAAGCTCCTTGGTCTTAATACACTTAAAACACAGTTCTTAATTTCAAACTTATTAAATATTACAAAGGAAAGCGCTACTTTACTAGTGCTTTTAAGTAATGGTAACTTAGTGCAACTTATATTGTCGGAGACTGGTACTCTGTACACTTAAGACTAAAGAAGAATAAAATGAATTACTTTACAATGTTGCGCAGTCTTAAGTACTCTTCTTAACAACTGCTACCGATGCGCACATATTAAATGTTTTGATAACTTTTATCAGTTCAGATCGGCAGGCTGATTACCCTCTTTTCGCTAGACATGGAAGTTCTTAGCCTTCATCTCACCTGATGGTAAGTGACGATAAGGGCTGAAGATGGAATCGAGCTTCACCTGGAACTCTAAACCCCAGAGGGGCTGGCTATCTTATCACACATTGTCGGAACACAATAAGCTGTATACATTATTATTATGGCGACATATTTTGATAAGGTGGTGGTAGCTAGCCAGGCGGACTTGAAAACAGTCCTACCACCATCCAAATCGAGTACAAATTTGAACTGCTATGGGGATCGAACCGTGGATCGGTGGTACTTATTTTCGGTGGTCGAACCCCTATACTACGGAGGCGGTTAGAATTTAGAAGAAAGAAGATTCTTAATTCTGCTTGTTATGTAAATTTTTGGATGCTGGTTATTGTTTTTCATTATTTCAACAATTATCCAACACTATAACAATATTATCATTATGTATAAAACGAATTGCTACGCCCTTACAGGGTGTCACTTACATGTACCTATACCTAGTACTATAAATCTTATGGTAAAACCTATTGTAGTGACTCGCAATAAAGATAAAGATAAAGACCTTTCCGACCTATTTTACTTTCTATTAATAATTTTTCTTTTTATAAATGTTTTTGAAGGATTTTTTTGCATCATATTTTTTTCTGCTTTCTTCTCTCAATGAGGTATAATTGAAGCTGCCATAGGTAAATACTAAATATTAACGGAGCGCTCTGAAAGCAAGCAGGCGTGGTGAAATCCACTCCGAAATACACCGTTATAATTAAACAGGACGATCGGTTGAATGCAAACAGCAGTCCGACTTCGAAGAAGGAAGAAATATTTCTGATTTAAAATTCCCTCCTGTTGACCATAGACCAACAAGAGCTATGGTTGATTGCGGAGCTATTTGGTTAACATCCTCTGGGAGCTAGTTCCAAAGTAGGGTTCTCTTTCGTGAATAATAAATTTTCAACGTTTACGTAATTTTGAGATGTGTTTTGAGGGTTCTCGAATCAACCCTTATTTGATTGTAGGCACATACATACATACATACAGACATAATTTACCCCGAAATAAGCTGAGATTAATTGACAAATAGGTATCTTGTAGATTGTGATTGTAAGCAGATCAAGTTACATGCAGACATAAATTATCCATGAAAGGGTGCGAAGTGGTGAATTGACATTAGTACCTTACGTTTCGCCAATTAGGTTAGGTTCCATGTAATATGAGGTATGCCCATTACTCTTTGCTGTCTTAACCTTAAACTTTTCATAACACCATAGTATTGTTTATAAGACTATGTTAGCATGGATAGCCAGCAATCTGACCATTCGACCAAGCCGGCCAAATATAAATGCGAAAATTGTGGGAAATACCTGCTGATCTCCTTGGGGAACGAAGTAGGCCTGGTTTTGGTAGCCCTGGTCCTGGTAGCCCTGGTTCTGGAAGCTGTATGGCATCCATTGCTGTTGCTGCGCTAGCGCCGCGGCCAGAAGAGTGCTGAACAGCTGTGGGAGAGAGACGGAGAATATTTTTAAACACATACATACATAAATCACGCCTATACTGGGTGTAACAGAGAGGTGTAGTTATATTTAAAGGGGTTGTTCAGGCCATCAAACTAAACAACTTTCGCTAAGGGACCAAAATCGAAATCCCAGACCTAGTTCGCCTATACTATACTATTTAAGCTTCTTCTTCTCCTTCTCCATGCCCTGTTCCCAGTCTATCTGGGGCCGGCGCAGTATGTTTCCTCTTCCATTCATATCGGTCAGACGCCATCAAGCCACACACTCCCTTTTGGTAATATCATCCATCACACCGTAAAGGTGCTACTGATGAATGAATGTATAGAAAAGAGACGGAACGGACCATGTCGAGTGACCGATGGACAGAGAGATACTATAAGCAGAGGTGAAAATTAACACCCACTTTTTGCCAATTATGTTCGGTCCCATGTAATAGCTGTAATAGCTGCTGTAGGCTGTAGGTGGTTTAAGAGGAACGCTGCTTGAAGGCTTGAAGACGTCTGACCAATATGAATGGAAGAGGAAACATACTGCGCCGACACCAGATAGACTGGGGAAGAAAAAGTGCTTGCTTGCTTTGTCTTAGTATGAAAAAGTAACTTTAAGGTTCAATATCGAATGGCAATGAAACTTGAATAGCTTTTAGCTGTACGACATCGGCAATTGATCAGTTTTCACAATACATTTAACAAAAGCCATGCGACACGCTGCGAACGGTCAGATAGCCCCGTTATGGGTGACTATGACGGGATGCACAGACTATATATTTTACTAGTGGTCGCCCGCGGCTTTGCTCGCGTTATTGTAGCCTTCTTCGATAAATGGACTATCCAACACAAAAAGAATTTTTCAATTTGAGTCAGTAGATCCCGAGATTAGCGCGTTTAACCATACAAACAAACTATTCAGCTTTATTATATTAGTGTAGATACAACTTTTATGCTCATGCCAGCCACAGAGTATTAATGCGAAGGAGATTTGGCAAGTGTTTTGTGAATATTTCGACGGTAACTAAAATGCTTCTAGCTTATCACTGTAGTAATAATTTCTGTCTTAGGGAACTCGCTATCTCCTCGGGGAAAGAAAATATTTTCCTCTCCTATTATATCTCAAGACAAAAACACTGTCAAGTGGTGGAGAGAGATCTTGTCCACGCCCCGTGTTAGGCCTTTTTTTCACTCAAATTTCAACAACACGAGAACACAGTGTCGCCTTGTGTCGCCACTAGTTTTGAGTTATGGTGCCGGACAACCCTAATAAATGGCTCCTTTGAGCTAAAAACTGCAGAAACAATGCTTCGCGCAGACAATGGCGCTAACACTCATGATACAAGGCTAAGACTGCGGAAAATTGAAATGAAACTAACGCGAAAGCCGCTCGTTGGATGTGGACCAAAGTACTAATGATTCAATGTGCTAAGTATCTCTTGAATAATTAACATTTTTAATAAGAATACATTCATATTTATCCTCAAGAGTAAGTCAGATGTGTATTATTTAACACCTACGTTTCGCCAACTATGTCATCATCGCCCTTTAACGTCCCCACTGTTGGGGCACAGGCCTTCAAATGGATGGAAGAATTTAAGGACATAGCCCAACACGCTAACCCAGTGTGAATTGGTGGGTTACAACCACTGCAGATATAGCCGGAACCAGGGACATGCCTTTCGAAGCACGGAGGAACTCGGGATAATACATTTTTGGTCACACACCCAATGACCGGCCTTAGAGAACAATGCTTAGTTCACGCAAACACAGGCCGATCGCGCTAAGTTTTATCAATCAATCCAAGATTTAATATTTGTAACTAAATAATTGTGTAATGATAATAATGCAATTAAATAACTGTGTCATTGCGATGTAGGTATAATTTCCGTTCTAACTGCCGCACTCAGAGACGTCAATTAACGTTAATGAGTACTTAACGTCAAAAAATTACAATTCAAAACTAGTCGCTATTCTTGCCGGGTCTATGATCTATATTTAAATGTAAATTTATGACATGAAATACTCATTAAAGTTAATTGACGTCTCTGAGTGCGGCAGTAAGACAATCAATGTTTCCCCCCTGTTTCCAAAGAGTATATAATACACTACGTTTACCTGTTTCCTCCGTGAGCACAGATAAGAAAATACAGCGGTCATTATGATTGTCGGTGATACAGCACTATTGTTTTTAACTCAAATTATATGTCATTTCCGTTTAGGCTTTCTTTTGTAATGCAACTTTTCCACACTATCGCAACGTAACATCGATACAAGAGACATAATTATCTAGTCTATGAGAAAAGTTTGTCTTTATTATTCGACTTTTATTTCGACATCATGAATGTTGGAAAAAATATATATATTTAGAAAAATACCTAGGTACATCAGAATACCATCATCAAACCGTATCAGTACTTTAATACAGAATAGAGCCAAATTCTGAAATTTATCTGACCTATTTCAATGTTATTTTCATAGATGCAATTTGAGAGGGAAATTGAGACGAGAAGAGTGCTAGTTTTAGCACTTAGCTGTAAACCCCTAGACCCTAGAGCAGTATAAGAAAAGCAATTTGCATCGACACAGAGTAGGAAGGAAGAGAAGAAAATTTTGAATACCCAACCCACTTCTATAAGTAAGATGGTTACCCTAGGCTAGGTGGAATAGGATGAAAGATTTAGTCCCAACAAAAACCTGGAACCATCAGACATTGCTTTTGTATTTTAGAGAAGAAGAAGAAGCCTCGTGCTGTGTCTATTGATAGCGGAAGCCTCCGTGGTGTATGCTGTTAATCGTAGCAATAAATAACTGAGAGCTGAATCAGTGCTTGCTAAACCCTGCACTAGATGGGACATACGGGAGCATATTACTGACGTGACCGCGATAGGAACCAAACAAGCGTTGTCAGTGTCGCAAACATACTAACATAAATGCATATTTAGGCCCGAAGGGATAGGTAGAGATGAATTAACACCCTCGTTTGCCAATTAAATTAGGTCCGTGTTATGGGGGCAAGCTTATTGTTATCTATCGGCCACGTAAATCACCGTATATTCCTCGGTGCTATAAGAGGAACGCTCCTGCCCATAACTCATCGTCTTTAAACTTAGCCGCCTTGTACGACACCCGCAGGAGAGATTGGATTGGAATGGTGACAATTGTATTCTGCTCTATCGTCGCTACTTGCCAATTTCAATTGATTAATTATTTACTGCCGCACTCAGAGACGTCAAATAACGTTATTGAGTACTTAACGTCAAAAGATGACAATTCACAACTAGTCGCTATTCTTGCCGGGTCTATGATCTAGATTTGAATAAAAATGTTTCACATTAAATACTCATTAAAGTTAATAGACGTTTATGAGCGCGGCAGTTAGAATCGATTTTACTCGCTTACAAATTCGGATTACAGACAGCGTCAGGCGTGCACCGGTTTATTGGCCGTATGTCTCCGTAGCAGCATAAAGCTTTTTACAGTTTGCCTTCAGCCCGGATAGCTACTTGATGCATAGTTGTTACCAACTTCCCGTTATTTACAACGGTTATTAACCATTAAACGACAAAATAACGGTCGTTAAAATATTTAATCGCAAATTTATTGCACTCAAAGCGAAATGTATAAAGTTCCACTTGCAAATGATGGCTGGAGTAATTATTGTGGATTTAATTACTGAGGTTGTATGGAGACGCTATTTCAGGCGATGCGGGGATTATTCGCATATTTCGCTACAGAGCAATAACGTAATATGACGGTAAAATTTAAAGAGCTCCCCTCATCATCATCCCCAGCCCTTTAAAGTCCCCACTACTGTGGCACAGACCTTCTCTTTGGATGGCAGAATATAAGAAAATTTTTACCATAACCCATCGCCCTGGCCCAATCTGGATTGGTAGGCGTAAGAATATTATTTTATTCATATAAAGAGAATTTGATGGAAAGGTAAATTTAAAAGAATAATGACAAAAAAAATCGGAAAGAAATTATGTTTACAGTATAAAGAATTTGTTTTTTCTATATTTTTCAATAATATATGGATAATTTATTTCGAAAAATTGTTGTACCGCTGTGAGAATACGGCTGACTTCTTTTTCTTTGTAATATTTTGTCTAGCTTAATTTTTTTCCGTTTTGATTTTTCACGTTTATTAACTATTGAAAGCAGGAGCTTTATTATACGAAAATTTTCTTACGCCGTTTATTTAAAACTTAAACATATGTCGTACAAATCCAACTGGAGCTAGGTTTACACAATATCGACGCAAATTACCGACAAACCAGGGTTACCACTGTCATGATTTTTTTAAATTGTTTCGTTGGCAAGCGATTTATATTTAAAGGGAATATTTCCCTCACAAAACCAGATCCCAAAAGCACTGTTCCTTTTCACTGTACGCAACCAAAACAAATAGAGGAATTCCACATCAAATAAACTCACGTAAGCTTGCACTGCACACATTTTGTTGTTTACGTTCCGTTCCGCGTTTACTTGTGATGTCACAATAAAATTGTCCGCTGTATTTATATAAAAGAGACAGGCCTCCAATTTCCAGTGTTTGAATGTCTATTTCTAGTTTTTTTTCGTTTTTTACCGTTCTATTGACCATTTTACTTTAACCCGGCCACTGGATTTCGGCTGTTTCGAATTCGGCTCCGCTTAAATTGGTCAAGTTATATCATTGCCCGCGTTTCAAACTATGCATTACAAAGTTACATTCCACTGCAATACACTGACGTGTTTATTTGCCACTGCTCGTTATTAAAATTTAAAAAAAGCAGCAATGTACTTCGCCAAAAGCCAAGTCACCGTATTTGTCGGAAGTAATTCCTCAGAGAAGCTTTTTTATTTTTAATCTGTGCCTTTTAAAAAATTATTGCACATGAGTTTAGGCGCCAAACGTAATTGAATGAACGCAACGAAGTTACGATAAAAGGCTTTGTATATTAATTAATGAGGTATCTGCATTCTCTGTCAACATTACACTTTCAAATCACGTTTAGAGAGATAAACATCTAGTTTCCTGTGGTTTTCGGCGTAGTGTCGTATGCAGAACGAGTGTCTAGATTTATTTCCGGGACGGCTAACTTTGGCCATTAGGTACCATTGGGATCCTAATACCTATCTAGAGCGTAGCGTATGTTATTACGTCTAAAGTTATAATTTGCCTAACTAATATAACTAACATGCATACATAAATCACGTCTATATCCCCAGGCAGAGGTGAATTAACACTCACTTATCGCCAATAGCTAAATTCTCATGTAATAGGTGGCGAGCCTATTGCCATCTATCGGGCACATCAATCGCAGTATATTGCTAGACTAGATGGTACAAGAGGAATGCTGCTGCCCATTACTCATTGCTGTCTTTATCCTTAGTCGCCTTGTACGACACCCACGGGAGAGATGGTAGTGACAATGAAGGTGGTGATAACTAAGGCTCTACCTAACTCTTCTAAAAAGGCTCCACCTTTTTGGACAAAAATATTAATAAAAATATACATGTCGCCGTATGGTGACTGCAGAGCAGAATACAATTGTCACCACCCCCAATCTCTACCGTGGGCGTCGTACAAGGCGACTAAGGGCCGGTTTTTTGATGCATAGTTAACTCAACCAATTGTTAAAAATGGTTACTGATCTTTAAATATCAGTCTGATATTCAACTATTAGTAAAAATTTTAGTTAGTAATGTTACTAACGGTTAAATATCAGTCTGATATTTAAACTAAAATACTAAGGATAAATCAGTGATGAGAAATGGGCAGCGGCGTTCCTCTTGTACCACCTAGCAATATACTGCGACTTTTGTGCCCGATAAATGGCAATAGGCTCGCCACCTATTACATGGGACCCAACATAATTGGCGAAACGTGGGTGCTAGTTCACATCTGCCTACCCCTTCGGGGATATAGGCGTGATTTATGTATGTATGATATTTAAAGATTAGAAATTTTTTTTAACAATTGGTTGAGTTAACTACGCACCAAAAAACACGGGCCCTAAGGGTTAAGCAGCGATAAGTACGACAGCAGCATTCTTCTCATATTATCTTGCGACTTACTACTAGCCTAATAGATGGCAATAGGCTCTCCACCTAAAATAATTGCCAACACGTGGGTGATTCATCATCTCTGCCTACCCTTTCGGGGAGAAAGAGGTGTGATTTAAGTAAGTATCAAATTTATCTTCGTTGTTCTCCTAAAATAGCTTTAAGATACAATCTGGGTGAGGCTTTTTTGGTTGGTCATTGCGATCACAAACCCAGACGATGGAGCAATTGTCTACAATTTCACGCTTGCTTATGCTAAACTTTAAAAAATGTTAAGCCGCCACGCTTAGGTAATATTCGCACTTTTGGTTCTCAGTTGCGTTTCCGTAAAAAAGTCAATTTTAACAGCTATGTAGAACGGAACGGCGATGGTTGCCAAAAAAATTGTATTTTCTTACAAGTTTGTTGTGTTTTCTCACTAATGAATAGGGTCAGTTGCATACATTTTAATGCCATTCGTTCGACTATAATGGCCAGTTGTCTAGGCCTCCTGCCTGCCGAACGAATAGATTAATACAAATGCATGAAACTGACGTATTACAGGAAATTCTACATGGTGATCGTCGTGTCAAATGTAAGAGCACTGGGCAGCTGTCTATCTTCTTATAGAACTTCTTCTTCTCCCTGCCCTGTTCCCAGTCTATCTGGGGTCGGCGCAGTATGTTTCCTCTTCCATTCATATCGGTCAGACGTCATCAAGCCATCCACTCCCTTTTGATTCATATCATCCATCACACCGGTAAAGGTGCTAGTGATGAATGAATGTATAGAAAAGAGACGGAACGGACCATGTCGAGAGACCGATGATCGGAGAGAGTGATTGGAATGACAACATTCCAATCCATTCTGTTCAAGGAATTGGCTTAGGTTTTAGAGCCGGCCGCCTGCCTGACACCAACCCTCTTTGGGTACGCTGTTGTTGGTGGTTTGCCCTCCACCATTCGGGTGCCCCAAGGTGCTTATTGGTCTACGCCCGGCAATCCCCTTTAGTCGACTTTTACGACACCCATGGAATGAGTCGGGAATAGCTAATACTACGTTATTTTTTCGCTCCCAAGCCAGTATGGAACTAGACCACTGAATAAATTCACACAATTCAATAAATAAGAAAATAAAAAAACTATTCCACTCCTATTGTATGAGATCCTGTTGTAGATACCTAGGTAGGTATCACTTAGTGCTTACGCTACTGACCTACTTTGGCCTAGATGATAGGTGTGGGTGTAAGAAATATTTATTTATCTTGTATCTGTTACGTTACGTGTATTTAACATCCATATTAAAACCATAATGCAATAATAGTAGATTATATACCAAGGGTTATAAACCAAAGATTGAAGAATCGAAGTATTTGACAATTAAGCGATCTGAGGCTTTCTTTTCGCCCGAGGTAAAATCATAGCTTTATGTCACCCCCTGACCAGGAAGTGGGATTTTCCGTACCGTACGCGTAGCGGGCGGAAAAGTCCACTTTATGGTAGGCATGATATGGTATGATTGATGGATATCGAAGTAGAGGAAGACCACTGAAAAGATGGATGGATTGTGTGAGGTGTGATATGAAGGTGATGGATGTGAATGAGGAGATGACGAGTGACAGAAGAGAATGGAAAAGAGTATATACTGCGCCGGCCCCAATTAGGATGGGACAAGGGTAGGGCGATGATGATGGTCGGTATGATATAAATTACCTTTTCGTACCACTTGCTCAAAAAAGTGACATTCTATGCCACAAAAAGCGAACAAAACAATAGTCATTTTTTATCTGTTAAATTTGGAATACTTACCGAAATTTATACTGAACTACATCTGTGTTTACGCCATTGAGATTGTACTGAATTCATAGAGGACATTAATACTACGGATATCACTGACGGACTCACGGACTGAATTTCATTCATCCTCTAGGGGAAGAATGTGATTTAAATTTGGAATACTTACTTACAATATCTATCAATAATTGGACCAATGTTTCGAATGTTAACTTTTACTTTGTTAACTTTTTTGTCATTATTTTTATTAAATGCTTATCTCATATTATTATTGTGTTAATTTTTTCGCAAATGGTACAAAAAATAGAGTATTTACCTCGGTGATAAAGCTGTCTTAGTCTTGGGTGAACTTAAATCCCTCGCTTCGCTCGTAATTTAAGTTTTTAACACCCTCGCTACGCTCGTGAGTAAACCTCGAGTCCTTCGTTACGCTCGCGATTTAAATCGTCACCGAAGACACTGCTTTATCCCCTTGGTTAATATTCTACTATTTTTTACTTGCATGCGGAAATCTGTGCGTCAATTAGGTTGTTAATACATCTGACTTACATCACTAATGACGGAAAAGACTAGACGGAAATTTCGTCACTGGCCCAATTTTTGTTTGACAATACAATAACAAAGACTGACTTTATTATGTCATAAAGCCGATTAGTAATATATAATATATTATTTCCATTGTTACGTATGTCGGCACCGATTAGGTAGATAGGTTCACGTGTCGTAATAATGCATGGGAAGTAGGCACGGAACGGTATTAGGCCAAATGCTTTTGAATGAGGAGCTCTGTACCGCTTTGGAGAGTGCGTTCGGCCTTCGATTGCGGAAGCTAAGCAATGTTCGCTAGGGTCTGTTGTTGAAAGGGTAGGTAAATAAATAATAAAATGCTTAAGTATAAGGCGTATCGTCAGAAAAGAAATACGTTATATTATTGATTCAAAATTGGTACAAAACAACTTTTACGTTTTAGACTCGCATATTGATATTTGGCATTTTTTTTATTTAATATTCAACCGGCCGTTTCGATCACTTTACAGCGGCCGCCAAACAAGTATATTCGTAAAAGTTGTTTTATTTAAAATATAAGAGAACATTACATAGAAGGTACGCTAGTTAACATATCTGTTATGTTCTTTACAGAAATATGTATCTATCAAATTGAATAATTAATAAAATATAATATCATTGAACAAAAACATCACATATAACAAAAGCTATTAGTGTAATTTTTGTTTATTTCATTTGTAGGAACAACCAACAAAACTACACTAAACATTATCGTCACCAACTCTTTAATGTTTCCAATGGCGGGGGTACGGGTCTTTCCTATGGATGGAAGAATATTTATGGAGATTGGGCCATAACTCACCACGCTGGCCCAGTGCGGGTTAGTGCTAACGACTGCAGATGCGGCTTAACGTGCCTTCCGAAGCACGGAGGAACTCGAGATAACAATTTTTGGTCACCCATCCAATGACCGGGCATAGCGAAGATTGCTTAGTTTACGCAATCGAAAGCTAAGCGCGCTATGCCACTGCGCTAGCGAGCTTCTCAATAATATTTACATGCATTTTAATTATATAATTCGTTACATAAATTATAAAACTTAAGCTAAGTGCTGTCTTACTGCCGCACTCAGAGACGTCAAATAACGTTAATGAGTACTTAACGTCAAAAAATGACAATTCAAAACTAGTCGCTATTCTTGCCGGGTTTATGGTCTGGATTTGAATGAAATTTTTTGACATTCAATACTCATCAAAGTTAATTGACGTCTGAGTGCGGCAGTTAATAACAGGTTCTCACGGCATGGTATACACATCTTGTTTAACTGGGGCCGCGCCAGTGTCTTTCACCTTCCATTCATATCGGCACGGTAATACTGTTATTGGTCAGACATCACCAACTGCCTTTTGAATCATATCATCCATAGTGCAATATTGACAAATAATTGCATAGATAAGTGATGGGAAGGCCATGGTCCATAACCCACCACTGTGATTTTCTGAAAGATAATTGTGATTAAAAAATATTTTGAAAAATTATAGTCTCGATGCGGGAATCGAACCCGCGTCCTCTGCATTCCAAAGATTAGATTTTCTGTTTTGACATCAGGAATTGCGCCAATGCTATTGGACAGCTTTGGTTCGTGATACTTTTTCAAGTTCGCCTGGCGAGTTACCACCATCTTAGGAAGCTCTGTCGCCATATTATATGATTGGCAATATAATTGTGTTCCGATGATTTGTAAATGTGATAAAACTGCCAGCCCCTCTGTGGTTGAGGGTTCCAGATGAAGCTCGATTCCTTCTTCGGCCTTTATCGTAACTTATCATCAGGTGAAATAAAGGCTTCCCTGTCTTGTTCCTGGGTTCGATTCCCGCATCAAGACCATAATTTTTTTCGAATGATTTCTAATTAATAGGTATATAATGTTCAAACTAAAATTAAAATAAGAATTGTGAATAGTTTTGCTGTAAAAGCGATTTTGAATAACACGGTCGAGGTGCAGAGGATCCGTTTATTTCCGAGTCCCCTGCAAACTGAAAAATGTGTCCACTTATCTGTTCCAATAGCAGCGGCGGCCGCTGGACCGTGAAGGGTCGTTCACACCGTCCGGCCATGAGTAGATAAACCGAACAGAGTAAAAGCTTCCCAAGAACGCCGTCGTACTAACCCTGACATTATGCAACTGGCTGCGCGTCATAAACTGACGGTTTTGACGGCCGCCTTGGTCGAATGCTCAGATTGCTGGGTATTGGCCAAGAGGTCCCGGGTCCGAATCCTGGTACGGACAAACTTTGTGATCACCACAGATGTTTGTTTCTGAGTCATGGTTCATGGTTGTGTATATGTTTATGAAGTATATTTTAACATTTATATACATAATTATATTAAAAATATGTCCGTCATCTAGTATCCATAACACAAGTGCTTAGGCTACTTACTTTGGGCTAGATGATAGGTGTGAGTGTAAAAATATTATTATTATATAATATAAACCGGTTTTTGCAGTCTCGCCGCGTGCGCGACACTGGCCAGTGGTAACGCCGAGCCCGCGTGCTTGTAGTAGTGCAACCGTTTCGCGCGGTTGTATGAAGGTTATTCTGTGTTCCGTTTATCTATCTATCATGTAATCCGACTTTGTAACGGACAGTCACACTTGTAAACATGTAGAGGCATTTGTTACCAATCCCGAATGGCATGTTGACATTCGAAATGAATAAAAACAACTTTACGGATTGTTCGTACACGCGTTGATTTTGGAGTGTTAAAAACTGGCCCTCCAGAAACAGAGTATAGAAAAACGATTATTAATATCATCTGACTTTTTACCCCCGAATACAGAAACGCTACTCAAATTTGGGGCACTGCTTAAAAACATAAGTGGACATTACCTGTTAGAATTTGTATATAATCAAACTTTGATTAGCGTTTCTGTATTCGGGAGTTAGCCTTCTATGCTGGCCTGGGAGCGAACAAAATACGTCTCATCATCATGAGTGTCGTAAAAGTCCCGACTCATCCCATGGGTGTCGTAAAAGTCGACTAAAGGAGATCACCGGGTGTATTTACTGTTCTGTAATGTAGACCAATAATCACCCTGAGGTACCTACCCGAATGGTGGAGGGCAAATCACCCACAACAGCATACCCAAAGAGGGTTGGAGTCAGGCAGGCGGCCGGCTGTAAAACCTAACCCAAAACCTTGAGCAGTATGGATTGGCGCCATCCCAATCACTCTCTCCGTTCATCGGTCTCTCGACATGGTCTGTTCCGTCTCTTTTCTATACATTCATTTATCGCTAGCACCTTTATAGTGTGATGAATGATATGAATCAAAAATCCACTCCGGATGGCTTGATGACGTCTGAGCAATATGAATGGAAGAGGAAACATACTGCGCCGACCCCAGATAGACTGAGAACAGGGCAGGGAGAAGAAGTAGGTATAGTGTAATATAATAGTGATTGTATGCAACTTTTATGTAAAAATATTATACGAACAAACAATACTCTGTTAAATCATTGCAGGCGCGATGGCGCATACCTAAGTCATGCGCGTGCGCACCGTGAAAGTGCAACTAGCCCAGATAGAATGGCAGTTTAGAAAGGACTTCGAACTCTGGTGGTGTTTTTTACTCTTTGGAACGTGTAATATTGTATGCTTGTAATCAAACCAGTCCGATCTTTATGTCTAGATTAGAATTGAAAAAAAAAAAGATATTTATTAAAGACCTATTAATAAATCTGTTCGTAATAATTATTATATAATTCGGCCAAGTGTTACGTGTTACGAGCTCACGTGATGAAAGGAAATGAATGTGTACTATTTTTATTTTTATTTGATGTTAGAAAAATTTGTAAGTAGGTACATAGAAAATTATACATACATCAATCACGCCTACATCCCAGAAGGGGTAAGGTGAACTGACACCCACGTTTCGGCAATTAGCTTAGGTCCCATGTATGGTGGCAAGCCTATTGCCATTCGGATTCGGATTGCCAGAGCCTATCGGGCATGGAAATCGCAGTTCATTGCTAGGTGGCACAAGAGGAACGCTGCTGCCCATTACTCATTGCGTTCCTAATCCTTAGTCGCCTTGTACGACACCCACGAGACAGATGGGGGTGGTATTCTGCTCTGCCGTCACCACACTGTATATAGGATAAGTCCGTGACTTTTGGAATAAAACACAGATTTTTTGATAAATAAATCATTTTATTTTTTAACGTAGTCTCCCTTGAGCTCTATACACTTTGTCCAACGATTCTCCAATTTTTTTATCCCTTACAAAAAATATGATTCGTCGAGGTACAAAAAATTCAAAAAGTCACGGACTTATTGACCCGCCCTCGTATGTTTTGTATAGGCTGTATAATTGTCTTGAAATATTCGATTCCCGCATCAATACTATAATTTTTCGTACTTTTTCTAACCACAATAAAATAAAATTTTCTTTGTACGAAATCTTCTTCTCTTTGCCCTGTTCCCAGTCCATCTGGTGTCGGCGCAGTATGTTTCCTCTTGCATTCATATCGGTCAGTCATCAAGTCATCCACTCCCTTTTGATTCATATAATCCATCACACCGTAAAGGTGCTAGTGATTAATGAATGTATAGAAAAGAGACGGAACGGACCATGTCGAGAGACCGATGAACGGATAGAGTGATTGGGATGGCGCCAATCCATACAGCTCAAGGTTTTGGCTTAGGTTTTACAGGCGGCCGCCTGCCTGACACCAACCCTCTTTGGGTATGCTGTTGTTGGTGGTTTGCCCTCCACCATTCGGGTGCCCCAAGGTGCTTATTGGTCTGTGCAATCAAAGCAGTTAATAGGAGCGAATTGAAGAAAGTAACTCAATTAATGGTGATGATAACTATAAATTTTTCTGTTTTTTTATTTCAACTTAAATTAATTTGGTAATTCTTCAAGAGGTACAGTCAACACAGAGTCAGGATAACACAATATGTAAATTTTTTAAATAAACTTTGCGTTTTACTCATCAACCATTTTGAGACAAAAGCTCTTAGCATTCCATAGATTTACCGTGCGGGTGTCGGGTCCGTGGCATCAGTTTGGGACTTGTGACCCAAGTGTAGTTTACGGGATCCCTTCACAACATGTTAACACTCACCTTAGCCACCGTGGTTTCTCTCTCTGCCCAGGCATATTTGATAAGAGCCCGGGAGAGCCCCCTTAGACACACGTTCCAGTGTAGAGCTTGTAGAAAGCTCCAGGCCAGCCAAGGTCTATCAGTAATGAATATAGGAATTTAGCTGGTATCCCCACCTCAACAGCATACAAACCGACGACGAAGCCATTTTGGTATTTAGTTTGTTAAATCAAAGTAGGTACCTACTATTGGTCTTTGGGGATGTTCGTTTCCCATGGTACAGTCAGTTCTACATACATACATAATTCACGCCAACATCCCCGAAGGGGTAGGCAGAGGTGAACTAGCACCCACGCTTCGCCAATTAGGCTAGGTCCCATGTAATAGGTGGCGAGCCTATTGCCATTTATCGGGCACAAAAGTCGCAGTACTTTGCTAGGTGGTAGGTATAAGAGGAATGCTGCTGCCCATTGCTCATCACTGATTTATCCTTAGTCGCCTTCTACGACACCCACGGGAGAGGTTTGGGGTGGTGACAATTGTATTCTACTCTGCCGTCACCACGCGGCCAAGTCAGTTACTACAGTCAGTTCTAGAATAGAATAAATAGAATTCTTTATTTGCTTTATACTGTGTTACATATTGATGGCAAACATAGGCTATATTGATCATCAGTATAATATCTTAATTAGAGGAGACTAAGAAGTACACACTTGAGTATTCGTGACTAAAGTAATAATAAAACAAAGTATCTTCTTGCAAAAATTTACTCTCTGCTTAGTATATACAAGCCTTAAGATAGAATATCACTAATAATCCTAGAAATGCGCCGTCAGTCTGTCAATCTCGAACAGGTCCGCCGTAATCTCCTCCACTTTGGTTCCGATTTTCTTAGCTATCTGCGGATGAAAACGAGAACTATGAGCGACAACATACATACATGCATAAATCACGCCTGTATCCCCGAAGGGGTAGGCAGAGGTGAGCTAGCACCCACGTTTCGCCAATTATGTTAGGTCCCATGTCCCGTCCCAGCGGCAACATATTGCTATTTTAATTTATTTTAATCTAAACTTAATTTAATATGATTTGTCTGTAGTTTAAAACTGTTAAATCAAATCAAAATTTGTTTATAATTATCTGGAATTATTAGAATACACCGATGAATCAAGACACCGGACATCGAAAACCTGTATATCCAGGGGAGGATGGGGGAGTGCGTAGTACGCCCCAGTTTGTAATGATAGGTCTCTAAAAACACACTCCGATCCGTGACTCCGACACATTCGCCAACTAAGTTAGGTCCCATGTAAGTGGCGAGCCTATTTTCATCGATCGGGCACATAAATATATTGCTAGGTGGTACGAGAGAAATGCTGCTGCCCATTACTCATTTGTTTTTACCCCTGTTCCTTTATGTGTATTAAATACCAATTTCCCTATATACGTGCGCGATACAAAACATTTACGCACGGGCCACTTTAGATGTTGGCGGGGGCGGCTGATGCGGGGAGGAGCGAGTTTTCCCTCCTATACTATAGTTTGGGCCAGACAATTTGGGCACTCACGTCTTGCTTGTCGGGATCGGTGTGTATTGAAATCCCATTTTCTGGTCAAGGGGTGACATAAAACTATGCACTTACCTTGGGATCAGGATTTTTTTTCCAAAATTTTTTTTTTTCTTCTGCATATTTTTTTTTTAGTGAAGACGAACAAATAGAAAAGAAGCAAAATCCCCTCACGTCCTGCTCGATGATGACCTAGTATTGGTCTACAGGGTGAATTTGAAATCCGTCGACAAAATTTTACAGGACATTTTAACCGCTATAGTGACCGCTGCATTGAGTAATAAAATACAAGAGCGCTATTATTAGATTTATTAGTTGCAGTCGACTCACTTTGCGCGTGACTGTACTTACAGCGTTCTACTACCTAGCCGCGCGCACCCATCCGGTCAGCAACCCGCGAATTACGACCGGTTTATTTAATTTAATTTAACCCGTTATTAAGAATATCGATTTGACGCCGCAGACAACAAGGCACTCACGTCCTGCTTGTCGGGGTCGGGCAGCGCGCCGAACAGGGCGACCAGGTCCCCGTCCAGCACGCCGCGCACGGGCGCGCAGGCGGGCGAGCGGCGCGCGCTGCGGTACGTGCGGAAGGCGCGCGGGTTGAGCCCGCCCACGTGCCGGCAGTAGTTGGTCACCACGTTCTGCAGCATCAGCAGGCGGCGGTAGGCCTTCTCGGGCACCGGCACCACGTAGCCCACGCCGCCGTCGAGGGTCGCTGGGGGCGTCATTATCACTACCATCACAACCACCATACCATCATACCTTATATATATGATTTGTGTAGTTTCTGTTGCGGTATGTTGAGTGCCCTGTGTATTTTTTATGTGTGTGTGTGTTAGTGTTGGCAAAATAAAAATTATTCATTCATTCATTCATTTATCACCATCGTAGTCATCATCACTACCATCACAACAACCACACCATCATCACCAACAACAGTGGAACAGTAGGAGAAAATTGCACAACAGTGTTGTCGCTGCAAGATATTTATGCCAGAAACACATTTTCGAAACACGCGCGAGTCGAATTCGGGCACCGGCACCACGTAGCCCACGCCGATGTCAAGGGTCGCTGGGGAGCGTCGTCATCAAGGTCATTATCATCACACACAGGAATGTGATGTTACATGTCATGACATCATTACACTACCACAATCATCGTCATAAAATGATGTAAAGAACTGTGCATTTTATATACAATAAATAAATTTAATTAAAGGTAATACAAATCGATCCAATAGGCAAAGTTGGAAACATAACATTAGACATATTAAATTCTACTTTTTAAGTTCTTTTGAGAATCATCATGACATACATTCGAAAAGAATTATCCGAACGCTCATTCTAAATACATTTATAATATTCAATTTGTTAACTAAAGCCGATAGTAGGATCTAAATCATCATCACACCATCATCACCATGTCCATCGGTCGCCACAATCATCGTCGTCACGTCAATCACATCAATATTACGTTTAATAACCCGCTGTTTGGTATGGGTAAGGCTGAAGTTAACCAGCACGTAAAACAAGAAATTATTATTTAAGTGTCGGTTTTTGACATTCGCATGGAAGAACTATCTAAAACTGTTGGTTCGTTTTTGACATAATTTATGGTATGGAAGAACTGCCAAAACTGACGGTTATTTTTTAATCACTTGATTTACGTTTTGGTGAACTCGGGCCTAAATCTTATAAATAATAACTGTGAATTACTAATTTTAAGAGATTTAGGGCCTGTTTCACAATCGACAAGTAAGTTCGAAGTAGCTTACTTCCCAGAACATTTGACAGTTGTAATATGAAATATATGTCAATTTAACTGCAAATTAAGCTACTTCGAACTCACTTGTCGATTGTAAAACAGACCTTAAATCTTATAAATAGTAACTGTGAGTTATTAATTTTATAAGATTTAGGCCCGTGTTCACCAACACTTAAACGGGCGATTATAATTTAACTGACGTTTTTGACATTTGATCGTATGGAGGAATTGTCAAAGACTGGCGGTTATCTTCTAATCAGTTGTTTTACGTGTCGGTGAACTCGGGCCCTAGATATATTTAGATAGATAGAATATAGTTAGTGTGTCTCACTGTAGATGGTGATATAGTTAGTGTGTCTCAGTGTAGAATGTATATGTATTCAATTGGAATGTCTCACTGTAGATGGTGATATAGTTAGTGTGTCTCACTGTAGAATGTATAATATGTATTCAATTGGAATGCCTCACTGTAGATGGTGATATAGTTAGTGTGTCTCACTGTAGAATGTATATGTATTCAATTGGATGCCTCACTGTAGATGGTGATATAGTTAGTGTGTCTCACTGTAGAATGTATATGTATTCAATTGGATGCCTCACTGTAGATGGTGATATAGTTAGTGTGTCTCACTGTAGAATGTATAATATGTATTCAATTGGAATGCCTCACTGTAGATGGTGATATAGTTAGTGTGTCTCACTGTAGAATGTATATGTATTCAATTGGATGCCTCACTGTAGATGGTGATATAGTTAGTGTGTCTCACTGTAGAATGTATATGTATTCAATTGGATGCCTCACTGTAGATGGTGATATAGTTAGTGTGTCTCACTGTAGAATGTATATGTATTCAATTGGATGCCTCACTGTAGATGGTGATATAGTTAGTGTATCTCACTGTAGAATGTATATGTATTCAATTGGATGCCTCACTGTAGATGGTGATATAGTTAGTGTATCTCACTGTAGAATGTATATGTATTCAATTGGATGCCTCACTGTAGATGGTGATATAGTTAGTGTATCTCACTGTAGAATGTATATGTATTCAATTGGATGCCTCACTGTAGATGGTGATATAGGTAATTTTTTTATAAAAAAAAAAAGTCGTAAACAACAGCTCATGATATTAATTTCATTTTAAATTAAAATTACGCATCTAAGTACATTTCTTTAGTGATATACTGTGACACCATAATATAAATTATAATCGTGAATATTACCCAAAAGAAACGACAAGCGATACAAGAATAAGAATGTTATCTAATGAGTGACAAAACAACCTAATAAAACCAGTGTAAATAAAGTGCAGGAAGCAATTAACTTATAACACCACATATACCGGAGCGTTATGGTTGCAAAATGTGATAGACTTTGAAATAAAACTGTGATATTTCAAGTGATTTTACCATATTTACGAAGAAAAAGTTAAATGTTTAAATTTTTATTGTCTACCTACACACTGCATATTATGAGCAAACGGTATTGATTGTAATAAGCAGTACACTAATTTCAGCACTTTTCCTAACGTAGTCGTGGCCGAATGGTCGGAGTGTTACACTCTACTCAAGAGTTACGTGGATCAAATCCTCAGCACGGAAGGTACTTTTTGGAACATAAATATTCATTTGTGAAACACATATTACAAAATTTTATGATTTTATTAATGAATTAATAAAACATTATTGGAATAAATAAGATACAAGTACTGCAAAAATGAACACACAATATGAGACCTCCAGCGAATTTGATTTCGACGCAGAATATGACAAAAATATAACTAAACGACAACAATACCAACATAGGCCAAAGTCATCCTCATTAATAGACCTATCTAAAGAGACATTACTTGATACCACAATGATGAGCTTACCGAATAGCTCTCTTAATGAATCATTAAGTGTAACAGAATTATGCAACAAAATAAAGGTGCTTACAGAACAATTAGATAATGCAAATCAGCAACTAAGTAGTGCACACCAGGAAATAGAAAACCTACACAGCGAGAATTATCGCCTAAAAGTAGATCTCAATAGAAGCTTTACAACAATTGAAAATTTCAAGAAGGTTGGCATATGTGACCATATTAATGGAACACCTTTGTCAGGAAGAAAAAAGAAGAAAATCAGGCGGAATAGTCTTTCTACTACGTCGAAGTGTTATGCAACACTACAAAATGATACCGAAGCAAACCAAATCGAAAATAAAAATAATGAAATAGACCGAGACTCTTTCCCCATCGTCCCCCTTACAACTACGATTCCCGAAAAAGTTCAAGAAAAGACTGAAACTGCTAAAAGAAAATTATGCGTTTTAAGTAATAGACATTACTCGGGTAGTCTCCAATCTATTAATGATACTTTTTCAGAAGATTTCAAAATTTGTCGCTACCTATCGCCTAACGCTAAAATTAAATATATGCTAAAAAACCTAAAAGAAAAACTTTCTAACTTTAATTTAAACGATTATTGTATTGTTATATTAGGTGAGTTAGATTTTAAAAATGAATGTAATTTTATGGATTTAATTAGTACCATTAGGGATTCCATTAAACATATAGACTATACAAATATAATAATTTGTACTCCTACATATATTCTAGGATCCCCGATATACAACTATAAGATTGAATTGTTTAATAATTTTTTATACTTAGAGTTACAAAATAATCAATATACATATTTCTTTGATAGTAATGAAAATCTGACATACGAAATGTTATCAAACTTGACAGGTAGAATTAACAATTTTGGATTATTATATATTTTTCAGACTATTAGAAATAGAATAAGAATTGATTTTGAGAGATTTCCTTTCGTTATATCAAACATTGAGTGCAATGAGGCCGTTGAGAGTAGTGCTGAGTCTTACTCCAAGTCAATGAACCATTTATTTCGTGTTTAATTGTTTATATGTACTTCACCAGAATATAGATGGTCTAATTAATAAATCGAATTCATTTATGGTTAACTTAGAAACCTTAAGGGATGAGAGTAGTTGTATAGACATTGTTTGCATAACTGAACACAACATGATGGAAATGGACTTACATCGTCTTAATATAATAAATTATAAATTAGCATCTTACTTCTGCAGGAAACAACATAGAGGTGGCTCTTGTATTCTTATACAAAATTGTCACGAATATGAAAATGTTACATATATAGTGAAACAATCAATTAATAGTGTTATAGAGTGTTCGGCAATCAAATTGACACAACATAAAATGTTCATTGTATGCTTATATAGGCCTCCTCGGTCTAAGGTTGAACTGGTTAATTTATTTTTTAGTAAACTTGACCAAATATTAAAATATATTACTGACGTAAATAACTATAAATTAATTATTTGTGGTGACTTTAATATTGACATTTTAATGAATAATAAATCTACCAGGGACTTTAATCAACTACTCTCTAAATACAATGTAAAGTTTCAATTTCATGAACCCACTAGATTGCGTAGCAATACTTGTCTAGACAACATTATACATAACTTACACCGTACAAAGGGAGCCATTCGAGAGTTGGCTTTATCTGACCATTCTGCTCAAATTTTAAAAGTTCCTGTCAAAAAAACGTGTAAATTAAAATGCTGGTATACATTTAGACGTGACTTTAGCCTAGATAATATGACAAAATTTACGAATTGCATTCAGAGCTTAAGTTTTAATGACATTTTCGAAACAGACAATCCAAATATAGCCTTTGATAATTTTCACGACTATTTTATTCTCTTTTATAATCTCTGTTTCCCAAAAAGAAGAGTAAAAATAGCTACCACAAGAAAACCTCAGTGGGTATCGAAGGGTATTAAATTATGTAGTAGAAAGAGACGACATCTGTTGTGGAAATATCGTAAATCACCAACAGAAATAAATAAATCTGTCTTTGAAAATTACTCAAGTAAGTATAAAAAAATTATAAGCCTGACACAAAAAGTGCAAAATGCACACTTCATAAACGGGTCTAAAAACAAATCACAAGCAACATGGAGAGTCATTAATAAATACAATAATAATTTGCCAAGAGAAAATATCGCCAGTATTTTAAGTAACATAGAACTGACTAAGCCGATTGAAATAGCAAATGCTTTTAATGATTATTTTACTAATTCTATAAAAAATAATCTTAATGACGAGCCCAAAAATAATATTTATAGAGGTAATCAACCTAACTCAATGTTTCTCTCCCCGACTTCGACATTTGATATAATTAAAATTATTAAATCTTTAAAAAATACTTATAGTGTAGGTTATGACGATGTTTCCACTAGTGTTATTAAAAATGCGGCGGTTATAATAGCGCCAGTGTTATGTTATATTATCAATCTTTGCATGGAACAAGGAATATTTCCAGAAAGACTAAAATTGACAATAACTATTCCATTACATAAAAAAGATGACAAAAAGCTTTTAAAAAACTATCGTCCAATTGCCTTGGTCCCTGTTTTTTCAAAGATTATAGAAAATGTTATTTATGAAAAATTAAACCAATTCTTTGAAATGAATAATTTATTTACAAAACATCAATACGGTTTTCGAAAGAATAAATCCATAAATATGGCAATTTACGAATTCATGGAAAAAATTATCAATAATGTAAACAAACGAAACCCAACAATCGCTTTGTTTATGGATATGTCTAAGGCTTTTGACAATGTTCATCATAAAACCTTACTCAGTAAACTTGAAACAAACGGTGTAAGAGGCAACGTCAATAAACTGATAGAATCATATTTGAGTAACAGGAGTCAAATAACACATATCAACAGAACTAACCCCAGAACTGGTATTAATACTACTTACCCATCACAAGAAAGGTCAGTTTTTTGTGGTGTGCCACAAGGCAGTGTACTGGGTCCATTACTGTTTATTATTTACATAAATGACCTTCCTAATGTAACTCACCACTATATTTCTATCTTTGCCGACGACAGTACTATTCTATTTACCTATGACGATTCGAACAATATAGAATATGACATAAATAATACATTAATAACTTTGATTAACTGGCTGACTTTTAATAATTTGACAATTAATTTGACAAAAACTTATTTAATGAATTTTAAACAACGAAATAACACTCCCCTAGATATTGACATTAACTATATAGGCAATTCCATTGACGAAGTAGATACCACTAAATTCTTAGGTTTGACTATCGATAACAAGTTGACATGGAAACCTCATATCTGCATTTTAATTAATAAATTGAACCAGTCTGCCTATGCATTGAACAAATTAAGAAAAGTTGCCAACTTAAATACTCTTTTAACAGCCTATCACGGATATACGGCGTCAGCTCTTAGATATGGAATAATGTTCTGGGGCAATTCCATTGACAAGGAGATTATTTTTAAAGCCCAAAAGAGATGTATAAGATCTATGTTTGGTTTGATGCAGGATGACTCGTGTCAACCTTACTTTCGCAAATATAAAATTTTAACACTGCCTTCAATGTACATAAATGAAATTGCAAACTTTGTTAAAAACTGCCCACATTACTTTAAGACACACCCCATAGGAAGCCGACGTGAGGGTAATTTAAAAGTAACCGAAAGTTGTAAAGCCCTTCTCCGTAGAATAAGTATTAATTGCATGGCACCAACCATATATAATAAAATCCCATTGAAAATTAGAACAATAAATGATAATAAGAAATTTAAATCTGCACTCAATGGCTTCCTTGCTGAAAAAACATACTATAGTGTTAAAATATTTTTAGATGACAAGATAATTTAATAATCATATATATATTTTTTTTAAACTGTATTATCTGCTGACATTTATTTTTGACATTGACATTTGTTTTTCATTGTAGTATTAGTTCTTGACATACCCACGAATTTAATGATTATTGATTTTAAATAAATTAAAATTATATTGACATTAATTTTGATACTAAGATTGAATGTGAATAGATACATATTTCATAACATGTCTTTTTAATAATTAATAACTATTAATTTTGTTAATTTTTCAAATTGTAGTATGAATAAATTTAAGTTCATATGCTGATAGGGCGAATCATGGCTGTACCTACAATTTAATAATGAACACCATTGTTACCTACCCATGTTTATGAACAAATAAATGAATTATGAATTATGAATTAGTGTATCTCACTGTAGAATGTATATGTATTCAATTGGATGCCTCACTGTAGATGGTGATATAGTTAGTGTATCTCACTGTAGAATGTATATGTATTCAATTGGATGCCTCACTGTAGATGGTGATATAGTTAGTGTATCTCACTGTAGAATGTATATGTATTCAATTGGATGCCTCACTGTAGATGGTGATATAGTTAGTGTATCTCACTGTAGAATGTATATGTATTCAATTGGATGCCTCACTGTAGATGGTGATATAGTTAGTGTATCTCACTGTAGAATGTATATGTATTCAATTGGATGCCTCACTGTAGATGGTGATATAGTTAGTGTATCTCACTGTAGAATGTATATGTATTCAATTGGATGCCTCACTGTAGATGGTGATATAGTTAGTGTATCTCACTGTAGAATGTATATGTATTCAATTGGATGCCTCACTGTAGATGGTGATATAGTTAGTGTATCTCACTGTAGAATGTATATGTATTCAATTGGATGCCTCACTGTAGATGGTGATATAGTTAGTGTATCTCACTGTAGAATGTATATGTATTCAATTGGATGCCTCACTGTAGATGGTGATATAGTTAGTGTATCTCACTGTAGAATGTATATGTATTCAATTGGATGCCTCACTGTAGATGGTGATATAGTTAGTGTATCTCACTGTAGAATGTATATGTATTCAATTGGATGCCTCACTGTAGATGGTGATATAGTTAGTGTGTCTCACTGTAGAATGTATATGTATTCAATTGGATGCCTGACTGTAGATGGTGATATAGTTAGTGTGTCTCACTGTAGAATGTATATGTATTCAATTGGATGCCTCACTGTAGATGGTGATATAGTTAGTGTATCTCACTGTAGAATGTATATGTATTCAATTGGATGCCTCACTGTAGATGGTGATATAGTTAGTGTATCTCACTGTAGAATGTATATGTATTCAATTGGATGCCTCACTGTAGATGGTGATATAGTTAGTGTATCTCACTGTAGAATGTATATATATTCAATTGGATGCCTCACTGTAGATGGTGATATAGTTAGTGTATCTCACTGTAGAATGTATATGTATTCAATTGGATGCCTGACTGTAGATGGTGATATAGTTAGTGTGTCTCACTGTAGAATGTATATGTATTCAATTGGATGCCTCACTGTAGATGGTGATATAGTTAGTGTGTCTCACTGTAGAATGTATATGTATTCAATTGGATGCCTCACTGTAGATGGTGATATAGTTAGTGTGTCTCACTGTAGAATGTATATGTATTCAATTGGATGCCTCACTGTAGATGGTGATATAGTTAGTGTATCTCACTGTAGAATGTATATGTATTCAATTGGATGCCTCACTGTAGATGGTGATATAGTTAGTGTATCTCACTGTAGAATGTATATGTATTCAATTGGATGCCTCACTGTAGATGGTGATATAGTTAGTGTATCTCACTGTAGAATGTATATGTATTCAATTGGATGCCTCACTGTAGATGGTGATATAGTTAGTGTGTCTCACTGTAGAATGTATATGTATTCAATTGGATGCCTCACTGTAGATGGTGATATAGTTAGTGTGTCTCACTGTAGAATGTATATGTATTCAATTGGATGCCTCACTGTAGATGGTGATATAGTTAGTGTGTCTCACTGTAGAATGTATATGTATTCAATTGGATGCCTCACTGTAGATGGTGATATAGTTAGTGTGTCTCACTGTAGAATGTATATGTATTCAATTGGATGCCTCACTGTAGATGGTGATATAGTTAGTGTATCTCACTGTAGAATGTATATGTATTCAATTGGATGCCTCACTGTAGATGGTGATATAGTTAGTGTATCTCACTGTAGAATGTATATGTATTCAATTGGATGCCTCACTGTAGATGGTGATATAGTTAGTGTATCTCACTGTAGAATGTATATGTATTCAATTGGATGCCTCACTGTAGATGGTGATATAGTTAGTGTATCTCACTGTAGAATGTATATGTATTCAATTGGATGCCTCACTGTAGATGGTGATATAGTTAGTGTGTCTCACTGTAGAATGTATATGTATTCAATTGGATGCCTCACTGTAGATGGTGATATAGTTAGTGTGTCTCACTGTAGAATGTATATGTATTCAATTGGATGCCTCACTGTAGATGGTGATATAGTTAGTGTATCTCACTGTAGAATGTATATGTATTCAATTGGATGCCTCACTGTAGATGGTGATATAGTTAGTGTGTCTCACTGTAGAATGTATATGTATTCAATTGGATGCCTCACTGTAGATGGTGATATAGTTAGTGTATCTCACTGTAGAATGTATATGTATTCAATTGGATGCCTCACTGTAGATGGTGATATAGTTAGTGTATCTCACTGTAGAATGTATATGTATTCAATTGGATGCCTCACTGTAGATGGTGATATAGTTAGTGTATCTCACTGTAGAATGTATATGTATTCAATTGGATGCCTCACTGTAGATGGTGATATAGTTAGTGTATCTCACTGTAGAATGTATATGTATTCAATTGGATGCCTCACTGTAGATGGTGATATAGTTAGTGTGTCTCACTGTAGAATGTATATGTATTCAATTGGATGCCTCACTGTAGATGGTGATATAGTTAGTGTGTCTCACTGTAGAATGTATAATATGTATTCAATTGGAATGCCTCACTGTAGATGGTGATATAGTTAGTGTGTCTCACTGTAGAATGTATATGTATTCAATTGGATGCCTGACTGTAGATGGTGATATAGTTAGTGTGTCTCACTGTAGAATGTATATGTATTCAATTGGATGCCTCACTGTAGATGGTGATATAGTTAGTGTATCTCACTGTAGAATGTATATGTATTCAATTGGATGCCTGACTGTAGATGGTGATATAGTTAGTGTGTCTCACTGTAGAATGTATATGTATTCAATTGGATGCCTCACTGTAGATGGTGATATAGTTAGTGTATCTCACTGTAGAATGTATATGTATTCAATTGGATGCCTGACTGTAGATGGTGATATAGTTAGTGTGTCTCACTGTAGAATGTATATGTATTCAATTGGATGCCTCACTGTAGATGGTGATATAGTTAGTGTGTCTCACTGTAGAATGTATAATATGTATTCAATTGGAATGCCTCACTGTAGATGGTGATATAGTTAGTGTGTCTCACTGTAGAATGTATATGTATTCAATTGGATGCCTGACTGTAGATGGTGATATAGTTAGTGTGTCTCACTGTAGAATGTATATGTATTCAATTGGATGCCTGACTGTAGATGGTGATATAGTTAGTGTGTCTCACTGTAGAATGTATATGTATTCAATTGGATGCCTCACTGTAGATGGTGATATAGTTAGTGTGTCTCACTGTAGAATGTATAATATGTATTCAATTGGAATGCCTCACTGTAGATGGTGATATAGTTAGTGTGTCTCACTGTAGAATGTATATGTATTCAATTGGATGCCTGACTGTAGATGGTGATATAGTTAGTGTGTCTCACTGTAGAATGTATATGTATTCAATTGGATGCCTCACTGTAGATGGTGATATAGTTAGTGTATCTCACTGTAGAATGTATATGTATTCAATTGGATGCCTGACTGTAGATGGTGATATAGTTAGTGTGTCTCACTGTAGAATGTATATGTATTCAATTGGATGCCTCACTGTAGATGGTGATATAGTTAGTGTATCTCACTGTAGAATGTATATGTATTCAATTGGATGCCTGACTGTAGATGGTGATATAGTTAGTGTGTCTCACTGTAGAATGTATATGTATTCAATTGGATGCCTCACTGTAGATGGTGATATAGTTAGTGTGTCTCACTGTAGAATGTATAATATGTATTCAATTGGAATGCCTCACTGTAGATGGTGATATAGTTAGTGTGTCTCACTGTAGAATGTATATGTATTCAATTGGATGCCTCACTGTAGATGGTGATATAATTAGTGTGTCTCACTGTAGAATGTATATGTATTCAATTGGATGCCTCACTGTAGATGGTGATATAATTAGTGTGTCTCACTGTAGAATGTATATGTATTCAATTGGATGCCTCACTGTAGATGGTGGCGTGGCGCGGCGGCGCGGAGGGCGGCGCGGCGCAGGCCACGCGGAACATGGCGTGCACCTGCTGGCCCACGTGGTAGTCGCACTTCTTGATCAGCCGCTGCCCTGGGGGGGACAACGTATACTCAATAGACAGATAAAATAGTACATAACCAACCAAGGGGATAAAGCAGTGTCTTCTGTCGCGGGTGACGAGGTTTACTCCCGAGCGTAGCGAGGGTGTCAAAAACTGAAATCACGAGCGAAGCGGGGGATTAAGGCGAGTCCTGAGTGTAGCGAGGGATTTAAGTTCACCCAAGACTAAGACAGCTTTATCACCGAGGAAAATACTCTACTTTTCGTACGATTTGCGAAAAAATTAACACAATAATAATATGAGATATCAAATTTATTAAAAATAATGACAATTAAAACTAAAAATTAACATTCGAAGCATTGGTCCAATTATTGATAGAGCGAGTTACATGTAAGTATCCCAAATTTAAATCACATCCTCCCCCTAGAGGAAGAATGAAATTCAGTACAATCTCAATGGGGTAAACACAGATGTAGTTCAGTATAAATTTCGGTAAGTATTCCAAATTTAAATCACATTCTCCCCCTAGAGGATGAATAAAATTCAGTACAATTTTCTTTCCCTGTTTTGAACAGATAAAAAATAACTATTGTTATGTTCGCTTTTTGTGGCATAGTATGTCACTTTTTTTAGCAAGTGGTACGAAAACTTTATTTTAATGCTGCTTGCACAATAAACAGAGGAGACACAATCAAACAGGAAATAGAAAAGAAGAATATTACAAATCGGCAATATAAAAATACACAACACAGGTAAAACAATAACAAAAGACAATATACTAAGTTATAAAGTAATGTGCGCTGCAGCAGTAGACATTCTGATTGCTTAACCCCCGAATACAGAAACGCTACTCAAAATTTGAGTCGTGCTTTGTCAAAATTGACGTATGTAAAACATACAAATTCTGATAGGTATTGTCCACTTAACTTTACAAGCAGTGCTCAAAATTTGAGTAGCGTTTCTGTATTTGAGTGCTAGTCTCTTCGCACACGGGGCTACTCGAAAGGAACTTATTACACACTCAAATTTCAAAGGAGCTTCTTGAGCGTCACCGCCGATACATTTCCATAGAGATAACGTTAGTAATTAGTAGCGTCGTGTGCGAACCTCTATGGGAACGCTCAAAAAACTAGTTAATAATTTGAGTGTGGAATCAGTTCCTTTCGAGTAGCCCCGTGTGCGAAGCGGCTTAAGGTACTGTATCCGTAGTGCGAACTTTTGAAGTTTCGACTTGTTGTCGTATTGAGTTGTCATTGCGAAGAACTTTTATATAACATATAAGATGTGAGTGTGCGCGTGTGTATGTGTGAGTGTGTGTGTGTGAGAGAGAGAGAGAGAGTGGTTTTATTATGTGAGTGTATGTGTGTATGTGAGTGTGAGTGTATATGTGTATGTTTCTGTGTGTGTGAGAGAGAGACAGAGAATGCGTGTATATATGTGTGTGTGTGTGTGTGTGTGTGTGAGAAAGGGAGAGAGGGTGTGTCAAATTATATCAACCGACTTAGCGCTTTACGTCACACAAGTTAATGTGGACCATAGACAGATATTGTGTATTTATTAACTCCCGTTCTTATATTATAAGCAGAAGCTGTTTGTTTGTGCTGTCGAGTCTACATGCGCCCTCACCTCCATAACTCTCCCTGGCCTGCGGCTGGTACATGAACATGGCCAGGTTGCCGTCCGCCTCGCTCACCAGGAACCCGAGGCTGGTGTTGTCCACCATGAACTCCATGTCGTATATCTGGAAGGTGGGACCTCCTATATCAGTACAGTCACCCATCATAAGTAGATTAACACTTCAAATTCTGACGGCTATTCTCCAGTCAACTTTATAAGCAGAGCAGTAGCGTTTCTGTATTCGGCGGTTAGTCACCTTGTACGACACCCGCGAGAAAGGCAGGGGGTGGAGGGTGGTGACATATAATTGTTTTCTTCTCTGCCACACGGCAGACATATATAAATCACGCCCATTTTCCCCTGAAGGTGCAGGCAGAGGTGAATTAACATTCCCTTCCACTCTTAGCTGTTATCTGTGCTGTGCACAGGTCTACTGATCCCAGCGGGGGCTATACTATGCGTGTCCTAGAAATTACTGAAAACTTCCTATGCACAGTGACTGTTATCTGTGTTGTGCAGTTTCAGAGAGCACAGCGGAGGCGAGCCGTACTGTGTGTTACCCGTATTCCAGCGAGGTTCCTAGTGAGTTGTTTATTATTATTAATACTGTTTTATTACCCATTTTATTTGTATCAGGGGAAGTTTGAAAGTAGCGCCAGTGACATAAAGAACTGCGGAGTAATAGACTCGGATGGTTTGATCATGTTAGCGAAGAAATGAAAGCTATATTGGCAGAAGAATGTTAGGCAAGAACGTGGAAGGGCGTAGAAGGAGAGGAAGACCAAAGGAAGAGATGGATGGATTGTGTAAAGGAGGACATGATAGCGCGAGGAGTGGATGAGAAATTGGTGAAGGATCGCGAGGAGTGGAAGAAGAAGACGTGTCGTGCCGACCCCGCCTAAAGCGGGATAAGGGCAGAAAGAAGAAAACATCTTCAAAAAAAACAAACAGACAAATAAAATACGTTTACACGTTTCTTGTTTTTAAGAGCATTTCGTAGATAAAGAGAACTATCAAGATTGTTTACATTTTGTCTCAAGCCCAAGTGAATGGGGTATAGTAGGATCGTAGCAAGTGAAAAGAAGTGATCTCTGCCTACCCCTATAGGAGAAAGGCGTGATGTATGTATGTAGTTATTTATTATTATTTAAAAAATTAACACAAAGTTTCTTTCCGATCCCTCGGCATATCGAAGGATGGGAAATTATTAATTATTATTATTTTATTAACCGTGTGGTGACGGCAGAGTAGAATACAATTGTCAGCACACCAGGGGGCCTACCGCCTAACCCGATTGCTAAAGCAAAAGCTATAGTTTATGACGTCATGCTGTCTTTTCGCACCAAATGTACCTAAACTATTAGCGATAGCTTTGAACGAATGATCACTGAATGATTTCGTATGAATTTGGCACAAAATCCGTACCGCCTAAAAATCCAGGATGGCTGCTATAGCCGTAAGCAGTGCATTGCAATATAGCTATCATCAACAATCGAGTTAGGCGGTAGGCCCCTTGATCTCTCCCGTGTGTGTCGTACAAGGCGAATAAATCAGTCATGAGGAATGGGCAGCAGCGTTCCTTTACACCACCTAGCAATAGCAATGTACTGCGACTTTTGTGCCCAATAAATGCCAATAGGCTCGCCACCTATTACATGGGACCTAACATAATTGGCGAAATGCGGGTGCTAGTTCACCTCTGCCTACCCCTTCGGGGATATAGGCGTGATTTATGTATGTATGTATGTATTGTTTTACTATCACCTGTGCAGTGCGCAAGTCGCGAGAGACCAGCGACAGCGTCCTGTGCTGCGCCTGGTACCGCAGCAGCGAGACCGACTTGTACACGTCGGCCACGAGGATGAGATTCTTCACGGCCAACATCCGGTGCACGTAGATCTGCGTGTCGATGAACGCGACGCCCACCAGGTCGTTGTCTTTCAGTTGCCATATGTAGATCTGTTGAGATGACAGGGAATAGATTAGAATAGAACAGATATTTATTGCTATGACTGTGCACAGTTTGCTGGTATTAATGCTTAAGTAAGTCACAACAGTTTGCCCATTTCGGGCATGAAATCTAGATTAGTTTTAACAGGACGGTTGTTATAAGGAGGAAGGAAGTTAAATATGAATCACTTTTGAACTTTCGCGTTGCATGATCAATATAAGGTAGAAAGGGAATTAACGCGATTATGTATTTACCTTTTTAATGCCTGACGTTTAAGCCGGGTTGCACCGACCGTGAAGAACCGAAGATAAATATTTCTTACACTCACACCTCACTCACATCTAGCCCAAAGTAAGTAGCATAAGCCCTTGTGTTACGGATACATAACCCGCCACGCTGGCCCAGTGCGGGTTGATGGGTGCGACTGCAAATGCAACCGGGGCCACAGGCTGAACGTGCCTTCCGAAGCATGGAGGAGCTCGAGATAATAACTTTTTCACTTCTCATGCTCTGAAAGTGCTTATTTGTGCAGGATATAGGCTGCACAAAATCGAATTTTGTGCTCTAGAGCATTAACGTATCTACTCATAAATGTGTCTATATTAAGGCAAAGTAAATAAGCCATGCAGCCAAACACAATAAGAAATTCAGAGATAGAATTTGTAATTTTATTATTTACTTAAATTTATTTGCCTAATGTATTTTTTAAGACATAAAAGATATTAAAATTTTAATTGAAGAAGGTACGGTAGGTTATTAAATTAATTTAAGAAAATTATTACTTCAAAATTAATTCAATACTTGGCTGTATAGGTCTGCAGCCCAAGCCTAATATCAATGGGAAAACAATTTCCTTCAGTATTCAAAACTGTACTAATTTTAGTTTGAATTTTAAGAAATTTTATGATAAACTACTGTTTTATTTCCTCGCAATCGAAGTGAAAAGCAGAGTTTCCAACTCGTCCACAAAACCATTTTTATCCTCGTCATTACTATCAGACAAAAGTCTCGGACAAAAATGATTCGTTTTGTGCACTTGATGGAAAATCTACTATTTGGTGACCCATCCAACGACTGCGCTAGCGAGCTCCTCCTTCGCTTTCACCGATGAAGAAACAGGGCAAAGGCGTGGTTCGGTAAGTGGCACCCACCTTCTGCCCCACGGCGGAGATGAGGTAGCCCAGCACCTGCGTGAGCGCGGTCACCGGCCCCTTCTGCTCCTTGGCGTACAGCTCCTTGAACCGGTTCTTGGTCAGCGGCTGGCCCGGCTCGGGCACCACGTCGATGATGTCGTAGATTATTATCTGGACAGCGTCAAACGCACAGTAACATAGGCGTGATGGCAAATTTAGGAAAACTACACCACGTGTTTTTTGTTAATATTTTATTTCGGATAAAGCAATTGAAAATTTCCTTCTAAACGTCAAAATAGTGGAACGGAAACGTCACGGTTTCGTTACCATGCGACTGTTTCTAGAGTATAAATGTGGTTTTGATAGGAAATATAAAATGTCTAAACGGGTGTTAACGAAATCGTGGCGTCACGCGGCGTTTGACCAAATATAGCGGACTGCTAAGTTTTGTATTTTTATTTAAAAAAGATCAATCACAAGTACAATCTGTAAAGTGATTTTGAACAAATTTCCATATCCTAAATTACTATTATAAATAATAATTTCAGTGATACTTTGTTAGTATCATCATCCCTATTAACATTGTATCATTAATTAAATGGTATTGAAGAATGGAACAACTAACATGTATGTATGTAGTTAACAGACGTCTTGGTTGGCCGAGTGGTATAGGCATATGCCGGATTGCGGAACACGCGGGTTCGATTCCCGCATCAAGACTATATTTTTTTTTATTCTGTCCTAATATTCTTTGTAATTATAATTTCAATTTGAAAACTCACTCTCCCTCGGGACGTGATATCCTCGCCGTAGTTATAGTTGGTTCCTATTGCTATGTAGCCGCGGAGACCAGACCTGATACAAAACAATAATAATAATAATCAATTTCTATAACTAGAAGTAATTTCAAAACTGGTAAGCATTTTCTGACCGCGACCGTATGCATGCTAAATACAAAACATCCCCAATCAGCGCCATCTATACACATAAGAGTGAACTATTATCAACTAACAAGCATGCTAGTTGACTTAATTTCGATTTGATGCAAGTCGAACTCACCTGTCAGCTAGCGCAGTGGCTTAGCGCGTTTGGGCTGCGATTGCGTAAACTAAGCAATGTCGCTAAGGCCGGTCATTGGTTGGGTGACTAAAAATTAATTCTTTCGAGTTCCTACGGAAGACACGTTAAGCCGGTGGTCCCGTCTGCATCTGCAGTCGCTAATACCCACCAATTATAGGCCTAATCGCCCTATATTCTTCCATCCATAGGCAGTGCCCCAGCAGTGGGGACATCAAAAGGGCTGGCGATGTGACGAACTGACCTGGTGCCCTCGTACGACAGCGCCACGTTCTTGAGGCAGGTGACGTGCTCCCAGTCCTCGAGGTCGATGCGGGTGTTCGGGATGATCTCCCAGGAGACGGGCGAGAACAGCATCACCGAGAACTTCTCCATCGTCGGGTACGGGAACCTGTGGAGAGCCGGTTTTTTCATTATTCTTCAAAATCAGCAGTTTTTTGGTTTGTATTTAAATGAACACCATACTAACCTAACCTACAAAATTGCAAGTATTTGACTGCGACCTGAGGCTTCTTTTTTATCGCCCCAGGCAAGATCAGTTTTATATCGCCCCCTGACCAAGAAGTGGAATTCAGCGTACCGTACGCGTGCCGTGTGGTGACGGCAGAGCAGAAAACAATTGTCACCACCCCCAATTCTCTCCCGTGGGTGTCGTACAAGGCGACTAAGGATAAATCAGCGATGAGGAATGGGTAGCAGCGTTCCTCTTATACCACCTAGCAATAGTACTGTCACTTTTTTGCCCGATAAATGGCAATAGGCTCGCCACCTATCACATGGGACCTAACATAATTGGCGAAACGTGGGTACTAGTTCACCTCTGCCTACCCCTACGGGGATATAGGCGTGATTTATGTATGTATGTACGCGTGACGGGCGGAATAGTCCGGGCGGAAATTTTGGTGAGCATTGTACAGACAACAGCACGTTAGACTACCACAAAATGTTAAATTTTCTCAGTCGACTTTTGGCTCTCCTGCCAACAAAATAAGGTTGACAATTGATTGAGGAAATTTGACAGTTTCGGGTGGACGGAAGAGCCGTTGACTGTACATTTTTTTAGTAGGCACTATAATTAATACTCCCATGTTTATTTTATGCTAAACAGGAAAGCTCTTGGCTTTCGTCTCACCTGATAGTAAGTGCCAAAAGGCCGAAGATGGAATCGAGCTTCACCTGCAACCCTCAACAACAGAGGGGCTGGCACTACTTGTCGGAACACAATAATGCTGTTAACATTATTATCATGGCCACAGATTTTGAAACAGACAGGTTAACTAGATAATCTGCCGCCATAATAATAATGTTAACAACATTATTGTGATAAGGTATTCTGTGGTTAAAGGTTCGATTCCATCATCGGCCCTTATCGTCACTTACCATTAGATGAGATGAAGCTTTCCTGTCTAGCATAAAATAATTATAAGCTAATGGAAGATGTTATAAACTATTTTAATATAATACCTTAATTATCATGCTTATAAATACAAATGTATGGGACGCTCAAGAAACTCGTTAGCAACTTGAGTTTGTAACTATTTCGTTTTGCGTAGCTCCAAGAAACTCGTTAGCAATTTGAATATGTAATCAGTTCATTTTGAGTAGCACCGAGAAACTCATTAAAAACTTGAGTTTGTAATCAGTTCATTTTGAGTAGCACCGAGAAACTCATTAAAAACTTGAGTTTGTAATCAGTTCATTTTGAGTAGCTCCGAGATACTCGTTAGCAACTTGAATTTGTACCCGGTTTATTTCGAGGTCCTCCACGTGCGGAGGGGTTAAGCAATACACCTTAAGCATTGACACCCACCGGTCCCCCTTGTTCTCCGCCGACCGCTCCTTGTCCTCCCCGTTGAACCGGAAGTAGGAGGTGGTGGGCGATGCCGCGCTCGCCACCAGGCAATAGGTCTTGGACTCCATGTGGTAGGTGACCGCGTGCGGGGTCATCCGGATCGGCACCTTGCGCACCGGCCACGGCGCGTCGTAGGACAGGTGCGTGGGCAGCACGCAGATGCGGAGCTCCGACTGGGCGAACGGGAATGGGACTGTGGCTATAGCCTATAGGGACTGTTACTCTGCCGTGTGGTGCCGCAGAGTAGAATACAATTGTCACCGCCCCAACCACCCTGTGGGTGTCGTACAAGGCGACTAAGGATAAATCAGTGATGAGGAATGGGCAGCAGCGTTCCTCTTATACCACCTAGCAATGTACTGCGACTTTTGTGACCGATAAATGGCAGTAGGCTCGTCACCTAACGTGGGTACTAGTTCACTTCTGCCTACCCCTTCAGGGATATAGGCGTGATTTATGTATGTATGTATGTACTATAAGCCCGACGAGTTCGTGCGCGACCTTTGTGCGAAGAGGAGGGAAAACTCGCTCCTCCCCGCATCACCCGCCCTTTTTTTTAAATAGTCATACCGCGGGATGGTCGTGCACGAACTTGTCGAACAATACAATTAAAAGGTTCCATGTTGTTTGTTTGGACTCAACACATTTTTAGCACCAATGTAAATGGCGTAGATCGTAACACTGTATTGGGAATTCGGATACTGCAACTCAAAGGTTCAATGTTTGACGGCCGGCTTGGTCAAATGATCTGATCACTGACTATTGATCAAGAGGTCCCGGGTTCGAATCCTGGTAGGAGCAAATTTTGTGATGAACACAGACATTTGTTCCTATATTTATTTATTTATTTTGACAACAAAATAGATAACATTCAATCAAACTATACATAAAAATTTAACTACACTAGAATACTACTACTTTATATGTTGACACGTGTTTTTGGATTAAACAATAAAAACTTAGGCGCACGCAACGAGAAATAGTACCTAAAGATTGCCTACAAGCCGGCATCAAGCCGGCATTTCGGCAACCTACGCGCTTATGCATCGATACACTACCACACGCACACATTAGTAATAAACTCCCACGAAAACAAGTTCCGTCAAAAGTAAATATTTTAGATCTTATTACAATAGCCTTAAAAGCGGAATTTCTTTTGTGAACTGCACTCAATATCGCGGTCGTGCGCCGCTACAACAAGCCGTTCCAGACCGAGTTGAATTCCCTTTTTAACACGGCTTTTGTTTGTATAATGATCTCTCTTTCTGGCTGTTAATGACATTTACTTCATCTGCGCCATACTTCATCCAAGTAGCACTCACACCTGCTAGATATAGCAACAGCACACCGTATGCTGTTCTAAAGTATTACAAGTTGTCTCTATATACGAAACTAGATGGCGCTGCAATCGAACTGCATCGCGCTATTGTTTACTCGTAAGTATTTGATAAGTAATTTGCATATTTATTGTATTTTTACTAAGAAAAGAGAGTTTTCACAGTAAAAAGAGTAGTTTAATTTAGTTAAAGAAAGTTTCTGCGAGTACCCATTTTTTGCGGGTCCTAATTTAGACTGTGGCTTGCCTAACTTTTTTTTTCACGCCACGCCACTGGTAGACACTCACCTTCTCGGTGAAGTAGAGCAGGCCTTTGGCGCAGTTGACGTTGTTGAAGGGCGCGAAGGCGGCCTGCGGGGCGTGCGGGGCGGCCAGGGGGTGGGCGCGCAGCTCGCCCCGCGCGCCCAGCAGCAGCGCGTACGGGGTGCGCCCGCACACCCACACGCCGCTGTAGCCGCCCACGTTGCCTGGGCACAGAGAGCGACACATAAGCAAACTGCACTCGCATATTTCTATTTTACGTTTTACACTCACCGAAGTAGCGCAGCCGCCGCACGTTCTCGCGAAGGGTGCTAGCGGAGTGCGAGTCGTCTTGCCCCCCCACCAGGCCACATATTTCTTTTTACGTTTTACACTCACCGAAGTAGCGCAGCCGCCGCACGTTCTCGCGAAGGGTGCTAGCGGAGTGCGAGTCGTCTTGCCCCCCCACCAGGCCGCCGTCGTAGCCCCACGGCAGCGGCCACGTCACTCGCGAGAAGCGCATCTTCAGGTTGCCGCGGGGGTACGCGTACGCCTGGGGGCGTTGCAATAGGTATTTTAGTTAGATATTCGACAAATAAACACTAAATATTATTCGACAAAATACTTCCATGCTGGCCTGGCAGCGGAAACATTACGTAGAATAGGCCAGCCCCGACTCAAGGACTGCATAGAAATCGACTAAGGGAGATTGCCCGGTGTACACCAATAAACACATTGGGGCACCCGAATGGTGGATGGCAAACCACCAACAACAGCGTACCCAAAGAGGGTTGGTGTCAGGCAGGCGGCCTGCTGTAAAACCTAAGCCAAAACTTTGAGCAGTATTGATTGGACTGTTATCATTCCAATCACTCTCTCCGTTCATCAGTCTCTAGACATGGTCCGTTCCGTCTCTTTTCCTTACAATCATTCATCACTTACACTTTTAAGGTGTGATGGATGCTATGAATCAAGAGAGAGTGGATGCCTTAATAATGTTTAACCGATGTTAATGGAAGAAGAAACATACTGCGCTGACCTCAGATATCCTGAGAACAGGGCAGGGAAAAGAAGAACTGGCCACTGCCCCTAAGCAAGCACATATACATATACCATTGCAATGACAGACATCCCTCTATGCAGATGATGGATGGAGTTAGAAGAAACGCCACTACGCGCGCTTATTGAAGCTGAAACTCCAGTATCAGCTTCAAGAAATTCTCCCGGAAGCCTGCAGCAGTCTGAAAAGGCTGCTAAGTTTCTGGGATAATCTGGGTTGGTTGGAGTGGGATGATAGAAGGAGACACGCACAATGGCCCAATCAGGAGGCTAGAAGGAGCTAGAAGGCTAGAAGTGCGGAAGAAGCCCAGTCGAATGCTGAGTTAGCGTTGGTGTGAGAACGTGGTGGGTAATAAAGGAAACAGTAGTAACTGAATCAAGGCTATTATTCGACTGCCCGATTGGTAGGACGCAACCTGCCCGCTACTTAAATAGGCATGATGACCAATTTTGAAAAACTACACCATGTTTTTCTTACGTGTCTACTTTAACCAAAATAAATTATATTTTTGTAAAATCTTTCGATTTTGATACTAAAAACGTGTTTTTAATAATACATACATACATAAATCACGCCTATATCCCCGAAGGGGTAGGCAGAGGTGAACTAGCACCCACGTTTTGCCAGTTATGATAGGTCCCATGTGGCGAGCCTATTGCCATTTATCGGGTACAAAAGTCGCAGTAGGTACATTGCTAGGTGGTATAAGAGGATCGCTGCTGCCCATTCCTCATGACTGATTTGCAATTTAAAATTTCCGCCAAAACGCCAAAATGGCAACGGCGTCTGTGTGACATCACTATTCCGTAAGAAGGCCAGTTTCTATATTTCAGTAGTGAATTTCATTGACAAATAAAATGTCAAAATGGAAATAACTAAATAAAGACGTCACGCGGGGTTTTAGCAAATATGGCGGATTGATAGGTTTTGTACTTTTATTTTTATAAAATAAATATCAATCACAAGTATGATTTGGTAACAAGTGGCTATTAACGAATCCCTTTATCCTAAAGTATTATCATAAATCATTATATCAGTGATTCTTCGTTAGTGTCATCATCCCTGTTACTAAAATTAATTAACTAACGCAACCGACCTGGTAGATCATGAGCTGGTCCTCGAACCGCATCAGCATGAGCACCCTGGACCCCTTGTGACCGAGCCCCACCATCAATATCTCCTGTAACCTCTCCGCCGCCGCGTTGGTGGGGGGTGTGACCATGTCTTCCTCGTCCGTAGTAGGGGGGATGACGGGCACGCTCTCCAGGCTGTCTGCCAGGATCTGAAATCCATTTTCATTGTCAGATACGACTCAGGATCACATACACACAATACAATACGCTTTATTGCACATGAAAACACAAAATACAGGAAACAGCAAATATACATACATACACACATAAATAACATACATAAATCACGCCTTTCTCCCCCTAAAGGATGGGCAGAAGTGTGCAACACCTGCGTTCCGCAGGTCCCATGTTAAAGTAAAAAATGGTCCTTCAAACCGGATCCAATAATAATTCCGGCCACAACATCCCAGATACTTGCCAGGACATCTCCCTGGAGTAGTTCCTGTCCACCAACCCTGTCCACGCATGTGCGCACAGCCAGCACAATGGTCCTACGAGCCGGATCCAGAGGGAGTGGAGGGAGAGAGAGGAGAGAGAGACACGTACCGCGTGTCCGGCGCACGCGTCGCGCACCAGGAAGCAGAGCCGCATCTCGGGCAAAGAGTACAGCTCCAGGTTGCCGTTGAGTCGCACCACACACAGCCAGCACGAAGCCCGGGGCTCCGCTAGCAGGCGCCGCCACCAGCGGGACACGCGCCGCGGGAGCCCTACGGTGGCCGACTGTTCCGCCAGCATTATCTGCGGACGAGCAACCGATACTATGAATGAAATGAAAATGAATGAAAATATGGTTACTCATATAAGGTATGATTACATACACTCATGAATCGTCAAAGAAATAACGTTGAACACTGGAAACGAAAAGAAAAACAGTTTCCAATAGTTAACGTTATAGGCTACACCATCCGTTCGTTAACTTCTACTAAGAGGCCTTCTTCTGAGGAGAACGGGCAAGAAACTCAACAAGTTTGTTCCTATAGCACATGTTGTGGTCGCAGACGTGGATGTATGCAGAGTATTTTGCCTATTAGACAAAAAAAGAATATAGAAAAAAAACTATAGGAGAAGTTTAATATTGTTTTGATTGTGAGTTGTTTAGAAAATTATTTCATTGTTTTGTTAAAAATAATAGTTTAAATAAATTCATTAAATAGTATCTGGTGTTTGAATAAATGTCCTTAACAGAGCACACGAGTAAATAAACCTAACAGAATGACAGAAAACATCTTGGGTGGCCGAGCGGTCAGGCACCTGCCCGGATAGCAGCGGACGCGGGTTCGATTTCCGCTTCAAGATCATAATTTTTCGAAATTCTTTTTCTTACCCCAAAATCTTTGTAGAAAACATTGTTGTTCAAAATGTTATCTGTCTAGTCATAGGAGTTTTTGATGTTTTAAAAATAATCCTGTATAAGCGCTGAGTCACGATGTGGCTGTAAACATCGTACGACGCGCCATCGCATGACTCAAGCTTCCACTACCCAAACCCGCTTATAAAAGCCGGCCGAAGGTCGGGCCGAAACACATTCACCGCCCGTCACTCGAACGGTGCAGACCTTTTAATTCGAGTCACTGTTTGTGTTTGAAAGTTTGATAGAATTGACTAAACTTTAATTATTTATTTCATCAAGTATAATTCTATAGAAAATTAGAAATAAAAGCAGTTAATATTTATGAGCGAACATGGTTTTTAATCGGCCAACTACCCATCAATCTTACAAACATGTCTGCCTGTCAGAGAGTGTTTGGCGCGTTTTAACAGTGTCAATCAGATTTTTTTTCAATAGTTCAAAAATTGTTTCAGAGTGAACGTAAATTTCATTTTATTTATTCATTTTATTTCACTATTTTTTTTCATATTTATGAATACAGAAAATATTACACGAAGACATGGCTGTATGGGCTAGATCAATTGCCTTCCTTAAAAATATAGGCAGAATTAATCAAAAAAGTAAATAAACGTAACATAGTGACAGAAAACGTTGCTATTTATGACGTTAGGTATCTAGTCATAGAAGGTTTTTTATGTTTTGGAAATAACCCTGTATAATGCCTATACAGGGTTATTTAGTTAAAAAAAGACTCACACTGGCCATGGAAGCCGGCGTCTGATCCCCGCCATAGAGCAGCTCGTCATCATCGTTCAGCTCGTAGACGGCGCCCGGCTTGAAGCCCTTGGCCTCCGCCTTGACCTTGGCGCCCTTCTTGGCGAACTCGCCCTTGATGGGCGCGGGCGCGGGCTCCGGCGGCGCCAGCAGCCCGCTCAGGTCGCGGTAGGGCGCCGCCCTCGCCAGCGGAGGCCTGGCGGGCAGCGCTTGGCGGGTGGGCGCCAGGCGGCCGGTTTGCTGCAACGGAACATGGCAAAACGAGACATTTTTTAATTTTGGTCCTTCGAGCCGGATCAAAGTCTTGAAAGCATGTCAGAGTCAAAAGTCAAAAATTCATTTATTCATATCTGGTATGATTACAATACACATAACCTTTGTTTTACATAGGGCTTAAATTTGTGTTGAGGCAGTTCAGTCAAAGATTCTGGTATCTTATTATAGAAAAGTATAAATTTCCCCATAAAGGAATTAATCGTGATGACTAGTTTTGAAAAACTACACCGCTTTCGAATGTACATCAAATTATGGTCTCGATGCGGGAATCGAACCCGCGTCCTCTGCGACCCGGGCAGACGCCTATACCACTCGGCCAACGTTAATTAACTAAAAAACTAATTTATTTCTACATTGCGATCCCCGAGCTTAACCGAACGCACGGTATTTGTAAAAATATCTGCTTTTGCAATGTAAGAAATTTCGGCAAGTCAATCAACGTATTGGTTGGCCGAGTGGTACGAAAATGAAAATGTAAGATCGAAACGCGACGTATGCCTTCCAAATGTCTCTCAGATAACAAGCCGCGAGCAGCCGGGAGACTACCGTGCCGTCCTTGGCGCGGAACTCGCGCAGAGCCAGCACGAGCGCGCGCCCGCACGTGGACACGACGCACACGTAGGGGTCGGCGGCCGACGCCGACGCCGCCCGCCACTCCAGCTGGATGCTCTGCAGCAGCGCGCCGTCTGCGTGGCCGAAGCGATAGCTTGTACTCACCATCATCACATAAAACCATCGAGATGTATACTTCTTTATTTATTTAGACAAATATGTGTGTGGGGTGTGTGGCACTGCTCGGTATGTATAATGTATACTATTTTTAGCAAAATTGAGTTATAATAGGAGACTTTTAGGTCACTGCAAACATTTTGAGAATTCGTTCAGACCATCAAAGTGAACAAATTTCACTATGACACATACTTATTTTTTTCGTGAATTCGGAGTTGCCCCCATATTAAAATTGTTCAGTTTGATGGTCTGAACGAATTCCAAAAATTTTTGCAGTAACCAAAAAGTCTCCTGGTATACATATTAGAAATCAGGAAAAGAAGCTCTATAACTGTCCCATAGAGACCATTTCAATATACTGAATATTCAAGTTTTTACATCAATAACTAGCTCAGCTCCGGTCATACAATTGTACTAAGAAAAAAAACCATTAAAAACGCGGTTTTCTCAGAAGTTGTAAGGTGCGTTTTTGGGTTTTTCGTAAGCGCGCCAGTATTGTTGTAAATCTATTACAGGATCAAGAGAGAGGTCTTTATATATTAGAGGAAGAAGAGACACTGACTCTTGAGCAGCCGGATGGCCAGCGTGGTGACCTGCAGCATGAACCGGTTGTGGCCCAGGTTCGTGGCCAGCACGGTGGGCGCGCCCGTCGAGAAGCCCGAGCTCTCCACCTCGTTGATCTCCTGCCCGGTTTGCAGCACCTGAGGTCAATCTCTGCTGTTCTAATCTCTTCTTGTCGAAATAGAGTTATACAGTGCGGCCACGGGAACAAGCAATTCAATTATTGAGTAATCTTAAAGGCACTATGTAGAAAGTATTCAGTACAACAGTCATATTTTGCATGTAGTTATCCTGTCCCGATATGACCAAATGAAAGAATTTTTTTTGCGATTAAAAATTATAATCATTAATATGTCATCTTCTTCTCCCTGACCTGTACCCAGTCTATCTGGGGTCGGCGCAGTATGTTTCCTCTTCCATTCATATCGGTCAGACGTCATCAAGCCATCCCTTTTGATTCATATCATCGATCACACCTTAAAGGTGGTAGTGATGAATGTATAGAAAAGAGACGTGACAGAGACCGATGAACGGAGAGATTGATTGGAATGACAACATTCCCATCCACACTGCTCAAGGTTTTGGCTTAGGTTTTACAGCCGGCCGCCTGCCCGACACCAGCCCTCTTTGGGTACGCTGTTGTTGGTGGTTTGCCCTCCACCATTCGGGTGCCCAACGTGCTTACTGGTCTGCACCGGGCAACTGCCTTAGTCGACTTTTACGACACCCATGGGATGAGCCGGGGCTGGCCCATTCACCGCTATTGGTTCGCTCCCAGGCCAGCATAGAAGTATCTCTCCGTGGCACGCATCTCTGTCAGTTTTGCGTGAGAAGCCGAAAGCCGCCTGGCAGGGGAGCGGGACAGGAGCAGGCCTCACCATGCTGGAGTCCTCCTGCGTGAGGATGAGGTAGGCGTGCTCGCCGTCGGCGTCCTTGGCCGCGTCGCCGGCGCCGGCCGCCGGCTCGCCCATCACCGTCCACATGTCGATGCAGCCTGCGTACGGTAGCGTACGGTAAAAAAGGTGAGCATAAATCAGCGATGGGGAAAGGGCAGTCCTCACAGCTATCATCTAGCCCAGAGTAAGTAGCCTAAGCACTTGTGTTATGGATACTGATGACGGACATATTTTTTGATATAATTATGTATTATTCGATTTTAATTTTAACATTATATAAATGTTAGAAAAATTTGTACAGAGATTATGATCTTGAAATTATGATCTTGAGGCGGGAAACCGAACCCGCGTCCGCTGCTCAAGATCATAATTTTTCGAAATTCTTTTTCTAACCACCAAAATCTTTGTATAATTATGTATATAAATGTTGAAAATATACTGCATAAACATATACACAACCATGACTCGGAAACAAACATTTGTGGTCATCACAAATTTGCCCCTACCAGGATTCGAACCCGGGACCTCTTGGCCAATACCCAGCAATCTGAGCATTCGACCAAGGCGGCCGCCAAATGTGATTATGTTTATGTTTTCATGTATACTTAACTTTAATAGAAAACTATAACTAACTTGTTTTTTCTGACATCATTGTCTCCTTAATTGTCTACATGATGTGTCATGCTGTCAACACTATTTATGGGTAGTGCCTAGATCAGAACTAGTAACTGTTCATTTGTATATAATTGTGGTAACTATCTGTTTGTGTTGAAATAAATAAATAAAGCAGCGTTCCTCTTATACCACCTAGCAATGTACCTACTGCGACTTCTGGGCCCGATAAATAAGCAATAGGCTCGCCACCTATTTTATTATTATATATTATATTACATGAGACCTAACATAATTGGCGAAACGCGGGTGCTAGTTCAGCAGCACGGTGAGCGCGCCGTTCTTGCCGCGGCCTACTCACTGCTATGCCACTGGTGACGGTGATGATGAACCGACCTGGCAGAGTGAAGGCGGTGACGAGGTGCGGGCGCAGCGCCCTCTGCAGCACGGTGAGCGCGCCGTTCTTGCCGCGGCCTACTCACTGCTATGCCACTGGTGACGGTGATGATGAACCGACCTGGCAGAGTGAAGGCGGTGACGAGGTGCGGGCGCAGCGCCCTCTGCAGCACGGTGAGCGCGCCGTTCTTGCCGCGGCCTACTCACTGCTATGCCACTGGTGACGGTGATGATGAACCGACCTGGCAGAGTGAAGGCGGTGACGAGGTGCGGGCGCAGCGCCCTCTGCAGCACGGTGAGCGCGCCGTTCTTGCCGCGGCCTACTCACTGCTATGCCACTGGTGACGGTGATGATGAACCGACCTGGCAGAGTGAAGGCGGTGACGAGGTGCGGGCGCAGCGCCCTCTGCAGCACGGTGAGCGCGCCGTTCTTGCCGCGGCCTACTCACTGCTATGCCACTGGTGACGGTGATGATGAACCGACCTGGCAGAGTGAAGGCGGTGACGAGGTGCGGGCGCAGCGCCCTCTGCAGCACGGTGAGCGCGCCGTTCTTGCCGCGGCCTACTCACTGCTATGCCACTGGTGACGGTGATGATGAACCGACCTGGCAGAGTGAAGGCGGTGACGAGGTGCGGGCGCAGCGCCCTCTGCAGCACGGTGAGCGCGCCGTTCTTGCCGCGGCCTACTCACTGCTATGCCACTGGTGACGGTGATGATGAACCGACCTGGCAGAGTGAAGGCGGTGACGAGGTGCGGGCGCAGCGCCCTCTGCAGCACGGTGAGCGCGCCGTTCTTGCCGCGGCCTACTCACTGCTATGCCACTGGTGACGGTGATGATGAACCGACCTGGCAGAGTGAAGGCGGTGACGAGGTGCGGGCGCAGCGCCCTCTGCAGCACGGTGAGCGCGCCGTTCTTGCCGCGGCCTACTCACTGCTATGCCACTGGTGACGGTGATGATGAACCGACCTGGCAGAGTGAAGGCGGTGACGAGGTGCGGGCGCAGCGCCCTCTGCAGCACGGTGAGCGCGCCGTTCTTGCCGCGGCCTACTCACTGCTATGCCACTGGTGACGGTGATGATGAACCGACCTGGCAGAGTGAAGGCGGTGACGAGGTGCGGGCGCAGCGCCCTCTGCAGCACGGTGAGCGCGCCGTTCTTGCCGCGGCCTACTCACTGCTATGCCACTGGTGACGGTGATGATGAACCGACCTGGCAGAGTGAAGGCGGTGACGAGGTGCGGGCGCAGCGCCCTCTGCAGCACGGTGAGCGCGCCGTTCTTGCCGCGGCCTACTCACTGCTATGCCACTGGTGACGGTGATGATGAACCGACCTGGCAGAGTGAAGGCGGTGACGAGGTGCGGGCGCAGCGCCCTCTGCAGCACGGTGAGCGCGCCGTTCTTGCCGCGGCCTACTCACTGCTATGCCACTGGTGACGGTGATGATGAACCGACCTGGCAGAGTGAAGGCGGTGACGAGGTGCGGGCGCAGCGCCCTCTGCAGCACGGTGAGCGCGCCGTTCTTGCCGCGGCCTACTCACTGCTATGCCACTGGTGACGGTGATGATGAACCGACCTGGCAGAGTGAAGGCGGTGACGAGGTGCGGGCGCAGCGCCCTCTGCAGCACGGTGAGCGCGCCGTTCTTGCCGCGGCCTACTCACTGCTATGCCACTGGTGACGGTGATGATGAACCGACCTGGCAGAGTGAAGGCGGTGACGAGGTGCGGGCGCAGCGCCCTCTGCAGCACGGTGAGCGCGCCGTTCTTGCCGCGGCCTACTCACTGCTATGCCACTGGTGACGGTGATGATGAACCGACCTGGCAGAGTGAAGGCGGTGACGAGGTGCGGGCGCAGCGCCCTCTGCAGCACGGTGAGCGCGCCGTTCTTGCCGCGGCCTACTCACTGCTATGCCACTGGTGACGGTGATGATGAACCGACCTGGCAGAGTGAAGGCGGTGACGAGGTGCGGGCGCAGCGCCCTCTGCAGCACGGTGAGCGCGCCGTTCTTGCCGCGGCCTACTCACTGCTATGCCACTGGTGACGGTGATGATGAACCGACCTGGCAGAGTGAAGGCGGTGACGAGGTGCGGGCGCAGCGCCCTCTGCAGCACGGTGAGCGCGCCGTTCTTGCCGCGGCCTACTCACTGCTATGCCACTGGTGACGGTGATGATGAACCGACCTGGCAGAGTGAAGGCGGTGACGAGGTGCGGGCGCAGCGCCCTCTGCAGCACGGTGAGCGCGCCGTTCTTGCCGCGGCCTACTCACTGCTATGCCACTGGTGACGGTGATGATGAACCGACCTGGCAGAGTGAAGGCGGTGACGAGGTGCGGGCGCAGCGCCCTCTGCAGCACGGTGAGCGCGCCGTTCTTGCCGCGGCCTACTCACTGCTATGCCACTGGTGACGGTGATGATGAACCGACCTGGCAGAGTGAAGGCGGTGACGAGGTGCGGGCGCAGCGCCCTCTGCAGCACGGTGAGCGCGCCGTTCTTGCCGCGGCCTACTCACTGCTATGCCACTGGTGACGGTGATGATGAACCGACCTGGCAGAGTGAAGGCGGTGACGAGGTGCGGGCGCAGCGCCCTCTGCAGCACGGTGAGCGCGCCGTTCTTGCCGCGGCCTACTCACTGCTATGCCACTGGTGACGGTGATGATGAACCGACCTGGCAGAGTGAAGGCGGTGACGAGGTGCGGGCGCAGCGCCCTCTGCAGCACGGTGAGCGCGCCGTTCTTGCCGCGGCCTACTCACTGCTATGCCACTGGTGACGGTGATGATGAACCGACCTGGCAGAGTGAAGGCGGTGACGAGGTGCGGGCGCAGCGCCCTCTGCAGCACGGTGAGCGCGCCGTTCTTGCCGCGGCCTACTCACTGCTATGCCACTGGTGACGGTGATGATGAACCGACCTGGCAGAGTGAAGGCGGTGACGAGGTGCGGGCGCAGCGCCCTCTGCAGCACGGTGAGCGCGCCGTTCTTGCCGCGGCCTACTCACTGCTATGCCACTGGTGACGGTGATGATGAACCGACCTGGCAGAGTGAAGGCGGTGACGAGGTGCGGGCGCAGCGCCCTCTGCAGCACGGTGAGCGCGCCGTTCTTGCCGCGGCCGCTGCAAGCGACCAGCTCGACGCAGGGCGCCGCCCCCGGCCCGGGCGCCGCCCCCGCCGCCGTCGGCGTCTGCAGTTGGGGCTCCCCCATGGACACGTCGCCGATCGGGCAGATGTTGAGCAGCGAGTCGCACACCTGCGCAAGCGCAGCCGGTTTTTATTTCCTTCGTATTTATTTCAGCGATAACACGAAATATTTATGTTAGACAGGGAAGCTCTTGCCCTTCATCTCACCTGATGGTAGGTGACGATAAGGGCCGAAGATGGAATCGAGCTTCACCTGGAACCCTCAACCACAGAGGCAGCTATCCTATCACACATTACAGGAACACAATAATGCTGTTCACATTATTATGGCGAAAGATTTTTGATAAGATGGTGGTAGCTAGCCAGGCGGACTTCAAAGAAGTCCTACCACCAACCAAACCGAGCACAGAGTTGTACCCATTCACTCTGGATCTTCATTCCGGTGGGCGAACCACTAGACCACGGAGACGGTTATATAAATGGTGCAATAGTAGATTATACAGGTGGAAAGTTTTAGGGTATGATTTGTGGGTGTTCTAGTTCTAGTACTCTAACCTCTAAGAGTGTTTTAATCGTATAAGGGAATGGGATCGATTGGTATAAAAAATATATTACCCAAGCCTGACGACTTTTTCGGTGACTATACATTTTATCAAACATTTGTGAATGACCATAGGAAAGTTGGGAAAGGTCTCCTGAGACCATTTTCGCGTTGGCAGCAAAGGATCTGGTAGCTGCCCTTAAGTAATGCCCCATCTCAACTTTCCACCCTGTATACTGCGATTCATAATATAATATGTAATATGTATAATATCGCCCATAATATAATATGGCTATTGGCTCGCCACCTATTATACGGGACCTAACCTAATTGACAACATTTCAAAATAAAAATACCGTTTCTTTATTTTCCAATCCTGACTTCGAAAATAATTTTATTAAATTTATTTATTACTTAATTACAGAGAAAAAAAAATGTAAAAAACATGCGATGACGTCACAGTCGTAGATGTATTAATTAAAACGTTTGCCTTCCTAGATGGAAGAATAAAAAGTTACCATAGACATGATAACAGATGTCAGTCATGTATCAAATCCAATGTCATTAATTATCATCGTCGAAATTAACATTAATAAAGTAGCAATTTATTTATTTATTGTGATAAAAACGACATAAATCTATTACATTTATCACACAATTATAAAGCCACAAAATGATTGTAAATAAATTGTAAATAAAAAAAAATTAAATTAAAAATTATGAATAAATTGCAATAAATTGAAATCATTCTGTAATTTTGTAGAAAGTATGTAAACACACCCTTTGCCTAGCCTACTTGTTATAAATTGTTTAATTTCCATTCTCGCCACTTAGCACTTGTGGCAGCACTGTTGTTAAAGTGAAACTGCAATAAACCGCGTTCTAAATTATTTCCTCTTTTATTAAGTATATTTTCCACAGGTTATGGGCCGTCTCATATACCATTTAAAAGAGCTAATTTTGAACATTTAGTGTAGTAAATCAAAGTACTGAAATACTTCGTAACAACAGTGATTTTTCCCCGACGCAATAATGGCCATGACTAACCTCCAAATTGAAAAATTAGCCGGCCGGGAAAACTACTCGACGTGGAAGTTCGCAGTTAAATCGTACCTAGAACACGAAGATTTATGGGAATGTGTCGATCCCGGCACGTATGTAGATCCGAAGAAAGACATTAAAGCCAAGTCGAAGTTAATTTTATTGGTGGAACCAATAAATTATGTTCATATCGAAAGTGCTTCGTCATCCAAAGAAGTATGGAAAAAGCTTGAAGATGCCTTTGAAGACTCCGGGCTGTCTCGAAAAGTCGGATTATTGAAAGATTTGATCAACGCTTCCCTTGATAACTGCGCCAGCGTTGAAGATTACGTTAACAAAATCATGACTACCGCGTACAAGCTACGGAATATTGGCTTCGACGTAGGAGACGAATGGCTGGGAACACTCATGCTGGCAGGTTTACCGGAACACTATAAACCGATGATCATGGGTCTGGAAAGTTCAGGCATAAAGATTTCGTCCGATTTTGTTAAAACAAAACTTTTGCAAGAAGTTAAAGTTTCCGAATCTTCTGCATTCTTCACAAAGCACAAAAATACCTCAAACACAAAGCCAAAAGGAAAAGGACCCCGCTGCTATAAGTGCAATAATTATGGACACTACAAAAATCAATGTACAGTGACAGTGAAGAAAAATCAGAACAGTTTTTCAGCAGTTTTTTCAGCTTACAGCATGTTAAATCAGAACGATTGGTATGTTGATTCAGGAGCAACAATGCATATGTCAAGATGCTCAGATTGGATGTATGATGTACAATCACCTCCGGTTAAACAAATAATGGTGGCAAACAGTGATGCAATCTCCGTGCACAGTATGGGTAAAGTAAATATACATACCTATTTATGCAAAGATGAGCACCCTATTCAGGTGAGAAACGTTTTATATATTCCTGATTTAAGTACGAACCTATTGTCTGTTAGTCAGCTGACTAAAAGTGGCTGTAAGGTAGAATTCACTGATACGGGTTGTAACATATACAATGCCAACCAAACTCTAGTAGCAACTGCAAATTTATCTAATAACATGTATAAACTTAATACTGTTACCGCTAGTGCATATACAGTTTCCTACAATGAGAGTAAGGCAGATATTACTACATGGCATAAAAGAATGGGGCATCTAAACTTGGCTGATGTAAAGAGGTTGGAGGCATGTGCTGAGGGTATTACAATCAGTAATAAAGAAGCTGATAATGTTTGTATTACATGTTGTGAAGCGAAACAAACACGATTACCGTTTCCTCATTCCGGTTCAAGGGCAAATGCTCTGTTAGAAATTATACATACTGACTTGTGTGGTCCCATGGAAACAACATCGGCTGGAGGTGGGAAATATTTTATAACTTTCATCGATGATTTTTCCCGTAAAGTATATGTATATTTTCTGAAGAACAAAATGGATATTAAATTGGTGTTTAAAAAGTTTAAAGAAGAAGTAGAAAATGAATTAGATAAGAAAATAAAGATTTTAAGAAGCGATAACGGGAAAGAATATTGCAATAAAGAATTTTCTGATTTTTTAGCAGTTTCCGGCATCAAACACCAGACTAGCTCACCATACTCGCCTGAACAAAATGGTTTGGCCGAGCGGATGAACCGGTCTCTCGTTGAGCGTGCAAAGTGCATGCTGTTTGAAGCAAAACTGAAGAAAAGTTTTTGGGCTGAGGCTGTTGCTGCTGCAGCTCATGTTATCAACAGATCACCATCGCGAGTCTTGGCTGAGGTAACACCGTATGAGAAATGGACTGGTAAGAAACCAAACATTTCACATTTAAGGATTTTTGGCACGAAAGCCATGGTACATGTTCCAAAGCAAACTCGACTAAAATGGGATCGTAAATCACGTGAACTAATATTTGTGGGATATTGTGAAAACACAAAAGGATACAGACTCTTTGATCCTGTTAGTAAAAAGATTACAACTAGCAGGGACGTAATATTCATAGAGAGTGGAATGCAAAATGAAATTACTCCGGAACCTGTATCATTGTCACAGTATATAAATATTCCCCTGATTTCAAATAATGACAGTTCAGACTCACATAATAGTACAAAAGAGAATAGTACTTTACTAGGTGATAAGACAGAAAATACAAGTGAGGACACATCATTTGACAGTTGTGTTAACAGGTCTGATGATGAGACATACTATCCTAGTACAAGTGATGATGCTGAGGAGAGTCTCTTTGAGAGAAATATCACTTTGAGGTCACACCAGAAACGAAACCCTCAAGGCAATAATTTCATGTGTGTTACACCAATTTCAGATCCACAAACTGTCAGAGAAGCATTATCAAGTACAAATGCTGAATTTTGGAAAGATGCTATGAATAAAGAGTATGAATCTTTGTTGGAGAATGATACCTGGGAAATTACCACACTACCAACAGGCAAGCGTTCAATACCGTGCAAATGGGTATTTAAAACAAAGACAAATGAGATGGGTGAAATAGTAAAATACAAAGCAAGGCTTGTGATCAAGGGTTGTTCGCAGAAACCTGGCATTGATTACACAGAAGTTTTTTCACCAGTGGTAAGACTTACTTCACTCAGATATTTGTTTGCTTTGTCTGCAAAATATGATCTTGATATATGTCAAATGGATGCCATATCTGCATTTCTTCAAGGAGAGATAGAGGAGGAAATTTATATGAAATTTCCACCTATGTATGATGGTGCGGATAGTGAAAATATTAATAAAGTTTGTCGATTAAAAAAGTCATTATATGGATTAAAACAAGCTAGCAGGCAATGGAATAGAAAATTAGATTCTGCATTAAAAGAAATGGGTCTATTGCAATCTAGATTGGATCCCTGTGTCTATTACAAAATTGTAGATGAGAATGACATGACATTTATGGCTATTCATGTTGATGACCTGATTTTATTCTCAAATAATCAAGAAACTAAATCACAAATTAAAGAACAGTTACATAGTCAATTTAAATTGAAAGATTTAGGTGATTTAAGTTATTGTCTTGGGATACATGTAGAAAGAGACAGAGAGAAAGGCATTCTTTATTTAGATCAAAGTAAATATATACAGGAAGTGTTAATAAAATATGGAATGTCTGATTGCAAGGCTGTCAAGACTCCAATTGATCCCAACACAAAATTTAAGGCATTAGAAAATACAGAAGAGAGTAAAATATTAGAAGATATTCCTTATCAGGAGCTAATTGGATGCTTACTCTATATTTCACAGGTCACTAGGCCAGATATCAGTTTTGTTATTAATATGTTAAGTAAATATAACAACAAGCCTCAACAGCAGCACTGGACTGCCTTGAAACGTGTTATGCGTTATCTGAAGGGTACTCAGGATTATAAGTTGAGTTACAAGAAAAATATGAAGGAGACCATGACACATGGCTACTGTGACGCAGATTGGGCTAGTTCAGAAGATGATAGGCGTTCCTGCACTGGCTATACATTCTTGTTTCAGGGAGGAATGATCAGCTGGAACTCAAGACGCCAGCCTACTGTGGCCCTGTCCACAAGTGAAGCAGAGTATATGTCATTGTCGTCATGTGTGCAGGAGGCCCTGTGGTTGAAACAATTCCAAGAAACTTTTTGGCCGCAGTTGAAGACTGAGCCTATGATAATTTATAGCGACAACCAGGGCGCTATCAAACTTTCAGCTACAGATGGCTATCGCTCTAGAACCAAACATATCGATGTAAGGCATCATTTTGTCCGAGACAAGGTACTTAGTGGAGTCATTGATGTTCGCTACATACAGACTAACATGATGATTGCAGATGCCCTTACCAAAGCAACGACGCACTCTAAACTGGTCTATTGTTCTTCGAAAATGGGTTTGTGTTTAAGGGAGGATGTAGAAAGTATGTAAACACACCCTTTGCCTAGCCTACTTGTTATAAATTGTTTAATTTCCATTCTCGCCACTTAGCACTTGTGGCAGCACTGTTGTTAAAGTGAAACTGCAATAAACCGCGTTCTAAATTATTTCCTCTTTTATTAAGTATATTTTCCACAAATTTAAAACGTATTTTACTTTGAAATTAATTTCAAACATTTCCGATAAAATGTTTTAATTTTCGACACCGGAAACGCCAGTTCGTCAATTTTGACAAGTGATCGTTTTATTTTTCGAGTCAAGAGTGATTTCGCCATTCGTCCACGACAGTTACGTCATTTGGCGCTTACGTCTGTTTAGAATGACCGGTATTTCAATCATGATTTTTTGTATGAAAACGACGAAATTCAAAAGAAATAAAAAATATGGGTGTCTCCATTTTCGGTTTAATTTCATATAACATCATATTAAAGGTATGTAAAAAAAAATGAAATGTTGTCAATTGGCAAAAAGTGGGTGGTAATTATCCACTGGCTAGCCCACCGGGTCTGTCCTTAAAAGTAGTTTTACCGTACCTTTAAAAATTAACATTACTAGTTGTGTGGAGGTGCGGACGTCGGAGCCGTACACCTCCAGCTCGTCCTGGTCGCTGATCTCGATCACGTTGGAGGCCTAGAATCCCTCTCGTATCCGTTGAACCCACCTCGAACACGTAGCTGGTGAGCTGTGTGGAGGTGCGGACGTCGGAGCCGTACACCTCCAGCTCGTCCTGGTCGCTGATCTCGATCACGTTGGAGGCCTAGAATCCCTCTCGTATCCGTTGAACCCACCTCGAACACGTAGCTGGTGAGCTGTGTGGAGGTGCGGACGTCGGAGCCGTACACCTCCAGCTCGTCCTGGTCGCTGATCTCGATCACGTTGGAGGCCTAGAATCCCTCTCGTATCCGTTGAACCCACCTCGAACACGTAGCTGGTGAGCTGTGTGGAGGTGCGGACGTCGGAGCCGTACACCTCCAGCTCGTCCTGGTCGCTGATCTCGATCACGTTGGAGGCCTAGAATCCCTCTCGTATCCGTTGAACCCACCTCGAACACGTAGCTGGTGAGCTGTGTGGAGGTGCGGACGTCGGAGCCGTACACCTCCAGCTCGTCCTGGTCGCTGATCTCGATCACGTTGGAGGCCTAGAATCCCTCTCGTATCCGTTGAACCCACCTCGAACACGTAGCTGGTGAGCTGTGTGGAGGTGCGGACGTCGGAGCCGTACACCTCCAGCTCGTCCTGGTCGCTGATCTCGATCACGTTGGAGGCCTAGAATCCCTCTCGTATCCGTTGAACCCACCTCGAACACGTAGCTGGTGAGCTGTGTGGAGGTGCGGACGTCGGAGCCGTACACCTCCAGCTCGTCCTGGTCGCTGATCTCGATCACGTTGGAGGCCTAGAATCCCTCTCGTATCCGTTGAACCCACCTCGAACACGTAGCTGGTGAGCTGTGTGGAGGTGCGGACGTCGGAGCCGTACACCTCCAGCTCGTCCTGGTCGCTGATCTCGATCACGTTGGAGGCCTAGAATCCCTCTCGTATCCGTTGAACCCACCTCGAACACGTAGCTGGTGAGCTGTGTGGAGGTGCGGACGTCGGAGCCGTACACCTCCAGCTCGTCCTGGTCGCTGATCTCGATCACGTTGGAGGCCTAGAATCCCTCTCGTATCCGTTCAACCCACCTCGAACACGTAGCTGGTGAGCTGTGTGGAGGTGCGGACGTCGGAGCCGTACACCTCCAGCTCGTCCTGGTCGCTGATCTCGATCACGTTGGAGGCCTAGAATCCCTCCCGTATCCGTTCAACCCACCTCGAACACGTAGCTGGTGAGCTGTGTGGAGGTGCGGACGTCGGAGCCGTACACCTCCAGCTCGTCCTGGTCGCTGATCTCGATCACGTTGGAGGCCTAGAATCCCTCCCGTATCCGTTCAACCCACCTCGAACACGTAGCTGGTGAGCTGTGTGGAGGTGCGGACGTCGGAGCCGTACACCTCCAGCTCGTCCTGGTCGCTGATCTCGATCACGTTGGAGGCCTAGAATCCCTCCCGTATCCGTTCAACCCACCTCGAACACGTAGCTGGTGAGCTGTGTGGAGGTGCGGACGTCGGAGCCGTACACCTCCAGCTCGTCCTGGTCGCTGATCTCGATCACGTTGGAGGCCTAGAATCCCTCTCGTATCCGTTCAACCCACCTCGAACACGTAGCTGGTGAGCTGTGTGGAGGTGCGGACGTCGGAGCCGTACACCTCCAGCTCGTCCTGGTCGCTGATCTCGATCACGTTGGAGGCCTAGAATCCCTCCCGTATCCGTTCAACCCACCTCGAACACGTAGCTGGTGAGCTGTGTGGAGGTGCGGACGTCGGAGCCGTACACCTCCAGCTCGTCCTGGTCGCTGATCTCGATCACGTTGGAGGCCTAGAATCCCTCCCGTATCCGTTCAACCCACCTCGAACACGTAGCTGGTGAGCTGTGTGGAGGTGCGGACGTCGGAGCCGTACACCTCCAGCTCGTCCTGGTCGCTGATCTCGATCACGTTGGAGGCCTAGAATCCCTCCCGTATCCGTTCAACCCACCTCGAACACGTAGCTGGTGAGCTGTGTGGAGGTGCGGACGTCGGAGCCGTACACCTCCAGCTCGTCCTGGTCGCTGATCTCGATCACGTTGGAGGCCACGCAGTCGCTCAACTCCAGGCGCCGCTTCTTGGCGGCCGGGTCCTCTTTTTGGGAGTCCTTGGCGGCGGCGGCTGGCTCTTTCTCCTTCTCCTTGTCTTTGTCTGTGTACACATAAATACAGACATAAATCTATGATCTTACCTCGGACGATAAAATAGAAGACCTCAGATTATGAGATTGGTAGGTATGTAAGGATCGTAGCAAGTGGAAAGAAGTCCAACTTTGTGGGAGAAATTGACAACATTTAAAAAATGACAACTCCCCAAAATAAAAATATTGTTTCTATATTTTCCAATCCTGACTTCGGAAATATTTTTATTAAATTTTTTTATTACTTAATTGCAGAGAAAAAAAAATGTAGAAAACATGCGATGACGTCACAGTCGTAGATATATGACGTAAAACTTTTGCCTTCCTAGATGGAAGAATAAAAAGTTATCATAGAGACGTCAGCCATAAATCAAATCCAATATCATTAATTGTCATCGTAGAAAATAACATCAGTAAAGTAGCAATAAATTAAAATCCTTCATAAACTTTAATTTAAAACGTATCTTACTTTTCAAACATTTCAGATAAAATGTTTTTATTTTCGACACCGGAAACGCCATTTCGTCAATTTTGACAAGAGATCTTTTTATTTTTCGCGTCAAGAGTGATTTCGCCATTTGTCCATTACAGTGACGTCATTTGGCACTTACGTCTGTTTGGAATGACCGGTATTTCAATCATGATTTTTTGTATGAAAACGACGGAATTCAAAAGAAATAAAAAATATGGGTGTCTTCACTTTCGGTTTAATTTCATATAACATCATAATAAAGCTATGTTCAAATAATGATATGTTGTCAATTGGGGGCTGCGATTGCGTAAACTAAGAAATTTTCGCTAAGGTATTGCATAATAAATATAGCATAATGTAGCATAACATAGCCTAATATAGCATAGATTACCAAAAATGTATTAACTCGAGTCCCTCCGTACTTCGGAAGGCACGTTAAGCCGTCAGTCCCGGCTGCATCTGTAGTCATTAATACCCACCAACCTGCACTAAGCCAGCGTGGTGGGTGGGGGCATTTTTCTATCCATAGGGAAGGCCCATGCCCAAGCAGTGGCAACATTTAATGGCCGGTGATGATTTTAAAGGAACAAATTGCAAGGAGTTGGAAATGTTTAAATTATTGTATTGACGATCTCGATGAGGCTTTAAAAGCAAAAGAGGGAGAGGGGGGGGGGAGAGAGAGAGAGAAAGGGCTTTAATATAATGCTCTTTCAAGACATACCAGCTTCTGAATCGGTGAGGTCTACTGTGGCTTCCAGCGGCTTCTCCAAAGAGAACAGCATCCGGTTCTCCCTCTCTGTCACTCTGAGCAAGAGCGAGTTGCCCAACCGGGAGCCGAGAAACAGGAAATCCTCTTCGATCACGCACATCTGTGAATTTTTTTTTAATTAATTGTTAAAACTCGTCGACATTTCAATTACGCACGTACATAAATCAGGTATTTATCCTTAAGGGGTAGGAGCGAGGTGGTATAAGAGAGACGCAGCTGCCCATTCATCGCTGTATTTGCCCTTAGTCGCCTTGGTACGTTATCCGCGGGAGAGATGGGGGTGGTGACGATTATATTCTGCTCTGCCGTCACCATACGGTAAGTAATGTAGACACGTAAAATCAACGTGGTGTAGTTTTTCGACATGAGTCATCATGCCTATTATACATATATACATACATAAATCACGCCTATATCCCCGAAGGGGTAGGCACTAGGTGAAATAATACCCACTTTCCAATTAAGTTAGGTTCCACGTTATAAGTGGCGAGCCTATTGCCATATATCCGGCACATAAATCGCAGTATATTGCTAGCTGGAGAGGTACGCTGGCCATTCCTCACCACTGATTTATCCTTAGTTGCCTTGTACGACATCCACGGGAGAGATTTGTGGTGGTGACAATTGTATTCTACCCGTCACTACACGGCACGGTTATGACGGATAACTATAATTAAGAAGTCATTGAAAACTGCAAAGAATATGTCAGTATTATAAGAATTGAGAGAACATGAAGCAGGTGTACATAAAATATCCTTAGACATTGTGGATGTGTGAAGTGAAGGTGAGTGCGTACATAGGTGCGTGTGTGTGTGCGCGCGCTATCGTGCGTATACGTGCATGCAGTGGTGGTTGGTGGGCCATAGAACTGGTGGTGCATTTTACTTGGATCACTAAAATAATGTTTATACTCATTTTCACACACACAGTATAAAATAAAACCAACACAAAAACAATAACGTAAAACAAACAATAATTAACGCATCACTGAAACAGTGAAACTATACTTATAACGAGAGGCCAACGGTCACCCCGTAACGCGCGCGAATTTCGCCAAACCATCGGGTGCTCTCGGTGCCTCTCGGTAGTGTTCGGTTCGCTCGTGAGGCGCACGAGAACAGTCTCATTTTTCGGTACATTTCTATGAACTACTTTTGTCTCACGCGCCAGGCGTCTCAGCTCGTAACCCATACAAGTTATATTGGCATTTATTGAAAATAAGTCTAACTGCCGCACTCATACATACATAAATCACGCTTATATCCCCGAAGGGGTAGGCAGAGGTGAACTAGCACCCACATTTCGCCAATTATGTTAGGTCCCATGTAATAGGTGGCGAGCCTATTGCCATATATCGGGCACAAAAGTGTCGCAGTACATTGCTAGGTGGTACAAGAGGAACGCTGCTGCCCATCCCTCATCACTGATTACCGCACTCGGAGACGTCAAATAACGTCAATGAGTACTTAACGTCAAAAAATGACAATTCAAAACTAGTCTCTATTCTTGCCTCGGTTTACGGTCTCGATTTGAATGAAAATTTTTGACATTAAATACTCATTAAAGTTAATTGACGTCTCTGAGTGCGGCAGTTATTAGCTTAGCAAAGCTCTCAATTGTTTCGTCATAATTACAAATGTCATATCTGGTTATGATTTTGTTTTAACTATAGTAATATAAAAATGTTGGCACTCACGCAGGTGGTGAGCACCGAGGCGGCCGCGCGGTCCAGGTGCAGGCTGCGCACGGAGCGCACCGAGTCCGCGAGCAGCGTCAGCACGAACAGCTGCCCGCCGCGCAGCGACAGCGCCAGCCGCGTCGCGCCCAGCCACGCCGCGCACGCGCCGTCCAGCGAGATGCACGCGCCCTCCTGGATCCCTGCGGGCGCGGGGTGCGGCTCTCAGGCGCGCGAGGCCAGGGGCCATGTCTGCGGCAGCCGCGCGGCAGTCGGACGGCAGACGCACGACAGCCGTGCGACATGTAGATGGATCGATCTCACTCAGGTCAGTCCGGAGTTGCCATGTCTGCGGCAGACGCCTGGCAACCGGGCGGCAGTCGTGCGACAGCCGTACTATAAAGTACGATCTGAACCTTCCACGTTCATACCTCTGACATTCTGCCACGCGCGCTAGTTGACTCTGGCTAACTATATTTTGATTGAGGAGCTCAACAGCGCAGTGACTTGGCGTGCTTGCCTTGCGATTACTTAAACTAAGCAATATTCGTTAAGACTGGTCATTGGATAGGTGACCAAAAACATATTATCTCGTGTTCCTCCGCGTTCGGAAGGCACGTTAAGCCGTCGGTCGGTTATCAGACCCTCTATGACCTACAGATCGGTTGTATGGTGGCCCAGAACGCAACTTACCACGGTAAAAGCAAAACTCCAGAGTCTACAACGCTTTGCAAGCGTAGCTACTACTGGATGCATGAGAACTACCCCATCGGCCGCACTAGAGTATCTCTTGAGCCTGACACCTCTAGATCTTGTAATACAGGAGGAGGCAAAGGCAGCAGCCTTAAGGCTTAGAGCTAACGGGCTATGGAAACAAAACATAGAAACAACACACACAAAAATTCTGCAATGGACCCTGAAGGAAATACCACTCCTAGAGGCACCCATAGACAGAACACCGTGTAAACATGTCTTCGATCGAAGGTACAATATCCAACTCATCGCAGAACCAGGAGATGTCTCTGGCATCAATGAAGTTAGGATATACACAGACGGCTCTAAAACCACATATGGCACTGGAGCTGGTGTCTTCTCGAACGACTTAAATATAAAAATATCAACAACACTGGACAAACTAAACTCAATCTTCCAAGCAGAATGCATTGGCATCACCAAAGCGGCACAGGCGGTTGCAGCCAGAGATGTCAGAGACCTAAACGTCAAAATAATCTCAGACAGTGCTTCCGTTCTACAAGCCCTACAAAGAAACACGATAACATCTATCCTGATACTGGAGTGCCACAATGCACTCCAATCCATTGCGAGTACGAACGGAGTAACTCTTCAATGGATCAAAGGACACAGCAACTCATTGGGAAATGACGTAGCCGATGAACTGGCCAAAAAGGGATCGAAAGGGACAGTATATGGACCGGAACCATTGCTACCCATACCTCAGGCCCAGATAAAAACATGGCTGCGCACCAAAACTGAGGAAACCCATTTTAGAGAATGGATAAACAGTGACGGGTGTAAGCAAACAAAGAATGCAGTTCCGGTGGCATCAAAAAGATTTGCTCGCAACCTCATAAACTTAAACAGGGACAAGCTCCGAAAGGTGATAGGCATAATAACTGGCCATTGCTCCCTAAACAAGCACCTATTTACCATTGGGGTGACGGACAGCCCTCTATGCAGAGGATGCATGGAGGCAGAAGAAACGCCACAGCACGTGCTTATAGAATGCAGGAGCGTGGCAGATGAACGGGCAAGGCTCCTCCAATCCCCAGTATCGGTCCCGGAAGCTTGCAGCAGTCTGAAAAGACTGCTGGGTTTTTGGGATAGTCTCTCCCTATGATAGATAGTGTCTCCCTATTATTGCTACTCCAACCATCCCAGGTTGGAGTAGCAATAATAGGGAGACACGTACAATGGCCCAATCAGGGGGCTAAGTGCGGACAAAGCCCAGATAAACTAACTAAGCCGTCGGTCCCGGCTTCATCTGCATTCAAAAATACCCACCAACTCGCACTCGTGGTGGGTTATGACCCAATCTCCCTATATTCTTCCATTCATAGGGAAGGCCGTGCCCCAGCAGCGGGACATTAAAGGGCTGGTGATGGTGATGATGATGAGGAGATTTTGCCATCTACCGGACACATTAATCGCAATATACTAGGGTGACTAGCCAACTGACAAACGATGCAACGTCTCTATCGAACGAATGTCAACTTTTGACAGCTCTCTTACATTTGCCACGACAGTCGCCATGTTGCTTTCTCAGTAATACCTGTTTCATACATTTTTGTTGTATTCGCTCAAATAAATTGGCCACTTGTGTAGATCCCCAGGAACGCCCAGTCCTCATGATATTTATAATCCTTACCCCCGAATACTGAAAGGCTGCTCAAAGTTTGAGTCATGTCATAGTCAAAATTAACGGTTTTCCATACAAACCACTTAAGTCCACTTAAGTTTATAAATCAGCTGTGGCCGTGTGGTGACGGCAGAGTAGAATACAATTGTCACCACCACAAATCTCTCCCGTGGCTGTCGTACAAGGCGACTAAGGATAAATCAGCGATGAGGAATGGGCAGCAGCGTTCAAATTATATCACCTATCAATAGTACTGCGACTTTTGTGCCCGATAAATGGCAATAGGCTCGCCACCTATTACATGGGACCTAACATAATTGGCGAAACGTGGGTGCTAGTTCACCTCTGCCTACCCCTTCGGGGATATAGGCGTGACTTATGTATGTATGTATGTATGTAAGTTTATAAACAGTGCTCAAAATTTGAGTAGCATTTCTCTATTAGGGGGTAAGGATTATATCTATCGCCCTACCCTATCTCTGTCACCTTGTAGCGACAGAGATAGGATGTGGTGACAATTGTATTCTATTCTGCCGTCACCACTCGTCACTTACTCAGGGGAAAATTGGTGGTGTGCGTCGCGATGCTGTTGAGCGAGACGCCGTAAGGGGGCACCGACTGGTTGAGGTATATCAGCGAGTTGACCGCCATTATTAAGCAACCACCTGCAAAGCGAAATACAGCCTTATTACAAGGACAAATTAGCCGGAAATTTGCGACAGCAAGTATCACATAATTATTCTTATATATAAAAATGAATTGCTGTGCGTTTGTCTCGCTAAAATTCGAGAACAGCTGGGCCGCTTTAGCTGATTTTGGTTTTGAAATTATTGTCTTGGGCCAGGCAAAGCTTGAAAGGTGAGAAAATATGGAAGAATTGCGAGGAAAATAGTAAAAACAACATTTTCATTTTCCCATATAAACTGCTTTCCTGTCTAACATTTGACGTAACCATGGCAACCAAATCGTAACCTTGGCTTCGGGATGATTTAAGTTCTCTGCATACGTAACGGGAAAATACCCCGCACGGGACGAGGACGGGACGGGTACCATGAATGACACGGAGTGACGGACGGGACGTCCACGGGCGTTTTGAACGAGAGAGGCCCCGTCCACGTCCTGTCCGGGGTATTTTCCCGTTACGTATGAAGAGAGAGACCTTGATATGGCATAGTCAAGTCAAGTCGAAATTCGTTTATTCATATCTGGTATGATTACAATACACTCATGAATCGTCAAGACAAGAAATTTACGCCATCTGTTCGCAAACTACCAGGAGGCCCTGTCCTGAGAAGAACGGGCAAGAAACTCAATCAGGTTTTTTCCTCCCTTTACATAAAAGTAATTTACATTAATTAATAATTGAAAATTGAAAGATGTCAATAACTTACAACGTCAACATAACAACGTATGCCGGCCGGGTCAGCTAGTATTATTATGAATCATTATTTCAGTGATTCTTGTCTTGAACTTACCCAGTGGCTTCTGCACAGGCACCGCTTGGAGGCAATCGAAGGGCAGCCCCCCAGTGGACCAGATGACCGGGTGCACTCGCGCGCTCATGTTCAGACTGACGCCGGCCATCGCGCAAGTGTCGTTGCGGACCGCCGTGCGACTGTGCCAGTAACAAGCGTCATTAGATATCTACATATCAATATTATCAATACAGTGCCGCATGGTGACAGCAGAGCTGAATACAATTGACAACTTACATACATAATAAATAAATATGTTCACATTCACACCTATCATCTAGCCCAAAGTAAGTAGCCTAAGCACTTGTGTTATGGATACTAGATGACGGACATATTTTTAATATAATTATGTATATACATGTTGAAAATATACTACATAAACATATACACAACCATGACTCGGAAACAAACATTTGTGGTCATCACAAAGTTTGCCCCTACCAGAATTCGGACCCGGGACCTCTTGGCCAATACCCAGCAATCTGAGCATAGCATTCGGCCAAGGCAGCCGTCAAAATACATACACAATTCACGCCTATATCCCCGAAGGGGTAGGCAGAGGTGAACTAGCACCCACGCTTCGCCAATTATGCTAGGTCCCATGTAATAGGTGGCGAGCCTATTGCCATTTATCGGGCACAAAAGTCTCAGTACTTTGCTAGGTGGTAGGTATAAAAGGAACGCTGCTGCCAATTCCTCATCACTGATTTATCCTTAGTCGCCTTGTACGACACCCACGGGAGAAATGTGGGGTGGTGACCATTGTATTCTACCCTGTTGTCATCACACGGCCAATCGACAACATAATTATCAAAAAACAAGTTACGGTAATTGCGAATCCATTTGGAGCTTCGATCATCTCGAAAGCTATATACTTTATTCAGAATTAATTAAATTATTGCTAAATAATCTCAAAAATAAAAATAAATGGAATTGTAGGATTCTTCTTCTTCTCCCTGCCCTGCCAGTCTATCTGGGGTCGGCGCAGTATGTTTCCGTCCACTCCCTTTTGATTCATATCATCCATCACACCGTAAAGATGCTAGTGTTGAATGAATGTATAGAAAAAAGACTGAACAGACCATGTCGAGAGACCGATGAACGGAGAGAGTGATTGGAGACAACATTACAATCCATACTGCTAAAAGTTTTGGATTATGTTTTACAGCCGGCCGCCTGCCTGACACTAACCCTCTTTGGGTATGCTGTTGTTCGTGGTTTGCCCTCCACCATTTGGTTGCCCCAAGGTGCTTATTGGTTTACACCAGGCAATCTCCCTTAGTCGACTTTTACGACACCCATGGGACGAGTAGGGGCTGGTCTATTCTACGTTATTTGTTCGCTCCCAGGCCAGCATAGAAGACTAACAGTAAATGCCTTACTTACAGTTTACTAACAGTACATGCCTATGCCATCCATAATTTTTTAAAAACACATCAAAGATTTGATTTAAATTCAAAGATTTTACAGTTGTAATGTCATTTTTTTTCTATTATACCACACGGAGGGAAAGTATATTAAATATTGAACGTAGGATATTTTACTAAAAGAAGACATCGTTTTATTTTTAATAATAAGTAGAACTGCATTCACAGATTTTTTAAAAATCGCCTACCTCAACCGGGAATCGAACCCGCCAAATGTGATAGAAAAATTACATGTATTTGGTAATAGCGTTTGAAAGGGCTACTCATAAGCATTATTTTTTATGTATCGCTTTATTATTATCATGTACTCACACCACGGAAATCTCGTATCTCAAGTGGGTAGGTCTTTGAAATGATAATGTTAATTGTTGGAAGCATGGCCAAGTCAGAGGAAATTTCCCTGAACAAAATTTTAAATAAAATGAAAAATTTTATGATCTTAGTTTCATTTAATATGCTAGGTTATTTAGGAAAAAATAATGCTTATGAGTAGCCCTTTCAAACGCTATTACCAAATACATGTAATTTTTCTATCACATTTGGCGGGTTCGATTCCCGGTTGAGGTAGGCGATTTTTAAAAAATCTGTGAATGCAGTTCTACTTATTATTAAAAATAAAACGATGTCTTCTTTTAGTAAAATATCCTACGTTCAATATTTAATATACTTTCCCTCTGTGTGGCATGGCCGTGGGACGCCCTGTATAAATGAGCTGTCTATTGAGGAGCATGGCTGGGCTAAGGCTGAGTGATCGATTATAAAATAATATCATTTCATAACAGAAAGGATTTTCCTGTGGGTGTCGTACAAGGCAACTAACCGTTAAAACGGTGATGAGGAATGTCAGCAACGTTTCTATTGTACCTAGCAATATACTGCGATTTTGGTGCCCAATGCATGGCAATAGGTTCACCCCTATTTTCAGTTCCATATTACATGGCACTGAAAATAGGTGGCGAAAAGTGGGTGTTAATCAGAGTTGCCAGAAGTCCCGATTTTGGCGGTATGTACCGATTTTTAAATCAAAATTAAATTACTCGCGCGGGACAAGGTTAGTCCTGCTTTTCGAGGATAGCACAGCCGTGCATACAGCATACTCAACTACAATTTTCAATATATTAACTATGTATATTAATAATTAACTAATTATACAGATGTACTTTTACAAATTGCAGGTTTCCTATTGCATTTATATAAGTCAGATGTCATCAAGCCCATCCATTTCTTCTCCATCTCCACATAGTAAAACTAAAAGAATATACATAATTAATTCACATACCCAGCAAATGTCCTCACTGGCTCGTACAGCAACAAGAGTGTAGGCTCATAGTATCCATGTAAAAACTGAATGTCCAGAATATTATCGATCTTCTCATCTAATTCTTTGAGTACAATGACATACGAAGCTAATGTAGGTGCACGAGTAATTGTTTGTATAGGAGCCTGAAAATGGAGAAATTTTTATTTATAATTTTTATTAACAAATAAATCACACAAAAAAATAAGTTTCACTTAGTGTAATTGATGTTTCCAAAATATTTGCTCTAAAGAAAAACCATTAATACATATGGTTAAGGTTTTTGCAATAAAAGTAAATACTGGTTTCTGGAACATTAACTCTTACTATCATACATTTAGAACACACAATGTTTATATAAAAAACCCAAAAATTTTGAATTTTATGTCCTGATGCGGAAATCGAACCTGCATCCCCTGCAATCCAGGCAGATGCCTATAGCACTTGGTCAACCAGGACATAAGTTAACATGCCGAAATTTCTCTGACCATTTATTTTCATGTTGTCAATGGCAACGGAAGTATTTTTGAGCAGCATCTTCTTAATAATAATGAAATTCACATATGTATCCTCATCTATCAATAAATAAATAAAACCTTACATTCTTCTTGGTATCATTAAACGGTTTGGCTTCCAGCGGATCAGCTTCTTCTGATGTAATATCTTTTCTAAATGGTAATACTGCTAGTTTTTTTCCATATAGCAACATCACAGCACATCGGAACTCAGGATCTACACGAATCCACGGAATGTGAGGGTGAACTGTCCAACCACCCTGCAAATTTAATAATTATGGAATATAATAAATTATCTTTAAATTATTTTAAAAACGGGATTTATACTTACCATGGTCACGGATGATGGTCATGGTGCATGTGACTGTGCCGAAATATCGGAATCATAACAAAATCCAGGTACGTGGTATAAATCCTGTTTTTTTCACAATTTAAAGATGAAAGTGACCACGTAAGCTTAAAACTATAATAAATTATATACATAATATATATAATTATATATTATACTATAAAAGTGAGTTCAATAGTAAAAATCATTTTTTTACAGTAGCAGTACATGGATACATACATGGATAGCTGGAACATGCAACAAAATAAACTAGCAGTTCTTCAATCTTTTACACCATACTTACAACAATTTCAAATATATATATGATTCAATACTTGATAAAAAAATAAGGTTTTTTTATTCATTTCCTCATTCATTACCTTCCTTCATGACATTAAAAAATCATGAAGCAATCATGATTGTTTCATTAATTACCCGTAACGTGAAATAAACACTGTGCATGAAATGAAATTTTGTAGTAAAGCAATTAATATACAAGTGCGTATTTGTTGCTGTGAACAAAGTGATATCTAAATAACAGCATACCTTCATATCATCTTCTTCAAAATAATGCATGCTTAATGTAATCAAGTTATTGGTCTGTGGATCATATTGAAGTATAGATAACTTTGCTTCTTTGAAAGAGACTAGTAGCAAATCCCGTCCAGCACTAGAACAGCGGACTGAGGCCATAGACATCACATTGCCCCATAGAGTGTATGATGCCAAGCATTCTAATTTCATTTTTGGGGGTATTGGTTGGCCAGCTGAAACACAAGTTGCATACTTTTGTGTGGAGTTTTGATAAGTTGTATATTTACTGCATAATAAAAGTAATTATTATCATTATAACTGGTAATTTAAGTTGTTAAGTTGGGTTAACATTTGCGATGTAAAATGTTTTAGGTAACAATTTTCCAAGACTTATCTTGGATCTTGGAATCTAAAAGTAATAATGTCCAAATCACAAACAAACAATACATTAAATATTTAAAAAAAAAATAAGGTTATTTTACAGAAAAAAAAACATGAGGTTGGTATTGCAATTTAAAGATTTTAATTAAATAATAAGTGCCCCCATGATTACATACGGAAATAAATAACCTATATCTTACCAGCATTGACTTCTTTCGTGGGCCCCTCGGGTAACAGCCTGAAAACCTTAATAATATTCGCTCCAGCCGTGATCAAACACAATTCTTCATTGTTGAAGAAGTAGCAGCTCACGGCATGCTCTATACCGGTAGCCGGGTGAGTTTGTCGGCAAATAGAAAACATTTTTAAAAGTTGTATTTTGTTTTTCGTGTATAGGTTATATCTTAGCACTACTATGTTTTCGATAGTTCATACGATACATCACGGCCACAAATTTAACTGAATTGTGTCGAAATTATTGTGTTACACTGCTATATAAATAATAAAAACAGAATTCATGAAATTAGCAGCCTCAATAGAGCCGCTCACTCAAAACAAACGCCACTTTTCGGCAGTGTTCATATGAAACTGTCAACAAAGAGTATATAATACACTAACTGTCGATGTCAATTTTTTTTTAATTCTCCCTATATTTTAGGGAAGCTAAAGGGTCTAGCCCATAGAGCCTCGTCTTTAGTGTATATTTTATCTGTAGTCATATGAGATAATGAGTGGGTGAATCGTCATGAACTGTTGCCATTTGACTCGCACCAAGCACTCCTTAGATGCGTTAAAATGTGTTTCACCCATATTTTAATGTAAAATTCATTTCATGCATTAAGATCATTCATTCGTTTCATACATTATTTTCATTCATTCAAAATAAGAAAAGTAAACGAAAGTATACAAAGATAGTTCCTAAAAGACTTGTATCCAGGAACGTTAAGCCAATTTAAAAAAAAATTGTGGGTGAAATGTATGAATGACTGAGATGAATGAAATGAGTTTTACGTTAAAGACTTGGCTGTATGGGCCCTTTGCTTTCCCTAAAATATAGGTAGAATTTAAAACTAACTAAAATGAATTTTACGTTAAAATATGGGTGTCATACATTTTAACGCACCTAGTAAGTGCTTACTCTGTTACAATTAAATTCGCTTAAGCGAATTTTATTGTAACAGAGTTCATGATGGTGGTGATGGTGATGAGGTGGACAAAACCACTTTTTATATTGGTCTTTACCACAACATGAAACACGTCACAATACTTATTTTCGATGAGCACATCAACACGGATGCTTGTGCATCAAAATAACACCACTTTCACTGCACAAAATCCACTCTGTAACAATTTTTGAATTAGCGAAAATAAATCTGACTGACACCACGTAACGCGCCAAACACTCTCACGGTATTTTTATTTTGGGGGGGTCGTCATTTTTTAAATGTTGTCAATTGAACTGCCAAGTAAGCTACTTCGAACTTACTTGTCGATTGTGAAACAGGCCCTAAGCATATACAGCCAAATTATGAAATATTAATCATTGTGGTGACGGCAGAGTAGAATACCACCCCAAATCTCTCCCGGTGGGTGTCGTACAAGGCGACTAAGGATAAATCAATGATGAGGAATGGGCAGCAGCGTTCCTCTAATACCACCTAGCAATAGCAATGTACTGCGATTTTTGTGCCCGATAAATGGCAATAGGCTCGCCATGTTACATGGGACCTAACATAATTGGCGAAACGTGAGTGCTAGTTCACCTCTGCCTACCCCTTCGGAGGCGTGATTTATGTATGTAATAATTAATGATGATGAAAAATTGTACTATTTTACAATAAAACCCTTTTCAACTCAAAATTCCCTTACTGGAGACCTTCTTTCTATACTATAAAGTGACAATTGTATTCTGCTCTGCCGTCACCACACGGCGGGCACCATCAGCAGTATCGGCACAAAATATATATCTATTCTATTAGGTAATCTTTAACCCGGTAAACGTGCTTCAGAATGTATTGAGATCATCGTCATATCAATCACACGCGACGTGGATATAATCTCTCTCCACCACTTGACAGTTTTGTCTCGCGATTTAGAGCGAGAGGAAATTTTATCCACCGTCCCCGTACCTACTACGGGGACTGGTGATCGATGACACGAATCAAAAGGGTGCAATGGCGATATAAATCATAGATTTTGCAGCTGCCTGAGCGCTCGGCCACGGATAGCAGCGGACGCGGGTTCGATTCCCGCCTCGAGATCATAATTTTTCGAAATTCTTTTTCTAACCACCAAAATTTTTGTAGTAATTTTTCTAACATTTATATAATGTTAAAATTAAAATCAAGGTCAAGAGTACCCGAAACCGACGGGCATGCATGAAGAGATTGGATGAAGCGAAAGAAGTATGTAAGGATCGTAGCAAGTGGAAGGAAGTGATCTCTGCCTACCCCTGTGGGAGAAGGGCGTGACGTATGTATGTATGTAAAATTAAAATCGAATAGGATATAAATCAAAGTGGAAACCCACTGCGCCGACCCCAATAAACTGGGAACAGGGCTGAAAGATGATGAGATTGAAGACTCGCTTTTACATCATTTATCTAAACGCATCTTGGAACACAAAATAATTTTCTATGAAGTTCTTATGAAATTCTTTTGTAAAAACATTCGAGTTCTAACGCTAGTAATAGTAGTTCAATGTAAAAATACAAGTGACTTTTTAAACCAGAGGTATTTCCAAACTACCCACCCACATAATGTAAAACATAACATAGTTCTCTCGCCTTCTGATGTTCATTTTCAGCAAAAAGTGTCTGAGACTTCCCAAAAAAAAACACGTAAGTAAACCAAGAAAAATATATTTGGATAATCATCACCTACATAAGTAACATAAATTTACCACACTACAAATAAACAAGAACAGTATACAATGCATTGATAGGCACTCACACAAATGTTGTTGAATAGTTTATAGGTAATTTAAACAACAATCATATTACTGTACGAAACTAAACTAAGGGCTTATGTTATATTTAAGTATGTATTGAGCCTTTAGTTATATCCTTGCAGGGTTGGAATTGGAACACTTAGCACTTTGCTTGTATATCATATTCAACTTATGTATGCTTGTTGACCGGTAAAACACTGTAAATAAAATACTTTCATTAACAGCCTTAATTTTCAAAGTACTAATATCTTTAACACATCCCACATGAAACCTACATAACTTTTAGTATGACACTAATAACTCTGGAATCTATAGAATTTAGGGCCTGTTTCACAATTGACAAGTAAGTTCGAAGTAGCTTACTTTTCAGTTCAATTGACATATATTTCATATTACAACTGTCAAATGATCTGCGTAGTAAGCTACTTAGAACTTACTTGTCGATTGTGAAACAGGCCCTTAATGTGAAAAACTTCCTGAATATATCATAAAATCAAAATAATGATTGGCGAAATACCTACTATGCCCAGAATCTATTTATAGTGCTCTATCCGGTCAGAGATCCTTTTCATACTCTTCCCTGGCCATTATAAATACAATAATTTTAGAATTAATCAAACAAGCACACCCAGCTTAGGAAATCAGTGCAAAAATAAATCATTAAGAACACCCAATTTGTACGTGATTCAGAAATACTTATAAACAATAGGAATAGTTTGTTTTATAAAAAGTATGCATTATCTAATAACATTGTTCATAAATTTCTATTATGACTTGAGTTACAGATTTATATATATTTGCTCTCAATTCATTTACATTACCAATATTATAATACACCGGTTCCTCTGTAATTCTGTAGGCATTTAGGGTTTTTAATGAATATGAACCTAGCATAGTAGAACGTTTAAGTATTTTAACCTTGTATAACAACCAATTTTACAGTTTGACCTAATTAGTAATAATTTTTTTAATTTCAAGATTTGCAATTGGAGTTAGGTCTCCCTTTCCCAGAAATCTCTTAACAGAATGGAGTCACCAGTTTCATTTCATAGCTGTGTGTAAACTAACAATTATTATGCGCATGACAATTGTTATGCGGTTTTTCAAGTAAATGCTTACAGAGTTACAGAGAAACTACCCAATTGGAAACAGAACTTCAACCCACTTAACACCTACCTCTTATTATTTATACAATTATTTATTATACAATTATTTTATAAAAAGTGATTTCATTTAAATATGGCTCATTAATGAGGCAACCTGTAACAATATAGCATTGTATCGGGGTCATGCTAGTCAAAAACAATGCAAACATCCATAACAAGTCAGTCTTACACAGTTTGTTATCAACAGTTTTATCAATATGATATAGGTTTGATATTGGAAATGTTTCTCTATCTTATCAGAAACAACATTGGCATAATATCATACTGTAAAACTCCTCATACCTCAAAGGCAATATACTTCCATCGTTCTAGTTACCACTCCACTCAGCGGACCTACACATATCTTCCAGCAGTTGGTCGAACTCAAGAACCGAGTTCTCATACACCTCCAAATCTTTGGACAAGTCTTCGTTCATCATAGCCATTTCGTTTTCGCTGAGAGGCTTGCTGTCGTCCCTGGACTTTCGCATCAAGTCGTCTGCCAATTTCAAGTGTGGAGCATTGAAGAAATCCTTGTAGAACTCGGCTAGCTCCGTGATTGGGTGGTTGTCGGCGAACGGGAAACATAGTAGCTTCAGCGGAGGTTCATGTTCACTGCGAAATCCTGTAAACTTTTTCGGTGGCGATTCGAAAGACGTTGGACTTTTTGAGACTTCATTCACGTCTAAAGCCTGTGTGCTCTTTGATACGGCGTCAATGTCGCAATCGGGACTTTTCGGTGGACCCTTCAGACTGCACTTGGGTAGCGGGATTTTGGAGAGAAATTCCTCAAACGCTCGCTGCACTAGGCTCTCGTCCACGAACGCGGCGAACCGCAGAGGCTTATTCAAGTCGACCGGCTTCAACGGCTTGTACTCCTTCTCCTTCTGTTCTTTGTTCTTTTTGGACTCAAAGATGACATGTTTAGGACTCAATTCGAAATGATCGCTTTTCAGGATCAAAGTCTTGTTTTTTTCGGATCTGTTTGGGGATATGGAAAAATTTGTACGATACGTTACAGAGAAACAGATGCCTCCTAACGGTGTTTTCAGTAAGCCCGCTTGGATCTTCTTCATGTTGTCACCGAGGGCTTTGATTTTCGGCTCGCCGTTGTAGACTCTGTAAAATATTGTGAACGATTCCGTTCTCTGCTTACGGGACAAGTGGTACGCAGGCGTTATTCTGGTTATTGTAATGAGTGACTTCAGTAATATGCCCATTCTGAAATAAACTGTGTTCATGGCTTTGAGCGATGTGTCATATTGCGTTTCGTCTAGTTCCAACGTCCATAGTTCAAGTACCATTTCGTCTCCATCTTCGGTCTGTACAGATATTTCGACGTGCAACTGAGATCTTATTGTTTCTAGGACTCTGTCTGAAGGCAAGGCGTTTTTGGTGGCTTGGTTGACTTCGGGAGAGTCTGGTATTTGTAGATTGAACCAGTCTGAATCGTTGGATATTGGTTTGCTGTACGGTTCTATCTTCACTCCCTTGCGTGACTCCACAATCACTTGTACACCTTTGTACGCCAAGAACTTGGCGAATTTTGTGAATTCGTTCTTGTCACTGATATTTGAGAATGCAGCGTCCGGTGCCATGGTTATTAACTCGAAATACAGTAATCTATAAGAAACCAATAAAGCCTATTTGTCCTATCTTAATATCAGAGGTTACTCTTCATCAGCAATACAATTTTCGACAAGGTTTCTTAGATTGGGGTTCTCCATTGCGGCTGCAATCCTCTCTTTGTCGTTGATCTGTTTGTTAACTGCAACAAATAAAAAATGTCATTAACAAAAATAAATACATTGTAGATTATTTATCCCAAGGGCGGGTAAACAACGAATGTCCCAGATCGCATGAATGTAACGTTTAATAGGCAATCTGAGGCTTTCTTTTTTACCGCTCGTGGTAAGTTAATAATTTTAAGTCACCCCCTGACCAGGAAAATGCCACTATGGCCAGACAAATCAGGTCAAATATTAGTATTGAATTTATAGATGCGCTACGGCCGATTAGATTGGTTATTTTTTTAAATACAATTTATCACAGCATTTACGTGCTCATATAGAAGGCAATAGACCAATTACAGGTGACCTAACATAATTGGCGAATCTCGTAATTTAGATACAGTTTGTATATTCATTTTCATTTTTACCATTATCACTCATCTGGTTACTTAAGACTCAAAGGGATATTAAGGGGCACTATTCAACATGCATAGTAAACTGTCAAGTAAAGGCAAGATATCAAAGAAGATCTAATCATTATACCATTTTTCTATGAGCCTAATTGATCCCACTATTTTATATAAATGTTAATTCTATGATGGGAATGGCTAGTTGTTTGCCAAAGCATAGGACCGCTCCATATTATAGTCTAAACTTCAGACTTCTACAATAAAATCATATCCGTAATTATAATCAATGTAGGAAACATTGGACAGATTTGTACTACTTATGACATACTTACTTTGTGCTACATACTAAAGAAGAGTGCCAGATAACACCAATAATATATTAGGTTGGGGAAAGTCTTTTCGCATTATACTCGGAGTAAATAGAACGGAGTAAAGTCCTATTTACTCTGAGGCATTATAGTATGTATAAACTTGTAATAAAATCTCTTTGGCTATACTATTTGTATCTGGCTGGTTTTGGTATCATTAAAAGTTTAAATTTTAAAGAACATAATTCCAAATTCAAATTAGGAAAATGTGTGATTTTCATTTGTTTTTCGTACCGCCAAGATGAGTGAATCTAATGAAGAAATTCGATACATTTTAAATTTTTACTACAAAAAAGGTAAAAATGCAATGCAAGCCGCGAAAAAAATTTGCGATGTTTATGGACCTAGTGCAGTGTCTGTGAGAGTAGCACAAATTTGGTTTAAGCGTTTTCAATCCGGAAATTTTGATGTCAAAGATGCACGTCGCTCTGGTCGCCTTATTACAGATAAAATGGATGCCATTTTTGAAAAACTGGGTACACAAAAAAGCTCGACATTTGGGTACCTCACGAGCTCACTGAAAGAAACCTAATGAACCGTGTACTCATTTGTGATTCTTTATTACGACGTAATGAAACGGGACCATTTTTGAAGAAGCTGATAACTGGTGATGAAAAGTGGATCACGTACGACAAGAACGTGCGAAAAAGGTCGTGGTCAAAGGCCGGTCAGGCTTCACAGACTGTGGCGAAACCCGGGTTAACTCGCAACAAGGTGATGCTGTGTGTGTGGTGGGATTGGAAGGGCATTATTCATTAAGAGCTGTTGCCACCAGGCAGGACCATCGATTCTGAACTCTACTGCGAACAACTGATGAGATTAAAGCAAGAATTAGAGAGAAAGCGGCCGGAATTAATCAGCAGAAGGGGTGTGGTTTTTCATCATGATAACGCTAGACCTCACACATCTTTAGCCACTCAGCAAAAATTAAGAGAGTTTGGCTGGGAGATTTTAATGCGTCCGCCGTATAGTCCTGACCTTGCACCTTCAGATTTCCACCTGTTTCGGTCTCTTCAGAATTCTTTAGGCAGTGTCAGGTTAACATCACGAGAGGACTGCCAAAACCACTTGTCGCGGTATTTTGACCAGAAGTCCCAAAATTTCTATAGCAATGGGATCATGTCCCTACCTACAAGATGGCAAAAAGTTATCGAACAAAATGGTACCTACATACTTTAGTTAAATGTAAATAAACTATATTAAAAAATGTTTTGAATTTTCTTAAAAAATGCGAAGAAACTTTTTCCCCCAACCTATTATTTCATGCTATATTATTTTATATTATTAATGCCGTGTGATGACGGAGTAGAATACAATTGTCACCACCCCAAATCTCTCCCGTGGGTGTCGTACAAGGCGACTAAGGATAAATCAGTGATGAGGAATGGGCAGCAGCGTTCCTCTTATACCTACCACTTAGCAAAGTACTGCGACTTTTGTGTCCGATAAATGGCAATAGGCTCGCCACCTATTACATGGGACCTAGCATAATTGGCGCAGCGTGGGTGCTAGTTCACCTCTGCCTACCCCTTCGGGGATATAGGCATGAATTATGTATGTATGTATGTATGTATTATTTCATGTTCCAATGTGACAACAATAAGATTTTAATTTTCACTATAAGTTACTTTATACAACATTATATCAGTTCTAGCACTTATCAATATATAATTATGATAATTACATATTTCATAAGGTTTCTTGTTTCAAACTTGCAAATGTCCCAATTATTACAATCACTTATTATTTAAACAATATTGCAGGTTAATGTACTAGTTAACATAAATAGGCTATTGATATAAAAATATTAATAATTCTTATGACGGCCGCCTTGGTCGAATGCTCAAATTGCTGGGTATTGGCCAAGAGGTCCTGGGTTCGAATCCTGGTAGGGGTAAACTTTGTGATGACCACAAATGTTTGTTCCCAAGTCATGGTTGTTTATGTAGTATATTTTCAACATTTATATGCATAATTATATAAAAAATATGTCCGTAATCTAGTATCCATAACACAAGTGCTTAGGCTTCTTACTTTGGGCTAGATGATAGGTGTGTGTAAAAATATAAAAAAAAATCTAGATAACTGTACAGTTTAAATATTATTGAAGTCATTAAACAGGTTTTGAATTAATATGATGTAGATTAAATTACATATCATTTTGACTTTGTTTCCGCCTGCTGTTATCATTGCTAAGTAAAAAGCATCATAAATATAAACAGGCTTCATAAAATAAGAGAATTATACCCCATTCACTGTGAGACAAAATGGAAACAATCTAATAAAAATGTGTAACACCAATATTTCAAAGCAGCTAAGTAACAGTTTTATTTGACTATTTGATGATGTATTTTAGAATGACACATTTCTTGTTTTTAAGAGCATTTCGTAGATAAAGGGACATATCAAGATTGTTTACATTTTCTCCAGCCCAAGTGCATAGGGTATAAGTTATATTATATATCTTACAGTAATTTCATCTTCTGGGAATATATCTGGAGGTGACCGATATTTACCTACTTGCTATGAACTTTCAGTGTTTGTATACAGGTATTCCCTGTGAGCACAAACCAGTAGATATGACTGTTGTCAGAAATTAAAAAACCTAAATGGTCACAAAAAGTAACCTATTGGTACCCTAGAGGAGAGAAGCGGAAGAGGGGAAGACAGGGAGGAACATGGACTAGAAAGGTACTAAACAGAGCAGAGTGGAGACACTTGGAGGAGGCCTATGTCAGAGGACAGCTAAAAGCTAGGGATACTTAGAAAATTAAAATAATATATATAAATATGTAAAACTTAAATGTATATTCTTAGAAATGAAGGCTATCTTTATCTTTAACTCTTTGTACTCATTAAAAGCAGTTTATACATCATCATTTATCTATTAAATGGGGAAAATTAACAACTAAAAGAAAAATTTCAATGCAAGTATCTAAAACACAACCATAATATTAAAAGATTTCTATAGTAGAGTTTAAAGTTATTACAAAAATAATTGTTTAAATTTGATGTTATACATGCATTTTGTTAATGGTGTGTGCGAGTAGCAGCATCTGACTTACAAACACCTTTTATACAAAACAAATAATATACTTTTTGTAATAGCACCAATTGTTTAATAAAAATGTAAATATCTGTGTATCGTTTTAAAATAAAACAACATTAACTCGCATATACTTTGGTGTTCAGCATTGTTATTAATAAACCAGACATTTCACCACCATTAGTCTTCCCATGACCACTGCCGCTAGGATTAAATAAAAATCCATTAAAGCTGTTAAGATTAAAGTCCCAAGCACTTATCCTGACTTCCCTGTCTGCCATAATATGGACCCAGCACCCTCACAATGAATCCATGGAATGCTAAGAGTTTTTGGATCTCTAGTGTATGATTTTATAAATGTATTATGAAGTGAAAGCAGTTTATTAATTATTCATGTATGACAACTCCAGTACTTACTTTCATCTTCTGTTGTGTGTGCTCCTTTTTTAATGTAAATGTCCAACTTAATGGGATGGTGCAGGGAACGGAGTATTTTAATCCTGATACACAACCCTATGAGCGTCGCCAGCGAGCAATGAGGCACTGTAGGATTATACTCTACTCTTAACACTGGGACTTTGTCAGCAGTAGGTTCTTTGACAAAGATTCCTTCTTCATAAACAACCTTAAGATCTTCAAGCGTACTTGGCTTTTCAGGGTCTCGGATGGTCCGCAAAAAGTCTAAAATACCACAACACCAGTTAAGACCACATAAATTACATAAAATAAATTCCAAAACCACGATAAATATAGTCAAAACAAACCGTAGATGGTTTCTTTTAGGTCGTTTTCATCTCTATATCCCAACTCTTGTAGTGTTGCACTTTTGTCCATATAAGCGGGCTTTGCTTGTTCCACCGGTGATTTTGAACTGCTATTAATGGAAAGTTTGGAGAAAAACGTTAACATAGCGTATGAAATTAATTATTTCGCGTTTGAAAATCACTAAAGACAAATCTGTTGGTTGGCAGCCATATTTATTGTTTTGTCATGATATGACAGAATGAATGACAGTCATGTCAGGACAGGCTAGTTACCTTTTGCCTGCCTTAATAAAGAGAGAATTTAAACAACATTAATTACCGGCCTTAGCTCCATCATCATGAACTCTGTTACCATTAAATTCGCTCCAAGCACTCCCTAGATACGTTAAACTGTGTGACACCCATATTTTAACGTAAAATTAATTTCATTCATACATTTCACCCACTCATTATTTCATAAGACTACAGATACAAATATACACTAAAGACTTGGCTGTATGGACTACACCCTTTGCTTTCCCTAAAATATAGGGAGAATTAAAAAAAAAAAACAAAAGAGGGTGTTTGGCGCGTTTCGTGGTGTCAGTCAGATTTTTTTTCGATAATTCAAAAATTGCTTCAGAGTGGATTTTGTGCAGTGAAAGTGGTGTTATTTTGATGCTCAAGCATCCGTGTTGATGTGCAATTATGCAGAAGCATTGAAAATAAGTCTTGTGACGTGTTTGATGTTGTGGTGAAGACCACATAGAAAAAGTGGTTTTGTCCACCTCATCACCGTCATAAACTCTGTTAAAATCAAATTCGCGCCAAGCACTCCCTTGATGCGTTAAAATGTGACACCCATATTTTAACGTAAAATTCATTTCATTCATACAATACATTTCACCCACTCATTATTTTATAAGACTACAGATAAAATATACACTAGACATGGCTGTATGGGCTAGACCTTTTGCCTTCCCTAAAATATAGGGAGAATTTATGTGTGTGGCCGTGTGCAAAGAGAATACAATACTACGTAAGCCGTGTGGTGACGGCAGAGTACATAGAGGACAATAATACTACGGATACGAATACAATTGTCACCGCCCCAAATCTCTCCCGTGGGTGTCGTACAAGGTGACTAAGGATAAATCAGCGACGAGGAATGGGCAGCAGCGTTCCTCTTATATCACCTAGCAATAGTACTGCGACTTTTGTGCCCAATAAATGGCAATAGGCTCGCCACCTATTACATGGGACCTAACAGCGATGCGTGGGTGCTAGTTCACCTCTGCCTACCCCTTCAGGGATAAAGGCGTGATTTATGTATGTAGAATTAAAAAAAAAAAGAATTATAAACAATAGAATAAGGGAGTCAGCGGGCCTAGCACGGGGACGTGAACAAGTCTCCCTCTCTCCTCCACCACTTGACACTGTTGACAGAGCGAGAAGAAAACATTTCCTGTCCTTCGTGTCCACGTCCCGTGCTACGCTACGGGGGAGATGGGGCAACCCCGTAGCACGAACGTGGAATAAAATCTCCTCACGGTAAAAAGTACCTCCTCTGGCTCTTGCCCCCGTAAATTTAGAGACGGAACATCGTCAATGTTAAGTGGTTGAGAGATTTTGTCCACGTCCCGTGCTAGGCCTGCAGGGTAATGATGATGACGAACTATAAGCATTTTCGATTGGTTTACTAAACAAAAACAAAACATGGTTACTTAGGAAGTAGGTTTATTTAAAATTTTTTGAATGATTTTTTGGAACCTTTGCCCTTTGAGACCTTAAGTACGTTGAACCGTACAGTCTTGGACAATGGTCTGCATTCACCGATCGTGACAATGTCTCCGAGTTCCACATCCCTGAAATGAAAACGCACATATTAAATACTATGCAAGATATAACAAAACCATTGGATACAGTTGTAATAGTCAGAAATTGGGTTAGAACACGTTTGTCGTCAAGTAGTAATCGGAAGACCGTCGTGTGGGAATCATCATGTAGGTAAATAACTTGTAGTACTACTTAGCAATTGATAAGATTCTTGGTGCAAATATTTCATGCAGGAAATAGTTTTTAGTTAGTCTGAAGTGCCAATAAATAATTAAATTAACACCTCTCCAGCCCCTTATGTCCTTTACTAAACGAATAGTGTAATAATCACAACCAGAAATGGATAGATTTACTGCATTACAAATCAGATATGTTTTTAATCCAGTGCGCCTACTTGTAATATGGTGTCATTATGATATGGCTGCATATTATATTATGATATACCTGTAATATCTACTATATAAAATAATATCCTTAATCATACCTGAAGCAAGGCGACAGATGCACAGACATATTCCTGTGCCTCTTCTCAAAGCGGTTGTATTTAGGCAGGTAATGGAGGTAGTCCCGGCGGATCACGATTGTGCGCTGCATCTTCATCTTCTGCACCACTCCAGTGAGGATTCTGCCTCTGATCGACACATTGCCAGTGAAGGGACACTTCTTGTCAATATACGTGCCTTCGATAGCCTGAAAAGTTTGACCAAATTTAAACTAGAGAACTCAAATGGATTTTTCACAGCCTTTGAGATTTGTGTAGTTAAAAATGGAAACTGGCTTTAAAGTAATTTCAACAGCTGTCTGATGAAATTACTTTGAAAAGAGCCAAACTTAAATAATACATTTAATTAATGTAGACTGTAATCAGAATTTGGGTTAACACGATCTTCATCATATGGTTGTCAGAAGACCGTCGTGTGGATTTCATCATTTCACAGCCTGACATTAACATATTCACTTATTTTCAAACAAAGCAGAGTGTTTAACATTACACATCTTGATATAAATTAATGATAAATCACTGGAATATTTACAATGTCAGAATCATCACTAACCCAATATTATTTTTAGCTTTCCCAATCCACAATGAGACTGATAATGACCCAAAGCAAGATTGTAGTCAAAATTAAAGAAATTTTAACTTATTCTCATGCATAAAATTATTATGATATACATTATCATCATCAGTAATATTTACTATACAAACAACAATAAAAACTATTAATATTCTTCAGAGTTCTGTTGACGTCTACATTTATAATATTTTTAGGCATTTAGCTGCACTCACCCCCGAATACAGAAACGCTATTTAAAGTTTGAGTCCTGCTTAACATTTAAGTATTGTCAAAATTGACGTTTGTCCATACAAATTCTGACAGGTAGTAGGGTCAATTCTGACATGATTCTCTAAACTTAAAACTAAATTTAATATCAGTCTCTCCTTTTCATTCTATATTGAGAATGACAAACACTGTTGTCAAATTAGTCTTAGGTTTAGAGAATCGTGGTCAGAATCGACCCTAGTGTCCACTTAACTTTTTAAGCAGTCCCCTAAATTTGAGTAGCGTTTCTGTATTCGGGGGTCAGAGACATCAAATAACTTTATTGTTGTTTATGTCAAAGTTTCATTTAAATTTAGACCATAGATCTGGCAGCAATAATGATTAGTTTTGAATTGTCATTTTTTTTACATTAACTGCTGCACTCAGAGACGTCAAATAACATTAATGAGTACTGAACGTCAAAAAATGATAATTCAAAACTAGTCTCTATTCTTGCCAGGTCTATAGTCTTGATTTGAATGAAATTTTTTGACATTAAATACTCATTAAAGTTAATTGACGTCTCTGAGTGCGACAGTAAGACATGTAATATTGAAATTGACACAGTAATAATGTTATGCTAAATACATGAATGTATGTTATTTAGGGCCTGTTTAACAATCGACAAGTAAGTTCTAAGTAGCTTACTTTGCAGATCATTTGACAGTTGTAATATGAACTATATGTCAATTGACCTACCAAGTAAGCTACTTCGAACTTACTTGTAGATTGTGAAACAGGCCCTTAGTATATAAAAATGCAACATGCAAGTAAGTGGTAGTAATAAAAACCAGAACCAGCACCTTCTGATGACCGCAGGACCCTTGTTTAATAAATAACCTAGTTAGTTTTATATGGTAAGTGGTATCTTATAGTTGCAACATTGCATTTGCATTTTTTTATTAATAATCCAATTTAATTTATAAAAATATAATAAATAAATTTTTTGCTTATTAAAATTTGCCACACATCTGTGTTGCAAATATAATTGTGGTTAGATCAAGCCCCTAATGTTATCCACAAAAAGCCCATCCCCCAAAATGAGATTTCCTCCACCGATCAAAAAAAAACTGAATCACCAGACCTCTCGTGGAGTCTTGAAACCTAGACCGACATTCTTATGATGCCTCATGTCCTTCCTCTTGAGGCCCCCTTTACGGTTGAGGAAGACCGTAGTCTGTTTCTGATACGCTTTCTCTGTCTATGGAAATAAAAAATCACACATTAGCTTTCACACTTCATGCGTTACCTCACGCGGAGTTTTGAACCCGAGGCCCACATCTTTGTGGTACCTCAGGGGTTTCCTGCTGCGCTTCACACCGATGCCCTTTTTACGGTTCAAGAATACCGTCGGTTGTTTTTGGAATGAACGTTCCGTCTGCAATGTTATAAAGTCAAATAAAATACTTACAGACTACAGTAAGTATAATAGATGCGATTCGGAATCCCTATATTAATCGGCAATATCGGCATGACTATTTTTTCAACTACCTCTAATCATTCTGAATTTCTGGTCTACATTTTTAGTCAATGAAAAAATGTAGTAAGTATACGAAAACAGTCGAGATTAACCTAAAAATAACATAAAACTTTTTAGCGTCAAATTAAGGAAATCAGTATGTAAATGCATAATAGTGATTTAGGAACTAAAGTTTGTCTAATAAATTTAGAGAGCTAAATACACCTGAATCGTTTTAACATGATCATTGCATGAATAAAATAATCCCACGTGCACAAACGAACAACAGTAATTTCTTCTCACAAATGCCAAATATAACACTGCACTTCACAAGACTATTGCACTATAATATAAAATAATGTAATTATTTCAGAAATATTGCGGTAAATAGAGAAAAATTAATATTTTTTGATAAATTTTCGGCACATACCTGATCCGCCATTTTGCTTGTTAACGAAAAGAAACTGTCAAACTTCCTGTCACGTAACTCGGTATGTCAGACGTGTGTCTGACAGATGTGATGTGATTCGGAACGACAATGAGATCAAAATTAATAAAAACAAATATTTGCAATATTCATAGGAGCTCTTAACGTTGTTGGAAATAAAACCCATTCAAAATTATTAATATGGAAAATAACGATGTGAGACTTAATATTTTAAATAGTTTTATTTATGAAATAACAATAATTTATACCGGACGTCTTTCTCTCTATGGTAGTGGGTCGATTTAATTTTTTTGGACATGGCTACATTAAATAGAACTGTCAAACAGTCAAATTGTTATGAAAATAACCATCAGACAATTTCAATTTTCAATTCACTATTGGCAGAAGTTTTCGATAATAAATCTTTTAGCTTTTTGCTTTTTTGTGATCAATTTGATTCATATTATTTTGGGCAATGCTGATGATCTCTGTTTGAGTACCACCGGACGACCGTATTAGTGGGAGTAATGAGTTCATTTCTTGACTTTTGTTTTGTTCGGAAAAATCGAATATTTCGTTAAATTATCATGGAAGAAGTAAGGCAGTTGGTGCAGGAAGAAGGCAGGGAGGCCAGAAATCTAGTTGCATTTCACGTAGCCGTCGATACTCCAGGTAAATTCCTTTAGTTTATTTTTACATGATTATACGGTTCACGGTAGGTAGGTAGGTATTTGTAAGTTGCTAGGCGTAGGCGTTAAGTTTTTCGGATGCGAGGCTACACTGGCTGGATTGATTATTTGTATTTAGTCGTAGGCGTCTCACGTATTTATTTAATGTTAATACAATAATCTATAAATACGAATTAATTAGAGTATTGTATTTGTACTAAATGCCTTCAATTAATTAACTTCTACAGTTCTGTATTCAATATTCGGATACCTGAATATTTGAAATTGTTGTGTCGATTGTATCTCAATCTTTGTATAGATAGGATATTTCCCCAGTAAATTGTACTAGAAGGAGTTTGTAAATTTAACTGTTTGCATAGTGGGCATTGGAACAGTGGATGGTCTTCTTGTAAATTAATTTCCCTGCTCCTTTAAAACTTAATCAACATATAAAACAAGCAATTAAAAGATAACTATTGGTTTTTGACAGTTCTGCAAAATTACAAAAACTATTGGTGAAATAATAATCACCTGTATAAGTGTTGGTGAACTCTAGTGGAGTCAGCATAACATGTTTTATCTACAATTCTTCTTCATTACAAGTCGATTTTGTGTCCATTTCTTCCTCATCATCTTTTACTGAACCAATTCATTTCTTTGGTCTCCTGGGTACATCTATTAAAAAACCTTAGTTTTCAAATATCTTTCAGTGTTTATTTTAGATAACTAAAGCCTTCAGTTATCTAAAATAAACACTGAAGGACTTTGTGAAGTAACCTCTGACATTTCTTTATGGGTTGTTTCCTGTTGCAGTAGCATAAGAGTGTGATTATTAATGTGATATCGATTTAGGTCCTATAGTATATTAGTCTAATATTTACAGTTGTGGTTAAAAGATAATATTTGAATAGAATTTGGCAATATAGATAATTTACGATAAAAACATAGTATCTGTACATTGTTCTGTTTGTTTTGTTCTTTGTTTTTTGTTACAAGTTTTTAAGTAGGTAAATATATTATAAGAGACCTTTGACTTGAAATGTCCCTCAAACTTGTATTGAGAATGCAATTTTTAGGTTAAGCAAGGGTGGGTTAAGCAACCAACTTGTCTGAAGTACAAACTTTTTTTGAATAGTCAGGTACTTTAATAATCTTTAACAATGTGTTTTACAAAGTATTTTGGACAAAATGAATTGATTTTTAACTATATTGCTATATTGGAAGTGTTGTGTATTTACTAAATATTGTTAGTAAACAAACTTACACTAACTACCTGTTTAATGTGGTATGGGAATGATGATTTAGAAATTAATACTCAATGACTGTACAGTTTCTTGTGTTTATAACATCTTGAAGGTTTTGTTTAAGCTGTTACATTTTAACCAACTTCAATAAACCTTAGAATCTAGGTTGTTACTTAAACTTTCCAATTAAAAAACTCATCAATATGGTTACCTACCTCTAATCAAAATTTCATTGTAGTGGTGTGTATGTTTGTAATTCTATTTTGATGTTGCCTTCCTTTCTTCTACTACAATTTCATTTTTATTTTCTAAATTATTCCCTACACAATATGCAAATGCGAATAGAGCATCAGTTTGGTGTCATTAATATTGTAGTTGCTTATGCTAATGCATTTTGCTTTAACTACCTGTAAAATATGCTATTTAGTAAGGTAGTATCCATGAATCTCAAAACAATGCATGTAGATAGAATAGATAGGTTTTGTCTAAAAAAGTCTATCTAACAACTAATAGTAAATACCATTCTATAATAATAAATTATTGGCTTTCAATCTAATAAGAAAATAATTCCTGTTGACTGCCAACTTTAACTTACCACAGTCAACTTATCTAGTTGGCAATGTAGTGATGAAAATGCTGAATACATTTATTACGAACCCATCATCTTCATGGGTGCCATGCAATGCTGTGTTATATGATAAGAAATGGGTAGCAGCTTTTCTGGTTCCGCCAGTAATATTGTGAATAATATCCCTGGTAAATAGGAATAGACTCACCCTCTATAGCCGTGTGGTGACGGCAGAGTAGAATACAATTGTCACCACCCCAAATCTCTCCCGTGGGTGTCGTACAAGGCGACTAAGGATAAATCAGTGATGAGGAATGGGCAGCAGCGTTCCTCTTATACTACCGTCCTGACAATGTACTGCGACTTTTGTGCCCGATAAATGGCAATAGGCTCGCCACCTATTACATGGGACTCAACATAATTGGCGAAACGCGGGTGAGAATTCACCTCTGCCTACCCCTTCGAGGATATGGGCGTGATTTATGTATGTATGTATGTATGTACTCACCCTCTATTGTATCTGATCCAACAATGTGGATATCAAAACCTCAGCCTACAGCAAAAGTAAACATGATTTACATATAAAAGATAAGTTTAAACTTGTTCAATGTAAGCCTGAATGTTTATAATATAAGCATTCCTATGCGATTTATTGTATTAATATCATACTTCATTTTCATAAATAAAATCTTTATAATTGTAAGCCTTATGTAGCTAGTTGGTTTGTTTTCTATGGTATTTACTGCACTTATGCTGGAGTTCACCAACACATAAACAGATGATTATTATTGAGCCATAATTTTTTGACATTTTTATGTATGGGAGAATTGTCAAAAATTGCTGGATTTTTATTTTAATATTGATAATATTAATTTTAATATATATTTTAATAATTTGATTTACGTGTTGGTGAACTCGGGCCTTAGACTGGTGCTCACCAACACTTAAACAGTTGATTATTATTTAACCATCTCTTTTTGACATTTTACCGTATGGGAGAACTGTCAAAAACTGCTAGTTATCTTTTAATCGCCTGATTTACGTGTTGGTGAACTCGGGCCTTAAACAGTCGATTATTATTAAAATTAAACCGTCTCTTTTTGACATTTTACCGTATGGAAGAACTGTCTAAAACTGATGGTTAAAAGATAACCATCAGTTTCGCTTATTTTACATATAGTAAGTAAAAACGTAAGCCATTTCAGAATATAAGCCTCTTTTTTCACCTTTTGCTAAATCTTTTCAGCCAACCGTGTATCCCGCAAACCGCCGCGATGCTTGGGCGGCCCCGTGCCCCGTAGGGCTCCGCCCCGCCCCGCTCGTCGGTCCGCATCTGCCGGTAGAGACAAGCGCTCTGAATTAAGGGCCAGATACTGGGCGCTGTTGTTTGGAGATCTCCAGAGAGCGGTAATTGTTATTTTTTTTTTTTTTTGAGGCAATACTATATTTCATAGCAGTACTTCAAGGTGCCGCGTGGTGACGGCAGAGTAGAATACAATTGTCACCACCCCAAATCTCACCCGTGGGTGTCGTACAACGACTAAGGATAAATAAATGGTGAGGAATGGGCAGCAGCGTTCCTCTTATACCACCTAGCAACAGCAATGTATTGCGACTTTTGTGCCCGATAAATGGCAATAGGCTCGCCACCTATTACATGGGACCTAACATAATTGGCGAAACGTGGGTGCTATTTCACCTCTGCCTACCCCTTTAGGGATATAGGCGTGATTTATGTATGTATGTGTACTTCAAGGGATCAACAGTTTGGTTGGATCTTTCTGATCTTTAAAACGAATGTAAGAAATTTTGTTTTTATCAACCATTTGTCGAAATGTAACAGAGGGATAGATTTTAACTCTTAAATACCCTACTCCTAAACCCTACGACCTTCCTGCTGAATGAAAGTAAAAGTTTAACATTAAAATTAATCAGGTGGGTGGCCTGGAATCTCTTTGGGGTGTTGAGAGGTTCAAAGACTTTAGAGAGATATTTTTTATTTCCATTTTCTGAAATTTCATTTTACCTTAACCAGATGTTACCTAACTAAAGAGACGTTCGCGCGTGTGTTTACAGATTGGCGAAATTTACAACACCGTGGAAGCGCACGAGAACCTAAACGAGTGCCAAGAGGTTATTTTAGTGTTAGAAAACTACACCCGTGACTTTAAAGCGCTGGGCGAGTGGTTCAGGCTGAAATGGGAGTACGACAACACGCCGCCCCCGCAGCGGCCCCAGAGTTTAGCTTGGGAAATCAGGAAGACTGACTTCGTACGCCCAGAGTCTAGGCGCACTCATTCAGTCAAAAGCTCCCCCTCGGTGTCAGGCAAAAATAGCCCTTGCCTCTCCGGCCACAATACGCCAAGTGGCAAGAACAGTCCGAACCTCACAGGCAAAGCCAGTCCGAACCCTACAGGCAAAGCCAGTCCGAATCTCACAGGCAAAGCCAGTCCCGGCAGCGGAAAGATCAGCCCTAGAATCTCTTCAGGCCATTCCAGCACTAGTCCAAAAGCCAATGTCGAATTCTTCAGCACAAAAGTGACTGCTAGCAAAGCGACCGCCAAACCAGAGCCAAAACCAGCCAAGGAAACTCCCAGACTCTCCGACATTACTGAAAAGGAGATAAAGGAAGTTGTAGAAGAAAATACGGAAGTGTCAAAGATTCGAAAGGAAAATGCCACGGGTGAAGCCAAGAGCATGCCTCCTGTGCTATTAGGTAAAGCCAAAGAGTATTCTAATGCAATGCCGAATAAGGTCGTAATAAAATCGTCGAAGAAAGCTCATTCGGACAGAACTGATAGTAAATCCAGTGAATCTCAAAATGTTGCCAATGACACTATAAACCGAGCACAAGAAATTACAATAAAATTGAATGCAATGGAGGATGAGTTCTTAGAAAAACAACTGCTCGATAGCAAAATTAAAAATGACAATCAGCTTAACATTGACAGGGAAAATGATATTAGCATTTCTGAGCCTAAATTAACAAAAAATTTAGTAATACAACAATTTTCCACAGATCAAAATAAAAGCGATGAAAATTCGTTGGTTGTGAACGAAAAAGGAACTGACTTATCAGAGTCGCCTACTAAATCAGAGGACAATTTTGCTGATATATCCAACGAGAGCTCAAAGTCAGCTGATGCTGATGACAAACATTTGGATTTAGTGGAAGATAATATAAATAAAGATAAAACTGACACTGATAACGGTTTAACCGATAAACCGCCAGACAAAGAAATAGAAAACCTTTCTCCAAAAACGCCAAAAGATTACAAAAAGAAAGAAGGTAAAGAAAAAATCTTTAAAGACAATCAAACTTTGAGCACTATTACGATCAAAGAATTACACAAAAGGATCGAAATAAAAGAGGTTATTGATGAAGTCAAGAAAGACTTTATAGCCGCTGCTGAAACCAAACCCAGTTCTAGACCGGCGTACTCTCAAGCGGCCGCCAAACCAAAGGCAATAGTTACTAAAACAGAAATTAAAACTCCCACAAAGACTACCCTAACTAGGAGCAAAACTGTTGTTGAGATCTGCCCGTCCCACGCTGCAAAGACTCAACGGCCATTCCCAAAAAAGAATCAAGCGAGCAAATGCAGCTACCCTTTCAATCTCACAACAGGTAGGACTAGTGTGTTCAACGCTACGGGCCAAAACAAGAACTTACAACCAAAGAAACCTGTAAATAAGAACGTACAGATGGCAGCAGGCGATTCAAAGTCTAGTCAGAGTAAAGAAGAAGCGAGAAAGCTTCCGCCGCGGCCTACTTCTCTGAAGATTAGCGACACGGTTCCCGTAGAAGAAAAATTGAACCCTGCCTTGGAGAAGTTAAAAGATTACGATGACTACAGTAGCTCAGATACCCTCGTGACCCAAATCGATATGTCTCGGATCGAATCGAGCGAGAGTCTCAAGACATTGGTGCCAGAGGAGCTGCAGATGATGTTCGACGTAGCCAACTCCATTGAGGTTCTTAACATTGACAATAACAAGAGTGACAACGAAGGCTGGTTGACGGTTAAGTCCAGGCGGTTGAGCCGTGAATCCAAGAAGCAATCTAAATCCCACTGGGCGCAAAGGTTCCACCAACCTTCGGCCACGACTAGTCTGCCGACGTTGAACATGATGGAGTCTCCCAAACAGGAGTCCAAACCTATTGTGGACTCCCCGAAACATGCCAAATGCGATCGAGCCAAATCTGAGCAGCCTCAAATGAGCGTTGTTGTTGTACCTGAAAAAGTGGAGGTTCAAGAACGTAATGATGGCACCCAATCTAGTACACGCCAGGTCTCCGAATCAGCCAAGTTGGAAAACGTGAGCAAAATACAGGATCTGTCAATGATCCGCCAAAAGTCTGACGTGACCGGTCTCAAGACAAGGTCGTCGCGCAGCAAGGCCTTGAAGAAATCGGAGAAACACAAGAGCGAAACGGTCGACAACGAAAATTGCGCCGATCTGACCAAGAACAGACTCCATTCTTCTTTGGAGAGTCTCACGACCGGCTTAGCGAGATCTCAAGAGAGCACCGAGGAAGCTTTCGACTTTGACAAGTGGAAAGCCGAGTTTAAATCCACTTTCAAGTACTTGGACGACGATGACAACATAATCTTGAACCATAATGAGATTCTGGAGTCTGCAGATCCGACGGAGAGGTCAGAAATAGCAGAGATGACGTCTCAAATAGAGGAGAATGAGAAGAAGCTGGGCTGGGCGTTGGATTTCCAGTCGGACGTCGACCAGAGGAAGCTGTGCGAGGAAGAAGACTTGCTGAACAGGCAAATCATGGAGTTGCAGCAGGTTTCGGATATGGAATTGGACACGGAGACCGATGATACTGAGGTTGGTATATGTTTTTCTCAAATAAGATTCATGTTTTGTTATTAACTTCACACTATTATCATTATATTATATTAACTTCACGCTTGATAAAAAATGGAATTAAAAATGTAATTGCTATCAAATTGTTATCATCAGGTATATGTAGTGGTATTTTATAAAAGTTGAATCGAACCTTATTTTTTAAAACTAAAATATTTATTGGACATTTATTAAATTATGTCGTATGTCATATCCATAGCTCCGCTAACCCACTGGGGATTCCAATATAGTCTGTAATTTTTAATCAATTTCTTTTAGTTTGACTATTTCTTTTTCTGTTTATGGATTTTCGGGATTTTTGTCATACCATTTCTAACATAATAGTTTTGTTCAGTCCTCACCACAGGACTTCTATAAGCTTACTAATAGAGTTACAAAGTTGTTCGATGCCCGTTGTACAGACAGACGCCGAGATCCTATGCGAGGAGGCCGCGGGCTTGGCCTGCGAGGAGCCCGGCGGCGGCAGCCTCGAGGACCGCTACGAGACCGCGCTGGCCGGCATGTCGTGGGCCGAGCGGGTCGACACCTTGGGAGCCCTAGAGGCGCTGGTGGCTAGGGATCCTGGTATGATCTTTCAACTATGCTCACAAAGTCAATGGCAAAATTCTGTGACAGTTTCTCTTTTCGCCGTATGTTTTTTTAATGTCTGACCAATGTGAACATAACTGATTTTATCTCCATTGCTAAACGTGTTTTCTACAAACTACTACATTGACAGAATTGTCAAAATTGTCAGATTTGACAGTCATGTATATTTTCCAATTTCAAACCTTATACAATCTATACCACCAGCTTACATCTGAATGTAAACTGTAAAATGATATGTCCGGTGGGGTGTCAATGACAATAAAAAAATAAAAAGTCCATTTCATGGTCAGGTGTTAAAGGTGTCAAATTCTTTAATTACCTCGGGCGGCAAAAAGAAACCCCCAGATACAAACACCTGCGATCTACGGGCCTAGCACGGTAGCGTGGACAAGTCTCTCTCCACCACTTGACAGTGTTTTATCTCGGGATTTAGTGGGAGTTGGAGCGAGAGGAAAAGATTTTCTTTCCCCCGAAAGAGATGTGTCCCCGTCTCGTGCTACGGGGGCTGAGACATTTTTTGCTCATAGCCCTTGGTATACAAGGTGTAAAATAAAGGTGCAGCAATATTAAAGGGGTTGTTCAGGCCATCAAACTGAACAACTTAAACTAGAGACCAACGACGAAATCCTAAAAAAAATAGACACTTCCCCATACAAACTGACGTCAGCTGTTTCTCGGGTTAGTATGGGGGAGTGTTTATTTTTTGTGAGATTTCGATTTTGGTCCCTTAACGAAAGTTGTTCAGTTTGATGGCCTGAATAACCCCTTTAAATATGACACCTCTCTGTAACACCTTGTACATATATAAGAACATGCGAATGCTTCCGTAGGTCGCGCCCAGCAGCTGCACGCGAAGCTGTCGCAGGGCATTCGCCGCCGGGGCAGCTTGCAGGACGCCCTGCGGCGGCTGCAGGCCAAGCAGGCCCGGGCGGAGCGCCAGCGCACGCGCTACCAGGGCGAGAGGGCCCGCCGGATCCACCAGCTGCTGGGCAGGGTGGAGGAGGTCAAGGTCAGGGTACAATAAAACAGCCTGCAGGCCAAGCAGGCCCGGGCGGAGCGCCAGCGCACGCGCTACCAGGGCGAGAGGGCCCGCCGGATCCACCAGCTGCTGGGCAGGGTGGAGGAGGTCAAGGTCAGGGTACAATAAAACAGCCTGCAGGCCAAGCAGGCCCGGGCGGAGCGCCAGCGCACGCGCTACCAGGGCGAGAGGGCCCGCCGGATCCACCAGCTGCTGGGCAGGGTGGAGGAGGTCAAGGTCAGGGTACAATAAAACAGCCTGCAGGCCAAGCAGGCCCGGGCGGAGCGCCAGCGCACGCGCTACCAGGGCGAGAGGGCCCGCCGGATCCACCAGCTGCTGGGCAGGGTGGAGGAGGTCAAGGTCAGGGTACAATAAAACAGCCTGCAGGCCAAGCAGGCCCGGGCGGAGCGCCAGCGCACGCGCTACCAGGGCGAGAGGGCCCGCCGGATCCACCAGCTGCTGGGCAGGGTGGAGGAGGTCAAGGTCAGGGTACAATAAAACAGCCTGCAGGCCAAGCAGGCCCGGGCGGAGCGCCAGCGCACGCGCTACCAGGGCGAGAGGGCCCGCCGGATCCACCAGCTGCTGGGCAGGGTGGAGGAGGTCAAGGTCAGGGTACAAATAAAACGGTCAAGAGTTCCTATGTAATTAGGACAACAGGAATCCATAACGTGTCAGTAGAGGCTTAACAACTATGTTAGTATGTACTCTGTTTTTAAAAGGGACATTGTATTATGGCGGCACCCAGACTCCCTTTTGATTCATATCATTCATCACACCGTAAAGGTGCTAATATAGCTAGTATAGAAAAGAGACGGAACGGACCCTGTCGAGACACTGATGAACGGAGAAAGTGATTGCAATGACAACAATATTCCAGTCCATACTGCTCAAGGTTTGGGCTTGGGTTTTACAGCCGGCCGCCTGCCTGACACCAACCCTCTTTGGGTATGCTGTTGTTGGTGGTTTGCCCTCTACCATTCGGGTGCCCCTAAGGGCCCTAAGTGCTACTCTAAGGGGATATTAATTTAAATAATCGCCTTCGATCTATTTTCCACCTTCATCTTTTTAACATATAGTTTGAAATCGGTTAAGAAAATTCAATAGTTTGTGTAAACCTCGTCTATGTTACTATTATAATTATGCTATGTAACTGCAAAAAATATTTATGTTGCAGATTGCCAAGAATCAGCTGATCGAAGAGAAACGGTTGCGCATGGAGAAGAGACTACAGAAGGCCACTGAGAACCGTGACCAACATCTCAAGGTATTCACTACTTTAATGGTCTGAAGCATTCTTCTTTCTTCGGCTTTCTTTTTTTATCTTCCGAGGTAAGACATAATGGGTTTCCGTACTCGTAGCGGGCGGAAAATGGTCAGGTGTGACATGAAACATTTTATATACAGGGTTATTTTTAAAACACCAAAAACCTCCCATGACTTGATAGCTAACATCTTAAACAACAACGTTTGTTTTGTGAGTTTTTATATAACGAAATACATTGCGCAAAATTATTTTTTTAATTTTTTATTGTACTGTCGTGACATTTATACTTCTTTTTTTTCATTCATAAACGAAAGGACAACGCTACGCTAGGCACGCGCGCTGCTTAATGCCGATGCAAGTAGGTGTACGTAGAGTTGTTGACTTTTAGAGTAGAGAGAGTATTTATTTTTGTATGAAAATAAAATCTTACTAATTAACAAACAAAAGTCGTAGAACAAACATTGTTGCTTACGATTTTATTACTCCTGCGAGGCTTTTGGTGTTTTAAAAATAACCATACAGGGTTATTTATAACGAATTTCGACAACATGATAATTGACGTTCTCCGATAAACCAAAGTTTTCCACATTTGCCTGTTAGAGTATAACCTCATGGCACTGTCCATAGATTTACTACTAGCCTTTAGTTGAGATTTGGAATGATCCCATGCCTCGCTACAGGACATAGTTCGCAAAGCGCACGACGAGGAAGAGAAGCTGCGCGAGATCGCGTTCATCAAGCAGCTGGAGGCGGAGAACCGCCGGCACGACTTCCTCGACCAGTGCCGCTCGCACACCACGCGCCTGCGCCAGATGCGGCGGGAGAGGCTGGCCAAGCTGGTAGGGGCTCTGCTACTGTGCTATACACCGATGCAGTTATGCAGTTCTCTTTTATACAATTGTGACAAACGACACTTTTTGACGGCCGCCTTGGTCGAATGCTCAGATCGCTGGGTATTGGCCAAGAGGTCCCGGGTTGGAATCCTGTGATGACCACAAATGTTTCTTCCCGAGTCATGGTTGTGTATATGTTTAGGTAGTATATTTTTAACATTTATATACATAATTATATTAAAAATATGTCCGTCATCTAGTATCCATGACACAAGTGCTTAAGCTACTTACTTTGGGCTAGATGATAGGTGTGAGTGTAAATAAAAAAAATATATTATTAAATTTTTATTACTTCAAACCAACCTCGAACTAAAGGTAATTAAAAAATAAAAATTTATCAAATTTTCAGTTCTACCATCCTAATGTATTAAGAAAGTAATGGTCGTACTACAATAATACCTACTTACTTACAATATCAGTCTAACCTAAAAAGGTGCAATGTAAACAATGACTTTCTTAGTCTCCGAATCGTAAATTTGTAACATTTGTAACTTCAGGCTTCAGGCAGACAAACAAACAGTAACACGATTACATATCCACCCATCATGGATGCTATTCGCCCATAAACATCATCCAAATCCCATACAATTTAACCAGCTTGGTACTCCACAAAACTTGGCTGGAAAACTTTAAAAATCACTCCCCGCGTACCATTTCGATCTGCTTTACACATTTTTATACATTTCTGCATAGTTTGGTATTAATTTATTGCAGTTTAATAGACAGCTAAATAGACTAGTAAATGACAGCTGGACGCATATATATAATTTGGTGAATTTTGGTGTTGCCAAACACACGAATAATATTAGTTCCTCAAACATCGTTGTCACGACTCTATACGACATACGAGGTGTGCCTGTGCAGGAGCAGAAGGCGGAGCGCGAGGCGGCCGTGGGCGAGCGCAGGCGCGCTCTCGAGGAGGCGCGCGCTCGCCGCGTCGAGGCCATGCTCGAGACGAGGCGGCAGCGCGACGAGCGGAGGCGCTCGCTCGACCGCTTGCGGCAGCGCGAGCGACGCGCCGCGGCCAGGGAGAAGGTACGGGTACTTACCATTGTTATTGCCCCTCATAGAAGCCGAGTTCAATGAAACTAATGTAAAGTGCAACCCGCAGGCGGAAGGCGTGAAGTCGCGCCTGTCCGCGCTGGCGGCCGCCGCGGAGCTGGAGGCGCACGCGCTGCGCTCGCGCATCCGCGACAAGCAGGACGCCAGCCAGCAGCGGCTGGAGTCGCACCTGCAGGCCATCCGCGAGAAGGCCACGGGGCCCAGGCAGCCGGTCAGTGTCTGCTTCGCTTTCATTTACTTCCTCAGCCCGGCTAGCACGATATGATATGACAAGCAGGACGCCAGCCAGCAGCGGCTGGAGTCGCACCTGCAGGCCATCCGCGAGAAGGCCACGGGGCCCAGGCAGCCGGTCAGTGTCTGCTTCGCTTTCATTTACTTCCTCAGCCCGGCTAGCACGATATGATATGACAAGCAGGACGCCAGCCAGCAGCGGCTGGAGTCGCACCTGCAGGCCATCCGCGAGAAGGCCACGGGGCCCAGGCAGCCGGTCAGTGTCTGCTTCGCTTTCATTTACTTCCTCAGCCCGGCTAGCACGATATGATATGACAAGCAGGACGCCAGCCAGCAGCGGCTGGAGTCGCACCTGCAGGCCATCCGCGAGAAGGCCACGGGGCCCAGGCAGCCGGTCAGTGTCTGCTTCGCTTTCATTTACTTCCTCAGCCCGGCTAGCACGATATGATATGACAAGCAGGACGCCAGCCAGCAGCGGCTGGAGTCGCACCTGCAGGCCATCCGCGAGAAGGCCACGGGGCCCAGGCAGCCGGTCAGTGTCTGCTTCGCTTTCATTTACTTCCTCAGCCCGGCTAGCACGATATGATATGACAAGCAGGACGCCAGCCAGCAGCGGCTGGAGTCGCACCTGCAGGCCATCCGCGAGAAGGCCACGGGGCCCAGGCAGCCGGTCAGTGTCTGTTGCGCTTTTAACAGTTCAAACATGTAGCCATTTATCGCTTTGACATACATACATACATAATTCACGCCTATATGTAGGTAGAGGTGAACTAGCACCCACGCTTTGCCAATTATGCTAGGTCCCATGTAATAGGTGGCGAGCCTATTGCCATTTATCGGGCATCAATCCTCATCACTGATTTATCACCTTAGTCGCCTTGTACGACACCCACGGGAGAGATTTGGGGTGGTGACAATTGTATTCTACTCTGCCGTCACCACACCACACATCGCTTTGAACTGTCATAAATCCATTGATTTTTGTAAGTTTAACGCGATAAATGGCTATATCATATCGTGTTTCGGTGGTCATGCTAGCCGGACAGAAATAGAAAAGAGACATATCATACATACATAAATAACGCTGATGGAGAATGTTAACTATTTTTGATTATTAGCTCCCCTCATATTCACTGTCAAAAATTAAAAAAAATACACGTAAAGGAATAGGCATGATGACTAATTTTGAAAAACTACACCATGTTTTTCTGTCGTGTCTATTTTACCCAAACAAATTATAATTTAATATATTAATAAAAAGTTTCGATTTTGAAAGAAAAAACATGTTTTGAATAATGCAATTAAAAATTTCCGCCAAAACGCCAAAATAGCAATGGCGTCTGTGTGACGTCACTATTCCGTAAAAAGGCCAGTTTCTATATTAAACTTTTGAATTTGATTTGCAAATAAAATGTCAAAGTTTGCCACGCGGCGTTTTAGCAAATATGGCGGATTGCTACGTTTAGTACTTTTATTTTTATAAAATAAATATTAATCACAAGTATAATCTGATAACAAGTGACTATTACCGAATCTCCTTATCCTAAATTATTATTATAAATCATTATATCAGTGATTCTTTGTTAGTGTCATCATCCCTATCACCTCGATACGTCAATTAGTTTCCGATTTAAAGAAACTGACTGCCGCACTCAGAGACGTCAATTAACTTTAATGAGTATTTAATTTCAAAAATTTTAATTCAAATCTAGACCATAGACCCGTCAAGAATAGCGACTAGTTTTGAATTGTCATTTTTTGACGTTAAGTACTCATTAGCGTTATTTGTCGTCTCTGAGTGCGGCAGTGAGTGTTTTAAATTGACGTCACATGCGTGACTGTTAACGGGTTTATCTTAAACTTACTTAAATGCCTGTAAAGATAAAACTAATATTTATTTTTGACTACAACAATAACTAGTTTATTTATATACATACAAGCTTTACTGTAACAAACTTTCAACCGATGTGGCATACCTATTAACATTCTTAATTATGTCGACGGTCCCTACGTATAAAAGGACATGTCTAAAAGGTTTATAGGAGAGTGAAATAAAGTTTAAATCGCTCTAGAATTAAATATGAATAAGATTAAGTTATGAATATTATTGTTCGCGTAAGGTTTTGTCATATTGAGAAAGTTTTTAATAGTTTTTACACATGTTTCATTTATGTCCATTTCCTTTAAAAACTTATAGGTGAATTTTTTTAACCTGTTATTGAAGTAAAGCCATGTCAGAGAAATCTTATATTGATATGAGCGTACTTATATGGATGTACTGAGCCGTGTGGTGACGGCAGAGTAGAATACAATTGTCACCACCCCAAATCTCTCCCGTGGGTGTCGTACAAGGCGACTGAGGATAAATCAGCGATAAGGAATGGGCAGCAGCGTTCCTCTTATATCACCTAACAATAGTACTGCGACTTTTGTGATATATGGCAATAGGCTCGCCATGGCAAGGGACCTAACACAATTGGCGAAACGTGGGTTAGTTCACCTCTGCCTTCCCCTTCGGGGATATAGGCGTGATTTATGTATGTATGTATATTGATAAGTAAAAAAAATCTTTCTTTTTTTTTTATACGAAGGGACCGTCGATCTCTTTTTATTTATTTACTTACTTGATTCTTAAGTCGGATGTCTTCCTCTTGGTACAGACTACGTCGGAAGGCCACGACCAGGGCAGCAAAGAGGAGAGGGAGCTTGCAGAAGAAGCAGAGAGGCTAGAGCAGGAGCGCCGCGACAGAGAGAGACAGAAAGCCATCAAGAAGAGAGCCAGGAAAGTCAAACAGAAACTGATTAGCGGGTAAGGAGTATGTTTATTAAATTAGTAGGTGTGTTAAATTTAAATTATTGATTATGTACGGAACACAATTTAAATAATGCTAGCGATTGGGAGGAGCTCGATAGCGCACTGGCCTAGTGCGCTCGGCTTGCGATTGCGTAAACTAAGCAATGTTCGCTAAGGCCCGTCATTAGATGGGTGACATAAATTTTTTTGTCTCGAGTTCTTCTGCTGTCGTTAATACCAACCACCACTTTATGGCCCAATCTCCCTATATTCTTCCATTCATAGGTAAGGCTTGTGCCTTAGCAGTGAGGACATTGAGGACATGAATGGTTGGTGAAATGTAATTAAAAATAGTTTTTTAATGATAATTTAATTTGTTTAAGAAATAAATATATAGACACAAAATCTTAAACAAATATTTTTTATTTATTAATAGGCGGATGATGATGATGTTACGTTTATTTGCGAAGAATTCTGATCAATTTTCCACTTTACAGCTCCACCGAAATAGAACTATTCGACGATCACCGCATCAAATTAGAACTGGCGTTGTACGGGACCAACTCGAACAAGTTCCATAGGATAATAAACGGCTTGAACAACCTGGTGACTCCTCTCATGGTCTCCTTCAAAGAACAGAGCTGCCTGGACACGGAGGAGAATGAGAGGAACGGCAGAAGGAACCGGAGGAACAAGAACAAAAGCGTCAACGGCGACGCAGAAGACGGGAGAAGGGGCAAGAAGAAGAGAGACGAAGACAAAGATGTCGAAACTAATAATAATACACCGGGGATAGACACAGAGGATAGAAGCGAGGGGGGCAAGAAGAAGAATAAGAAGAAGGGAGATAATAAGAGTAGTGACAGGCCGAAGTTGAGCAAGACTAACTCAGTTTGCAGCTCGCTTAGTGACATGAGCAAGGGGAGTGGGAAGAATGAGAGGAAGCAGAAATTGATCCTGGATTCTGCATTGCTGGAGAGGCAGTTGAATGAGCTGCACCGGCTTACGGAGAGATTTGATCGGGTGAGTGAATTTTTTTTAAGCTAGACAGGCTCAAACCCACGAATACTGAAACGTTACTCAAAGTTTGAGTCCTGCTTAACATTAAAGTATTGTCAAAATTGACGTTTTATTATACATATTCTGACAGGTATTGTCCACTTAACTTTGTAAGCAGTGCTCAAAATTTGAGTAGCGTTTCTGTATTTGGGGGTTAACCTTCATCTCACTGTATGGTAAGTGACAAAGGGCCGAAGATGGAATCGAGCTTCACCTAGAACCCTCAACCACAGAGGGACTGGCTATATCTTATCACAAATTGACGGAACACAATAATGCTATTTACATTATTACTATGGCGACAGATTTTTGATAAGATGGTGGCAGCTAGCTAGTCAGACTTGTAAAAAGGCCTACCACTTCCCTGGGAATCGAATCCGGGACCTCTGGATCTTATTTCAGACAAAGCAATAATGTGCCAATAGATTTTAATTATTTCTGATATTAAATGTTTTAGTTTCTTTTTTTTTAACAGAACGTACTGGACAAGATTCTATTCCACAAACTGAACGGGCTGAAGATTCTGGGACAGGTGCTGGCTCTGGCCGCCGAGAGGGAGGATGTGGCCCAACAAATGAATGCCAAGTTAGTATTAATAATAATAGATTTAATACCAAGGGCGACAAAACAAAAAATGTCTCAGATCGCATGTATTTGATAATTAAGCGATCTGAGGCTTTCTTTTTGTCGCCCGAGGTAAGATCATAGTTTTATGTCACCCCCTGATCAGAAAGTGGTATTTTCCGTACGCATAGCAGGCAGTAAAGTTCATTTTATGGTCAGGTGTGACAAAATAAGTTTTTAGGGTATTTCAAAAATGGAAATACAGCTGTGCCCAATCAGGGTCAATAAATGTTACGAATTTTAATAAAAATTCCACTGTTTCGTTACGACCCCAGATTTAAAACAGTTTTCTTAAACTTTCTTCTATTGAAATTAGCGTGCGTAAGTACGTGGGTGACGTGGATGATGTTGGGTGTTACGCAGGATGCTGACAAATTTCTAGATCGGACGGTGGTCTAGAGCAAAGCTCCACTTCTGCGTAAGTGCGTGGCTGATGTGGATGATGTTGGGTGATGTGGATGATGTTGTGCGACGTGGATGGTGTTGGACGAGGTGGATGACGTTGGATGTCCGTGCGGCAGGATGCTGACGACGGTGGTGACGGCCGCGAGCCGCGCGGGCACCTGCTCGGACGCGGGCCCGTGCATCGCGTGCGCGGGCGCCGCGCTGCTCGTCTCCGACATCTGCGTGCACGCGGTCACGCTGCTCGCCGTACAGATGGTGAGTCACTCTCACTCTCACTCTCATTCTCATTCTCAATCTCATACTCACTCGCTTCTGCTCTGTCGTCGTGTGTTATGTGTCTAGGAGGTTGATATAACTTATTATCAATCGTGTTTCGGTGGTCATGCTGGCGGGGCAAAGCTTGCTAAGTTTATATTATTGAGACTTTTTTATATCTGTCACTCTTATTCTCATTCTCACCTACGATGTCCTCGTGTGTTATGTCTAGAGGTTGAAGTAAGCCCAACACAGAGCTTGCTAAGTGCTAAGTACTTATAGTGATCTTATATCACTCACTCTTCATCTCATACTCACTCTCGCCTGCTCTGCCCTAGTGTTTTATGTCTAGATCTTGAACTTAGTCCAACACAGAGCTTTTTATTTGGACATTATCAAATAATTTTTGTTACACACTTACACATTTCTTACACACTTTATTTAATGTTAGATTTATTAATACAAAGAAAACAGGTTGGAAAAACGTTCTTACTGCCGCACTATATACATCAAATAACGTTAATGAGTTACGTCAAAAAATGACAATTCAAAACTAATTGCTATTCTTGCCGGGTCTATGGTCTTGATTTGAATGAAAATTTTTGACATTAAATACTCATTAAAGTTAATTGGCGTCTCTGAGTGCGGCAGTAAATGTCTTATCTTGATGCGGATATCAAACCGACGTCCTCCACATTTCGGACAAATATTATGGCAGCGGGCCTAAAATGATGAGTTGTCAAATTGAATTGTATAGGCAGCCGCCCTGATTGCGCAGGACTCAGATTCGACTCCCGCCTGAAAACAATTATTTTCTGAAAATGTTTCTTACCTCTTTCTCGCTTTGGAACTAATAAATTTTATGACATTCACTCATGCGTCGTCAACCTTTTGGGATTGCACCAATAAACATGAGAAGTTGCACTGTGATAGCAACACGACTGACTTTGCTTATTGCTATTTTTTATTAGCGAACCGCCCGCCCTTCCGCACAAGTTTTTCGATAACCGTGAAAGGGGTAGGCAACATTTTGTTTTCCGGTCGTTAGCTTTGATGCGCCCGATCAGACGTCGTCAACCTTTCCGGGAGCCGCGCAATCTTGTTAGGTCGTCGCCGTGATTTGGTTTACGACCGCCGTCCGACCGGACTGATGTTGGCGGGTTGTTTGTAACCGAGTTAAGTGATGTGATTGTGCCCTGTGCCCTGTATTTGTTTACAGACCTGTGAAACCCCCAAATACAGAAACGCTACTCAAAGTTTGGGTCCTGCTTAAAATTTAAGTAGTGTCAAAATTACGTGTTTCCGTAAAAATTTACAAATACTTATCGGCATTATCCACTTAACTTTATAAGCAGTGCTCAAAGTTTCAGTAGCGTTTCTGTATTCGGAGGTAAGTAGCGTGAAAATAGACTATTTTGTCGTTTCAACATATGGGGCAAAAAAGGAGTTTCAGTGTTCATGTTGGTTTGCTAGTATCTTTGTTCGGGTTAGTTAGAAGTTACTTTAATTTTAAATTGTTTATTTTTAACTATGACAGTTTCATACATTTTGAACTTTAAGACATACAAAAAATCTATAATTTAAAAATGTTTAATGGTCAAGCGTGAGTTGTGAATTAAAATAAGTAAATTAGAAAAAAAATATGAATGCGAATTGAATCCGTTTTAAGTAGGGAAGGATGTGAGTATAATGTTACAAGTGGACTGGATATACAAGTGGATTACAAAATTGTTTATATTAGTTTATTCCTCTCGTCTGTGGATTCCCGGTAGCCGGGAAAATCGAGAAGTGCTTATCTGTGGATTCCCGGGTACCGGGAATCATGGGTAATGAATTTCGTTGCCGTACGAAAAATCTATGGTGCATGTTTGTATAAACTCTGTGTAGTTTGGTTGCCGATAAAATAAAAAAAAACGTTCTCTCTCATCATTCATAGACTCCCAAAACAAAATTAAAAAGATAAACGTCACGTAAAAGTCAATAGATGACGTCACAAAAAGAAGGTAAGGTTTGGGACCAACTTCTGCAGTTGAAAAAGCTTGTTATTTACGGATTTTAATTGCTATAATTAGTAAATATCGAAAGGAAAAATGGTGCACTAAGTACTAATTAACTTTAATTACACATCTAACGTAAGATTTACGAAATTTGCCAAAACAAAGCAGAAGTACCCTCGTCCTTTAAACTTTGCTCACTATTTTTAAGTGAATATTATTCATCATCTAGTATCCATGACACAAGTGCTATGCTACTTACTTTGGGCTAGATGATTGGTGTAATTTTCTTCGGTCATGATGGATGATCGAAGGTGATTTTAGTAAATATTTATTTATTTATACTCCGTGATACTAGTTTTTTTTGTGATCTATAATAATTTGTCACTAGACGTACCTACAACAGTGCAATAGGTATATATCAAATACATTATCCATATAGAACGGCGTGCCTCTATACAAACGTATATTCGTTTATAGCGGCGACAGCGCGCGTCGTGAGAATTGACGGCTCGCAGGGTTGCCGATAGCGAGAATTGAAATTTATACAAAGTTTATAATATATGGAATCTACCACCTGGGAGCAAAAAATAACTTAGAATGTGCCAGCTCCGACTCACCCCAGCCCCCGTAGCACGGAACGAGGACACATCTCCTTCGGGGGAAAGAAAATCGTTTTCTCTCGCTCTAACTCCCACTAAATCCCGAGACAAAACACTGTCGAGTGGTGGAGAGAGACTTGTCCACGTCCCCGTGCTAGGCCCGCTGGGGTGTAGTAATAGACTAAGGGAAATGGTGGTTGAGTAAAGGGTGGAGGGCAAACCACCAACAACAGCATACTCAAAAGGTTTGGAGTCAGGCAGGCGGCCGGTTGTAAAACCTAAGCCAAAACCTTGATCATTATGGATTGGAAAGTTGTCATCCCAAACACTCTCTCCGTTCATCGGTCTCTCGATATGGGCCCTTCCGTCTCGTTTCTAACATACATTCATCACTTGCACCTTTCCAGTGTGCTGTGGGTAAAACTAAAAATTGGGTTTGTAGTTAAATCTACCCCTTCGGCGATATAGGCGTACGTATGCTAATAAAAAAATAAAAAAAATATTTACTTAAATTTATTTGCCCAATGTGTTTTTAAGACATAAAAGATTAATGTACGAAACTTATTATTTCAAAATTAATTGAATACTTGGCTGTATAGGTCTGCAGCCCTAGCCTAATATAAATGGGAAAAACAATTTCCTTCAGTATTCAAAACTATACTAATTCTAGTTTGAATTTTAAGAAATGTTATGATAAAGTACTGTTTTATTTCCTCGCAATCGAAGTGAAAAGCAGAGTTTCTAACTCGTCTACAAAATGAATCGTTTTGTGCACTTGATGGAAAATTTGCTATTAACTTCATCTTCTTCTTTTCTTCTTGTGAGTTTTCTGCGAGGTGACAGCCCTGCTTGGCGGGTTGGCGCCCTAACAGCGCCGTTAATGCACCGGCACCGTTGAAACGATCCAACGCGCTTGTACGTTCACTTATTGGCATTTTTATTGTGACTCACTTGTATTAGAACGCAAAAACGAGAGTTTGGGACATGCCACTGCAAGACGGTGTGCGTCAATTTTTTTTCTTTGTCTAGTGCTAGAGGTATCCACCAGTAAATAAATACATACATACATAAATCACGCCTATATCCCCGAAGGGGTAGGCAGAGGTGAACTAGCACCCACGTTCCGCCAATTATGTTAGGTCCCATCTAATAGGTGGCGAGCCTGCCTATTGCGATTTATCGGCACAAAAGTCGCACTACTATTGTTAGGTGGTAAAAGAGGAACGCTGCTTCCCATTCCTCATCACTGATTTATCCTGCCGTGTGGTGACGGTAAAGTAGAATACCTAAATATTATCTGTTAAATATGATTCTTGAAATAGCATGACGTTAAGACAAAAACTAGACGTTGTATCAAAATAACAATAAAGATAGCTATCTAAAAGGAAATCTTCTTTTTCTCCCTGCCCTTATCCCCTCGCTGATGATCTGGTGAAGGTCGCGGGAAGCCTCTGGATGCGGGCAGCGCAGGACCGATCGGTTTGGAGATCTTTGCCTATGCCCAATAAGATAGGTGTCTTTCTGCTGACTGACCTTATCCCACTTTAAGTGGCGACATACAAACATGTCGTCACGACAAACAAAAATGTCGCTCATTTACTTAAAAAACGGCACAACCCAAAAGATAATTGGAAATAATTTGTATTCAAAATTAATGGCATAAATAAAGTCAATTTTTTCCAAGGAAAGCGTTTTTGATTTGTGTCTCTTCACTATTAAAGAAGCGATGTCTTCCTCGTCCACTCTATTCTATCAGAGGTGAGCTCAGCACGAGCTACCTTCTTCCGCATATCGTCTTTCACACAATCCATCCATTGCCATACCTCTGTCGCATCCATACTTAACATATTTCTAGTTACCTAACTCTCTGTCACTCTTAAATTGGAGCGAACAGTAAAAGTTTAATCTTAATTAAAATCCAAATATAATCACAACGGTTCAGGTTTCATTGTTAACTGCTGCGGTGTAATTAAAAGGATTTTACGGTCACTAATTACAGTTTAATTTACAATTATACATATTTTTTGAAAGTTCTCCGAATATGATGTGCAATAACAGTAATTAGGTCTGTGGTGTTGCTTGAAATTAAATATTAATGTTAATTTAATATTATTCAAACTGGGCTATGATAAACGAAATGTACAGGGAATGAAAAAAAAGAGGATTTGTAACTAAATATAATATTACATATTGGGAAACCCCAAGCATCATAATTCTGCTTAATAAGAGTAAATCAAACATTTTTTTGATCTTATATTTCTTTGTAATAGTTTTTGTAACATTTGTATAGTGTTGAACTAAGAAACACAATATTATTATCATATTAAATTGAATTCATGGATGCATAACTCCTAATCTTAAAATACACATTGTTTACTTATAAAGAATATTTTGAATGATCCTAGAAATACGTTGAACATAGACTCTATTACCAAAGGCTAAGAGTGAAGACCGACGTAGAAATGCTTGCCTGCACTTTCCAGGTCACACTTGCACATTAACCACTTACACTTAACCCAAGCATCTGCATTGTAACGATGTTTGCAACAAAACCACGTGTAATTAAGTTTTATCACGCAGCATTTTATGCCTCTCGCCGATATTCAACTGTTAAGCCGAGTGCAGACTTGAGTCACGACAGTTTAAAGACAGACTACTTTCTCCTGCCCTGTGTTTAATGTTTCCTCTTACTTTTATATCGGTCAGACGCCACCCACTAACTTTTGATTAATATCATTTCCCACAGCGGAAAGGTGCTAGTGATGAAAGAATATATAGACCTTGTCGAGAGATCGATGAATGCCAACACTTTGAGAAAGTATCCCCGACTCACCCCAGGGATGTCGTAAAAGTCGACTAAGGGAGATTGCCCGGAATAGACCAATAACCACCATGGGACACCCTAATGGTGGATGGCATACCATCAACAACAGCATACCCAAAGAGGGTTGGTGTCAGGCAGACAACCCGCTGTAAAACCTAAGCCAAAACCTTGGGCAGTATGGATTGGAATGTTATCAATCATTCTCCGTTCGTCGGTTTCTCGACATGGTCCTTTCTGTCTCTTTTCTATACATTCATTAATCATTAACACATTTCCGGTGTGATGGATGATATGAATCAAAAGGGTCTGGATGACTTGATGATGTCTGACCGATATAAATAGAAGAGGTAACATAATGCACCGACCCCAGATAATCTAGGAACACGGCAGGACGAAGAAGAAGGATCAGACTTGTCTATGCGAGGAAAGTCTGTCTTAAAATTGTCGTGAGTCCAATCTGCGCTCAGCCTTACCGAGTTCAGATAAAATTCACGCTCCGCATTGCAGTATCGCGTGCATAAAAATAAAATTCCCAATTTTAATGTCGCTCGCGGCGAGAAAAATCGTGGATTTACTTTATTGTTCGATATTAAAAACAGCTTATTAAACCGCGCAAGCGCCGCGGGGCACAGGCTAATGTCAGGGTGAGAGGCGTTGATTGATTTTATTTTTTACGTCCCATGAAATAATTTTAATAAACTAATACATAGAAACATTTATAACATACTTCATAAGTAGTATAAATATCCATGACTCGGGAACATATTTATGTGGTCAGAAATAACAAAACTTTTGAACCCGGGACCTCTCTCGATCTGTAGGCCTATTCGCTAATTTTTTTTGACCCTTGAGAGTGATAATCACTGAACTATTTACTGATACCATTACTACTTTACTATAACACTATTGTGACACTTGTCCTTTGAAAACAGTAATGTATAAGTAAATAGTTCGGTGATCATCACTTTTAACTGTCAAAAAAAGTTTGCGAATAAGCCTACGGACCATTCGACCAAGCCGACCGTCAAGTTAGATGCTGAGTGGTACCACACATTCTTTTTCTGGAATTAGCTTGTTCCTATTTAATATTCGCATGTCGATACTTCCAGACCCGTTATAATAATCGCCATGCGGCCTCTACACGTTGGCCCATGATCGACAATCACAGAATTGCCACCATGATTGCGGAGCTGTCTACACTGTGGGCCATGATGGGTAATCACAGAATGCGCCACGATTGCTACCTTGAATTCATGAATTTATCCATCATGGGCCTTCGTGTAGAGGCCGCGTTTCTGCGGCCTCTACTGGCACTGGCTTCGACGGTCTCTGCGCGCGAGTGGTCTGCGCGGGCGCCGGCCGATCCGCCCGTGTTTAATTGCCCGCTATCTGTGCCGGTATCTCGCTCGTTTTTTTGTCGTAATATATAAATCTATTTGTTTATGGCGGGCGCGGCAACATTGTCGCGATACCATCTCTAAGGCCGGCGCGGTGCCCTTTGACTCCCACTGCTGGGTGGGAGATGTAGCATGTTTTGGGGACGCTAACCGTATATAAATTATGAAACTAATTCATTGAGTTGCCTGTTGGGTTTTCGCAAATGTGCGACGACCGCCCGATTTAATTGGCAGTTGGATTAATTGCTCCGGAACTAGAGGATTCTGGAAGGTGTTAAGGTGATATGATTCGGTTTTACCATTCGTGACTGTTCGACTCGGAAGCGGTTGAATTCCGTACACACACCACACATATGTGTATATATATGTGTATAAATCACTCCTATTTATCCACGAAGGGCTATACAGAGGTGGATTTATTAACAATAGGGTTGATGACCACTAACAAATGATCACTGAAATAATGATTTCCAATAATAATCTAGGTTAAGGAGATTCGATTAAAATAAATAAATATTTTTACACTCACACCTATCATCTAGCCCAAAGTAAGTAGCCTAAGCACTTGTGTTATGGATACTAGATGACGGACATATTTTTAATATATTTATGTATATAAATGTTGAAAATATACTACATAGACATATAGACAACCGTGACTCGGGAACAAACATTTGTGGTCATCACAAAGTTTGCCCCTACCAGGGTTCGAACCCGGGACCTCTTGGCCAATACCCAGCAATCTGAGCATTCGACCAAGGAGGCCGTCGTCAAATCACTTGTTCTCAGATTATACCTACTTGTGATTTTCTATTATATTTATTTATTCGATTTTAATTTTAACATTATAGGTATAAATGTTAGTAAAATTAGTACAAAGATTTTGGTTACTTCGAATTTTTTTTTCTAACCACTAAAATCTTCGATATTTATTTTATAAAAATACAAAACATAGCGATCCGAGGTTAAACGCCGTGTGACGTCACGAATTCGTTATCACCTTTTTGAAGTTTTGACATTTTACTAGCCAATCAAAATCAAATCAAGTAACAATAAAAATCAAGGATAAATCAGTGATGAGGAATGGGCAGCAGCATTCCTCTTATGCCTACCAACTAGCAAAGTACTGCGACTTTTGTGCCCGATAAATGGCAATAGGCTCGCCACCTATTACATGGGACCTAGCCTAATTGGCGAAGCGTGGGTGCTAGTTCACCTCTGCCTACCCTTCGGGGATATTGGCGTGAATTATGTATGTATGTAATCAAAATCACTACTATCTATACCTATATCTATACCTACTAACCATAGAAACTGTCAGTTTTACGAAATCGTGGGGCCACACAGACGCCATTGCTATTTTGGCGTTGAATTGATTCAAAACGTGTTTTCTCATCAAACTCTTAAGCTTAAGTTTTTAAAAAATTTGATTGATTTTAGATAAAGTAGGCTCGTAAGAACAACGTGGTGTAGTTTATTAATTTATTTAGTTAGTTTTTCAAAATTAGTCATCATGTTTATGCACTATATAGCGATCTCCTTCCACCATCCCAGACAAGCTTGATTTCAACTTGTGAACCCAACAGCGTAGATATCCAAGCATTCCAGTGCACTTGCCCGTTTGGGAACCCACGAAAGTAGATATCGAAGCATTCCAGTGCACTTGCCCGTTTGGAACGCGCCGCCCGCCTAATGGAGTCCCGCCCGCCCATACTGTATACATTTATACATTGCACGACTAATGTTCTACGTGTACCTACTACAATCGCGACGCTGACAACCCATTAGCGGAAGTACACGCGTTTGCGAGGGTGCTGGGTTCGATGCCGGTGCTGAGTAGAAAATTGTTTTGTGCGTTTTTTTATATTGTTTTGTATTCAGCCCGAGTACAAGACAATATAAAAATACCATTACTATTAAATTGTAATGCACCGTTAGAGGATGTCGCCAAAATTAAATTACAACATAATTGTGATGGTAGAGCAGAATACAGTCACCACCTACCATTTCTCTCGCCGACAGGTGCGACTAACCCCCGAATACAGAAACGCTTCTCAAAGATAGAGTCCTGCTTAACGTATTGTCGTAACTTTAAGTATTGTCAAAATTTACGTTTTTCCATACAAATTCTGACAGGTACTGTCCCCTTAACTTAAAAGTAGTGCTCAAAATTTAAGTAGCGTTTCTGTATTCAGGGGTAAGGGTTATAAAAACATTCTTATTACATTCCACATTTATACATTATTTTTTCGCTCCCAGGCCAGCATGGTTTTCAACATTTATATAATGTTCAAATAAAAATAGGACAGCTTTATGTATTACTTTAACCCCCGAATACAGAAACGCTAATCAAAGTTTGAGTCTTGCTTAACATTTAAATGTTGTTAAATTGACGTTTCTCCATACAAATTCTGACAGGAAATGTCCACTTAACTTTTTAAGCAGTGCCCCAAATTTGATTAGCGTTTCTGTATTCGGGGGTAAAAGAGACATTGTTGGTAGATTTGTAGTGTGATCTTTTAGATATATGTATAAAGAATATTGTGGTTAGAAAAAGGTCGAAAAATTACATTCTTGATGCGGGAATCGAACCCGCGTCCTCTGCGATCCGGGCAGATTTTTAATTTATTTTATTTATTGGAAAACTTAATGCTATTACATTATATGTGTGTGTATAAATTGTAACCTACATATATTAGCTATAGACAAGTTTTCACAGATAGATTATTATATGGTTCAACAATGTGAGGCTCAGATGCCTGTGCCACTCGGCCAACCCAGACAGATCTAGATATATGTTTCCGTATCTCTCTCCCCCAGGAGAAAGACCTCACCGACAGCAGGGAGCTAGAGCTGGCCAAGCAGCTGTGCGACTGCCTGTCCGTGGCGCTGGACTCGGTGCTGGTGTCCACCAGGCTCTACGAGGAGACGAGGAACCCGGATGACGAGGAGGTGCTCAGGGGGCTCCGGATCAGGGCGCACACGTTTGTCAGGTGAGTGGATAGATAGGTGGAGAGATAATAATGTCTTCTAATAGATAATAATTGTCCTATACGCTGGCCTGGCAGCGAACAAATAACGTAGAATAGGCCAGCCCCGGCTCATCCCATGGGTGTCGTAAAAGTCGACTAAGGGAGTTTGCCAGGTTAGACCAATAAGCACCTTGGGCACCCGAATGGTGCAGGGCAAACCACCTACAACAGCATACCCAAAGAGGGTTGGTGTTAGGCAGGCGGCCGGCTGTATAACCTAAGCCAAAACCTTGAGCGGTATGGATTGGAATGTTGTCATTCCAATCACTCTCTCCGTCCGGTCACACTCATGGTCCGTTCCGTCTCTTTTCTATACATTCTTTCATCACTAGCACCTTTACGGTGTGATGGATGATATGAATCAAAAGGGAGTGGATGGCTTGATGACATCTGACCGATATGAATGGAAGCGGAAACATACAACGGAACGGACCACATCGAGAGACCGATGAACGGAGAGGGTGATTGGGATGACAAAACTCCAATCCATACTGCTCAAGGTTTTGGCCTTGGGCGCTATGCCACGCGCTGGCGAGCTCCACATCCTTCACTTTACAATTGCATTAGATTAAGTTGAAAATAACTTTACTAGGTTACATACAACCAGCTGGGAAGGTAGGTGGTACCGTCTCATAATGTAATTTGTCTAATGCATTCGGGGCCGGGCGTAATTGGCGGGGTGAGGGGTGCGGGGGCGAAAAGCTGTGCCGTGTACTTCCCGTGAAGTACGCGCGAGCGTGGGGTGTGGAAATGTTATGCGGCTGCCTTGTTTGGTCGGGATTTTTTATTATTAAGCAACAGCGGTAAATGCACTCTCGTTCGTTACTTAGCCTGGCACTAGCCAGTGTGCGAGTTTTTCATAGGAGTGCGAGGTTCTACTCACCATGGGTCTTGTGAAGGACTCGCACAAATGCTCGAGTCCGGATAAAACGAGAAATACTATGGTCTTATGTAAAAAAATGCCTTGTTTGGTAGGGATATTTTTTTTATTAAGCAACAGCGGCAAATGCACTCCCGTCGTTACTTGGCCTGTCACGGATCGACGGAAATATGTATACATACATACATAGGTAGGCAGAGGTGAACTACTATACGATACGAACTACATACATATATAACATGTAACAGAAATAACTCACACTCTGAATAATATCCATGCTAACTTCTTCTCCCTGCCTTGTTCTCAGGCTATCTGAGGTCGGTGCAGTATGTTTCCTCTTCCATTCATATCGGTCAGTCATCAAGTCATCCACTCCCTTTTGATTGATATCATCCATCGCACCGGAAAGGTGCTAGAAAGGAGACGGAACGAACTATGTCGAGAGACCGATGAACGGAGAAAGTTCATACTGCTCAAGGTTTTGGCTTAGGTTTTACAGGCGGCCGCCTGCCTGACACCAACCCTCTTTGGGTGTGCTGTTGTTAGGGGTTTGCCCTCCACCATTCTTATTCTTTGATCTTATTGATCTACACCGGGCAATCTCCCTTATTCGACTTTTACGACACACATGGGATCAGTCGGGACTGGCCAGTTCTACGTTGTTTTTTCACTCCTAGGGCAGTATGGAAGACTGGTGTTAATAACATTTGTATTAAATGTCCATGTCAGAATTGTTGACAATCTTATACATCTTACTACTCGCCCGGCCTATAAACATTACTAGTGGTCGCCCGCGGCTTCGTTCTCGTTAATGCACAACAAGAATTGTTAAATTTGTAAACCAGTAGTTTCTGAGATTAGCGCGTTTAACCAACTAAACAAACAAACAAACAAACTCTTTAGCTTTATAATATTAGTATAGATATTTTTTTTGCCTACCCCTTCGGGGGTATATTGTTTTTGCATAATATGTGTTCAAAATGGTCTTTACCTCCTTTGCTCCCCGTTTGCCATGCTCTCGTTGCATTCGCAAGTCGACACCCGACTGTCACAACGACGCTTAAACGTCACAAAACGTATTGATGGCATCGCAAACACGGGCGCGCGCCAAATATTTGCCCAGATGGAGACGCTTCGCTGTGTCCTGTGTAACTGAATACTTGCGGGCTGGCAATGACACGCGAAATGTGTGCGCGGTTAAAGCCACAGCGGTTCACCGAAATGCGCTTCGTCGAAAATATTTCTCTGTTGTCTGCAGGACCTGTGTTTTTTTTTCAAATTCATAGTTCTTATTCACGTAGACGTTAATTATCGTTAATGAGTACTTAATGTTAAAAAAAAATATTTTTAATGTAGACGAAAGACTCGACAAAAATACCTACTAGCGACTAGTTTTTATTTGTCATTTTTTGATATTAAGTACTAACCTAACTAAACGTCTCTGAGTGCGGCAGTTAGTCTTATAAGACACATTGCTGAAGAACTTACCCATGCAGGCATTGCAAAATTATTAGTAAAATAATAATATGAACATTTTAACCTTTAAAAATAGGGTAATTATGAATAAGCATACATCAAATGGTCTTGTGCACTTCTATGACATGAGATACATATTCGGGTTTCATGGTAAATTATAAAGTTACACATTAAAAAAAACGGTGTGACTCCAATTCGGTGGAAAGTTTTTCGGTGAACCTTTCTGCCGTCGAATTCGATCGGGGTGAAGCCGGGGTGGCGTGGCTATAGTCAAATGTAAATATCACAAGCCGGTCGTTTTGAGTGGTCACCGAGTCTGTACCGCCTGTGGCTGAAGGCGAGCGTTTATTTATTTAGATATTTACTCTCAGGCATCTTAAAGTTAGGTTGGTGATGGTAGGACTTCTTTCAAGTCCGCCTGGCTAGCCACCTCCGTCTTATCAAAATCTGTCGCCATAATAATAATGTTAACGGCGTTATTGTGTTCCGACAATTGTGATAAGATAGCTAGCCCCTCTGTGGTTGAGGGTTCCAGGTGAAGCTCGATTCCATCTTCAGCCCTTATCGTCACTTACCATCAGGTGAGATGAAGGGCAAAAGCTTCCCTGTCTAGAATAACAAAAAAAAGGTACTCAATACATGACTCTCCAAGAGAGTTTAAAAGATTGGTTATGTTTGGAGAGAGCTTTTAGTACACATTGTATTTTATTTCAATGATTGTTATTTAATATGACGGCCGCATTGGTCAAATGCTCAGATTGCTGGGTATTGGCCATGAGGTCCCGGGTTCGAATCCTGGTAGGGGCAAACTTTGTTTCCGAGTCATGGTTGTGTATATATTTATGTAGTATATTTTCAATATTTATATACATAATTATATTAAAAATATGTCCGTCATCTAGTATCCATAACACAAGTGCTTAGGCTACTGACTTTGGGCTAGATGATAGGTGTGAGTGTAAATAAATATTTATTTATCTATTATTTATAAAAATAAAAAAAATAAAAAAATATTTGTCTATAAATTTACTGACCTTAGTGTTTTTTATTTATTTATTATGGATATCAAACAGTTGTACAATGTATATTTTTACAGTGAAGGTTTACATTAATGCATATAAAATCTCTCCCGTGGGTGTCGTACACCACCTAGCAATAGTACTGCGACTTTTGTGCCCGATAAATGGAAATAGGCTCGCCACCTATTACATGGGATCTAACATAACTGGCGAAACGTGGGTGCTAGTTCACCTCTGCCTACCCCTTCGGAGATATAGGCGTGATTTATGTATGTATGTATATAAAATGATCATACAACAACCAGCACCATTATCCATGGATTAATATGAAAGAAAGTATAAAACTACCTGTGTTGTTTCCTGTGTTGTGACCATGGGTGTTAAATTCACCTCTGCCTAAACCGTCTGATGGGCGTGATTTGTGTATGTATGTGTGTGTATTATATTTCCATACCAAGTGAAACGATGAACTAATTAATTACAAAGTGAATATTGAAAGTGACTATCTAACGAGCCAGCTCCCTATCAGTCCCGATGTGACTTCGCGTCACTCATTGTGATGTGATACTTACCCTTGTTTTAATTATAGGGGACTAAGCGAAGGGCGACGGAATGATTTGATGGGTAACGTCTTTATTTGTTTTTGCGTTTGAATAAAAAAATGTCAAGCTAAGCAGTATTTCGTAAGTATAAGTAATAAATATTTCTCATACACCCATCATCTAGCCCAAAGTAGGCAGCGTAACCACTTTACGATAAGTACATAATTAATATCTTCTAATGTATAAAAATCTCGTGTCGCGGTGTTTGTTATCGAACTCCTCCGCAATGGCTCTACCTATTTTTTTAAGAAAATTCTTGTGTATATTTGGTTGACCTTTTAGCAGAACAACGTTTTGCCGAGTCAGCTAGTATTTATACAAACTTATGTAATATACTACATAAACATATATCTGATTCAAAAAGGATTGGAACCCGTGACCTCTTGGCCGACCGTTCCGCACCAAACCGGCAGTCGAATAGATAATATAGAATTCAATGTAACGTTGTAACAGCGAAAATCTGCGATTCGCAGTCTAATGTGACTTTACCCTTAGGCCGGCACTACAGTTGAAGGAAATTACGTCAAGGACAAGGATTTTATTTTCAAGGTGGTAGACCTAGCTGTGGTTATGCCATATTAATTATCTCGTAGTCGGTTACGATTTGGGTGCCATAGTTACGTCAAATGTTTGACCGGAAAGCAGTTTATAAGGGAAAATGAAATTATTGTTTTTACTATTTTCCTCGTAATTTTTCCATATTTTCTCACCGTTCTCGAGTTTTAGCGAGACAAACGAACAGCAATTCGTTTTATAGAGAATAGAAGATTACATGTATTTAGCGTTCCGTCGCGAAAGATCCGCGACGTAATTCCCCTCAGGTGTGGCGCCGGCCTTAGGGTTGTTTGTTTGTCATGATTAATCAAAGTCTAATGGAGCTCTATTATGTCTCGTGGCGCTTTCATTGCGCGTTTGTCAAAACAATGCGCGCGCGCACAAAGCGGCCGCGTCGCCTCCTGTCGCGCCCATATGTACACGTTTCTCGGGTTTTTTTGAATTGTGTACGAGATCGCTGCGCAAACATTTCAACAAGGTGAATCGGAAAATTTACTCTAATAAGAAATGAAAACTCTTTCATTCATACATAAGTCACGCCTATTTATCCCTGTAGGGGTAGGTAGAGTTGAATTAATTAACAACTAGTTTACTCTTCGCTGTCTTTACCCTTAGTCGCGTTGTTCGACACCCACGGGTGAGATTGGGGGTGGTGACAATTGTATTCTGCTACGCAACACGGTGACTCTTGCGTTTTCTTAAAAAAAGTTTTTATTATATTATTATGTAATTCTAAAAGGGATGTTTTAAACTTTGGCATTCAAGTTCACTAAGCAAGAAATGGATAACTTACTTCGGTGTTTGCATATTTCTAGGACAACAAAGACTAACTTGCTGACCCATTCTTGCGCCATTTAGAACATGCTTTTCTAACTGATATAACATGAATGATATGAAAAATGTTACATAATCAGAACGGATTATTGCATTAAGTGCGTAAGTTAAAATAACAAACACCTATTACTAAGTCAATTGAACAAGGTCATCCAAATTATGTTAATGTCTGCCGTAATCCCCACATATGGCGCGTCATTATCGGCCGCGGATTACGAGTGATTATCGATTGTAATTCGGGACAGATTGATAGGGTAACGCACATGTTGGCAGTTCAACTGTTTTATTGATTGATTGCGACTCGGCTTTGTGTGAGTTTCCATGGTAGAGCACTTTTTTTTACTTACATACATCATGCGTGTGGAAGGAGTACGCAGAGTTGTAATATAAACACCCAAGCCAGTATATACAAGGTGTTTGGTACATGGGGTATCAAGCCGGCACCTACCCATGCTGACAAAGTCATATAAATACATACTATGGTGATATTCAAAATAGTAAAAAAGTTTTATAAAATTCTCATACTTATATTTTGTTTTTCTGATCAAACTATGTATTTGTATGAATAATTCAATTTTTTTTTATCTATTATTTTTTTTATATTACCATAGTATGACTTTGTTAGCATGGGTATGTGCCGGCGTGATACCCCATGTACCAATCACCTTGTATATAAGTTGCATCGAAAATGCTGCTACATGCCCCCCCCCCCCCCCTCCCTCAAAAAAACCCTGCATAAGATTGATCGAACTACTCCTTAACAGCAGCTACAAAGTGTCTCAATCAATATTCCACTTACGTACGACAAAGCTATGTTTCAACAACATAATGGCATTATGTAATCGAGAAAGGGTTATATCGAGTGGTTAATTCGATTGTTAGACGGGGAGAGGGCACTCGATACGCTATGAAGCACCTCTCGCTTCGATTGCGGAGGAATGATTGCTAGCTTTCAGCCCTGGATCGATCTTTGAGTGAGCGCTAGATTCGGCGGTCCTTTCAAAGCTTCATCTAAAAAGAGGGTAGTCGGAAAAATAAAATTGCCGTGTTTAAAGTCTCTTGTGTTTATAAGTGCTTTTTGACGTGTTTGTATTTTAATGCGAGATGAGCAGTGTACTTTTCACCATCAACATACTTGCCACATAGTTGTCACCACCCACAGATTTGATATATTTGTGTCACCACCCCTACTTCTCCCACAGGGCGGTGTCACCACCACCGGGCACTTTAATAGCAGTATTGCTAAGTGAAGCTAATTAAATGCTGAATGAGAGGACGTATAACCAGCACGCATGCTGCTTTGCCGTGTGGGGACGGCAGAGCAAAATACAATTCTAACTACCCACCCCCATGCTAGCATGGAAGACTGTTGAGAAACTTGTAGATATTATTATAAACTTAAATAGGAACATTCATTTATTCTTGGTCACCCGTCCCGAAACAGACCTTTGCGGACGTTGCTGAGCTCACGCGATTTGAGCACAACGTGTTCATCGCAGTGGCATGCAACGAGCACCTCATAGAAATACATACATACATATATCACACTTATATCCCCGAAGGGGTGGGCAGAAGTGAATTAACACCCACTTTTCGCCAATTATGTTCGGTCCAATGTAACAGATGGCGAGCCTATTGCCATATATCGGGCACATAAATCGCAGTACAAATTTATATTGTTAGGTGGTATGAGAGAAATGCTGCCCATTACTCATTGCTGTCTTTACCCTTAATCGCCTTGTACGACACCCACGGGAGAGATGGGGGTGGTGACAATTGTATTCTACTCTGCCGTCACCACACGGCACCTCATAGAAATGAATTCTGTTAAATTAATTAAGCAGAGTCAATAGGTCTGTCGACTTACGCCCCCGCGGCAATATCGTAAAGTCTTCGTGTAATTAGTGTGTATGTCGCCGGCCCCGCCCACTGATTGTAAATTAAAGACCGGCTCTTGATAATGGGAATTAATGGGAGCCCGTCGTGTGGACACACCCTGCGGTGCGGCCGCACTCGGGGCGGTGGCACGAGCGGAGCGGGTACTGGAAATGCCTACCTACTGCTTGTCCGCGAAATATCGATATAGAAATCTTTATCATAATCATTAGCTCTTGTCCCCATTGCTGGGTGCTGCATCCCAGGCGTAATGCGGGCAGTTTGTGAATAACTGGGGAATAAATGAGGTGATAACTCTTAGCATTCCATGGATTTACCGTGCGGGTGTCCATAGTGTGGCAGAGAGGAGAGTCAGTGGCAGCGCCTGGGACTTGCGACCCAAGAGTAGGTTTGACGACTAGTCAACATTCACCTCTGCCACTCCGACCTCTCTGTCTGCCCAGCCATATTTGGTGGGATTCTGTGAGAGCCGCCTTTGACACACGTTCCATCCAGTGTAGAATTTACGTAAGTTCTAAACAAGCCAAGGTCTTAAGTAGAAATATACTGTGAAAGCTTAAAACTTATCGAACTCCTACGAAACGGCTTGACCTTTTTATGAGATTAGGTATTTAGGCTATTTTTTTGCCCATTTAGCTAGTAATTATTATAATATTTTCGTCAAAAGTCCACACCCTTCAACACTGGAGCTCCAATCTTACCCGCTCAGTAATTTCACCGAAGGACATTTTTAATTTATTAAAAATGGCGCGGTTCAATAATTATTTGATATTCAAGATAAATATTTATTTTTTATTAGCGCGTATTGGTTCACATCTGGGTGAGTTATTGCGTTATATGTCGTAGAGGATTGCGTTTTTATAATATTAGCTTTAGTCACATGTTGGGGTTGAATTTTTTGGGAGCAAAAAGATAACAAGCACGTGATGGTTTTGAATATTTACAATTTTTGCTGTTCTGTTTGCCATCTATGTAGTTTTGTTGAGATTAGCTGATAATTGAGAATAATTAGACTTACAGGATATCCTAAAGCTGGGCACTATTCAAAGATTTTACGGTTTCGCTATGCGATTACAGTGATGCTATTATGTATTTAGCTGAATTTAACGTTACTTATATACATTTTAGGTTTTTTTTTAATGTAAATGATGACGGAATATACTATAGAATAGGGATAATATTTATTTTGTTTCTTTTTCTATTATCAATTTATTTGCTATTATAGTAGAGTTTGTTTGAAGGAAGCGACAAATTCATAAGTGTTTTGGGCTGCGTGAAGGATTGACGTAAGTGCTATTTTTCGTTTTAAGGTATGACAAATCGATCCAGTAAGCAAAGTTGGAAAACCATTAGAAATAGGTATTAAATTCTACTTTTTAAGTTGTTTTGAATTTTTTTAATATTCGTTTGAAAAGAATAATACGAACGCTCATTCTAAATACATTAATAATATTCAGTTTGTTAACTACAGGCAGACAATAGGATCGCCATGCTTCAATTAAATTTTAATAGACCCAACAAAAAATGACAATTTGAACAACATAATATGGAACACAAACAAAGATCTTTGCGAGAGTGGGGTGTGCCAGTGGCACAGTAGGGGTACCATGTGTATTGGTCAGCACGGGATATTCATTATGAACATTTTTTTTTATTATTTTTCGTGTAGTGTAATCACACTCAATTTATTCTCAGTCTATTCTTGGTTAATTGCGGAACAGTATAGTTTAGTTGTTTATTATAAAGGCAACAAGAGGTTAACATAAACATAAAAGTATACACTTAAAAGTAGTATGCAAACCAAAAATGTTTTCATAGAGAAGATTGCCTGGTATAGACCAATGAGCACCTTTAGTCAGCCGAATGGTGGAGTAAATACCACCAACAACATCATACCCAAAGAGGTTTAGTGTTATTATATGAATGGAATATAAACAGACTGCGCCGACCCCAAATACTAATTAGGAACATCGCAGCAAATCATTATGATAATTAATAGAAGATGAAAGTTTTTATTTTGAATTACTAAATTTATTAAGTTAACCGGCTAAAAACCTTATAGGTACACTCTACCGGTTACTACTCTGGTATCATCACAATATCAGTTTTGGTTATTGTTTCAAGAGTTGTAAATTAATAATAAATATAATATCTTAATACTTATTCGGAGAATTTTCTTTTCGCTTGTTCGTAGAAATCCTGTATAGGCCGTTACCCTAGTACGTAACGCTCATCCCTCGTAGAAGTAGGGTGACCACGTCACCTGCCATCAAATCGAGCGAGCGTCATTGACAAAACACAAATTGAATGCGACCCCACTGTGTCGCCCCTGCGATACCCGGCTGTTATTGAATAAATTTCACTCCGTATGCATTGGCTCTTTCTGTTCTTTTAATATTACCCTTAGTGTTTAAGCGGGATATTGTCTGATTTTATTATATTACGTCTTTATTGGGACCAAAGAGCTTTTATGAGGGCTTTAAATTTTAGAAAAGATATATGGTATTTAAAGGAAAATTTGGTGTAGCAAAAAGTAGCATATTGAAAAAGGTGATTTTGCTAATATCCCAAAAAAAAATATTTTATGTTTAGATATGTTATTACAGAACATAAAGGGAAACAGGTGTGATATTGTTTAAGTCATATTATTTAAATAAAATACACATAATAAAATACACGCAATAAAATAAATGTTTACTACATGGTTTCTAATTACCTAAAAAGTTAATTCTTTAATTCAAATCAGATTCTATCGTAACTAATATTTTTCGCCTTGTGACGTGAACCAGCTAAAGAATATTAGAAATATTTTTCAAATATTTCGATCAAAATATTTAAAAGACCTTTTATATTACTTATGAAATCTTTGCATACGTGATTTTGCATGTTTGTGGATTGGAACCTGATTGCATAACCGTGTCCGATGGACAGCGTTCACTTTCTGATGTCACTTGTATTTTTACAGCGTTCACTATGTGATGTCACTTGTATTTTTTTCCGTGTCAATACCCCCGAGCGTCACCAGCCACCCTCCACGGCCTAATCTATTACTCTTCCACTTGATTACCTGCTCAATTCACTTAATCAAATTCACTAATAACAAGACACTTCTCGCCATATGCGCGGAGAATGAAATCAAAACACACTCGAAAAAATTCGCGTCCATTTTATGCGAGTAGCCGGCTCATTGGTCACCCTAGTGGGTGTGACTGAACATGCTGTGGGTAGTTAGACGTGACAATCGCCTAGCTGGTGGGGTAATGGCACCGTGGCGTAAACATAGATCGACGAGGAGGATAGAGGTGTTATAAGTCTTACATACTGGTCTGGTAGCTAAAAATTTCGTAGAATGTACCAGCCCCGACTAACCCCAGGGGCGTTGTAAAAGTCTTCTAAGGGAGATTGCTCAGTGTAGACCAATAAGTACCTTGGGGCACCCGAATGGTGGAGGGCAAACCATCAACAACAGCATACCCAAAGAGGGTTGGTGTCGCATTTTCCCGTTTACGTTGATTTCCTTCCGCAGGCTGGCAATATACATAAATCATGCCTATATCCTGGAAGGAGATAGGCAGAGGTGAGTTAATACACACTCGTCGTTAATAAGTTTCGGTCCCATGTGGCGAAACTATTGGCATCTATCGGGCACGTAAATTACATATGTATTACTAGTTGTGGTATAAAAGAAGCGCTGCTGCCCATTACTCATCGACACCCGCGGAAGAGATGGTAGTGATGAACTGATGACAATTGTATTTTGCTCTGCCGTCACCACACGGTACACTATTTACCTTAAACATTTTTAAATTATAATAGTAAAATTTAGGCCAGCAGTGGGATCTTTTAGGCTAACAAAAAAAAGTAAACTAATAAATATGATATATTTTTTTTTGCCTTTGCCACAAACATGAAGATCGCATGTTGCGACCAACTGTGAAATTCCCGCCACGTGACCAGCCGGTTGGCGTGTATCCTCCAGGGTCGCCGGTTCGACTCCTGCGCAGTCCCCCGTGGGCGATATCTCTTGCGCACACGTGCCGAAGTATTTTAAGTTAACCGCTATATTCCAAACTGTAAATTGTTCTAGCTCTTATCTCCTTCGCGTTAGGTTGATGATTGCCGGGTTGATTTGCAGTTGATTAAGAAATTTGTCACCGGCACGCGCCTATGTGCGATTGCTGGGAAATTTTGTGTAATTTAATTGGATTGGATATTTGGAGTTGTTGTGGTAGACAACTGTATCGGTCACGAATGATCACGTGGTAACCGACGATGGAACAAAAAAATCTGAAATGTTAATTTAAAAAACTGTACAATTGGCGTAATTACTGCCATATTACATTCTCTACCAGTCAACCACCAACCAAACCAATATGTGTTAGAAACCATAAGGGAGCAAAGTTAATAATAAAATGTTGTATCAAAGAACATAGTAGATTAAAAAATAGAGGTGTAATAATGACAAGAATTGAGAAAGCAGTACACTGCGATGCCATTTGATGCGGCAATGCGGCGAAATAAAGAAGGAAGAAAAGAATGCGCGATGCGAATCAATTCGCAAGTTCTTGCGATGCGTCGTGGGAGTTCGTAGATTTTTACGATGTGAAGTCGCATCGCAATTTAGTGTAGATACAAGCCCTTATTGTCGCCTATTGTCTACAAATGAGGAGACCACCCGATATTGGGACATTTGTCCACTTGGATCGCTTTCACCGTGACAGCAATGGCTTGTGATTGTGAAAGCACCCGGTGCTTTCACCCCCGCCGTATCGCTTTCACCCGTGACGGGCCGCCGGGAGTCGATCCTGCTCCCCGGAGGCTACAAGGAATACGCATTTGTGGCACACGCCCGCAATTTTGCGGATTAAATAATTATTGGCATTGTAAATAATGCGTCTGAAGTCCGATGGGATTATGTTGACGGATCTGTTGTCTTTTTGAGCGTTTATTATTTTTTCATATTCTTGCTCTTCAGTATCTAATATCAATGGGGAAGTAGCAATATCTCCTATCTTATTATCATTATCATTTTTGAGTAATTGAATCTAATATATTTATGAACCCATATTTTTTAAAATCTGTAAAATGTATTCTTAACTGTGGGATCAATTGACTAATGAAAAATAATAAAATGTATTATTTAGTCAACTCATCCCCCGGGATGAGCGGGATTTCGAGCGGCCTCAGTTGACTAATGAGCCAAATCCACTATCGACGATGAAATGCAAAGGACCATGTTTAGAGACCGAGTAATTCATCTACATGTCCCACATACCTATGGCCATTTAAGACGAGTTAAACAAAATCAAAATAAATAATATTTTCATTGTGAAACTCGTTCCATGTTAATATGGATAGTGATAAGGATGACATCATTCCAAATCCTTACTGCTCCAGGATTCGGCTTAAATTTTACAATAATCTCGTGTCGTGTCACAGTGTTTGTTATCGAACTCCTCCGAAACGGCTTGACTGATTTTTATGATATTTTTTGTGTAGGTATATTTGTTACGTCTGAGAATAGGTCGTAGTAGGCTATTTTTTATAGCTATTACCTCTAGGTGGTTAGGGAAAAACAAAGTTTGGCCGGTCAGCTGAGCGACTACCTGGATAATATATAACCTAGAAGTCTGTTACTGTTAAAATGTGTCGATTTTTAACTGTGCATACAACTTGCGTCGCGTGTTTCAAATGCCCCCAAATTTCTCTCTCGTACTACAGTCTTAATCACCAGAGGTTACGCGCCGTCGTTAATAAAATGAAGTGTCCATTGTGTGAATTATTATTGAATGGCGCGAGCGAATAATCGTTCGCCAAATCACATCGGGTAATCACACCCACTCTGCGGGCATAACAGCGCAGCGGGCGGCGCCGCGGGGCGTCCCTGTGCGCGGCCCGGGAGCCCGACTGGCCCGTGGCGCTTTGTTCGCTGGAAGCTTATTAACCATGATGGAGATGTTGCAGGCCAGCTTCCGTGTGGCGAGCAATCAATTCGAATTGTCCACTATTTACATACATCTATACTAACATTATAAAGCTGAAGAGCTTCTTTGTTTGTTTGAACGCGCTAATCTCGGGAACATACATACATAAGTCATGCCTATATCCCCGAAGGGGTAGGCAGAGGTGAACTAGCACCCACGTTTCGCCAATTATGTTAGGTCCCATGTAATAGGTGGCGAACCTATTGCCATTTATCGGGCACAAAAGTCGCAGTACTATTGCTAGGTGATATAAGAGGAACGCTGCTGCCCATTCCTCATTGCTGATTTATCCTTAGTCGCCTTGTACGACACCCACGGGAGAGATTTGGGGTGGTGACAATTGTATTCTACTCTGCCGTCACCACACGGCTCTAATGTCTAATCTCAGGGACTACTGAATCAAATTGGATAGTCCATTTATCGAGGAAGGGTATTTAGTAAACGACATTAACGCGGGTGAAGCCGCGGGCGACCACTAGTACATCATAAAATTGAGGAGCTCGCTAGGCCATCCCTAGGGAAGGCCGGCAGTGAGGAAATTAAAGGGCTGGTGGTGATGATACATAAAATCACGCCTATATCCTCGAAGAGGTAGGCAGAGGTGAATTAGCACCCACGTTTCGCCAATTATGTCAGGTTCCATGTAACGGCGAATCTATCGATATTTATAGGGCACCAAAGTAGCAGTACATTGGTTCTTCTTCTTCTCCCGGCCCTGTTACCAGTCTATGTGAGGTCGGTGCATGTATGTTTTCTCTTCTATTCATATCGGTCAGTAGTCATCGAGCTTTCCTCTCCCTTTTGATTCGTACCATCCATCACACCGTAAGGATGCTAGTTATGAATGAATGTATATAAAAGAGACAGAACATGTCGAGAGACCGATGAATGGAGGGAGTGATTGGAATGACAACATTCCAATCCATACTGCTCAAGATTTTTGGCTTAGGTTTTACAGCCGGCCTGACACCAACCCTTTTTGGGAATGCTGTTGTTGGTGGTTTGCCCTCCACCATTCGGGTGCCCCAAAGTGCTTATTGGTCTACACCGGGCAATCTCCCTTTGTCGACTTTTACGACACCCATGGGATGAGTCGGCACTGGCTAATTCTACAAAATTTTTTCGCTCCCAGGCCAGCACGGATATAATCGTGATTTATCTATGTATGTTGCGTTAGAAAGTGCCAAGTGCCTTATTAACCCTCCACCGCTCGGTCGGGAACGGATCGCGACAATCCGACGCTAAGTGCCGTGCGAGCGGTCAGGTGCGCACAGCATCCGTGGGACGCGCAACACTTGCGATCAATTGGGGGTGAAATGCGCCCCGGGAGCGATGGGAGTGATTCTTGACGCGCACAGCGTTTTGATTGAAAATAATTGTGACCCGAATGTATTGTTGGGGGGTCCAAGTGTGTTATTGCAGTTTGCGGACGTGCCAGCGGTAGTACCTCTTCGTAATCAAGTGTGTCGCCATTAGGGTTGCCATTTCCAACCTTCAATTCCAATTGAAAAGTCCTGACTAAAACAAAAACGTTTCGATAAAAGGGCCAGGCCACAACACTGCTTTGCGGCGTCACATCGTAATGCAATCAGAAGTAGAACACGCGCAGTGCATTCCATGTCTCACTAGAAACTGAATCGTTGGTTAGCGTCTTGTCGTATCGGTATCCGATGAAATTTTTGTCTTGCCACATCACATCGCATTGCTGTGCGATGTTGTTTTTGCGATGCCGCAACGCCGCAATGCAGTGTTGTGGCCTAGGGCCCTACCGCCTAACACGATTGCTGATGATAGCTATATTGCAATGCACTGCTTACGGCTATATCAGCCATCCTGAATTATTAGGCGGCACGGATTTTGTGCCAAATTCATTTGGTATGAATTTGGCACAAAATCCGTGCACAAATTCGGTGATCATTCGTTCAAAGCTATCACTAATAGTTTAGGTACATTTGGTGCGAAATGACAGCATGACGTCATAAACTTTAGCAATCGAGTTAGGCGGTAGGTCCCCTGGCCCCTGGCTGTCAGGACTAAGAGTCCTGACATTTTAGTCACAAAATACAAACATCACGCACTTAGTTACAGACTACAGTGGTATAATACACGTGGTAGCAGACACTCGCATTGCGAGGGGGCAGGTTGCGGGGCGCGGGTGGGTGATTTTATCTAATTAAAAATCCGGACAAATTAAAAAGTCGGACATAGGGCAAAAAGTCCGCACACGTCCGGACAAATCCGGACGGATGGTAACCCTAGTCGGGATAGGTGAAATGTGTTATAAGTACCGTAAGGGCGCTTTTCCAACAGTGATGTGCGAGGATGCGTTGCGAGGGATTTTGTATGGTTAGAAAAATCATCATCACTAGCCTTTTAATGTCCCCATTGCTGGGGCACAGGTCTTCCCTATGGGTGGAGAAATACATATAGGGAGAATGGGCCATAACTCACGACGCTGGCCCAGTGCGGGTTGGTGGGTCTTTCGATTGCAGATGCAGCCGGGACCAACGGCTTAAGAAGTAAATTTTTGATCACCCATCCAATGACCGGCCTTAGCGAACATCGCTTACTTTATGCATTCGCATGCCGAGTGAGCGTTAGCGTTCGCAAGCTCCTCCTACTTTACATTACGTTATCTGGTTATACGTTAGTTGACTTGACGATATTTTCCTAACCATTAAACTTCACATTGTAAGCCAATGACTACTCTGTACTCTCGCAATGTGGAAAGAAATGAATTTACTGTTGAGCTTGGGTTAGCTTTTTAATTATGATTTGATTTTTATTCGAACATTATACAAATTTTAGAAAAACTATTACAAAAAGAAAAGAAGTCTGAAAATTTTCTAAAAATTACCCGTATGGGACATACCGTACGTACAATACGTAACACAAGCCAACAACAAAATATATCACGTAAGTTATAAAAGAAATACAATGTTAGGCTATTTTCGGTGTGTACAATTTGTAAAATTATGCATAATGAACTATTTTGTATTTGTAAACATACACCAATCTGTAGGCCTATTCCCTAACTTTTTTTGACAGTTGAAAGTGATGATCACCGAACTATTTACTTATCCATTACTACTTTACTATAATGCTATTGTGACACTTGTCCTGTGATAACAGCAATGTATTAGTAAATAGTTCGGTGATCATCACTTTCAGCTGTCAAAAAAGGTTAGCGAATAGGCCTACAGATCAATTAGTAAAATGGCCCTTTTTAACCGACAAAAAACGGAGAGGGTTACTGAATTCGTACCCGTATGTTTTGTTTAATTACTCAAATTATTATGCCACGGCTGCAAGTTGAAGACCTAATGTTATTTGTATTGCAGACTCTCGCTCCGCCATCAATTCGGACGTCAACAATGCAACCGTAATTGGACACTCGATTTTTGTATCGAATCGGACATGCGCAAACAATATCCCAACAGGCGATTATCGCTCGACCATCGCTAAGTAGTCGCGACATCCCGAATGGGGGTTAAGCGTAGGGCGTGCGCGAGGGACGGCAATAGCAGAGCCCTTGCGAGAGAGAGGGACGCCGATATGTGCTCGAAGTGCGGTGGCGTTACAGCGACAGATTGCAGCGCACATGTCGATGTTGCGATGTTCTTTTTGCTAACTTTCATCGTAGTGGTGGCGGTGTGGAGCGAATTTGTGTTTGTCGATAGAATGGGTTTCGGAATTTCGTAATGCCGCCGCGCCGTGTGGTGACGGCAGAGCAGAATGGAATTATCACCACCCTTATCTCTTCCGCGGTTGTCTATAAGACAGTTTTTATATAATGTTCTGTTAATCATACCCTGACTTCATATACGAAAAAAAGAAGATCAGATTATGCTCAGTATCAGGGCTTGAAGCCGATATTGAATCATCTTTGAAAAACTTTCTTGAGCTTTCCGTGTTTAATATTCATTTTCGGTTTTGACAGTCGAGGTGTATTTTTGTAATAAATCTGTTTTTAAATTTTCAACTGTGCCGTGTAGTGACTACTGACGTCAGACTAGAATACAATTAATTGTCACTACCATAAATCTTTCGCAAGGGTGTCATACAAGGCGACGCGACTGACTGCCGCACTCAGAGTCGTCAATTAATATTAATAAGTACTTAATACAAAAAAATTACAAATCAAAACTAGTCTATGGTCTAGATTTAAATGACAGTTTTTTGCATTAAGTACTCATTAAAGTTAATTGACGCCTTGAGTGCGGCTGTGAGAGTTAAGACAGCTCTCCTTCCTTCCAACATATACTATCTACCACCTAGCAATATACTGCGACTTATGTTCTCGATGGATAATAGGCTCGCCACCTAGTACACGGAACCTGTCATTAACATTTATCGATAGTTTGGCAGCAAGCGCGGCCCTATCGTAAGCCGCGGCCGTCGGGGGAGCCGCGGGGTAGGCAGCACTTGTTTGTGCGATTTAATTTCATTTATCAACGCATTACTTACTGAGACAGAATTACTTAGTCGGATTACCCGGCCCTCCCCGCCTTCGCCTATGTAAATATGGCGTGAGTTTTACATGCATTATGTTTTTACTACTTGTCGTTTTTTTTTCTAATTAAATTGCGAATCTTTAGCCTAGTAAAGACATTTTTATTACAACCTAACCCCGGCAGTTTTACCTGTAGTAAATTAATATATAGAATTTGAAAAAATTAATTGAAAAAAAAAGGGTGTTGTGATTATTCACAGGATACTAGTTAGGTGGTTAGAAGCTAGATGTGTATAATCATCATTCACTCACTTTTACGTCACTAAACTCTCTAAAAAATATCACTCCACTCACTTTTACGTCACTAAATTATAAAATAGCCGTGTGGTATCTGCAGAGCAGAATACAATTTACCTACTGACAGCGGTGAGAAATAGGTAGCAGCGTTCCTTTTACATTACCTAGCAATATACTAACTACGATTGACGAGACGATTATCGAAAGGATCGCCACATACTTCTTCTTCTTCTACCTGCCCTGTTCCCAGTCTATCTGGGAATCTGGGGTTGGCGCAGTATGTTTCCTCTTCCTTTCATATCGGTCAGACGTCATTAAGCCATCCATTCCCTTTTGATTCATATCATTCACCACACCGTAAAGGTGCTAGTGATGAATTAATGTATAGAAAAGAGACGGAACGGACCATGTCGAGAGATCGATGAACGGAGAGAGCGATTGGAATGACAACATTCCAATCCATACTGCTCAAAGTTTTGGCTTAGGTTTTACAGCCGGCCGCCTGCCTGACACCAACCCTTTTTTTGGTATGCTGTTGTTGGTGGTTTGCCCTCCACCATTCGGGTGCCCAAGGTGCTTATTGGTCTACACCGGGCAATCTCACTTTTACGATACCCATGCGATGAGTCGGGGCTGGCCCATTCTACGTTATTTTTTCGCTCCTAGGCCAGCATAGAAGACGCCAGACGACAAAGGATCGCCACATACATATTTATTAAATGTGACCTAACTTAATGTGCGAAACGTGTGTGTTAACTCACGTTTACCTCGATTTCATCGGCCCTAATCGTCACTTACCGTCAGGCGAGATGAAGGCCAAGGAAGGCCTGGGAAGCTTCCCTGTCTAACATAATAAAAATATAAGTTCTTAAAATCCCCAACTACTTTTATTCGATGCATCGCAACAGATTTTAAGTAATCGAATCAACGGCGTCCGAGTAGAAACGTCGTTAGTCACGGCATGCAATAACAATATTCGCCCGCCCTGCATGCACTCATTGGTAGGGGTGAGCCATGAATGTGCTTAAACCGAATTTGCATTCACTGCTTATATTAAAAAGGAATAAATTTGATGTCTCAATGTGGACACATTTGTACACGATCATTTGATGTTTTTATGGACAATTAAGGGTTGGTTGTAATGGGACGGGCACCTGTCGTGATTTTGAATGCCCGCTTTTAAATTTGTTAAGTAAATTATATAGAGAAAAGTAAACTGAAATGATTTTTTATGGCGGATTTTGTAAAAACAAAATCTGCCATAAAAAATAATTTTGTTTATAGTTTTTTTATATATCCGAATAAATAGGCAGAGTTAGTTCGCCAATTTGTTAGGTCGCATGTAATAGGGGCAAACCTATTTCCATCTATCGGGCGAATAATTCGCAGTATATTACTATATGGTGTAACAGGAACGCTTCTGCCATTCCTCATCTCATCACCATTCATCCAGATCCAGATTGATTGTGTATGAAGTAGATTGAATCCGCCAACCCGCACTGGGAGCCAGCGTGGTGGGTTGTGGCCCATTCTCCCTATATTCTTCCATCCATAGGGAAGGCCTGTGCCCCAGGAGTGAGGATATTAAATGGCTGGTGATAATATGAAGTAGATTGGCGGCCCGTACACAAACAATCTGGATCATTATCATTGATTTTGACCGTCTATGCTCGTGTCACATGCTACGTCAAAATAAGTGTCTCAGATCCACAACTTAGCCGATCCCCGGCTAAGTACACGTCATAAATAAGACGCGCGTCCCCACACCAGTCGGAACCGAAGCCGCCTTTGATTCCCACTCACAATTACAATAAATCCTCCGTCTCCGTATTAACATGCCTCACACTTAACATTTTAACGGGCCGCTACTTTGACGCGTGGCTGAGTATGGCAGAGCCGGGCCTCCTGTGCGCCGAAAGTTTAGGACACAGTGCACGTTAGGTCAGTAGTATACGTTTTGTGAACGAACGCAATAAATGGAAAATGTGGGTAGATTTTATTTTTATTTTACGTAGGTAACATAACTACATTATTCAAACCAGCGCGGTCATTTGTTCGGGTGCCACTACCGACCCGCCACCGCTGCTGTTTGATTGAGACTTAAAGCGTCGTGCATGTATGAGAACATTAATTATATTGGATGAAACGAAAGAAAGGTGTGATATAATTTGTATACGGTTTGTGTGTATTTTCATATTAATACTGAAAGCTGTGATAGTGTGACAAACTCAACAAACCTTGCGAGTTGTTTATTGCTATGCCGGCCGTCAGTTTTACACAATGAAGTCTACGAGGCACAAGCTTATTTTTTTGCCTATAATCTGCCTAGACATGAACAGTGACAGAACATGACATTACGTGACGCTGTGAAGAACGTTATTAAACCAATACAATTTTACCATTATCAGCAATTAATAATTCTACATCTACAATGAGTGCATTGGGCCTTTTCTATGTATGAAAAATATAGGGAGAATTTATATTAGGAACCAGAGATGATATATTTTTTAAACCACCCATCTCATGACCGACGATTGGGAACACTGTGGTCCCTATGAGCACGATCTTGTGAATAAAAGTACATAATATGTATGTACATTTTACGTGATCTCTGCCTACCCCTGTGGGAGAAGGGCGTGACGTATGTATGTGTGTACATTTTACGTCAGATGGGCATGGCAATCAGGGTACGAAACTTACGAAAATAAAATAAAAAACACATCACACTGCTCTAGACTATTGTGTTTTCAATCTTGGGAGTAATTATAGTCGTTCGTGATATTACAGTCAGTAGTGCCTAATCATTAATGCGTTAAAAAGTGGTAAATAAATTGTTTACTGTCTACCATTTGACTGTGCACCGTCATATTAAAGCGCTGTCCACACTAGACGTTTTAAGACGAATACACAGCGCCGCTAATGGCGGGCGCGGGCGTAATATATCACATCGCCTCTCACTTCGCATCGAGCCACTTAATATCAGGAGAAATTAAGGAGGCAAGTATTTTAAATGTCGTGTCGCCGTTTGAGTGAACGCGGCCTTTGTCTGTCGTCGGCTCTTTAGGAGTTTGTCAAACTGTCTTTTGAATGCTGAAATATTTGCTACTGAATTGGTTTTCAATTACCGCTTTTGTGGTATTATAACGATCTGTTGTTTTTCACGAGATTGCGGAGAATATTCTTGCTATACATGCGTAAATAAATCAAGCCTATTCATTTATCTCTTTTAAAGGGCAGGTAGAGGTGTAGTTTAACCCACGTTTCCAACTATTTTAGGTCCCATGTAAGTCTAATGCCATATATCAGGCACTTAATGCGACGTAAAAAGAAACGCTTACAAATACTTTGAAAGTAGCGCCAATGACTGAGAGACTTTAAATTATCGAGTATTTGTTTCCAATTACATAGTATGTTTTCAGTTTTTAAACTAAGCTCTAAGCAATTTTAGTTGAACACTGATTATAAAGTTAAGTGGACAATACCTGTCAGAATTTGTATAGAATAACGTCAATTTTTACAATACTTAAATGCTCAAACTTTGAGTAGCGTTTCTGCATTCGGGGGTCTGTCAAGGAATATAAAAATTATCATAATATTTTATTTACTTTATGTTAACTGATGTTTATGACATAGACATCAACGAGAGCGAAGCCTCGGGTATAAAAGCTAGTACAAAATATATTGCCATTTAACGATTGCCCCCTAAGCTCCCAAATACCGAAATAAACGTAGGAAAACATTTCAAAATCATTTTCCCCAAACACTACACACCATTGAACTACCAATCACGCGGCCGTAACGCTCGGTGCAGATGCGCGAGCGCCGCGCTTCCATTAGCGTTCGAATTTAGAACGCCATGAATCATTGGCGCCTACTCGGCCGTAGTCAGATGTTTTTGTTTTTTTTGTTGTTTTTAAATAGGGATGTAATAGCGTTCCCTTTGATTTGTAGTTGAGCGTCAAATAGGTCTTAATTTAAGAAATTGATGCTGAGATGTGTAGTGCATAAATAAATACATAACTGACGTCGTTTATTCCCGAAGTGGTAGACAAAAGTCGGTTGTGAATTTCGCTAATTATGTTAGATGCTTGTAGTAGGGGGTGAGCCTCTTTTTTATTATTTTTCAATTATATTACAAAGATATGTAGGTATGTTCATAAATTTATGCTTATAGGGTCTGAATTCCAACGGAGGACATCTTTCAGTAGTCTGATGTAAAAAAAATGTTGACAAAAATTTTACGCAGGATTATTTCCTTCCTTCTATGCTGGCCTGGGAGCGAACAAGTAACATAGAATAGGCCAGCCCCGACTCATCCTATGGGTGTCGTAAAAGACAACTAAGGGAGATTGCCCGGTGTAGACCAATAAGCACCTTGGGGCACCCGAATGGTGGAGGGCAAACCACCAACAACAGCATACCCAAAGAGGGTTGGTGTCAGGCAAAACCTTGAGCAGTATGGATTGGAATGTTGTCATTCCAATCACTCTCTAAACAACACTCACTCCGTTCATCGGTCTCTCGACATAGTCCGTTCCATCTCTTTTATACATTCATTCATCACACGTGTGATGGATGATATGAATCAAAAGGGAGTGGATGGCTTGATGACGTCTGACTGATATGAATGGAAGAGGAAACATACTGCGCCGACCCCAGATAGATTGGGAACAGGGCAGGCAGAGGAAGATTATTTTCCTTCTTGTTTGAAACTTTTCTATTTTAATTTTCTTTGTAATTTTTTTTCTAACATTCTCATATAATGTTCAAGTAAAAATCGAATCATAGTTGATGCATATAGACTGTTAAAGGGTTATGACCACAAAACGCGTGGCATAAGGCGCAGACACTAATGAGCCGTATCTCACCGCACCGCAAGACACTAACCATTCGCGATAACACCGAAATGCCCCAACAATATTTCCCGGGACATTATCATCACACCTCGTACCATTAGAGTGACCTTTACCCGAGTGTAGGTAAGAAATATTCAAGATTACCCTTATCTCCAGCCGTCACTGGCCAGCAAGGAGGTCTGTTGCGTTTCTCAATTCACCAACACCCGTTTTGCGTTTCACAAGTTCCTTATTTTCGAGCCGATAAAGTCCTCTTTTCGTGCCGAGCCCAAGCCGAGTCGAGTTTGTATGCGTTTGTGTTATGCGCGATTGACCAATCGGGATGCGGCATTCCGAATTCCAATTTTGAATGCTTCGCGTTCCGATGGGCGCCATCGCGTTTTTTCTTTTTACCCTCCGGAGAGGTTTTGTTTAATTGGTCGCGTTCGTTGAGTCTAAGCAGGCGCTGAATTGACTTTTTTATTGCTTTTTTAATTTTGTTTTCTTTTTCCACGGAGTTGTCTTACGTATAGTATTGTTAGCCCCACTGGCCGTTAGAATCTCGGTTACGTCAACTGAAGGGTCAAGTTATGGTAAAGTGTTGTAGTACTTTGCATGGATTAAAACTCCAGCGCATTGTAGGGACTACACATACATAAATTATGCCTATTTATCCGCCAAAAGACAGGCAGAGGTGTAACAATACCCACATTTCGCCAATCAATATTACTAACTACTACTACTATTGGACCCATATACAATTCCTAAGAAATGTATATGTCGTGGCCAAATCGTAGAATTGATCGCTTCATGATCATCACCAGCCCTTTAATGTCCCCACTGCTGGGGCACGGGCCTTCCCTATGGATGGAAGCATATACGGAGATTGGGCCATAACCCACCACGCTGGCCCAATGCGGGTTGGTGGGTACTAACGACTGCAGATGCAGCCGGGACCAACGGCTTAACGTGCCTTCCGAAGCACGGAGGAACTCGAGATAGTAAATTTTTGGTCACCCATCCAATGACCGGCCTTAGCGAAATTGCTTAGTTTACGCAATCGCAGGCCAAGCGCGCTGTGCCACTGCGCTAGCGAGCTCCTCTACACTAATATCACTTCATGATGTGGCCGACCATTTCATGAAATGGCGGCATATCATGAAATGGCCAGCTAAAACTGACCATATCGTTGAAACGTCAACGTTTGATGATATGTCCATCCACATTTGGCCATATCATTACTGTAGTAAATGTTTGGTATTTTTATGTTGCGCTCGTTTTTTGAGAGACTTAAAACGTAAAATTCTAGTAATTTGATGTCGTAACGACATTTCACTTCAGGTTTATCTTCCATTACAACAATATTATTGGTTTGTTTAATATGATAATTGTCCGCCGCCATGATGCATCACAAAAACAAATCCAAATAAGCGCCTCTTACGGTGGTTAATGTAACTATTTTACGATATGATTAATAATGTTTGGCCATATCATGAAATAGCCATGCGTTTAGCTGTTCATATCGTTAATAGTAGATTTTCCATCAAGTGCACAAAACGAATCATTTTTGTCCGAGACTTTTAGCAGCCCGAGCCGAAGGCGAGGGCTGATAGTAATGTCGAGGATAAAAATGGTTTTGTGGACGAGGTAGAAACTCTGCTTTTCACTTCGATTGCGAGGAAATAATACAGTAGTTTATCATAACATTTCATTAAATTCAAACTAAAATAAGTACAATTTTGAATACTGAAGGAAATTGTTTTTCCCATTGGTATTAGGCTTGGGCTGCAGACCTATACAGCCAAGTATTAAATTAATTTTGAAATAATAATTTTCTTAAGTTAATTTAATAACCTACCGTACCTACATAAATTAAAATTATGTCTTAAAAAACGCATTAGGCAAATAAATTTAAGTAAATAATAAAATAACAAATTTTATCTCTGAATTTCTTATTGTGTTTGGCTGCATTGGTCACTTTCTTTGCCTTAATAGAGACACATTTATGAGTAGATACGTTAATGCTCTAGAGCACAAAAATCGATTTTGTGCAGCCTATATCCTGCACAAATAAGTACTTTCAGAGCATGAGAAGTGAAAACGTTGTTTATTCATTGATCCCATTATTATGATATGGTCAGTTTTAGTCGGCCATTTCATGAAATGGTCGGCCACAACATGAAGTGATCAATTCTACGATTTGGCCACGACATATATATTTCCAAGGATATGTATAAATTAAATCATTTTTAAAACAACATTTTATACTTTTCCTAAATAGCTTCGGATTTGTTTACATTTCTTAGGAGTTGTATACAATTCCAGGATATCATACATTTCCGACAAACATACATATAGGGATTTAACTGGTAGGATACCCCTCGCTCCCACCTCTACAGCATACAAACCAACAATATCGCCATTTTTTGTTAGTTGGTTTGTTAAATCAAAGTACTTATTGGTATCCGTGGACTTACAACGTGAAGTGTAAAGGTTATATAGAAGAATTTTGTCAAGTTAATTAGTGTCTTGGTTGGCCGAGCGGTATAGGCACCTGCCCGGATTGCAGTGGACGCGGGTTCGATTCCCGCATCAAGACCATAATTTTTCAAACTCTTTCTAACCACCAAAATCTTTGTACTTATTGGTTTTTATAGCGCAATACGTTATTCGTTTTGCAACACGTAATCTGGAACTAAACGCGCGAAAGATTAGAACAGCTTACACCCAATCTCATCTCCCCCGTTTTTAAGCCTCGAAGATACAGAGCAGCGTCAGCAAAATCCGCGTCTTCAAACTAGTCTATAATTGACTCGTTTCGTCGGTAGCGTTGGCAAATGTTTACCCAGCATATAATTGGATCAGTTTGGAGGGGAACCTCCTGGTGGAGTATAATTTTTGTGTTGTCCCACCAATAAATGAATGGGGTTTGTTTAAAGGAGTTTCTTTTTGAAATCACTTATCAACTGCGGAGTGGCAACGTCGCGTTTTTTTATTTCTATTGTTTTTAGTAATTTCATTGGTTTTGATTATTTAATCACATTTAATTCTTGAAAATATTGAGTTAAATCTATTGTGATCCTATCATAGATACCTAATTAAAATTATGTATTGATTTTGTCCATCGTCAGCATTTTGACAGTGAGAATAGTGACAGTAGCATGAAGCTGTTGTAAATAGATGATGGCAGATCAGAATACAATTGAAGTTGTGTCAATTGTAGGGACAAGTACCTATATCCTCGTAGTCTCGGGAGTCTATTAACAACCAATATACCAAGATTTTGGTGGTTATAAAAAGAATTTCGAAAAAATATGGTCTTGATGCGGGAATCGAACCCGCGTCCGATGCTATCTGGGCAGGTGCCTGACCGCTTGGCCAACCTAGACACTAATTAACTTGCCGAAATTCTTCTGTAACGATGTAAGCCAACGGGTACTCTCGCAATGTAGAAATAAATTTTAAACATTCCAAAGCAGATATCAAAATCTTTGTAAAAAAACCACCAAAATCTTTGTACTAATTTTTCTAACATTTATATAATGTTAAAATTAAAATCGAATAGTAACCAATATACCATGTAATTTAATAGAGGAGGAGAACTCTTGCTATCCAACGGGCACATATATTGCAGTATACTATTGCTAGAAGGTATAAACCCTGCGTGTGCCGTGTGGTGACGGCAGAGTAGAATACAATTGTCACCACCCCAAATCTCTCCCGTGGGTGTCGTACAAGACGACTAAGGATAAATCAGTGATGAGGAATGGGCAGCAGCGTTCACTCTATACCATCTAGCTATTACCTACTGTGACTTTTGTGCCCGATAAATGACAAAAGGCTCGCCACCTAATACATGGGACCTAACATAACTGGCGAAACGTGGGTGCTAGTTCACCTCTGCCGGGTAGGCTTCGGGGGATATAGGCGTGATTTATGTATGTATGTATGTATAAACCTTGCTTATTGCCTATCCCAGTTTTAACTCTTTCGACACCCGCGGGAGATTATTTTGTTCCGTCGTCACCGCACACAGCCGCAAATTAAAACTCAAACCAAATCCGGGATTATGTAAAATTTTAATTCGAATCGGTTCGCTCGCCGTTATATCTTTCGCGATGTTTGTTTTACATTTGTCTACGGTCCAACAACACCAACATGGAGTCCAAACACTCCTCGTGTTTGGATTCCATTCGGATTTGTCTCGGTTGTGTTTAGGGGGGCGGTATAGGTACGCCTGACGGGCCACACCTCGGTCGTTTTGATTTGATGCAGAGCGTTTTATACCTTTTGCCGGTGGCGGGTGGGTTAAATATTTTATTTTTATGTTAGACAGGGAAGCCCTTCATCTCTACTGATGGTAAGTGACGATTAGGGCCAAAGATGGAATCGAGCTTCACCTGGAACCCTCAACCACAGAGGGGTTAGCTATCTTATCACAATTGTCGGAACAAAATAATGCTATTATTATTATGGCTACTAATTTTGATAAGACGGTGGTAGTTAGCCATAGCCAGGTGGACTTGAAAGAAGTCCTACCACCAACCAACTTAAAATCCAAAAGATAGGTAATGATAATTGCAAACATAAATCCCGCCTATATCCCCGAAGGGGCAGGTAGAGGCGAATCAATACCGTTTCGCTAATTAGGCTAAGTCCCATGTAATAGGTGGCGAGCCTATTGCCACCTATCGGGCACATAAATTGCAAACACTCCTCCAATTGTCGACGTAAATTGTTCAGAACTCGCTGACACACTGTTCTCGGAACAGCCGCCATTTCTACGATGATGTTCTGATTGAATTGATTCAGGGGTAGGCAGAAGTAGTAAAATTAAACTTGATTTGATTCAGGGGTAGGCAGAAGTAGTAAAATTAAACTTGAATTGATTCAGGGGTAGGCAAAAGTAGTAAAATTAAACTTGAATTGATTCAGGGGTAGGCAAAAGTAGTAAAATTAAACTAGAATTGATTCAGGGGTAGGCAGAAGTAGTAAAATTAAACTTTAATTGATTCAGGGGGAATAAAATTATTAAGTAGTAAAATTAAACTCTTACGACGATTGACAAAGAGAGGCCATAACCCTTAGCATTCCATGCATTCGCCGTGCAGGTGATGGGTCCATGGTGTGGCAGAGAGGAAAGCCTGTGGATTTGCGACTCCAAGTGTAGGTTTAAGGGTTACCTTGACAACATGTCAACACTCGCCTCCACCACCGCAACTTCTCTCTCTGCCTAGCCATAATAAGTTAATTTGATAATTCTTGTGTAGTTGTCACCAATTAATTGTGGAATGTTTGTTGCAGCTACCTGTGCCTCAGCGGGTGCATCTCCCTCGCGGAGAAGGCGGGCGAGATCCGCGAGAGCATCCAGGCGTTGCTCACCGTCTGCGCCGACCTGTGCCACCCGTGCGAAGTTGATGTCGTAAGTTGTCGTGTTATAAAAGGCACTCAATAGTTTGTTATTGACAAATGAGAGATTGTACATGTAGGAATAAGAAAGGGCGTCGGACGAAGTGTAAGAAGTAGGTATGTAAAGGAGTCCCGAGACGGTCAAACGGTATACCTACCCCATTTATTACAAAACGTGGACTAATTAAGTTAGTCATGGCTTGAAACCGATGCTGTCACTTTTATTTGTCGAATGAAAGATCGAGTTAGCTTCAATGAAAACCATGACTAACCTTCAGTCCATATTTTATAATAAGAGGGTTAAGTTTTTGATCAAACCGTTTGGCTGCGTTTCTATAGAAGCGGAGCTGAGCTGAGACTTGCAGAATTACATTGCGGAGCGGAGATGAGATGTGTGATTTGAGCAATATCATTGTTCAATTTTTGTAAGCCTCAGCTCCGCTTCTATGGAAACGCAGCCGTCGTCCGTCAGTGGAAAAAGGTGATCTCTGCCTGCCGGAGGAGAAAGTGTACGTGTAGGGCTGCGAGCGCTTTTATGACACGTATGTATGTATGCACATGGGAGAAGAAGAAGTAATGTGTACGCGTGTGCCGTGCGGCAGGGTTGCGAGCGCTCGTCCGCGCTGCAGTCGCTGCGCTGCGCGCTGGGCTCGCGCGTGTGCGGCGCGCGCGCCGAGTTCTGCGAGCTGTTCGCGCGCGGCGCGCGGCTCGCGGCCAGCGCGCGGTTCGTGCGCGCCGCGCGCACGGCGCACCTGCTGCGCGCGCTCGCCGAGCTGGACCACGGCATCGTGCAGGTGGGTCACGCGAGGCTCCTTTAGCAGCTATAAAGCAGAATAAACTACTAATGCTGCTTAATAGCGAGCGAATAAGTGTAACGAAACGCGTCTCGATCGAGCGTACATCTGAACGGGGCCTTAAGCGTCCGTTCACACTGGCACGCTCGGAGCGAAGAGCAGGTTTAGATCGCGTTTAAAATTGAGTTCTGCGAACTACTGCGCGCACTCGCCGAGTTGGATCACGGCATCGTGCAGGTGGGTGATACGAGGCCACGAGGCCACTCGTCCTCTGCCCCCAGTAGGCCTAGCACGGGACGTGGAGAGAATCTCCTCGGGGAAAAGTAATTTTCCTCTCGCTTTAATTCACTCGCTGTCTGCCTGCAACGATCAACGCTTCTCTATTAGGTTTTTATCTTCTATATTCTTATACCTCTAAAAAAATAATTGCTGTGCGTTTGTCTCGCTAAAACTCGAGAATGGCTGGGCCGATTTAGCTGATTTTGGTTTTAAAATGATTTTCTTGGGCCAGGCAAGGCAGGAAAAGAAAAAAATTGCGAGGAAAATAGTAAAAACAACAATTTCATTTTCCCATATTAACTGCTTTCCTGTCAAACATTTGACGTAACCTTGGCAACCAAATCGTAACAATGGCTACGGGATAATTTATATGGCATAACAACGCATGCCGGGGTCACCTAGTTCTTTATAATATGTGCAGTCATGTTGTTATTTGTAGTGTAGGGGAATAAAGAATACAACACTAGGCTCTGTTACCTTGATACGCGCGTAGTGAGCAGCGAACCGAGTGTGAGTGGTAACAATCCACCCCCGAGCGAAAATCTCGCAACATCAACGTATTCAGGCGGCGTTGTGTTTGCGGAGGCTGCCTAATTAACAGAGTGTCATTACCGTGTGTTTGGACGCCGCAAACAGTGGTTGCGATCGGCGTGTAGCAATTGCGGATGCGGCATCGTGGCAGAAATGGTTTTTTCACTTCTCATGCTCTGAAAGTGGTTATTTGTGCAGGATATAGGCTGCACAAAATCGAATTTTGTGCTCTAGAGCATTAACGTATCTAGTCATAAATGTGTCTATATTAAGGCAAAGAAAATGCCATGCAGCCAAACACAATAAGAAAGAGTTTCTAACTCGTCCACAAAACCATTTTTGTACACTTGGTAGAAAATCTACTATTAATCGGAACAGAATACAGCATACGCATGACATACAGTCTTACGTCCACTGGGCATGCATGGATTTATGGAAGTCGATTAAAATTTTACATGAACATTGAGCAGAACACGATTGTCACAAGCAAAGCCGAATGAATAATAAAATATTTAAAAACAAAATCGAAAAATATTCAATGTTTTTTTTTTAACGAAATTTCTATTACACTACGTATATTGACATTTAAACGACAAAAATTCGGTGTATCTTCTATGGTTTCAAATATTTCAGTCAAAAAATCCCCATATAAAAGGCCTTGGCTTATCTAGAGCTTTCGTAAGTTCTACACTGGAACGTGTGTCTAAGGCGGCTCTCACGGAACCCTATCAAAGGGTGTTGACTATTATTACGCAGATATAAGGAAGGGTGAAGGAGCCCCGTAAACCTACACTTGGGTCACAGGTCTCAGGCGCTGGCGCTGACTTTCCTCTCTGGCACACTGGGGGGGGGGACCCGGTACCCGCACGGTGAATCCATGGAGTGCTAAATACAAATTATTTTTTGTCATATCATATACATCACGCCTATATCCCCGAAGGGGTAGGCAGAGGTGAATTAGCACCCACGTTTCGTTTTATGGTAGGTCCCATGTAAAGTGCCATTTATCGGGCACAAAAGTCGCAGTAGGTACTATACCACCTAGCAATAGGTGGTATAGGAGGAACGCTGCTGCCCATTCCTCATCACTGTTTTGTCCTTAGTCGCCTTGTACGACACCAACAGGAGAGATTCGGGGTGGTGACAATTGTATTCTGCTCTGCCGTCACCACAGGGCTTTTTGTCTAAACCAAAAGAGGATACAATAAGCCACATCCACAGCTCCACGCATCTGCGACGCGTCTCCAGAGACGTGATTGTCTGCGTGTTTGCCCGTCTGCGTACACACTATTATAAGAGTGCATGCAGACGCAGTGTCAATAGCACGGGGGTCCACTGATGCCATTTACTAGGAAATAACTTGTTTATAAATTGCGGTTATTACTACTGTATATATTACACCATGTAACAGAAATAAAGTTACTGACAGACATTCTTATATTTAAGCATGCTTAAAACTGGCATGCTCTGCACATGTTCACACTGTCAAAAAGTATGTCAGTGAGATATGTCAGCTTTGAGTATTTTTCATGGTTGCCATGCCAAGCAACCGTAAAGCCCCCTTCCACCCGCGCCTCAAGTAGCATACTCGAAAGTCAAATGACTGTTGATTTTTGTGCATAAATGCACATTTTACATAAATGCATGAGTTGTCTGGGCTGGGAGTATACCCAAAAAGCAGTCAAAAAATCTAAAGGAACTGTGTTAGTATAATGAGTAAAACTACATACATAAATCACGCCTATATTCCCGAAGTGGTAGGCGGAGGTGAACCAGCACCCACTGTCCCATGTAATAGGTGGTGAGCCTATTGCTATATATCGGGCACAAAAGTCGTAGTACATTGCTATTGCTAGGTGGTATCAGAGGAATGCTGCTGCCCATTCCCCATCATTGATTTATGCTTAGTCTTCGCCTTGTACGACACCCACGGGAGAGATTTGGGGTGGTGACAATTGTATTCTACTCTGCCATCACCACACGGCCTATGAGTAAGACTATATTAATATTATATAAGAATTAATATTAATTAATATTATATAAAACAATGTAAGCTTTCTGTAATTTATTAACATATAGGTAACATTATTAAGTTAACATGAACACAAAATAGGGTGGGATACTTAAAATTATCGATATTCCGTTTTATAATAATATGTGGTTTAACCCTTCCAATGAGCAGTGTCCCACGAAGAGTATTAATATAATTAGCTGACTGGTCGAAAAGACCCCAAAGTCACGTGACCCGCCATCTATATTGACACGCTCCGCGGAACGGACAGCGACAAGTGAGATTAGAATGACGCGCTGTCGAAGATTCTGACGGGTGTGACAATGGACTTATATTGGCAAGCCATGTGCGACAGTTGTCACACTGCTGTTTGGTGTGATGTCAAATGCAATATATCCGATTGAGTGTAGTTATGTCTGCGTAATATGTCTGTTAAAAGTATTTTTTACCTCCTTTCGGTGCAGGGTTGTTTACGCAATTTTTGGTATGCGAACTTTCTAATTTTTAGGCCTTGGTGGGCTTCAAAATCTTCTTTATCAATAAAAATACAAAATAAACTGAAAATAATGGTGGTTATATTACATTAGTTAAATCTCATATTATCGAGAATGTCCTGAGTTTTTTGCAATTATTACGTCTTCATTTTGTAATGGAATATCTTTGTCCACGGTTTATCTTTCCTTTGTTAAGTTGTTGTTTCATAGAGACATGTTTTAGACATAGCCGTGGAGATTTGAACAGCACAACAAACAAACCCTCCCCAGCAATGGGATGTGCAAATAGTCAGGCTAACTGCCTTGTTTAAAAATCTATAAACAGAGTCTATCCGCTTGAGAATTGCACAACCACGTGTAGGCTCCCCTCTGTTTGTTTGTCTCTCTCGCTCGCAATATGAAAGAGTAAACAGGAAGGCAAGGCAGCTGATTAAGATGTTTCACGGGCTTAGTAGGTCTTGCAATTGTTTTTTTTAATGGTGCAATGTTTTTTTTATGGGCACTTTAGTATGTTTTATGCGGCTAAGGTATTTGGATACTCTTGTAAAGTATTTTTTTTTTCTCTTAAAAAAGGAAGATTTGTGTCGACAGTTCTAGGTGAATTTAAATGATGGCTCTGTTACAGAAAATTTATATAGTTTTGTAGTCTTTACGGAAAGTGATGTAAAAGTCCACCAAGAAAAGAAAATATCCGAATAGTGGGGGGCATGCCACCGACATCAATATAGATAAGGTTTTATGGAATTGCTTGGAATTTTGTCATCGCAACCCCTCTCTTCGGTTACACTAACAGAGTCTTTACAGATTAGTACAATATTATAAGCAATATGTCATTTTGACAAAGACATTCCAGTTTTCACTACCAGCACAAAGGAAACAATATTTGCTTTGCCTATCAAATAATGTTGTTATTTGGGAATATAGCATTGTCTGACACTTTAGACACATAGTCAAATGTATATTAGAACCATTCACGTTGTCAAATCAGTAAAGACTAGAGTTTACAATTTTAGATTACCTCATTGTCTCTCAAGTCACGTTAGCTCAGCGGCGGGAGACGAGTAATGTACGGTCAACGCTACTTCACACTACCCAAAAACTGTAAAATTTCTTCAATAGATTGCCAACCTTAACTTGTTTGCAGTAAAGCGCATAGTCGATTGGGAACATTTGAAATTATCTGGTAGCAGACATGCTGTACAAGATAATGTGATCGCGAACGCTATCGCCAATTACGAATGCATCGTAATTGACACAAGACAAATATCAGTGGCACAGTTTCAAGTGTTTCAATTGAATCAGGTGCACGTGGCATGGGGATATTGGGGCGCGGTGTTTGGCTATGGTAATGCGAGTGGCTCGAGTCTGCGGGGCCGGTCTTCGCGACCGGCCCGAGCGCGCGGAGGGTTGAACAGATATGTTGTTTTGTATTAAGTTTGTGTTTGTTCTGCTGTTCTGTTCCGCCTGCTCTTAGGTCGCCGGGAGAGTGAATTAGAAGTGTACAGTACGCCTTTTTAGATTGTTCACGTTAGTGGATTTGTGTGTGTTACAGTCAAATTTCGGAATCGGTCAAAACTTCGGGCAACAAGTGGTTTTGACCGATGCCCTTAGTTAAAAACGATTTGGACTGTTTTTTTTTCCAGTCAATCCTCTTAGCCAGTCACGTTTGAATTGTTAAATCAGTCTGAAGTAATTTTGACAGCAGGTTTTCAGGTATGGGTCAGTCCTCTAACCCAACCAACAAAATTTAATATACTATAATTAAGATATTTTAATTAAATAAAAGTAAAATATTTTGCGTGGGTGCCAGTTCACCTCTGCCTGCCCCCTCGGGCATATAGGCGTGATTTATGTATATATGTATGTAAAATATTTTCCTTTTTCTTCATTCGGCCTATACCACTCGGCCAACTAGGTACGGCCGAGTGGTATAGGCAACCGTCCGGAATCGAAGAGGATGTGGGTTCGACTCCCTCCCATTAGGGCATAAATTATTCATAAAATTTGTGACCCACTTTTATCTGTTGGTAAGTTTTACCACTGATAGAAATCGGTGGTCGGTCATTGAACCGCGCACACCGCGTCAGCAGTTTCGATCGTGGCGTACGGGAACAAAGAATGGCCAAGGTGAAGTGATTCATCGGCGTAACGAGCGATCCATTAGCGCGGTATTGATTACGGCGCACCCGAGGGATTCGCCGTTGGGGCGGGGGACTCAGCTTTGTACTGCCAGCATCATAAGTAGATTAACACTTAAGTAGGTACCTTGTCACAATAGTTGTTCGTACGAATTTGTGGGAATTATTACTGCGCACGCGCTGTCTTTGGTATGACAGAGGGATAAAGTGGTAATCGACTTATGATGCTGACTGTACAGTGCCCGTAGCACGGGACGTGGACATAATCTCCTCGGGGAAAACAAAATGTTCTGCCCTTGCTCTAACTCTTACTCAATCCCGAGACAAAACACTGCCAAGCGGTGGAGGGAGATTTTGTCCATGTCCCGTGCTAGGCCTACTGGAGAGGGCTTGATAGACCCCGATTGCGCGGCTCGGGTTGTCTTGTGGCGGTATCGTATGGTTTGCATGAATCTGGTACTTCGACCTGCACGTCTACAACATGTAACAGAAATAACGCACACCCTGAATACTTCCCATACTATCATAGTCGTATAAATACTACCTATGGTCGTATAAATACATAGTCGTATAAATATATTAAAGAAACAAAATTGTTTAATTTTTGTTCTTGCCCCAAAACATATGGCAAATTTTAAAAATATACAATTAAAAAAAATTGTTATCGCCGTAGTTTTTATACAACTAAGAATAAATAAAAATAAAATAAATAAATCAGAAATAAGAAAAAACGTAATTTAAGACAGCATATACCTTCAATATACTTGCGATTAATGTGCCCGGTAGATGACAATAGGCAATAGGCTCGCTCACATGGGGCCTAACTTAATAGGGATGATGACACTGTCAAAGAATCACTGATATAATGATTTATAATAATAATTTAGGATAAGGAGATTCGTTAATAGTCACTTGTTATCAGATTATACTTGATTGATATTTATTTTATAAAAATAAAAGTACAAAACTTAGCAATCCGCCATATTTGCTCAAACACCGCGTGACGTCATTATTTAGTTATCTCCATTTTGACATTTTATTTGCCAATCAAATTCACTAGTTTAAAGAAATTGACCTTTTTACGGAATAGTGACGTCACACGGACGGACGCCATTGCTATTTTGGCGGAAATTTTAAATTGCATTATTCAAAACATGTTTTTTTTCTATCAAAATGGAAAGTTTTTACAAAAATATTATTCATTGTGGGTAAATTAGACATGGTGTAGAAAACGGTTAGAAAACATGGTGTAGTTTTTCAAAATTAGTCGTCATGCATATTGGCGAAATGTGGGTGTTAATAAACACATACCTAGCCTACTTTAGCAATCAGGATAAAGCGAAGCGCCAACATGCGCCACACACATTACCCGCGCGTGTGCTCACATAAATCTGGCTGAGATTCGTGACCTCGCAGCCGGGACACAAATCCGTCAAATGCGTCACGTCCGACTGCGGCACGGCACGACCCCCCCGGGGTCAACTCTGGCTTCTAATCTAATGGACGCTCCGCACGAGACGCGACTGAGAATGACGAAAGGACAAGTTTCCCACTTGTTACTAGCTGTGGCCACTTAATGCTCATCCCACTTCACTAGCATCTTCTTCTCCCTGCCCTTAGTAAGTAGGGTCGGCACAACATGTCTTCTACTTGGTGCATAATTTACAATGTATCTGCAATGTCATAACTCGTTGACAATGGTGGGTTTCTCTACAGCCTACTTGCGTGCCGTTCTGCTAGCGGAGCGTTGGGCCCTGATGCGTTTAGTACCATCTTGGTATTGAACGCGGCAGGGTCGGCGCTTCGTTGCGGCTCGGGGCGTGGGCGGGTTTGGGAGACCTATCATTACAGACTGAGGCATGCTGCGCACTCCCCTATTTTTTTCTTGGACACACGGGTTTTCGGTATCTAGCGTCTTGACGATTCACAAGTGTATTGTAATCATACCAGATATGAATAAATGAATTTTGACTTTGACTTTGACTTCCACTCTCTTCTATTAGACGTGAGCTCAGCGCGAACTCCCCTCTTTCCCATATCATCTTTCACACAATCCATCCATCGCTTCTTCGGTCTTCCTCTCATTCTAGGTCCATCACATCCATACTTAACCTTCCCTTTAGTTACGTAATATTCATCCGTCCTCATCACATGCCCGTACCACGCTAATCTGTTACTCCTCAATTTTTCGATCATCGGCGCTACTTTCAGACTTCCTCTAACGTTAAAATTAATAATCGTGTCAAAATCAAAAATTCAAATACAAAGTAGTTTGGCGTTAGATTCGGCGTACCGCGCATGCCTGCATTCCCATTACGGACGGCTCTCTGAAAATACCAGATTTTTATGAAATACGATATTATTATTTAATACGATAATAGTAGCCGCGTGGTGACGGCAGAGTAGAATACAAATGTCACCACCCCAAATCTCTCCCGTGGGTGTTGTACAAGGCGACTAAGGATAAATCAGCGATGAGGAATGGGCAGCAGCGTTCCTCTTATAACACCTAGCAATAGTACTGCGTCTTTTGTGCCCGATAAATGGCAATAGGCTCGCCACCTATTACATGGGACCTAAAATAATTGGCGAAACGTGGGTGCTAGTTCACCTCTGCCTATCCCTTCGGGGATATAGGCGTGATTTATGTATGTATGTATGTATAAATTAAATTATAATAACAATATTATTATTCCCAAGGCACATTTGTACGTATATTTGTGAGCTTTTTATCTCAGTGCTATAGGTATCAGTTTTTAAGTGTTTTAATGTTCTGTTTTATATGTATATTGTGTTTTCAGGGTGCCTTATTTTTGGAATTTTTATCATATCGAATAGTGACGGCTTCGGTGGTTTTATTTCTTGGACCCCCGATAGGGCCACGTACCACACCGTCATCATTAGTTAGAAAAAATCCTTGCGGTTTTCTCTTATAATGAATATAAATATTTTTCGTATAAAATGGGCAGCAGCGTTCCTCTTATACTATCTGGGAACATACTCCGATTCACGTGCCTGATAAATGGCAATAGGCTCACCCACCACCCTAAGTTAAACTTACATGGGACCTAACTTAATTGGCGAAACGTGGGTGTTAATAATCACCTCTGCATACCCCTTCGGGGATACAGGCGTGATTTATGTATGTATGTAAAAATCCGGGCTGTTCTCGTGACAGTAGCGGTCTCGTCACGGCCGCCGCGGATTTGTTGCCGGCGTCGTTGAACTTGTCGCGTGGCCTGGCACGTACTGTCGCTTTGTCGCCACACGGACGACTGGCGACAGTTTAGTGTTAAGGAAGATTTTGATTTTCGCCTCAGATCTCGTGACGTGAGCATTCCGAAATAACTACCTATTGTGAGACACTCTGATTGTACATACATACATACATAAATCACGCCTATATCCCCGAAGGGGTAGGCAGAGGTGAAAAAGCACCCGCGTTTCGCCAATTATGTTAGGTTCCACGTAATAGGTGGCGAGCCTATTGCCATTTATCGGGCACAAAAGTCGCAGTACTTTTCTAGGTGGTAGGTATAAGAGGAACGCTGCTGCCCATTCCTCATAATTGATTTATCCTTAGACGTTACTCTGATTGTATTTACTCGAATTGTATAGACAAATACATACATACATACATACATAAATCACGCCTATATCCCCGAAGGGGCAGCCAGAGGTTAACTAGCACCCACGTTTCGCCAGTTATGTTAGGTCCCATGTAATAGGTGGCGAGCCTATTGCCATTTATCGGGCACAAAAGTCGCAGTAGGTACATAGCTAGATGGTACAAGAGGAACGCTGCTGCCCATTCCTCATCACTGATTTATCCTTAGTCGTCTTGTACGACACCCACGGGAGAGATTTGGGGTGGTGACAATTGTATTCTACTCTGCCGTCACCACGCGGCTGAGGGATGGGCAGACAAATGGGACCATAAATATATTTTTTTAATTATATCTCGATGCGGACTTCGAAGATAAGGTGCTTCGGAAGGCTCGGTAAGCCGTTGGTCTCGGTTGCAGTCGGAAATACCCACCAACCCACACTGGCCCAGTATGGTCGGTTATTCCCTATTCTCCGCAGGTTATATTCTACAAACCTTATTTTGCGCGTTATTTTGCTCGGCAGCCTCTCAACTAAATGATTAGAAAGTAAATCAACAGTTTTGTGCATCTCGACGTGCGGTAGTCTGTACTCGATGCGCATAGCGATGATAATCGGTCAACACGGCCAATTTCAACCCCCCACAAACCGACGGGGCGTACGGGACCACATCTGCGGCGCACTAATAAACATATAATGATGTTTATAATGCATTATGTGGGACGCATCAAACATAAAGTCCCGCGGGACGCGAATTATTCACGGCGAGCGGGCGGGACGCGCACATCAAAGTTTGGTGCCCAACTGGGAATCGAATCTGTTTGCGGAGTAGCCCGCTCTGTTATGAGCGGGAGACGGCGAGTCTACCTTTTGTTCTTGTTTGTTGTTCGTAATCCAGTCAACTTTCAATTATTTTGCTGACTTACTAAAAACAAGACGGTATAGATAAATTATAATAAATAAATGAATTATTGAGGAGCTCGCTAGCGCAGTGGCATAGCGCGCTCGGCCTGCGATTGCGTAAACAAAGCAACGTTCACTAAGGCCGGTCATTGTATTGTATGTGCTACGCTAGCGAGCTCCTCAACAACTAAATATCTTCTTCTTCTTCTGCCTGCCCTGTTCCCAGGCTAACTGGGGTCGGCGCTGTATGTTTCCTCTTCCATTCATATCGGTCAGACATCATCAAGCCATTTACTTCCTTTTGATTCATATCATTCATCACACCGTAAAGGTGCTAGTGATGAATGAATATATAGAAAAGAGATGGAACGGACCATGACGAGAGACCGATGAACGGAGAGAGTGATTGGAATGACAACATTCCAATCCCTACTGCTCAAGGTTTCAGCTTAGGTCGCCTGCTTGACACCAACCCTCTTTGGGTATGCTGTTGTTGGTGGTTTGCCCTCCACCATTCGGGTGCCCCAATGCTTATTGATCTACACCAGGCAATGTCCCTTAGTCGACTTTTACGACACCCATGGGATAAGTCGGGGCTGGCCTATTCTACGTCATTTGTTCGCTCCCAGGCTAGCATAGAAGACCTTTAGAAAAAATTTTCACTAGTACTACACATTTAAAGTAATATTACTTTAACGGATTGAACTCGACGTTTCGATCACTTTACAGCGGCCGTGGTCACGGGGTCAGGCACCAATAATGCCAAACACCTAAGTATGCGCGAGTTAAATCCGGTAAAGTTGTTTTATTCAAAGCAATGTATTTTGTTTGGCTGATCGTGTGCTGTGGTTGCGAGCAGGAGGCGTTCGGCGAGGCGGGCTGGTCGCTCGAGTTCCGGGCGGCCGTGTCCCGGCTGCTGGCGCAGCACGCGCCCAGCGACAAGGAGGCGCCGCGGACCGCCGCCATGCGTGAGTCCTCATCGCGTGCGATGTCCCCACAGACACCATCGCCCATATGCAGAGTTGGTTCCTCGACATTTCCTCCACTCGACTCAACCTCAAGGGGAAAAAAAAATATTTTTACACTCACACCTATCATCTAGCCCAAAGTCAGTAGCCTAAGCACTTGTGTTATGGATACTAGACGACGGACATATTTTTAATATAATTATGTATATAAATGTTGAAAATATACTACATAAACATATACACAACCATGACTCGGGAACAAACATTTGTGGTCATCACAAAGTTTGCCCCTACCAGGATTCGAACCCGGGACCTCTTAATAAAATACCCAATACTCAGCAATCTGAGCAAAACCGACAAAACTATCCTCGACATAAAGAATTTCCTCAGTCGAGTCGAGTATTTAACAGTCAAACAATGATGATCATGGTCTCCTCAAAGCTTGTCAACGGCGCTTTCCGCGTTGTTTCTGCCCCGGTAGCACGGGGCGCGGACAAAATCTCCTCGGGGAAAAGAAAGTATTTCCTCTCGCTCTAACTCCAACTAAATCCTGAGACAAAACACTGTCAAGCGGTGGAGAGATTTTGTCCACGTGCCGTGCTAGGCCTACTGAGGTTGACAGTTGAGTTAAATGACAATAAAAATTGATTACCTATCTTATTTTGGTGGTTAGAAACTAACTAATTTTTCTAAATAAATGTTAGAAAAAAAATCTAATCTAACTAACTCATAACTAATGTTGAAATTAAAATCGAATACATAGTTTACGTATCTTATTTGAAAGATAGCCCCTTACTGGAGGGTGAAGCCGTAACTGATCATACTGATTCTAAGGATGGTTTTAAGATTTCCTTAAGATGACCTCGACTAAGGTCGAGTGAAGGACATCTCGAGGAACCAACTCTGCATATGGGTGTAAGTCTTCTTCCTGCCCTGTTCCAAGTTTATCCCTATTTCATTTTCATCGGTCAGACTTCATCTCATCAAGCCCTTTTGATTCATGTCATCCATTTTTTATTGCTATGCCTTCCAGGTGCATGTGAAAATTAGTACTAGTATATTTATGTTTAGTCACTAAGTAACATGTAACGCAATTATGAAATAAATAAATAAATCTCACCGAAAAAGTGCTAGCCGACCATGTCGAGAGACCGATGAACGGAGATAGTGATTGGGATGGCAACTTTCTAATCCATACCTACTGCTCAAGGTTTTGATAGATGGAAGAATATAGATGGATACCACCTAGTGCGGATTTGTGGGTATTAACGCCTGCAGATGCAGCCAGGGCCTACGGCTTAACAATGTTACAACTGGCCTTACTGAACATTGCTTAGTTTACGCAATCTTAGGCCGATCGCGCTAATCCACTGTGCGATTGAGCTCCTCGTAATTCAGGTCACCACAAACTGTCAATAACCCTTTTGATTTTGTACTGTAACTGTATGAAGAATTGTCTTGAGAGTTGTTGCATTACTGAAAATGTTTGTTGTAGAACTGGGACAGAGGCTCGACCAGACCCTCTCGGAGACGATGGTGCTGGATCTGATCGTGCTGGTCGGCTTCATGGTGGTCAATAACCCACAGCTCCAGGTAATTCGCTAATGCTAAGCCATAACTGTCACTACCCCCATCTCTCCCGCAGGTGTCGGTTAAGACAGCAATGAGTAATGGGGAGCAGCGTTCCTCTTATGCTACCTAGCAATTAATGACTAATGTTTGCGTTTTAGCTATTGACACATTCTCCCTCTGTACATCATCTTTCATCATCATTTTTTTAAATTAATAGTGTGACGGCCGTTTTGGTCGATTGGTCAGATGGCTGGCTATATCGGCCACGAGGTCCCGGGTTTGAATCCTGGTAGGGGCAGATTTTGTGATGAACACAGACATTTGTTCCCTTTTTTATGTAGTATATTGTAAATGTGTCTATGTATATTAATATTCGTCCGTCTTCTAGTAACCACAACACAAATCAAATCAAATAATTTATTTGCACAAATGTGGATATCATAAAGCATCGCCGAAGACAAGTGATTATGCCACTCACTTTAGGCTAGATGATAGGTGTGAGTGTAAGAAATATATACATACATAATCACGTCTATATTCCCGAAGGGGTAGGCAGAGCTGAACTAGCACCCACGTTTCGCCAATTATGTTAGGTCCCATGTAATAGGTGGCGAGCCTATTGCCATTTATCGGGCACAAAAGTCGCAGTACTATTGCCAGGTGGTATGAGAGGAACGCTGCTGCCCATTCCTCTTCACTGATTTATCCTTAGTCGCCTTGTACGACACCCACGGGAGAGATTTGGGGTGGTGACAATTGTATTCTACTCTGCCGTCACCACACGGCCAAGAGTGTAAGAAATAAGTACATATTTATTATTATTTGCTTATAATACCCTGCATATTCCCCGGTATGTGGTAAATAGATACTCGCTCATAAGAGAAAGGCTGTGTGATGACACTTGTATTCTGCTCTTCTATCGTTAAACGGGTAATTGAAATTGTCACCGCACAATCTACGAGGCATGTTAATGAGCGTGTAAACATTTGAAGCGTCGTCGAAGACATGTGCGCTAAGCAGGTGTGCAGGCCCGCATGGGAATAGGAAACGGTCAAACGTCCTTTGCCGAATGTTATTATGGCTTTGTTATTAACACCACACAAAATAGATTAAAGTCTAACCATTAATATAAAATAAGTGTTTGCCGATAATTGTTATGATAAGATAAATTATAACGATTGCACACAACTCGAATGAGATATTTTACATATTCCATTTTGTTTGTCGAATCTTCGTAACAGCTGAAAATCTAGTTTTTGAGTACTATAGTTTTTGAAAAAATTGGTTAGAAAAACAGAACTCCTCCGAAACGGATGTACCAATTATTATGATTTTTTTGTGTACCTATATTTGGTAGATTTGAGTAGGTATAGGGTATTTTTTATACCCCTAGTAGATGATAAGGGCAAAACAACGTTTTACATGTCAGCTAGTAATTCATATAAATTTGGGATGATATTTTAGAAATAAAAGTAGATTAAATTAACAAAACATTCAATTCATCTTAAACAAACATCTTAGTCTTTCGTCGTCGTCTCTTTTCCAATCTCTCCATAGAATGTAACTACATAAGAAATAAAAGTAACTACATAATACGCTTAATTAAAGATCTAATATAATAAAATGTTTTTACAGAGAAAGTTTTATGACACATAAATTCCATCAATCAGTGCCTTTTATAAGTTCACGATATTATGACTAGACAGTTTGCACGTAGTTCTAGTTCCACTATCTGACTGCAACATACATAATTTTGTAATTTATATTGGAAATGCTAGTTTTGAGCAGTTTTAACATGCGCTTTCAATCCCAGGGTTCAGGTGTGCTCATTACATTGTCCACTTTGTCGTTTCCTTAAAGAAAGCCGTTTATTTTCTCACGGACACAGGTGCATACACATGCGCCCTCTCCCGGCTTCGCCCGCATCGACCCACCAGCGGACATGGCTCTGAATTATTTATTTACACTTTTTGTCCAATAATAATTGATTAGATTGCACAGATGCTCCTTCTGTCTCTGCGTGCTCAGGTGTGCGAACAGTACACTTCATTGTTTATGGCCTGAGTGAAAATATTATTAGGAGCCGTGTGGTGATAGCAGAGTGAATAATTAGACCACGGAGGCGGTTATAACCACATAGGAATACACTGCGATTCACCTGTCCGATGGATGGCAATAGACTCGTCACATGGGACGTAAAATAATAGCGAAAACGTGGGTGTTAATTCATCTTTGCACTTATCATCTGGTTTATTTATAGGGAAGGCGTATGCCCCAGCAGTGGGGACATTAAAGGGCTGGTGATGATGACGATGATGGGTGTTATTCACTTTTGCTTAGTTATCTATATTGTCAGATTTGTCAGGTTATTTATAGGGACGACGTGTGGCCCAGCAGTGGGGACATTAGACGGCTGGTGATGATGAGTGAAAGCTGTCGTTGGATTATCAACTTTCGGTTGTGCAGGAGACGATCCTGGAAGGCTGGAGCGTGGTGAAGACCCTTTGCACGCTGCCTGCCAATTGGCTGGTGTCCAAGACCCACAGCCGAGCGCTGCTGCCCACCCTGGCAGCGCTGGCCGAGAGGCCCTCGGTCGCCACCGCCATAGCAGCCGAACTCAATATGAAGGTAAGGTGTATTTGAATGAAACACCCTCGAATACAGAAATGCTACAAAATTTTGACCACTGCTTTAAAAGTTAAGTGGACAGTACTTATCAGAATTTTTAGGGTATTAGTACAAAGATTTTGGGGTTAGAAAAAGAATTTCGAAAAATTATGATCTTGAGGCGGGAATCGAACCCGCGTCCGCTGCTATCCGGGCAGGTGCCTGACCGCTCGGCCACCCAAGACACTAATTAACTTGCCGAAATTCTTCTAACCTTTACACTTCACGTTGTAAGCCAACGGATACCCTCGCAATGTAGAAATAAATTTCAAACATTCCAAAGCAGATATTTTTACAAATACCGTGCGTTCGGTTAAGCTTGGGTTTGCTTTATATTTATATTTTGATTGTGTTGAATAATAAAGTACCTATTAGCCAAATTGTTCCTGCATATCTAGACTGGAATCAATAAAAAAATTCGAAAACTCAACATCGTGCGTCCATGCTAGCCTGGGAGAAGAAAAATAACAGATTGCCATCCCAAACACACCCCAGGGGTGTCGTAAAATTGGACTGAGGGAGATCGCCACATGTGTACCAATGATCACCTCCAGGACCCGAATGGTGAGGGCGAACCAACAACCACGAACATCTCATCCACAACCTCTATCTCTTGGAGGGCTATATGACGCCTGTCAGTTATACTTGCTACTATCCTTACATACCTCTTTCGCTGCATCCAATCTCATTAAGTCCTCATGCATGCCCGTCGGTTTCGGGTACTCTTGGCCTTTTTTTTGACTTTTCATTTAGCCACGTCGATGTTCTGACGCTTCTATCGTATCGCCTGTGAAGTTTTTTCATTGGCAAACCGTTCGCCTGAGCGAGTCATCACGTCCCGCTGAATATTTGATTCGGTCAAACTGCATGCACCCTTATACAGTAGATTATGCTGTCTCTGTGTGTGTATACGTTGCGGTGAACGTAGTTTGGTCGGTCTCCCTTTTAAGTCGTGCTGTACTGTTTGCTCGATATCGTGCTGAGGCGAACGTAGCTGTAGTATTTCCAATCATCTGTTTTCTTTTTGACTGTTCGATCTTTCTTACGCTAGAGCTCACCAAAACGTAAAACAACTGATTAAAAAATAACCGTCAATTTTTGACAGTTCTCCATACGGTATAATGTCAAAATCTGACGGGATAATTATAATCGCCTGCTTAAGTGTTGGGTGAACTCGGGCCTTAGTCAAGTTACTGATCCGTTTCAGAGACAGTTTGGTCGATTTACTAACGCACCTATTTACATGAAGAAACTTTTGAAACACAGGTAATATAAGAAGCAGAATATTTGAAACCTCTGGCTGCTAGTGTAATTAAAATTTAATGCTATCCACAAAACACTTGGCTATTTTTCATGTAAATAAATGTTTCGGTCATTACCATCGATCCTTAATCCTAATCTTGTTTAAGTGACATTTATCCGTCCTCATCACAGAAAGCACTAAACACGTGCCCGTCTTTAAATTTTTTGACAAATTCTTCCTGTCCTGTTCCCAGTTTATTTGGCTATTTGGTTTTGCCTTTTCCATTCACATCGGTCAGACGTCATTATGCCTTTGCAATTTAGGCATGCTGTTGTTGGTCGGTCTACACCGGGCAATCTTCTTTGGTAGACTTTTAAAACAACTCTGGGGTGAGTCGGGGTTAACATATTTTAGGTTATTTTTTTGCTCCCAGGCCAGCATGGAGGTTTAAATTTTACAAGAAGTGTTTAGCCAATTCAAAACAGTCTGACAATAAAAAAGGCTAATCGTTAATCCGCTAATCTTTCCGAAACAGATGATAGAGGACTTCATGGACAGTCCGGAGGCACAGAACGTGAAACTGGTGCAGGTCATAAAGCAAGGCCGTTCCAAGAAACCCAACAAAAAGTGAGCCTCTTCTTCGATGGAGTAGTAGATGTCTCGTATGGTCTTAAATGTGTGTCAAATGTCAATGTGTGTTGTCTAGTTTTAACAATGGGGAGCATAACAGTTTTAATGTTATATAATTATACTGTTGACATCATTGTGTAGAAGCACTTATGACGATATTTATGTACCCTACTTATGACAATATTTATGTACCCGATTCTCTGGTTCGTCTGTACTCGATGGAAGCAGTAAAAGATTTGATAGTATCACTGACTAACACCGACACATCACCGTAACAGCTAACTCTAGTAATTGTTAAACAAATAAAAGAAATTAAAATATTCGTAACAAGTTATATCACAAATTTAACGTCTGTACGCTCTTGACAATTAATCATTCGAATAACAGTGATAGGTAAGGCATCCGTTGCGTATTCTCCTGAATTTAGAGTTAAAGGCCTAAAGAAAGAATGAAGAATAAAGTGTGGTGTTGAAAAAGAAATGTATGTATGTGGTATTAGGATTCTGGCTCTTGTCTGTTATTTCAGAATCGAGCAACGTAAGAAGCGAATTGTCTCATATTTTGATAGTAGAATTTTCAAAACCTATTTGTCGTAGGTACGTCTCCGATAAAATGGTTTCGTCCGATTACAGCACTATTATTGATAATCTAAATCATTGTTGTCAAAATTTATGAGAATATGTGGTTGTTGTATATAAAACGACTCAACGGTATGTGGTGTGAAAACCAAACAAGTCATGAATGATTTATAATAGTAACTAGATGACACGATACTATGATCTTTACTTTTTCTGAAAATGTGATTTCGTACCACTGCTCTAGAAGTGAATTTATAAGACTAGACGTTTATAAACTATAATGTCGCTAGAGGCAATAGACATAAATGTAAGACAACTTAATGTGTAATCGTTAAATGTGCTGTGTTGGCTGTTGTATTGTGAATTAAGCAGTTTTGTCAATAATTTGTGTTGATATTTTAGACCTGCAATTCCAAAAATAGAAAGAATCGAATTTACTTTAAAGAAAATACATAGTTAATTTGTAAATGTGAAGATTATTAGCGAAGTTTATGGACAATTTATTAAATTAATATGGTTTAAAAATTAAATATGTATTTAAACGGTGAAGCAACGTTTTGGAAGTGCCGTTCAATTTATTGACAAGATTAATAACAAACATCATTCCAAGTTATATTATAATCGGTGTTATGAAAGCCTATCTGTTCTACATCCGATAAAAATTATTATCGTCAATGTTATTGTAGACTTTTCAACTTAGATGACAAATTGTATGTACTTTTTGATGTGACTATACCTATTTTTCTATGAGACTAGTATAATTATATTGAAGTATGTAGGAAGCTTCTCTTATCCCTTGGCAGTTTATTGTTATCAAATACTTCAATTCGTCAAAAAATCATAATTTACATTAAGATTGATTGAATAAATTGACAAATATTGTAGTTGATTTTATTTACAATTTATCTTTTAATTTTAAAAGGTTGTGTTTGATCAATTGGAAGTTATCAAAAAATCTGTAATTTTATTACGGTTGCCATTACTTATTAAGGAATGTTGACTGACACAAGTACCTGCTAATAGCGGGACTTAACATAGCTACTAAAAAGTTGATTGGAAACTTAGGCGTAATATTAACAAATTTAAAGGTGTGCTAAAAGTGTGCCTTGTGGTACACCGATGAGGATCCATTTGGGATGACTTGAATAAAGTAACCAGGGATTACTATTAGGAACGCTGTGATAAAAGCAGGGCTAAGGGTATTATTAAATAAACGTTTTTGACGCGATATTTAATACAGATGAATTGGTGAATAACTTGGTCGGAAGCCTTAGGTCAGTCAGAAAGGAAATATATTTTCTTTTCATATTTTTTTTGTCTATTATGTGATAAATTTCAATTACTACTTATTACTAAAACTGTGATTTTATATATTTTATTACCTATTTATTTTTCGCCGGATATGTAATATAATTATATAGGGTTTAGTTATTTAGTTAGAACACCTAATAACGCAGTACCGAGTTTGTTGTATTATAATATCTGTGATTCCTTTCATTTAGTTCGCCTATAATGTTTCTCGTGTAACTTCATTGTGTATTTTTGTGTAAGTGGCAAATAAATATTTGTGTAACAGATATGGTGTTATAATTTGCATTCAGTCCCTTTTACCCATTTGGTTTTTTAAGGAAATATTATTATTCTGATTTATCATGTATTGGATACAGTATTAAAGTTATTTCGTATGTAACGTATAATGTGTCAGCCTCGATTAATTTCAGAGGTGTCGCAAAAGGCGAATACGACACTTAAGCACCTAACTAGGGGCATCATAATGGTGAAATAAGAAATTAATACACACAATTGCCCAAAACGTCAACATGCTAAATTACAATGAAGTCAATAAATATAAAAAAATACATTTACATATAAATCATAACAAAAACTCATAATTATTTACACAATACAATGTGTTATAAAGTTAGTAAGCTATTAATAAACCTAATTAAGTTTAAATTTCAAAACGTTTCATCACACTAGTATTTTTGCTTGTGATAAACGTCTCTGCAGTTACATTATGACCACAAAGACGGTATGTTCATTCATAAATAGGTTCTATTTTGGGTGTTCATTAGAGAGCGGCTCGATTTGGTGTCGGCTTTGATCAGACAAATTTACTGGATTCCCTTAAGTGCTCGCAGAGTTATTGGGGAGTGGTAGCGCCATTGAAATTGATGTTGCTATGAATTTTAATCAAGGTTGATGTTATAGAGGTAGGGAGGGATTTATATGGAAAATGTTCTACAATGTGTTACGGTATAGAGACAAAAACTCTTAGTATTCCATGGGTTTACCATCATTGCATTGCATGGGTGACCAAAAACTTATTGTCTTGAGTTCTTCCGTGCCTCGAAAGGCATGGTAAGCCGTTGGTCCCGGCCGTATATATGCAATTGAGAGTGGTTGAGTCTAAGCAAATCGACGATCCAACGTGGGGAATATCGGCTATTTCAGTTCAAACGTAGCCCGGTATTACTAAGCCATTTATAGCCGAAATCTCTTAGCATTAGGTATATGGATTCACCGTGCGGGTGCCGGGTCCATAGTGTGGCAGAGAGGGGAGTCAGTGGCAGCGCCTGGGACTTGTGACCCAAGTGTAGGTTTACGAGGTCCCTTCACAACAGGTCAACACTCACCTTCGGCAACCCGACTTCGCTCTCTGCCTAGCCATATTTGGTAAGATTCTGTAAGAGACAAGCGTTCCAGTCCAGTGTAAATATACTGAAAGTTCTGACCAAGCCTTAGCACAGATGTATAAGAATATAAGGATGAACGTAGACAGAGAGGAAGACCAAAGAAGAGATGGAAGGATATGATAGCGAGAGGAGTGAATGATAAATTGTTGAAGGATAGAAAGGAGTGGAAGAAGAAGAAATGTTGTGCAAACACCACCTAGAGTAGAAAAAAGAAGATACAGATGTAGGAAAAATTTTGGTAAATCCTTATTAAGAATGTTAAATTCGCCCTAAGTAGTTAATTTATTGGGAACTCTAGATCAACTTCGTTGATCTAGAGCTTCCCAAAAATAATTCACAGGCACAAGTTTCATACCGCTCAAATCAAAAAATATTCACGTTCTCAAAACCACTGCATTGGGAACTCTAGATCAACTTCGTTGACAAAATAGCTTCCCAAAAATAGTTCACAGGCACAAGTTTGACTCTGCTCCAATCAAAAAAATATTCACGGTCTCAAAACCACTGCATTGGGAACTCTAGATCAACTTCGTTGACAAAATAGCTTCCCAAAAATAGTTCACAGGGACAAGTTTGACTCTGCTCCAATCAAAAAAATATTCACGGTCTCAAAACCACTGCATTGGGAACTCTAGATCAACTTCGTTGACAAAATAGCTACCTAAAAGCTTCCCAATAATAGTTCACAGGCACAAGTTTGAAACCGCTCAAAATCATAAATTATATCTTCGATTTGTCATTAAAAACTCTAAAAATAATTTAAGCAATTGAAAATACAATTAAATATTCACGTTCTCAAAATCACTGCCACCGTGCACACAATCTACTTGGGTTTTAAATTATAAAATAGCATGACTTAATTACACACAAACCGAATAACTATTCGGTACAAATGAACAAACGCAGCCAATCAATCAATGAACTTAGCTCAATAATTGTAAACTATTCGACTTTAATTTCAACATTAAATATTTAGTACAAAGATTTTGGTATTAGAAAAGATGGTTGTAAAATATCTGCTTTGGAATGTTAGAAATTTATTTCTACATTGCGAGGGTATCCGTTGGCCAACAACGTGAAGTTTAAAGGCTAGAAAAATTTCGACGTGTTAGGACCGATTTTACTACAGAATTAAACGCGATCAGTTGAAGTTGAACTCGGTTTATCTCTAAACTGAGTTCCGCTTCATAGTTTGCATTAATCAAAACCAAGTTTTATTAAACTCAGTTTCTATGAGAGTCAGTAAAATCGGTTCTTAATTACCGTCTTGGCCCTGCCCGGATTGCGGTGGACGCGAGTACGATTCCCGCATCAAAACCATAATTTTTCGAATTGTATTTATCGTTAAATGTTAACAATATGGCTCACTTTGTTGAGGTCCTCATAGAATCCGTCATCGGGTCTACAGACAGAACATTTTGATACCTCTTTGTCGAGAAGAAATTTTAATTTTGTTAGGTACTGACAAAACCCAACCACATATCGTAATAACTAGTATATATTTTTCTTTCACGTTCAATGCAATGTTTTCCCTTCGTTGGGTTAGGGTTTCTCTTTGTCGAGATTAAGCCCTTCACATCACATAGCAACACGAATTACTTTATAACTTTATTACGATACGTGAACCAACGGCTAGCGATCTCAGATTAATACTAAATAAAAACTTATTGAACACCGTTTACAACTTAAATTATTCAAAACTGGAGTCGTTTAGAAAAATAGCTTGTCGACAGTTCTGTTCTCAGAGCTTCCTTGCTGAAGCCAACCGGCAGGCCGAAACCGGGTCCGTAGTTGGGTAGCAATTAGGCAAATCGAACAGAGACTGATTAAACATTAAAACCTGCTAGATTTTATATAATAATATTGCTGATTATACATACAAACAACGTGTTCATTTAACGTTATTGCATATTGAATATTATAAAGGCGAGTGCATACTGCTACGCATTGCTTTTATAATAAATATTTCAAAGTCAGTTTCATTAAGAAAAACAATGCCTGTCCGCATAATATTTTCCAAATTAGCCTAATAAAATTAGATTTTTTCAATTAAAAATCATAATTTTTTGTTTCTGTCTCATATGATTTTAACTAAACTAATTTAAAGCAATCACGGTAAAAGGAAATAATTTTATATAGATGCTTATAGAGATGTTGACTGTATTGTGTTGACGGTATTACATTTTTTATTTATTTAAAATTCTTTCAAAATTATACTGCATTTAAGCTTAGTGTGTGTATATACCTGTTACTTCCATTAATAGTGTACCGATTTAACTACTAAATATTTGAATAAATTACTTAGACAGACATTAATTTCTAAACCTTAGTTTCGTGACAGTGTAAATAATTCCTTATTTGCAGACATAAAGTTACGGTGTTGATAATGTTGGTGACAAACAACGGTGTCAATTGCTAATTACGATTAATGAAATACATTTGATTTTGCTTACCTAGCGTTATAGGGTTCTGTGCCTGCAATTAAAATTTCTAAAAAACCAACAACAATTACAGATGTGTTCTAGGGCATTGATACTTATATTTATTATATTTAGAAAAAAATTTAATTGATAAAATATTATAATAGAACAAGTTATTGGATTAATTATTTTTTTAATTAATTTAGTTTTTACGTTAAAATTATTTAAGTTTATTTTAAAGTATCCATTACAATTATTAATTTTAATATGGCCTCTGACCATAATTTTTTATATTCAAATAAGTATTTTAACTAACATTTACTAAGCGGTGAAAACCATCAATGTTATCTCTTAAATAAAATTATTAAACATAGTAGAATACAATTGTCATCACCCCAAATCTCTCCCGTGGATGTCGTACAAGGCGACTAAGGATAAATCAGCGATGAGGAATGGGCAGCAGCGTTCCTCTTATACCACCTAGCAATAGCAATGTACTGCAACTTTTGTGCCCGATAAATGGCAATAGCCGCGCCACCTAACATAACATAATTGGCGAAACGTGGGTGCTAGTTCATGATTTATGTATGTATTTTTATATTTTATTGTCACATTTAATTTTACCATAACTATACGTGATAACCAATATTATTAATAAATAAATATAAAATAAGGTTGAAAACGGATTCACTTTAAACTTAATAAATTACGAAGGAATGTGAAAATTGCAAGTTAGCATTTTAATGAACATTTCACAATAAATTAAATAAATATTATTTGATAGATTTCTTTTTCACTAAATATTGCTGATGTAAATCGCTTCACATGTAAGTAATTTGCACACATATTCATGTGTTTGTATATAATATATTTTGTATAAATACTGGTTTAGCAAATTCGGTAACATAATATTGTTTGTTCGACACTATTGTCTACGTGCAGTACCTATCCAGAATTCACCGTTCGCATCAAGTGCCTGGAAATAATGTTCGTGAGTTTATTTTATTTTTTCTTTAAGTAAATTCAACTATCAATAAAATCAATTATTAAATATTAACTAATAGTTGGTGTGTTTCCACTATCAGTTTGGTCGAGTGGACCCAATGTGAGATCGTGATTTTTGACAGACTGCTCTAAGTGACTACTGCAATCACTAGAACAGAGTAATAATTGTTTATAATTGTTTTAACTAAATCAAATCTAGACATAAAATAATTTGTTCAATTTATTTAATTGTATTTCACTATCCAGGTCTGAAGCCGAATACAGAAAACGTAACTCTGCAGCAGCTGCTTAGGATTCGGAACCGGAAGAGTCAGAGTTCGACGAAGACTCTAGGTAAATATCATATAATAATAAATCGGCGGCCGCCTTGGTCGAATGCTCAGATTGCTGGGTATTGGCCAAGAGGTCCCGGGTTCGAATCCTGGTAGGGGCAAACTTTGTGATGACCACAAATGTTTGTTTCCGAGTCATGGTTGTGTATATGTTTATGTAGTATATTTTCAACATTTATATACATAATTATATTAAAAATATGTCCGTCATCTAGTATCCATAACACAAGTGCTTCGGCTACTTACTTTGGGCTAGATGATAGGTGTGAGTGTAAAAATATTTACTTATTATTTATATTAAATATAGTATTAATATTAATCAGAGTATCTATGTTAGTCTCAGAAATCATACAATTACAACTTACTAGCTTCTCGGTCCATTATTCAATTAGCTCTAGTTGGTACAAATATTTATATAATACAAATATTATCACATACATGTTTGTACTGTTAGATCGAAGATAAAAACCATATACTGTGTTGACTTTTATTTCAGTCCAACAAAAAAGCAGAAAAAAACTGCAAAACCACTGAAAAAGGAGGTGAGGAAGAAATCCTCAACTACAAAAAGGTGAATCTATACATATCTCTAATATGTGCTAGTTTACCTCTACCTACACTTTCGGGGATATAGGCGTGATTTATGTATGTATGTACGTATATCTTTAATAATATAATTCTTGTTTTATAGATTCCGTTTAATAATTTTTACCACACATTCCACATTTATAATGTAAATATTTTGTAATAATGTCATAATTCTTTTTGTTTTAGTGTCTCTATAGCAAACGAACTTTTTGGGGAAGAGCCAACGCTTCCCACGCCCTCATCCAAGTCATCCCCATTGTGGTCTTCGCTGTCACGCCGAGTAGCGGACGGTGTATTGCGTCAGGCTGAGTTGTTTGAAGAAGGAGATATCTTCTTCGATCTCAAGGTTTATAATACGCTTGACGTAATAACCCTTGATCCGCTACAAAGGACAGACAAGTGGACTGCGCAACTACGGCTGCGGGTCGGACCAGACGATGAACTCTGGTCGCTCATAAAGAAGTTAGGGGCAGACGCAAAGAAGAGGTTTTTAAAACAACCTGTTTTTTATAAAAATCATAAAAATTTCATTAATAAATGTTATTGATATAAGTTTTTTCTTTGAACTTTATGTAATTGTTTAATTTCGTTAAGTACTTACTTTCTTTTAATTTTTTATTAATTTATTTAGTAAACTTTTAATTATATATTCATATACCATATTTAGGAAAAAAGTTAACTTGATACAATTTTGTCGATAATTATATTTTTCTTTTATTAGGAAACAATATTAAAATATATTATAAAAATTATTTCTTTAAGTAATAATAAAATAAATAATAAGTATATAGGTATAATAATCGAACAATGGCTAAAACTATTTACTGTTCAATTTGCGATGAGTCAATTTTAAATAAAGCGTTTCCTGGTCACCTACGCAGTATTAAGCATAAGAATAAAAGCGCAGTTTCGCTCGATGTTGGAATAGAAATTATTAGTTCAGCGTTTCGGTGTCGGATAGGTACTTATCGAGTCCGCGCCGAGCCGATACATAGCAATAGTGGTGGAAAATCGGTTTTTACCTGCGCAGCACAGTACTTGCAATCTATATCGATTTCATTAAAAAAACTACTTGATTCTTCATTATACGCTCACATCAATATAAAAGTGAACTTTGAATTATTTACTAAAGTAATTTTACCTAAAGACGATACATTGGAAATTAAATCTTTTGCTACTCCAAATATTTCTTTACATCAAAACTATTGTTTTAATGAATTATTAAATAATATAACTGAAATTATTAGTAAGAGAATCGACGAATTCCAGGAAAAGGGGAGTGGGTGGGTACTTTTTGATATTTTATATTTAGAGGTGAATATTAATAAATATACCCCTCTTAAAGGTTCATCTTATTTGAAATTACCTAAATCAATTATGTCAAAACGAGCTTGTATAAATATTAATAACAAAGATGAATATTGTTTCGCATGGGTGATAGTGGCTGCTTTATACCCCGCTCAAAAAAATACTTGTCGAGTTTCTTCTTATCCCCACTTCAGTACTAAATTAGATTTAAAGAATATGTCTTTCCCAGTTTCATTTAACGACATTAAAACATTTGAAAAAAATAACCACGATATAAGTGTTAACATTTATGGTTTAGATGACAAACAAAAAAATATCATTGGACCTTTATACAAAACTCTGATCAGAAAAAAGTGTCATGTTAACATGTTATTGTTGCAAAATGGTTCTAATTCTCATTACTGTCTCATAAAAAATTTACCTAAATTAGTCAGACAACAGGTGACAAAACACCATGGAAAACTATATTTCTGTGATGACTGTTTGATATTTTTTAAATCTAATATTAAATATGAAGACCACGACTGTGGGGGTGTTGCGACTATACTACCCGAAAAAGGTACTGTTGTTCAGTTTAAAAACTTTCATTGTAAACAATTTATACCTTTTGTAATATACGCGGACTTTGAAACATTATTAAAACCATGCACCGAAAACCAAGGTAGTCACACAGTTCATACGCAACAGCATATTCCATCTGCGTTTGCATATTATATAGTTTGTAACTATAATAGTGCGCTTAATCGTTTAGTGAATTACAGAGGTCCTGATTGTGCATCGAAATTTGTACAGTATTTACAAAGAGATGTAAAAAAAATTTACAGAATAATTCAGTCTGCATCGCAAAATCCGGTTCCCATAATTTTTAATGACGATGACATGAATAGTTTTTACACTGCGGAATATTGCTATATATGTTCCAATATGTTAATCGATGATAAGGTACGTGATCACTGTCACTTTACAGGACTTTATAGAGGTGCTGCCCATTCTTTTTGTAATGTTATGTTCAAAATACCTAAATTTATTCCTATTTTCTTTCATAATTTATCGGGCTACGATTGTCATTTGTTTATCCGGGAATTAAGCACTGTCCCAGGCGCAATAAAAATTATCCCAAAAAGTAAAGAAAACTACATCTCCTTTACGAAATTCGTTCAATTTTCAGAAGATATTTTTATTGCACTTCGTTTTGTTGACTCATTTAAATTTTTGGCGACTAGCTTAGATCAGTTAGTAAAAAGCCTCAATCTTAACGATTTTAAACATTTACGAAAAATTTGTGACAGTGAACTACAATTTTCATTATTACAGCGCAAGGGAATATATCCATATGAATATATGTCCAAATGGGACGTATATAACGAAACTTGCTTACCGCCGATTGCAAAATTTTACAGTAGTCTTACAAATGAATCTATTAGCGTTTCTGATTATGAGCATGCATTTAATGTATGGAAATCATTTGAAATTAAAAACTTAGGAGAGTATACAGACTTGTACGTCAAAAATGATGTTTTATTATTAGCTGATATTTTTGAAAAGTTTCGTGTTACTTGCAAAATTAATTATAACTTAGATCCGGCTTATTACGTCACAGCGCCATCCTTGAGTTTCGACTCAATGCTTTTAAAGACTAAAGTCAAGCTTGAACTTTTATCTGACTTAGAAATACTGCGTATGATCCAAAATGGAATAAGAGGAGGGATCTGTCTTTGCTCAAAAAGATATGCTGAATCAAATAATAAATATCAATCAAATTATAATTCAAAACATCCTGATAACTATTTAGTCTATTTAGATTGTAATAATTTGTATGGTTATGCTATGTGCGGGTACTTACCATATGCTGATTTTAAATTACTTACCGAAAAGGAATGCAGTCAGCTTAATATACAAGAAATTCCTAATGATAATAAATATGGATACATTTTGCAAGTGGATCTTGAATATCCGGAGACTCTACATGATTTACACAATGATCTACCATTTTGTGCGCAAAATTATGCACCACCAGGCTCGATTCATAAAAAACTTATTCCAAATTTATACGATAAACATAACTACGTAATTCACTATGTTCATTTAAAAACATGTCTTAATCATGGATTGGTACTCAAAAAAATCCATAAAGCCATAACTTTTAAACAGAGTCCGTTTTTAAAACAATATATAGATCTAAATACGGAGTTGAGGCAAAAAACTAATTCACTTTTTGAGCAAGATTTCTTTAAGCTATTAAATAATAGTATATTCGGTAAAACTTTAGAAGACACAGAGCGCCGAGTTAACGTAAAACTCGTTAATACATGGCATGATGATCGCAATAAAACCAATAAACACTATTCCGCTGAACAACTAATAGCCCGCCCTAATTTTCATAGTACCTCTGTATTTGATGAAAATTTAGTAGCTGTACAATTAAGACTTGAAAAAGTTATTTTAAACAAACCCATATACATTGGGTTTTCCGTTTTGGAACTATCGAAAAGTCATATGTATAACTTCCATTACTCGGTTATGAAAAAGTTCTACAACGATAAATTATGCCTATGTTACACAGACACCGATAGTTTATTATATTCTATTCAGACAAAAGATTTTTACCATGATTTAAAAGTCAACTTTTTGGATTACTTTGATACAAGTAATTATTCTACAAACAATTGCTTTGATATAATTCCGAGGAACAAAAAAGTTCCTGGCTTATTTAAAGATGAATTAGGAGGTAAAATTTTATTAAAATTTGTAGGGTTACGGTCAAAGTTATATAGTTTTGTAACAAGTGATAGCGAAATAAAAAAAGCAAAAGGAGTAAAGAAACCTGTAACAAAAACATTAAAATTTTCTGATTACGTTACTGTTCTGTCTTATGGAAAAGAACTTAGAGGGAAAAATATTCTATTCAAAACAATTAAACATCAAATCTTTACCAGAGAACAGAATAAAGTAGCCTTGTCGAGAAAAGATGATAAACGCTTTATTGATGGTGATAATGTTTCAACAAGATCATGGGGACATTATTCCATTACAATTTAATTATACAGTAAATAGTTTGGGTTGTATGTTAATAATTTAACTAATAATTTTCATTCTGCTGCAAAGTTTTGTAAAAAATTGATATTTTGGTAAATGTAGTTATAGTATAGTTTAAAATAGAAAGATTTGTATAATATATGTATTTCTGTACCTTTATACATCATTAGATAATATTAAATAAAAACATAAAGTTCATATTTGTACTGTTTCATTTCCATACCCTTTAATTAGTATATTCAAATCAAGATATAATTATACACGTATGCAATACATTGTCATACGAATGTGACCAGACTTGTTAGGACTTGTATGAATAAATAGGTCAAATATTTTTGGTATGTTTCATAATCACACACCTGAAGTAAATAATATTTATTTAAAAAATCTGCACAAATTAGTAGGTATATCAAACGACAGGAAAAAACAAGTTTTGCATATGCAGACACTGCAAAACGCGATATTCGTGTTGCATTGAGGTCACAAGAGAGCGGGAGGGGCGATCACGAATTTATCAAACGATCATGCCATCCTTCATTTCGTATTTAAACTCAAGATATTGCACATGCTGGACAGCCTGCTACGCAAATAACAGTAAAATTAAACACAATATTGACATCCTAGCAATGGTAAGAAATATATTTTATATTATTATTTTAAAAACTAAATATTTTTATTTCAGCAAATGTATTTATTTTTCTATACTTCAGAACTATTTTCTATATTTATATTTTTATATTTCAGAACCCAGCATCAGCTACATTCACTTTAGCTTCAGACGAAGAATGTCTGGAAAATCTTAATGGTGTTGATGATGAGCTATTACAGTGCGCGCAAGACCCACTAGAAGGATTCACAGAAGAATTTTTTAAAAACCGACCACAAATATTAACCAATAGCACTAAGAAAGATCGTTCTCACGAAGAGTGTCTGGAAAATCTGAATGTCATAGATGATGAGTTAATACAGTGCGCGCAAGATCCACTAGAAGGGTTCACAGAAGATTTATTTAAAAACCAACCACAAATATTACCAAGCACCAAAAAAGATCGACGATCTATCAAGAAAAAGAATCGTTCTCGATGTCATTGCAACGGTTCGTTTCTCCACCAAACCGCACGAATGCCATCTTTTGTAGTCAATGGTCCACCCAGTCAAGGAATTCGAGTGATTAAAATACAAGTACTACATATGAATGAAACTGAAAAACTTAGTAATTATGTTTATGATAGTGATATCTTGCTAAGTGCTCAATACGTTGTCAAGAATATTGGTGATGATATACTAGATCAAACAGAAAGGGTTATAAATAATATCTCAAAAAAAATCTGTGGTTATAGTTATAGTTCTTTTTAAAATATTTACCCCCGAATACAGAAACGCTATTCAAAGTTTGAGTCCCGCTTAACATTTAAGTATTGTCAAAATTGACGTTTTTCCATACAAATTCTGACAGGTAGTGTCCACTTAACTTTTTAAGCAGTCCCCTAAATTTGAGTAGCGTTTCTGTATTCGGGGGTAATTCTGTTAATTTATACTTGTAAATTGAATATTAATAACTAATAAATATTAACTTATATAACAGTCTTTATTATTACCCTGACTTAATAAACATAAAAACTTTTTTATTATTATGTTATCAACGAGGTAAAAAAAGAGATAATAATAATGTATTTTTTATTTATAAATGCAAAAATGTACAATAAAAACTATTAAAATGTTAATTTTTAAAACAAATTCCAAATAAGCCTTATAAATTAATTTGTTATTAGAGGTTTTCAATTAAAAATCATAATTTTTTGTTTCTGTCTCATATGATTTTAACTAAACTAATTTAAAGCAATCACAGTAAAAGGAAATAATTTTATATAGATGCTTATAGAGATGTTGACTGTATTGTGTTGACGGTATTAAATTTTTTATTTATTTAAAATTCTTTCAAAATTATACTGCAATTAAGCTTAGTGTGTGTATATACCTGTTACTTCCATTAATAGTGTACAGATTTAACTACTAGATAATTGAATAAATTAGTTAAACAGACATTAATTTCTAAACTTAAGTTTCGTGACAGTGGAAATACTTCCTTATTTGCAGACATAAAGTTACGATGTTGATAATGTTGGTGACAAACAACCACATTCCATAGATACACTTTACATACCACATTTAAGTTTTTCACACACATGTAACTAGTTTCGTCAGCATTTTTCATTAATTTCCACTTAATAAATTGTGTAATTGATTTGGTGAAAAACACATCGTTCAAATTACCGCTTGAAATTTGAGATAATTAATTAATTATCTATTAAAAGGAATCTTTTAAAAATAAATTTCTACAAATGTATTTAAAATCGCAAACCATTGCGATTTTCACTTTTTAACCTATTTCAGAAAATATCTTCTATCATCTCTCATTGTATGAAACTAGCAGTCCTACGATGGCGCATAGAAATCGTATCGTGTTATTGTCGTCCAATGTTAATGGTCTTGTCATTACTTTATTTAAATATTATTTTATGTACAGTCGAGTATTTTAATACGTGTCCATTGCGAAGGTATTCATATTAATTTATTCACAAAATTTGTTACAATAAGGTACAATCAAAGAGTGAGTCAGTAAAATATTAAAATAATTGTACAAATTCACCTATATGGCATTGTAAATTAAATAATAAATATAAAATAATGTAACCATTTAGTAGTATAGTATCATTAAATTTACAATCAATTACCGATATAATTGAAAATCAAACGAACTTAACAAGTGAAGTTCGATTGTAATTATATGAACAGCTTCATTCGAAGCGATTTCACGTTTAAGGTTTACATATTGTAGGAGCGTTCCCAAGCGTAGGCCTTCCACGAAATGTATAAAGTTTTTTTTTTTTTTTTTTTGATGTGGCAACTCCAAAAACGGTTTTATTTGTTACTACCCCCACTTTTTTGTCCACCTTACACCGGCGGCCATTTGTCGAGACTCATTTTGTTTACAGCTCATTGTAGTTTCATATTTAGATTTTTTTTTTTTTTTTGGGTGGGTTTTATGTAGGGTGGGTGTGTATAAATCGCTTCGAATGAAGCTGTTCACATAATTACAATCGAACTTCACTTGTTAAGTTCGTTTGATTTTCAATTATGTTTCACAGCTTCATTCTTCGCGATTTCACGTTTAAGGTTTACATATTGTAGGATGTTAAGAGCAAAAAAAAAATCATATATGAAATGGATAAGTTTTAATCATAATTTAAATTTTACATTTTCAGATATGAACAGCATAATCTGATGATCTTTACACAGAATTGTATAATACTGATTCAGCAAACTGATTGGATTCAGAGGTAATTTCCTTATTGTAAAATTTGGCGAACACAGATGAAGTATTACTCCACCCGGCTGCTCTTCTGATGACATCAATATTTACCCCGGCTTTCTTGGCTGTGGATGTTGCTGCATGGCGAGTACTGTGTGCAGTGAAAATTTCGGTGTTAACCCCGCTACATTGTAAGGTGTTTTTAATCCAGTGACTTAAAGTTTGTGAAGTTACTTTCAAGTGTGGGCGTCTATAGCTAAGAAATAAATTATCAATGTTATTTCGAAGAGGTTGTGTTTTACTAATGTACTCTTGTATACATCTGGCAGGGCATATTTCAGGACGATGGTTATAAAATGGTAATCTTAGGAAAGGTTGATAACTGTTTGGTTTTGAAGTTTTAATTAAATCGGGTATTTTAATGTAAATTTCTTTGGGGGAGTTAATATATATATTACTTAATTTTATTAGTGACAGAGTTTGTACACGATGAGCAGTCACCAAAGCCAACAAAGTCGAAGTCTTTTTGGAAAGAATTTCCAGGTCAAGATCCACGTTTGGCCATTGGTTTGCTAAGTACTTAAGGACTATACTCGGATCCCAAGTTATGTCATATTTGGGTTTTGTGGGTCTTAACCTGAAAACCCCTTTCATAAAACGTTTTACACGATAATCATCTAATAATTCACTTCCTAGTAACAATGACAATGCAGATTTACATGAATTTATAGTGCCATATTTTGCATTATTGTCAAATATACTAGTTAAGAAATGTATAATAATAGGTACCGATACTTTTGTATAATCAAACTCATGAATTCTACAATAATCAATCCAAGCTTTTATATAGCCATTGTATTGCTTGTATGTATTATCCGATAACGATGCCAACATTATTTCTACCGATCTGTCAGATAAAGATCTATTCAATAAAGCTTTCCTGACAACTTCACGGCAACTAAATGCAGTGTCTTGTGCAGGCTGTGGCTCATCCTGAAAGGAGATGTTAGCAAATTAAGATTAGGCTTAAAGTGAATAACTTCCGAACAAGTTATTTTTTGAAATAAGGGAAACCATGGCTGTGTTGGCCAATACGGCACAACTACAATGCCTTCCGCCTTATCATTGACTATTTTTTGCAGCACTTTGGTTATAAGTGAAAATGGTGGAAAGGCGTAGAATTTTAATTCCTTCCATGATATAGTAAATGCGTCTATTGTCCATGCATCGGGATCATTTTTCCAAGTAACGTAAATTGCACATTTTGTGTTACATCTACTTGCAAAGAGATCTACATTAGGAAATCCAAGTTTTTTGGTAATTAAATTAAAAGCATTATCATTTAGTTCCCATTCGGTGTCTTGAAACTTTTTTCTTGACAGATAGTCTGCATCAACATTTTCTTTGCTATTTATATAAGAGGCAAATACCATTATTCCACGCCTTTCACACCACTGCCACAGTTGTTTCGTTAGTTTATTGAAATTACTATATTTAATACTGCCCATCCTATTGATACATGATATAGCAGTTATATTATCAATACGAAGTAGAATTTTACAGTTTAACATATCTTTAGCAAAACATTTTAGTGCCAAAAAGGCAGACTTTAACTCTAATTCGTTTATATGTAAACATTTTTCAACTTCTTTCCAGTATCCATAACATTCCTTTCTATTACAGTAAGCGCCCCAACCAGTGGTCGAAGCGTCGGAGTAAATTTCTAATTTATAATTACTAACCAAAAGCGAATAATTTCCATGGTCTATATGACTTAACCACCACTCTATATCGTTTTTAAATGTTAATGGAATATCAATAATCTGTTCATAGCTTTCATTTATAGACAAAGCAAGATATTTATGACGTTCAAATTTTTTGGTGTATAACCAGGAATACTGTAAGGCTGGGCAAGATGATATTAGGAGACCTATAATACTAGCAAATTCTCGTAATTTTAATGTTCGAGTCATTTTGAGGGAACTTAGCATATTTTTTATTTTTGTCTTTTTGGACTCTGGTAATGTGAGGGTCATATTTACGGAATCAAAAATGAATCCTAAAAATTTACAACGTGGTTTAGGAACCAAACAACTTTTTTCAATACTGAGTTGAAAACCCAAATTCTCAAAAAAGTTTTTTGTATACCTTACATTATTATTGCATTCTGTATATTCTTTACCGATACAAAGAATGTCATCCAAATACATAACTGAAATGAAGCCATGAGATCGTAAGGATTCTAAAACAGGTTTCATTAGTTTGGTAAAAACGTATGGTGCTGTGCAAAGACCGAACGGAAGACAGTTAAATTCATAAAGCGTATCGTTATACCTAAAACGGAGATACTTTCTATGATTTTTATGAATTGAAATAAAAAAATATGAATCTTTTAAATCGATAGATGCCATAAAACAACTCTTCGTTATAAGCTTTGAAGCTGTACGATAGTCTTCCATTTTAAAATGTTGAGTTTTAATAAATTTATTTAAACGCTTTAAATTGAGAATAAATCTGTAATTTCCGTTAGGTTTTTGCACTAAAAAGACACTTGACAAGAATTGTTCCTTAACAGGATCACAAGGCGATATGGCATGTATTTTTAATAATTTGGCTATACAATTATCAAACTTTTTGCATTCATCATCAGAACGTGAATAGACACTAGGGTTAACATAGTCTTTCGGGATGGCAGAAAAAGGCAGTTTATAACCTTTTATCCATGACAGGATAGTAGGGTCCTGTGTTATTTGTGACCATTTATGTATAAAATAACGTAATCTGCCAGCGTAATGTACCTCGTGATCTATGTACGGTGAGTTCTCTTCAGTGTCTGGGGCGGCGGTGGAGAACGATGCGACGGTCGATGGGCCTCGCTGGGGCCCGGGCGTGGCCCGCGGTATGCTGGCCGACCTCTCGCAGCAACGAAGCTCGTCTTGCTGTCGGCCTTGCGTTGCTGCGGCTTGAAGTTTAAACCTGCCTTACTAGTATTAGGTTTATTTCCAATATTATTTTTATTGAATGTAGGCTTATAAACGTTCTTCAAGGCTTCACCAGATTTCTGAATAGTTTTTGCCGTTTTTATTTTTTCGGTTATATTGTCACCAAACAATTGATTATCTCTTACCGTGTTTACCAAAGAGTCTTTGAGTTCAGTATTAATAGATGTTATAACTAGGTGTCTACGGGTTTTAGTGTCGTGAAAATGTATATCGCATAGAATCCGACACGCATCACTTAAGGGTTTTAAGATCTTTTGTTTGGTATATTCATTTGAAAGGATCATATTTACAGCTGTCCCTAATGCTGATATGGCCACTCCAAGTTGCTTTTGCTGGTACATCTGTGATAAGTCGCGTTTTACCATTACATCTCGAATAGCAGCTTTAACCTCTGGGTTTAAAGTAGGTGCAACTAATAAGTTGCAGTTATTAGGGATGGGATATTGTGACATGATTTGTTCTTTAACATCCTTTTGAAGCCCCTTAGCTAAAATTTCTTGCCATCTATCGGCCAAATCTTTATGGATAGGTGGACCTAGTAAGCTTTCTGGTTTTGGAGCATCACCCAGTAGTTGAAGTATATCGTCATCTAGTTCTGTTTGAACAGAACCTGAAGGCTCTAATGGCGTTGCAGATGGTTGGGGATCTAATAACGACTCCGCGTCTTTCACCGTGTTTGATGGTGCTGTGATACCTGGATCGCACGACATAGCCGACGGACTATGATGATGGTGGCCTGACAAAACTTGCCTTGGCGACTCAAGTAGCGGCGACTCGGGTTGCAGTGACTCACGTGGTGACATGGTCTGAGATGGCATGTCCTGTGATGGAAATCCATCGAAATCAGCTGTATTTTCTTTGACAGTATCTGCAAACAATAGTAGATGTTATTGTTTTTTGCGTAATGTACGGTGCAATCAATACTCGTGATAGTGGTAGCCTGTAGGTATAGGCAATATTTATCACATTGATTAATGTACATGACAATGGTTGCTCGAATCAGCAACGCGAATACGCATAAACAGTTAATAATTTGGGTCAGTTAATGTGACAGTGACAGCGCAGAGTTGAGCAGCACGAACCACAATTAGACCCTGAAGGAAGTAAGTTTGCGACTTACTGTTAGAGTCGTCATCCGATGACACCTGGATTTGAAATCGAGATTTTCTACTCAATTTTTCCTCCAATTTTCGAATTTTCAGCCGTAATTCTTCTTCGGTGCGGTGTTTTCTCTTGTTTCCCATGTTGAAGTCGGTTACTGATAACGTGTGAAGGCTTCGGCACGAAAACGCAGAATGAGTCTCGACAAATGGCCGCCGGTGTAAGGTGGACAAAAAAGTGGGGGTAGTAACAAATAAAACCGTTTTTGGAGTTGCCACATCAAAAAAAAAAAAAAAAAACTTTATACATTTCGTGGAAGGCCTACGCTTGGGAACGCTCCTACAATATGTAAACCTTAAACGTGAAATCGCGAAGAATGAAGCTGTGAAACATAATTCTTTGTAAATGCCTAATGTGTTATAATAATACGGCAATTACAACTCTACTGTACATACTGTTTTTGATGAATGTACATGTTAACATACACTGTTACAATGTTATGTTATTTTAAAGCTCAATAAAAATGTATCCTTACAACACGAAACTACTAATTGAAACATTGTGATTTTCACTTTTTAACCTATTTCAGAAAATTCTTATCTCCTATCATTTCACATTGTATGAAACAAGCAGTCCTTTCGTGTAGAAATCGTATCGTGTTATTGTCGTCCAATGTTAATGGTCTTGTCATTACTTCATTCAAATATCACTTTATGTACCGTCGATATTTCAATACGCGGTCATTTCAAAGGTACTCGTATAAAATAATGTAACCATTTTAAAGTAGCATCATTAAATTTAAATATTTAAAAAATATTTATGAAAGGTCCCTGAGCAAGTTAAAGCCTTTTTTGACAGTGGGTTCGTGATGTAAGGATACATCTTTATCGAGCTTTAAAAGAACACATAACATTGCAACAGTGTATATTAACATGTAAATTTATCAAAAATAGTATATGCAGTTTAGTTCTTATCGCTGTGTTATTATAACACATTAGGCATTTACAAAGAATTATAGCGTTGATTGATTATAAATTAATTGAGGCTATTTCAAATTAGTTAAATTATTATCTAGCTTTAAATGGATACATATTTAAATATTCGACTGTAGGTAACTTTAATATAATTATTACTCAAATTAATAGATGTAGCAAGTGCAGATGTAGCAAGTGCAAGCTAAGCATTTATCGAATATTAACGAAATGGACACCGTTGTTTATCAAGAACTCATTACTTAAAATCAGCATTATACGCTTATGCTTACGCTATGCGTCCAGAAGAAGCTAGCACGATGCTTTAAAATATAAAAATACCCAATCACAGTATTGACAAACTAACTAAATTTCGCTTAGCTCTAGGTGTACAATAAACATTATTCTCCATCGAAAATTCATTGCATAGTAAAATTAGTAAGTATAAAGCGATCACAAGCCACTGGTTGACGTGTCGTAATAATGGTATAAAGTAATTCGTGTTGCTATGTGGTGTGAAGGGTTTAATCTCGATAAAGAGAAACTCTAACCCAACGAAGGGAAAACAGTGCATTGAACATGAAAGAAAAATATATAGTTATTACGATATGTGGCTGGGTTTTGTCAGTACCTAACGAAATATTTGTATTAAGTAATTCATGTATCATAATATCCTGTTTGTAGACCTGATGAAGGGTTCTATGAGGATCTCAACAAAGAGAACCATGATTTTGACTGTGAACGAAAAATACAATTATTGAGCTAAGTACATTGATTGATTGGCTGCGTTTGTTCATTTGAACTGAAGTAATTCGTGAGAGTTATTCAATTATTCGGTTTGTGTGCTCGGTGTCAGTGATTTGGAGAACGTGAATATTTCATTGTGAGTATTTTCAATCGCTTTTAATGGTAGAGATTTTAATGATAAATCGAAGATCTATATTTTGTTTGGAGTGGTTTCAAACTTGTGCCTGAGAACTATTTTTGTCAACGAAGTTGATCTAGAGTTCCCAATGCAGTGGTTTTGAGAACGTAAATATTTTTTTGATTGGAGCGGTGTCAAACTTGTGCCTGTGAACTATTTTTGGGAAGCTCTAGATCAACGAAGTTGATCTAGAGTTCCCAATAAATTAACTACTGCCCTAATACAATCTAACATAGAATAATAACAGTACCTACAGCTACTACATCATCTAGTGAACAAGACAGCTTCGGCAGGAACATTTTCCATTCCAGCTCTTTTCATTGTAAATTCGGTCTTGAGTGTAATTCTTTCTGAATTTTCTTTTTCTGGTAATTCAACTATTAAGCACACATGACTGCCTTACAATGACGGGACACTTTTCGCGTAAACCCGATGAGATATGAACGGGCGGAGCGTCGGAATGGAAAATGGTTTCCGATTGCTGCGGGCCCGGAATGACTTTGGTAATTGTGTGGAATATTCTTCATGGCTCATTGCCTCTGGGTACTTGCGCAACCAAATTCTTTGGCAGTGAAATCGCGTGTTGTTTCTTGTCTCACAGGACACATCATTCTTGAAAGCTCAATATACTTTTACATGGGTTCTAACATGGTTAGCGAAATGTTGGTGTCAGCGGCGATCAACAGGCGCGCGTTTTTGTATGCAGGTATGCATGTATAGGGACAAATTTTGCTGAGTTTCTTACCCGTTCTTCTCAGAACAAGGCCTCCTGGTAGCTTACGAACGGATGATATTATAAACTGCCTTTTGAATTCTGTGTTGACGGTGACACTTTCATAAATTCATCTAAATCATTTATACCAATCAAATTAAACGTACAACATAATTCTATTCAATATAATTTTATAGGTTAATGCGTTACAGTTGCCATATGTCTATACAATAATAATATATCATTTTAAAAGTTCAGTTGAATCGTGAAATATAATTTTTATTAATATTTACAGGCGAGACAGCTGGCTTATAAGAGTTAGGTAACAAATCGAGTGCATAGCGCAGTGAAAAGGACCATATTTCGTTGGCATAAGAGTGTTAGTGTGAGATGATGTTCACTGCCGACGGAACTACCGCATGTCTGGCGCCGTGGGCCGCTAATGGAGGTTTTGAAAGCTGTGGAGTAGACATTATAATAAACGTAATAGATATTTCTGTTTCTGTGATTTCGTCGTTTTACACTACCAGTGGTTAACATCACGGATTGAGATTTTGGGGTTAGAAAAAGAATTTCAAAAATTATGATCTTGAGGCGGGAAATCATAATTTTTCGAAATTCTTTTTCGAACCCCAAAATCTTTGTACTAATTTTTCTAACATTTATATAATGTTAAAATTAAAATCGAACAGATCACGGATTGAATTGTAAAAGAAGAAAATAGGAATAAAGAAGAAACCTTTATTGGATTTTCTGATCTGTGGGCCTACCGCGTAACCTAACTCGATTGCTGATGATAGTTCTATAGAAATACACTGTTTATCCGAGCGACCGCCTAAAATTGTATCAGCAATAAGCACAGAGTATAACAACAACTGCTAACGTAAACGAACAATATAGTTCTTTTGGCATAAGATGAGCTTTGCATTTGTGTGAGTGATCGCAAAAGTAGGGTTTGTGAAAAAATAATATAATTAAATATTTTAAAAGAAAATAATACATAAATATTTTTTATCAGAAAGCAAGTTATTGAGTAGTTACGAATGTATTATAGGAACGGACATACACACAAATCGAACACTTAACCATCCTCCGGCTTCTCCGCAGTCTGGTAAAACACTATTTATGTCCATAACTTATAAAAAAAAATTCTATCTCTTCTACATCGGTCATTGAATCTTCACTCTCTTCATCTGATGACACATCAGAGCCTGTGCGATGGTGTGTAAAGCGCTCCGTAAAACCATCAATAGCGGCGTCGCGACCATCAAGTGCTTTTTCTTCTTTTACTGCATGATCACATCATTGTCCATATATTTTCAATGGGATTGAAAATTTCACTAATACCTAATTAAAACATCGAAATATTATTAATATACGTAGCTGCTAGCGGTACATAGGAAATTGCGAGGCAAAGTATTGACAGTTGACGGACGCACTGAGCAGTAGGCCTAGCACGGGACGTGGAAGAAATGACAGTGTTTTCTCTCGGGATTTAGTAAGAGTTAGAACGAGAGGAAAAGATTTTCTTTTCCCCGAAAGAGATGTGTCCACTGCAGTATTGACAACTATTAATTTAGCTAGCAGTCATCTTGAATTTTTAGGCGGTACGGATTTTCTGCCAAATTCATACAAAATCAAAATCTATTAGTGATAGTGACAAGTTCAAAAGCTATTGCTGATAGTGACAGCATGACGTCATAAACTATAACTTTTGCATTAGCAATAGACTATTCGATCCTAATTTTAACATTATATAAATGTTAGAAAAATTAGTACAAAGATTTTGGGGTTAGAAAAAGAATTTCGAAAAATTATGATCTTGAGGCGGGAATCGAACCCGCGTCCGCTGCTATCCGGGCAGGTGCCTGACCGCTCAGCCACCCAAGACACTAATTAACTTGTCGAAATTCTTCTAACCTTTACACTTCACGTTGTAAGCCAACGGGTACCCTCGCAATGTAGAAATAAATTTCAAACATTCCAAAGCAGATATTTTTACAAATACCGTGCGTTCGGTTAAGCTTGGGTTTGCTTTATAAACTATTCGATTATAATTTTAACATTATATAAATGTTAGAAAAATTAGTACAAAGATTTTGGGGTTAGAAAAAGAATTTCGAAAAATTATGATCTTGAGGCGGGAATCGAACCCGCGTCCGCTGCTATCCGGGCAGGTGCCTGACCGCTCGGCCACCCAAGACACTAATTAACTTGTCGAAATTCTTCTAACCTTTACACTTCACGTTGTAAGCCAACGGGTACCCTCGCAATGTAGAAATAAATTTCAAACATTCCAAAGCAGATATTTTTACAAATACCGTGCGTTCGGTTAAGCTTGGGTTTGCTTTATAAACTATTCGATTTTAATTTTAACATTATATAAATGTTAGAAAAATTAGTACAAAGATTTTGGGGTTAGAAAAAGAATTTCGAAAAATTATGAACTTTTCTACATTGCGAGGGTACCCGTTGGCTTACAACGTGAAGTGTAAAGGTTAGAAGAATTTCGACAAGTTAATTAGTGTCTTGGGTGGCCGAGCGGTCAGGCACCTGCCCGGATAGCAGCGGACGCGGGTTCGATTCCCGCCTCAAGATCATAATTTTTCGAAATTCTTTTTCTAACCCCAAAATCTTTGTATTAGCAATAGAGTTAGGCGGTAGGCCCGCTGGTCACAATGACAATAAAATTACAAATTCGCAACTAGGATAGGATGAGGGAGGCCAACAGTGTTCAATATTTATCTTTTAGAATTAAAAAATTACAAATATTTATCTTTATGCAAAACTGTGTTCATCACAATATTTGCCTCTACCAGGATTCGAACCTGGGACCTCTTGACCGATAGCCAGCAATCTGACCATTCGACCGAACCGGCCGTCGAAGTAACAACATACATACATAAATCACACCTATAGTAGAATTAACGAAGTAATAAATATAATTGTAATAGACGACTCCACTCCACTGTGTCCGTTTTCCAACGTTTACGCGGACGTCGTGACACGCGGCCTTGGACGTCACGGATAAGTTTCAACCGGACGGCGCCATAATACTATGTCTCGGAAACTACGAACCCGTGTTTTCCCGCAAACATAATCATGTGCTTTTCCACCGTTACGCGAGATAGCTATTGGTTCAAACAATTTGTTTTCATAGAAGAACAAAAGGGAAGGTGTAAATCTCAGAACCTCTGTAAATTCCTGTTGTCCCTCTGAAGATGAGTGAGAATTTCTCTAAAAAAACCCATAATTATATCACTGACTAATAGAATTTCACTTAAAAAGATGTTGCTTTCATCAGCTAATAAAACATACCAGAAAACCAATGATATTATATTTAAAATGAGGAGAAAACTATATCTTTACATTTGAAATGGAACAAGAAACTTGTTTTGAAAGTGAAATTCCATAAGTCACCTGTGACTTTTGGCATTTTTTAAAGATAAATTTTCTTTTCGATTTTAATTTTAACATTATATAAATGTTAGAAAAATTAGTACAAAGATTTTGGGGT